>OX457030.1:23589442-24189442 GCA_949752745.1 Protula sp. h YS-2021
AATTTTTATTTTAATAATTTTATAAAGGAGACATAGCATCTTCTGTCCTTCTTTCTTCATCTGTTTCGAGGACAGGAAATACGAGTAAGGATATGTTAATTCTACAAACACGGGAAGAGTCGGGGCTGTCTCACCCCAGCTGCTCACCCCGGCTACCTCATCCCCTGCTGTCCCACCCCCGGCTGTCTCACGCCATAGGCTAGTTCACCCCCACTTCGAATTCCATTTCGAATGAATTCCATCGCGATCACTTTGTGAATGTGTTTGCCAATACATATTCAGCATTAGCTAAATGTAAGCGTTCTAAAAAAAAAATGTCCCTTTTTATAGAGTAACTTACCTGCTCCAGTAAATTCATTAAACACCTACTCCAGACAGAAAAAAAAAACATCTAGGCACCCATAAATGTATTCAAAAATATGAATGTTTAATCTATCAATAATCGACTCCGGTGTGTGATGGTATTATGGATAGAAATTTGTTGGGCCAATGAAATGAAGTGCAATCAGTTTAATTTCTAATTATTATAATTGCGATGGAGCTAATTACCCATAGGTTGAACTGCATTTATTTTTTAAAGCCCCAATGAAAGATATTAAAGCTTTAAGTCAAATAATATTTAAAAAATAATAAAACAAGAGAAACAATACTAAAAAAATCAAAAAAGAAAAATACATTTGGGTGAACTAGGCGACGGGCTGAAACAGCCGGAGTGAGACAGTAGGGGTGGGGGGGGGGGGGGGTGAAATAGCCGGTTCCCACCCGGAGAAACCCATTGCAAAGATTTTTATATTTATAACCCATTTTATATTTTATATTTATATTTATAGTTTTATATAAAGATTCCACAGAAAATACAGGAATGTAGTCAAAATTCCAGAAAAATAGCACAAAAAAAAAAGAAGAAGATTCCGGGAAAAGAGAATTAGTTAAAGATACCAGAAAACACACAGAAATATTCCAGGAAATAAGGAAGGTAGTAAAAGAATGCAGAAAAAAGGACTACAAAATAAACAAAGATTCTGGAAACAAGTTCGGAAAAGTTGTCACAGATTGCAGAGAAGAGTCAGACGATAATGTATGTAATTTTAAAGAGAAGAACATTCTTATTCATTTATTTATTGATATATTAATTTACATGTGGGTTGATAGCTCAGCAGTTACCCCTGATTTTTACACGACGTTCACGCAGTATTTTTGCTCAATGATATCTCACCTTTTAACAGCTTATACGGTTCGCTTTTGATATCAAATCTGCTAATTTAATTTATTTGTATAAATTTACATAAATTCTTTGGCGTTGATTTGATAATAAAACTTTTACTGTTGAGACCTTAAAAACACCTTTCAAATTAAATGGCCCTTTAAACATGCTGTAATCGAATTGGGATTATTACAAACAATTTTTGAAAGAGAAAGTGCTCATTCAAGTTATATATTCGTGCGTAGATCGTTTTGCCAACGGTCACTTTGCCAACGACCGCTTTGCCAATTGCTATTTTGCCAATTTCAATTTTGCCAACACACCTCGACCATTATGCCAATTTCCATTTTGCCAGCAAAATAATATTTTTGCATAAAAAGTTTTTCTCTTAAATAAATAAAAGACAAAGAAAAACACACGATAATTTATTGAACAATAACAGACTCCATATTGACACCTTTTACCATCTCAGTTGCTTACTTTTCTTACTTACTTTTCTCAATCCCCAAAGCTAATCCTTACACCCCAACTTTATTCCATGATAATTTACACCCAAATGGCTTCCTAATCTACTGCCAATTTCTACTCCTGGCTGCTGCGCCATCGCTTTCTGTGAAACAGAAATTCACACAACGTTCGAAACTTTCAGTGTTTTGGCTCCATATCCTTAATTTGCGCAAGGGATTCTAAGGCGCTTCTGCAGTTCTGCGCACGCTCTGCGTACTCTGTTCTTCGGTGGCTCTTCCATGGCGCCTGCGCAAGGTATTGAATCGAGAGCGTACACCACTTTTGCGACCTCAGGTATTGAATCGAAGTCGTACACGACTTACGTATATTTGCAAATCCACGTGCCAAATGGTTGACCTCAGGTGTTGAATCGAATATAGACACGGCTTGAAAATATTCGTGGATTCGCATTCCTAGGCCATGACTCAGAATCCATGGAATCTAAATCAGGTATTAAATCATTAAATTCTACAAAGTATTATTTTGTTGGCAAAATGAAAATTAGCAAAATGGTAGGGGCGTATTGGCAAAATGGAAATTGGCAAAGTGATCGTTGGCAAAGTGACCGTTGGCAAATTGGTATGTGCATCGAGCTTCTATGGCTGGTGCAGTTTTCTTCTTCACGAAAAAATGTTTAAAATCTATGAGAATACAGTTTTTTAAAGGAAAACTCTCCCTAAAATAGGAACAACTAGGCGACGAGAAATTTCCAGCTCAAATTCTAAAAAAAAAAAAAAAAAAGAAGTCTAATTTCAGGCTTACGAGATTTTCCAGTGTTTACCAGATAAAGATGAACTCGGCTGGTAGCCTCATTTCTGATGTTGGGTGTAGGCAAAAGTGTTCGCGTAAACAAACCCACGTTTATTTGCACGCTACTGAGGAGTACAGCAGAAAGGCTTGTGGGAGAAATCGCCCCCATAATCCTACCAGTATAATCCCCCGTCGGTCTTGTTGACATTTGTTATTTTTTTTACATGGTGCTTGTTTGTTCATAGTCGTCACAATAGTCTATCCGAAACAAAATAAATTTCATTTTGTGTATTTTATTCAAATGTTCGCACACATAGTTTTAAAAAACTGTTAAAAAACGTTGATTACATTTTATTTAAATTAACAGCTTATTTTACTGTTTTTCGACTTAACACTTCTTTAATTTTACGCAGCTCTTACAATAAATTAAATAAATCGTAACCCCAAACTCGGACTTCTTTGCCTCCCAAATAAGAACGTTCCCGGGGAAATCGCACTTGCATTTTATAATTGTCAGATTTCTTAGTTTTATACTTGTCAAATGACTAAAAACAAATGACTACAGTATGAAATCAACCCTGTTAATGTAAAGGACTAATAGAGTCATTAGTGTTATAAATCTTTGATTTAAAAATTTTAAAACAAGCGATTGGCAAAACTGAACAAATACCTGCATATATTTCAGTTGATATTTCTCAAAGCTATTCATCTTTTTTGTCAATATCAAAGAACAATAGATTTGGCCCCCTTTTACTCCACCCTTTTCCATTTTCCCAATTCTTGATCTAGAATAATACCGTGCAAACAAACATGCTTCTGGGGGAAAATTAATATAGACATCGATAGGAACAGACATTCGTTTGCACAGACTGTGGTTTGCTCGCCACACCAGGTTCGTGCTAAATGGAGTGATTCACAATGCCATGCAATGCGCGAGAGGACATGTGAATTGTGTAGAGCTTTTTTATGGGATTCTTGAAACGGTGAAAAACATGAAAAGCAAGTAATCTTTTCTCTATAACCAACAGTTTTAGGCTTATCAACTTAAAAAAAAAAGTTATACGGGTTGGAAGTGGAAGAAAATCCTACCCCCCCCCCCCATGGTAGATAAACAAGGCTCTCTTGTCATCCCTCTCTGTCTGTCACAAGGGATCTATCTAATAAGGAATGTCAAGAAATCCCTAGGGAATTCGCGTGATTAGAAAAAAAATGTCAAATTTCAAAGTTGATTCATTATCTCACCATTCTCAATGGAAATAAAAAACAATGAAAAGGGTTTTAAATATTTTGTGCAACAAGCAGTCATTTTCAGAATAATTATCTATCAAATACTGGAGTACAACGTAAAATTTGAACTTTTCCTCTGTGATCAATTGTGGGTCGTTAATGCAGTTTTTCACCACTCCCCTCCTATATTTGTTGTACACAACTACAACCATCCCACATGACTGTTGCTTTATCGTGACTATCTGACAATCTTTAACTTTAAGCAATATATATCTTTAAATTTGTTTTTATATATCTTTAAATTACTCTTTACACGAATTTCTAGGAGATATTACGAGATTCCTGATTACACAGATTCCCTGAACTACCATTATCTAACATTACCCTAGGATCTGTTCTGAAGTATGTATTATGTAAACATTATATGGAGAACATTGGAAACCAGACGCCCGTCTTGTGCAAGAAATTGTTAAAAAACAAAATGGACTTCAAACCTATCTGGTAGCCTCCAGCTAAGTTTTAAAACTTTCTAAAAGATAAACATAAATTGACAAAACACCATTTGAAATACTCTTAAACCACAATACAAGCTGCGAAAGTAAAAGCACAAATTCCCATCGTTTGCCACAAAATTGCTGAGGAAAAGAGTGAAAAATTTCTATTTAAATTTAGGTGGTTTATAGCTTTTTAGCACATACTGTCCGCCAAAGTCTTGTCCGGACGGCTTTGTACTACGCAGGTGCTCCGGCAAACTTAGCGGTTCCTTTCCGCTCATTTCCGTAGTCGAGGTAGGTTGACCGAACGACACCCAGTCGGAATCGGAATCGGATTCCGAGTCGGGAGTAAGAGATCCCATGCTTTGAATCACAGCTTTTGGTAGCTTCTGCCTGTCAGCTTTCTTTCTCCTCACGTCACAATTCCGTTCTTCATCTGAGGAGCTTCCATTCCTTTCATATATATCTAGCCCTCTTGTATAATCATTGTTTATGTGTTTCGGCTGAAATGGCCTTTCAAATGGGGTGATCTTATGCTCTAGAACTTTATTTTGGTCGTCAGTCACAACAGAATGGATGACTTTGAAGTCATCCGACTCCACCCTTTCCACAGCTGCAGCGTTTAATTTGGTAGTATGTTCAGGATATTTTGGATCAGTCTCATCGGCATTAGGCCCCCACGCACTGCGCCGATTTACCGCTGTCGTTCGGCGGTCGGAAAATCCCATTGAACGCTGATTTTGACTAGGCTCCCTTATGGACAAACGACTGAGGTTTATATTGTCGTGCCTTCCTGGTAAGTTATCGCTAAGCACCACGTTTTCTGCATAAATGATAACGTTCTGGTTATTGGGCGGTGCTTCTTGTACTTTGGGACACAGTTTGCCCATGTGTTGTTCAACATCTGTACGGAGAAGTTCGGCACCTAAAAGTGTCAATAACATTATACACCAGTTTTGTTCGTAAGTATGTTCGGAAAAGCGTCTAAGTGAGGGGGCGCACTCACTTACCAATTATTACCATGAGTGTCCATGATTTTTAAAGCACACCTGAAATGCGGACTATTGATTTTCAAAAAAAAATAGCCCATTTGTTTAACCAAACGGGACGTGAAATTCTAAAATAACCTCCCTTTTATGGGAAACACGGAGCACCAAATGAAAATATCCCCTTTTTAAAGAGACAGGCATTTCGCGGCGACCGCGTCTGGTCTCAAAATTATTCCCCTTTCCCCGCGTTTTTTTTTGGGACAAATATGGTAGCATATAAGATACCAAGTGGGTCCCCCTTACTTGAAGGTAGCCTATGGTAGTTTAAAATGTAATAAATTAATGCCTACATATTCACACTTAAACAAATAAGTCGGCTTATATTTTTATTAAAAAATATCAACCTAAACTAAATTGAATACATTAGAAATGTAAGTGATAAATATAAATAAAAAATTATTATAAGCGACACATCAAGAAAGGCTATGGGTGTCTGATAAACCAAGATTTGCTAATAAATAATGCGTTTGTTTTTAAATGTTTATTGTATCCTAAACATTGTAGGTATATAAAGTTTTAAACTGATTTACCTGTGAAACATTTTATTACTTCTTCGATACCTTTTGTGACTTCTTCGCTTTCAAAATACCTTTTTTGGAATGTGTTTATGTTTTTAAAGGTATTTTGTACTTCACTTTCTTTTAACAGCATTTTAAGGACGTCTTTCCATTTTTTGATTTGGTTTTCATCGTTGTAGTTGGCCAGTGTGAAATAATTCTGGAATATCATTGAGGTTGTGACCCTGATCATGTCTGAGACGTCTGATTCTTGCATCACTAAGGTTGGGGTTCCGCAGAGCATCGTTTCTAATCCATTGTACCCTTCCATGTCTAAGTATCCATTCTGTAAGCACATAGTGTACATACCCACCAATGTAGATATGTCCTCGTCAGAAGCATCATTCTCGGAGACAAAATTTATCTCTAAGTACTCTGAATGTGCAACTTCTTTTAGTTTTTGTCGCCATTTCTCCTTGCTTTCTTCGGATAAGCCAGGCCAGTGAATGCACCAATCCAGCTTATTCTCTAACGCAAGTGCGTTTTGCATATCTTCTGCAACCTGACCAAGACTTTGTGCTGCCGTTTCCAAGAAGCATTGCCCAAGAGTTTTGTTAGAACCATGAGGTATCGGATAAATGTTATACTCGTTGTACAAAGTTACCACTGAGAATCCTTTGCTAGGTTTTGATTTTTCCAATTCAAAAAATGTTGGGTAGACACATATTTGTTTCGCCTTATTGAACTGTTTTGTTTTCATCAAGACACTCTCATATACCTTCTTGCCAACGCAAATAATAGTGTCAACGTTAAAACCTTGTGCTAATTTTACTTCCTTAGTTTCAAACTTCGTTAACTGAGTTAAAATAATAACTTTGGGATGAACTCCACTATCTTTTAGCATATTGGGAAGATCGGATGTGATGCTTATAGGGGCTACCAAAACCACATGTGTTATATCTTTAAATTCAGTGAGCTGTCTATAATACTGACGTGGTTTAGAATTAAGGTCATCCATTTCCAGTTGGCTCTTGTCCCTTGGAAAATCAGGAAAAATCATTTTGATGCCGTGAGCAGAAGTGTATTCCCTGCTATTAATTATCTGAGGTTCCTTCTTTGAAAAACGAGTTGTACATGCAATATGGACAGCTTTGCTTTGGTTGAATGATCTCAAAAGTTGAATTATCCATCGCACAATCGCATATATTCCTCCCTTATGTGCAGGCAGATAATCCAAAACAAAGAGGATGTGTGGAATTGCATTTCGAGTTGCAGATATCCACATCCCTCTTCCCGATGCAATATTATCCATGATATCTTATCCGGATTTTATAACACCCATATAATTATGTACATTTCGCAGTAGTGTATCGATCATGAATAGGTGTTTTGTAAGATATTGCATTTTTTATTACACGAGAATAGCATTAGCATTCTTACACAAAACATAACCAGCAAGACAAACATGCATATTCAGAAATGGATCAATGGTTAACTCCATAAGTTACGATTAGGTATAGCGTAGAGTTACATGGTTCATACAGTAGTGAAAGAGCAACACAGGATAGCGATTTATCTGTTCTCTAATCGAAAATACAATTAACTGACTCTCGAGTATATCATTTCCACAATGAACAGACATTTATTATTAAATATTCCTTTTTTCATTAAACAGAGCAGTGTTGAAACGAGTTGCTAAAAAGTGGAAAAATTAGTCATTCAGGATACCATGCTAGCCCATAAACATTGTTTACCGTTTCTTAATGCTTTTGAACACATTAAAAATTAAGTTATAATAAAATAATAGTTTCAAATTTCTAATTGTTTTGCACTGTCATTTTAGGAAAAATACTGTACAATAGGTAATAATATTACGTATTGTGCGTATTGTTATATTATTATATATTATTATACGCATTATTACACGTATTATATCCAACTGACAGCACCGCCCATCTTATACTGCCTTAACTTCTCATACTAGACTATTTTATTGTATTGCAGCAAATCACGTGATTAATGACGTCATAAATGACGAATTTGTTTATCTCAGCAACCAATAAAGATAGAAACGTCAAACCAAAACCGAACTGTAGTGGAGGGTGGCGCAAAACAAGCCATACAAAAATTTTGCAGATCACGTGATGAATGAGGTCATAAATGACGAATTTGTGTATCTCAGCAACCAATAAAGATAGAAACGTCAAACCAAAACCCAACTGTAGTGGAGGGTGGCGCAAAACAAGCCATACAAAAATTTTGCAGGTCACGTGATTAATGACGTCATAAATGACGAATTTGTCTATCTCAGCAACCAATAAAGATAGAAACGTCAAACCAAAACCGAACTGTAGTGGAGGGTTGGCGCAAAACAAGACATACAAAAATTTTGCAGATCACGTGATTAATGACGTCATAAATGACGAATTTGTGTGTCTCAGCAACCAATAAAGATAGAAACGTCAAACCAAAACCGAACTGTAGTGGAGAGCTGGCGCAAAACAAGCCATACAAAAATTTTGCAGATCACGTGATTAATGACGTCATAAATGACGAATTTGTGTATCTCAGCAACCAATAAAGATAGAAACGTCAAACCAAAACCCAACTGTAGTGGAGGGTAGCGCAAAACAAGTCATACAAAAATTTTGCAGATCACGTGATTAATGACGTCATAAAAGACGAATTTGTCTATCTCAGCAACCAATAAAGATAAAAACGTCAAACCAAAACCGAACTGTAGTGGAGGGTAGCGCAAAATAAGCCATACAAAATTTTTGCAGATCACGTGATTAATGACGTCATAAATGACGAATTTGTCTATCTCAGCAACCAATAAAGATAGAAACGTCAAACCAAAACCGAACTGTAGCGAAGGGTAACCCAAAACAAGCCATGCCAAAATTTTGCAGGTCAATTGATTAATGACGTCATAAATGACGAATTTGTGTATCTCAGCAACCAATAAAGATAGAAACGTCAAACCACAACCGAACTGTAGTGGAGGGTGGCGCAAAACAAGGCATACAAAATTTTCCAGATCTCGCAATTAATGACGTCATAAATGACGAATTTGTGTATCTCAGCAACCAATAAAGATAGAAACGTCAAACCAAAACCGAACTGTAGTGGAGAGCTGGCGCAAAACAAGCCATACAAAAATTTTGCAGATCACGTGATTAATGACGTCATAAAGGACGAATTTGTGTATCTCAGCAACCAATAAAGATAGAAACGTCAAACCAAAACCCAACTGTAGTGGAGGGTAGCGCAAAACAAGTCATACAAAAATTTTGCAGATCACGTGATTAATGACGTCATAAAAGACGAATTTGTGTATCTCAGCAACCAATAAAGATAGAAACGTCAAACCAAAACCGAACTGTAGTGGAGGGTGGCGCAAAACAAGGCATACAAAATTTTCCAGATCTCGCGATTAATGACGTCATAAATGACGAATTTGCCTATCTCAGCAACCAATAAATATAGAAACGTCAAACCAAAACCGAACTGTAGTGGAGGGTAGCGCAAAACAAGCCATACAAAAATTTTGCAGATCACGTGATTAATGACGTCATAAATGACGAATTTGTCTATCTCAGCAACCAATAAAGATAGAAACGTCAAAACAAAACCGAACTGTAGTGGAGGGTGGCGCAAAACAAGCCATACAAAAATTTTGCAGATCACGTGATTAATGACGTCATAAATGACGAATTTGTGTATCTCAGCAACCAATAAAGATAGAAACGTCAAACCAAAACCGAACTGTAGTGGAGGGTGGCGCAAAACAAGCCATACAAAAATTTTGCAGATCACGTGATTAATGACGTCATAAATGACGAATTTGTGTATCTCAGCAACCAATAAAGATAGAAACGTCAAACCAAAACCGAACTGTAGTGGAGGGTGGCGCAAAACAAGCCATACAAAAATTTTGCAGATCACGTGATGAATGACGTCATAAATGACGAATTTGTGTATCTCAGCAACCAATAAAGATAGAAACGTCAAACCAAAACCGAACTGTAGTGGAGGGTGGCGCAAAACAAGCCATACAAAAATTTTGCAGATCACGTGATTAATGACGTCATAAATGACGAATTTGTGTATCTCAGCAACCAATAAAGATAGAAACGTCAAACCAAAACCGAACTGTAGTGGAGGGTGGCGCAAAACAGGCCATACAAAAATTTTGCAGATCACGTGATGAATGACGTCATAAATGACGAATTTGTGTATCTCAGCAACCAATAAAGATAGAAACGTCAAACCAAAACCGAACTGTAGTGGAGGGTGGCGCAAAACAAGCCATACAAAAATTTTGCAGATCACGTGATTAATGAGGTCATAAATGACGAATTTGCCTATCTCAGCAACCAATAAAGATAGAAACGTCAAACCAAAACCGAACTGTAGTGGAGGGTGGCGCAAAACAAGCCATACAAAAATTTTGCAGATCACGTGATTAATGACGTCATAAATGACGAATTTGTGTATCTCAGCAACCAATAAAGATAGAAACGTCAAACCAAAACCGAACTGTAGTGGAGGGTGGCGCAAAACAAGCCATACAAAAATTTTGCAGATCACGTGATGAATGACGTCATAAATGACGAATTTGTGTATCTCAGCAACCAATAAATATAGAAACGTCAAACCAAAACCGAACTGTAGTGGAGGGTGGCGCAAAACAAGCCATACAAAAATTTTGCAGATCACGTGATTAATGACGTCATAAATGACGAATTTGTGTATCTCAGCAACCAATAAAGATAGAAACGTCAAACCAAAACCGAACTGTAGTGGAGGGTGGCGCAAAACAAGCCATACAAAAATTTTGCAGATCACGTGATTAATGACGTCATAAATGACGAATTTGTGTATCTCAGCAACCAATAAATATAGAAACGTCAAACCAAAACCGCACTGTAGTGGAGGGTGGCGCAAAACAAGCCATACAAAAATTTTGCAGATCACGTGATTAATGACGTCATAAATAACGAATTTGTGTATCTCAGCAACCAATAAAGATAGAAACGTCAAACCAAAACCGAACTGTAGTGGAGGGTGGCGCAAAACAAGCCATACAAAAATTTTGCAGATCACGTGATTAATGACGTCATAAATGACGAATTTGTGTATCTCAGCAACCAATAAAGATAGAAACGTCAAACCAAAACCGAACTGTAGTGGAGGGTGGTGCAAAACAAGCCATACAAAAATTTTGCAGATCACGTGATTAATGACGTCATAAAGGACGAATTTGTGTATTTCAGCAACCAATAAAGATAGAAACGTCAAACCAAAACCGAACTGTAGTGGAGGGTGGCGCAAAACAAGCCATACAAAAATTTTGCAGATCACGTGATTAATGACGTCATAAATAACGAATTTGTGTATCTCAGCAACCAATAAAGATAGAAACGTCAAACCAAAACCGAACTGTAGTGAAGGGTGGCGCAAAACAAGCCATACAAAAATTTTGCAGATCACGTGATTAATGACGTCATAAATGACGAATTTGTGTATCTCAGCAACCAATAAAGATAGAAACGTCAAACCAAAACCGAACTGTAGTGGAGGGTGGCGCAAAACAAGCCATACAAAAATTTTGCAGATCACGTGATTAATGACGTCATAAACGACGAATTTGTGTATCTCAGCAACCAATAAAGATAGAAACGTCAAACCAAAACCGAACTGTAGTGGAGGGTGGCGCAAAACAAGCCATACAAAAATTTTGCAGATCACGTGATTAATGACGTCATAAATGACGAATTTGTGTATCTCAGCAACCAATAAAGATAGAAACGTCAAACCAAAACGGAACTGTAGTGGAGGGTGGCGCAAAACAAGCCATACAAAAATTTTGCAGATCACGTGATTAATGACGTCATAAATGACGAATTTGTGTATCTCAGCAACCAATAAAGATAGAAACGTCAAACCAAAACCGAACTGTAGTGGAGGGTGGCGCAAAACAGGCCATACAGAAATTTTGCAGATCACGTGATGAATGACGTCATAAATGACGAATTTGTCTATCTCAGCAACCAATAAAGATAGAAACGTCAAACCAAAACCGAACTGTAGTGGAGGGTGGCGCAAAACAAGCCATACAAAAATTTTGCAGATTACGTGATTAATGACGTCATAAATGACGAATTTGTGTATCTCAGCAACCAATAAAGATAGAAACGTCAAACCAAAACCGAACTGTAGTGGAGGGTGGCGCAAAGTAAGCCATACAAAAATTTTGCAGATCACGTGATTAATGAGGTCATAAATGACGAATTTGTGTATCTCAGCAACCAATAAAGATAGAAACGTCAAACCAAAACCGAACTGTAGTGGAGGGTGGCGCAAAACAAGCCATACAAAAATTTTGCAGATCACGTGATTAATGACGTCATAAATGACGAATTTGCCTATCTCAGCAACCAATAAAGATAGAAACGTCAAACCAAAACCGAACTGTAGTGGAGGGTGGCGCAAAAAAAGCCATACAAAAATTTTGCAGATCACGTGATTAATGACGTCATAAATGACGAATTTGTGTATCTCAGCAACCAATAAAGATAGAAACGTCAAACCAAAACCGAACTGTAGTGGAGGGTGGCGCAAAACAAGCCATACAAAAATTTTGCAGATCACGTGATGAATGACGTCATAAATGACGAATTTGTGTATCTCAGCAACCAATAAAGATAGAAACGTCAAACCAAAACCGAACTGTAGTGGAGGGTGGCGCAAAACAAGCCATACAAAAATTTTGCAGATCACGTGATTAATGACGTCATAAATGACGAATTTGTCTATCTCAGCAACCAATAAAGATAGAAACGTCAAACCAAAACCGAACTGTAGTGGATGGTGGCGCAAAACAAGCCATACAAAATTTTGCAGATCACGTGATTAATGACGTCATAAATGACGAATTTGTCTATCTCAGCAACCAATAAAGATAGAAACGTCAAACCAAAACCGAACTGTAGTGGAGGGTGGCGCAAAACAAGCCATACAAAAATTTTGCAGATCACGTGATTCATGACGTCATAAATGACGAATTTGTCTATCTCAGCAACCAATAAAGATAGAAACGTCAAACCAAAACCCAACTGTAGTGGAGGGTGGCGCAAAACAAGCCATACAAAAATTTTGCAGATCACGTGATGAATGACGTCATAAATGACGAATTTGTGTATCTCAGCAACCAATAAAGATAGAAACGTCAAACCAAAACCGAACTGTAGTGGAGGGTGGCGCAAAACAAGCCATACAAAAATTTTGCAGATCACGTGATTAATGACGTCATAAATGACGAATTTGCCTATCTCAGCAACCAATAAAGATAGAAACGTCAAACCAAAACCGAACTGTAGTGGAGGGTGGCGCAAAACAAGCCATACAAAAATTTTGCAGATCACGTGATTAATGACGTCATAAATGACGAATTTGTCTATCTCAGCAACCAATAAAGATAGAAACGTCAAACCAAAACCGAACTGTAGTGGAGGGTGGCGCAAAATAAGCCATACAAAATTTTTTTAGATCACGTGATTAATGACGTCATAAATGACGAATTTGTGTATCTCGGCAACCAATAAAGATAGAAACGTCAAACTAAAACCAAACTGTAGTGGAGGGTGGCGCAAAACAAGCCATACAAAAATTTTGCAGATCACGTGATTAATGACGTCATAAATGACGAATTTGTGTATCTCAGCAACCAATAAAGATAGAAACGTCAAACCAAAACCGAACTGTAGAGGGGGTGGCCCAAAACAAGCCTTACAAAAATTTTGCAGATCACATGATTAATGACGTCGTAAATGACGAGTTTGTGTATCTCAGCAACCAATCAAGATAGAAACGTAAACCAGAACCGAACTGTAGTGGAGGGTGGAGCAAAACAAGCCATACAAAAACTGGTCTGTTCCGATCTTTTTGCCTTCTGAAGATAACTTACCGGATTTTTCATCTTGCATCTTCTCTTAATGTGGCCTTTCTTACCGCAGTTGTGGCATTTCTCGTCCTTAAAACGGCAATCCTCGGGACCTTGGTGATACCTACCACACCTGAAGATACGATTTCCAGTTGTCCTCTGCAACTTGTTAACACTTGCCGATGCTCCTTGGATTTCTGATATATCCTTCATAGCCATTTCCATGACGATGGCTATCTCCTTGGCCTTCTTGTAGGTTAAATTCTTCTCCGACAACAATCTTTTCGGGACATTTTCGTTCTTTATACCACTTACTAGCTGATCTCTGAGATTTTCTGCCAGACGCTCGCGAATTCACAATGCTCACTCAACTTCTGCATCCGTGTAATCTGTCACCGACACAAACGTCTGTTGTTGATGCTTATAGAACCGGTTTCTCTCTGCTATCATGTGGGGCTTCGGAATGAGATGCTCCTGCAGCAACTCACCAATGTGCTCAAACATCTTTGTCGATGGCTTGTCCGGTGAACTCAGATTATGTAGCAAGGAATAGGTTTTCCCGCCAATCAGACTAAGAGTTAGAGCAACTTTTCTCTCATCGGCCACTTTGTTGGCGATGAAATACTGCTCTAACCTCTCTTTGCACAGCTCTCAGTCACCAGCAGCCTCGTCAAAGGGCTCAAGTCGTCCAGTCAGTGATGCCATAATTCAGCAGCCAACTTTAGCAAACACTCACTTTTCCGTTATCTTCGGTACTATCCTCTGCGTCTTACTTCTCCACCAGGTCTTCATAACCTCCTTGGTACACCGCAACATAATTTCTAGTCGCCATTTGTTCTGTATGCGACGTGGCTACGTGGAAACTAATTGAAACTAAACAGACGCTAAGTTGCCGCCATGTGTTTTATTTACAACCGGAAGTTTCGCACTCGCTACACATATACACAACAGTTTTGATATGTGGCGAAAGTGTATGCAAACGGTTTTGGTTTGAGAACGATCCGAGGACTGTTCTTGTTCATCAACGTTGAAAACTTTCTTCCTTGCTTACGCCGAGACTTAAAAAACTAGTCCGATTTGGTGTCTTTCGATATCTTTGTCTTCTTCTTAGCCTTGATATGACCGTTTCTTACCGCTGTTGCGACAAGTCTTTTCCTTAACACTTCAGTCGTTGATTATCTCTTCCACTCATGAAGCAAGGACTTCCACTGGCCCTGTTCGTTTCTATGGAAGCTAGATGCCGTGGCTCGAATTTTGGGCACGTCTTTCATGGCTATTTCTATTGAAATGGCTATCTCTTGCCTTCTTGCACATCCAGTTTTTCTCTGAAACAGTCTCTCGAGGTTGTATTCACTCTTAATTCCACACACAAGCTGATCCTTTGCATGCTCTGCCAGCTCGTCAATAAACTGTCGATGCTCCTTCAATTTCGCAACCACTCATACGTAGCCCATTATTGTCTCACCTGTCTGTTAGTGGCGCTTATAGAAGCGATACTTCTCAGCTGTGGACTACAATAATCTTGCAAGAGTGTACCCAGCTGTTCGAACGTCTTGTTCGAACGCTTATTAGGAGAACACAGGCTATGCAACAAGGAGTGAATCAACCAACAGCGTATGTAAGTCCGAGAATGACAGATATTCGTGTGCCGCTAATATTTGTTAGTGTATGGACGCACAGGTTGTCGCACATCAACTCAGCTGCCTGATTAAGACGATACGTTTATATACAGCCACAAAAATGCAAAACGTCCTATAAACCATTGTTTTTAAACAGCTAACCTCCGAACCGCCGTAGAGGTTAACTGTTGGACAACAACGCCTATGAACGGGTGCAGCGAATTCTTTTGCTTTTAGCATATTTTATAATTTTGGATTGCGCGTGTAGAAAAAAAAGTTAAACGGTGAAATTACGATCCGCTAAAGTAAAAACATTAATAAAAGAATTGTATATCGATATATGAACATATGATATATCCTCGGTTAATGCATAAATGAAATAGTTTCGATTAAAAGCATGACACATAAGTTTTACCGGAAGTAGCTTCGATTAAGGAATTCGTCACTAAAACTAGTTACATTAAAAAGGGAAGAATTCGAATAAAATTTGAAGTTTGAGCTGCAGGAATATTTTGCATTTCCGGATGCAGTTGGAGGAGGTGAGTTTTTATTTCGATTTCAGAGTTTACCCTTACATGTCCATGTCAAATATTCAAAGTGTACACAGAAGTACCTGCTTGTGCCTTTTGAAAATATACAGCCTCTTAATAATGCTCAGAATGAACAAAATTACACACTGGGATTGAGTCCGTCATTCTGACGGACTTGAATGACCTTACAATTGGCTTTGAGTCATTACCTTTACTCCGTATAACTTTTCGTCAGATTCCTCAGTAACGGGTCGCTTGTTGGAGTCAGAATGACCTTAGCCCACAACATGAAGAGGTTGGGGTTACTGCCAGTTAGATAAGCCAGTTCACGATTTCGAGTGCGCTAGTCCGAAAACGCAGGAGTCCTCTACAAGGGGGAGGAGAACGAATGGCTACAGTAGATCCAAATTGGTGAAATTGAAAAGACCATATTCCGTGGCTGGAAACAATTTTTATTTGTCAAACATCGCAAAATAAGGAAAATTTGAGTATAAAAGGTCGCCAAATTTGCATCTGGCTAATTAAGTTTAGTCAGAATTGAACATTTTGTTGTCACCAATTACGATCTACTGTAACCATTTCTATCTCCGCTCCCTCGTAGGGCTATGAGTGCGCATGATCAGTAGAAGAAACTCATAGTATAAGCCAAACCACACTTTGGGCGTTTTGAATAAAATGAGCAAAAATTCTGCGTTTCTAATACAAGCTAACCAGCAAAATGAAAGAAATGATAGAGCATTGCATTTTGAGGTTCCTGATGACATCTTTAAAATAATGCACCCGAATAAGCCAATTCGCACTTTCGGATTTTTCCGGTGGAGGTTTTGGTTCGACTGATAATGTTAGGGGATAAATTATAAAGAAATGATAAGGGGAAAACATCAAAATTCTAATTTTCTTTCAACATGCACACTTTCAAATTTATAAAGCCATCATATGATCTTTTAAAAACTATTTTACATATTATTCAGTCCCTTTAATAACCAACATGTGAATATGTTTCTGGCAAAATGGAATTTTGTTGATTTTTTCCGTTTTTTTTTGGCCCCAACCCTTCGGATTGGGGCCTATAGGTTTGGGGTGTCCGTCCGTCTGTCCGTCATCGCTTTATACCCCTATGAATTTGGGGGCGGTTGGGGCCTGCATGTGTTTCACAAATACTTACTTGTTCCCTATCATTTCTTTATATTCTTGTCCCACCTGAATTCAGCCGAAACGCAAAAACTTTTAGGCAAAAGTCAAAAGTGCGAATTGGCTTATAAGCGCATGAGGACCGCCTAACGTATCTTACAGGCATCGTTCTGAATGTAAAGAAATTTAAATTAAGGTGATTGATTGAATTCCTTGTTTTGCCCGCTTTCGGATAGAAAATTCAAATGAGCAAATAAGCATACGAGCGTTGCTACTCCCTGTCGAAAAGACCACCCCAGCGGTAAATCAAATTCTGGTCTCCGAAAGATTAAAAAATGAATACGTTTTTAGGCCCCAACCCTTCGGATTGGGGCCTATAGGTTTGGGGCGTCCGTCCGTCTGTCCGTCATCGCTTTATACCCCTATGAATTTGGGGGCGGTTGGGGCCTGCTTGTGTTTCACAAATACTTACTTTTTACTGTAGCTTTTCTCAAATGTCATACGCTCATCAGTTGTTAGGCCCCAACCCTTCGGATTGGGGCCTATAGGTATGTGGTGTCCGTCCGTCTGTCCGTCATCGCTTTATACCCCTATGAATTTGGGGGGGGGGGCGGTTGGGGCCTGCTTGTGTTTCACAAATACTTACTTGTTCAGTTTGTAAAGGGGATTTTGTAATTTCGTCATAAGGTGAAAGGAGATACAGGTGGGTGGTCGCACTGGTAGGTGGTAGCAGCCTCGTATCTATAACAGTCAAAATTTACAATAACATAATTCGCCGTATGAGTAGGTGTCAGATTTGTTGATCTCTTCTGTCTCAACACAAGGCAATGGCGGCCTTTTAAAAATTATGTATCAATCATTCCATTAAAAATTTGGATAATAATTTTATACTTAGAAAGGACATTTGTTCTTGGGTTCGGAACATCATACTATTGGGCATTAACACGATAAAAGTACATTAACAAAGTATTGTAGCTTCGTGAAAAAATGAAAACAATGCGCCATAAGTTTTGCTCGTGCATTTCAAGAACAGGCCTTCTTGTCTGAGCCTCTGTGTCCGTACTCCAGTAGATCCGTACTCTGTAGATTTGACATCTTTATCTTGTAATATATCACCAAAAACTACTGGAAATCCTTTAACTGCCTGAAAAAAGTAAAACATAATTAAAATTTGTATATTCGATTGCAGAAAACAACACATATGGGCATTAGTAACTAGTTCTTGAGAAGGCGCACGTGATCACGTTGATTTTTTTTCTTGTTTCAGGTTCTTTCTTGTCTTGGCCATTGGTTCAAAGTAGCAATGCTGCATCTGTGATCCCTGTGTGCATATATGTTCGGCGTTGTGGATGCAAAAAGCCATTTATGGCCTGATCACAGCTACACACACTCAGGTAACATTTGAGATAAGTCTGCAAAATGTAAAAGGCACTCGAGGATCGACAAAACTGAACAGATGCCAACTGAACGAAATACAGAAGAACGTCGTTGTTACTTCAGGAAGCACGATCCAGTTTGTGGCCACGCTTATTCCTTTTTGAGCTAACACAATCTTTGAGATTCTAACGCAGGAAAATTATCCCCCGTGGGACGGAGGGATATAGTTTTGAACTTTTGGGTCTGTCCGTCTATCTGTCCGTCTGTCGCGCTTCAATCTCACGCGCCTACAGGCCACATTAATATATAGATTCGTTTCAAATTTTGTACACGGCTTCTCTGGACCCTTCCGCAGTGCAGTGGCCAAGAATTTTCCGGATCGGGCAAAATTATCCCCCGTGAAACGGAGGGATATAGTTTTGAACTTTTCGGTCTGTCCGTCTGCCCGTCCGTCCGGCCGTCTGTCCGTCTGTAACGCTTCAGTCTCACGCGCCTACAGGCCACATTAATACATGGATTCGGTTCAAATTTTGTACACGGCTTCTCTGGAACCTTCCGCAGTGCAGTGACCAAGAATTTTCCGGATCGGCCAAAAATTGACAAAATGGCGGACATTTGAAAATTGGCACTGGACTTTATATATACGGCAGTCTCACGCGTCTACAGGCCACATTAATAGACGGATTCGTTTCAAATTTTGTACACGGCTTCTCTGGAACCTTCCGCAGTGCAGTGACCAAGAATTTTCCGGATCGGCCAAAAATTGACAAAATGGCGGACATTTGAAAATTGGCACAGGACTTAGCGTATATACGGCAGTCTCACGCGTCTACAGGCCACATTAATAGACGGATTCGTTTCAGATTTTGTACACGGCTTCTCTGGAACCTTCCGCAGTGCAGTGACCAAGAATTTTCCGAATCGGCCAAAAATTGACGAAATGGCGGACATTTGAAAATTGGCACTGGACTTTATATATACGGCAGTCTCACGCGTCTACAGGCCACATTAATAGACGGATTCGTTTCAGATTTTGTACACGGCTTCTCTGGAACCTTCCGCAGTGCAGTGACCAAGAATTTTCCGGATCGTCCAAAAATTGACAAAATGGCGGACTTTTGAAAATCGGCACTGGACGTAGCGTATATACGGCAGTCTCACGCGTCTACAGGCCACATTAGTACATGGATTCGTTTCAAATTTTGTACACGGCTTCTCTGGACCCTTCCGCAGTGCAGTGGCCAAGAATTTTCCGGATCGGGCAAAATTATCCCCCGTGTAACGGAGGGATATAGTTTTGAACTTTTCGGTCTGTCTGTCCGTCTGTCTGTCCGTCTGTCACGCTTCAGTCTCACGCGTCTACAGGCCACATTAATAGACGGATTCGTTTCAAATTTTGTACACGGCTTCTCTGGAACCTTCCGCAGTGCAGTGACCAAGAATTTTCCGGATCGGCCAAAAATTGACAAAATGGCGGACATTTGAAAATTGGCACTGGACTTAGCGTATATACGGCAGTCTCACGCGTCTACAGGCCACATTAATAGACGGATTCGTTTCAGATTTTGTACACGGCTTCTCTGGAACCTTCCGCAGTGCAGTGACCAAGAATTTTCCGAATCGGCCAAAAATTGACAAAATGGCGGACATTTGAAAATTGGCACTGGACTTTATATATACGGCAGTCTCACGCGTCTACAGGCCACATTAATAGACGGATTCGTTTCAGATTTTGTACACGGCTTCTCTGGAACCTTCCGCAGTGCAGTGACCAAGAATTTTCCGGATCGTCCAAAAATTGACAAAATGGCGGACTTTTGAAAATCGGCACTGGACGTAGCGTATATACGGCAGTCTCACGCGTCTTCAGGCCACATTAATAGACGGATTCGTTTCAAATTTTGTACACGGCTTCTCTGGAACCTTCCGCAGTGCAGTGACCAAGAATTTTCCAGATCGACCAAAAATTGACGAAATGGCGGACATTTGAAAATTGGCACTGGACTTTATATATACGGCAGTCTCACGCGTCTACAGGCCACATTAATGAATGGATTCGTTTCAAATTCTGCACACGGGCTCCCTGACACCTTCCGCAGTGCAGTGATCAAGCATTTTTTGGATGGGACTTGACAAAATGGCGAATTTTTCTAAATCGGCGCTGTACTTAGCGTACCTACGACAGTCTCACGCGAATACTGGTTAATTGATTGATTTGTTTAAATGCTAGACACTGTCTACCTATCCTTCCACTTTTAAATTTTGCGTTGTCAACACGCAACAGCCTTGCACAAAATTTGCACTGGACTTAGCGTATATACGACAGTCTCACGCGCCTGCAGGCCACATAAGTACATGGATTCGTTTCAAATTGTGTACACGGCTTCTCTGGACCCTTCCGCAGTGCAGTGACCAAGAATTTTCCGGATCGGGCAAAAATTGACAAAATGGCGGACTTTTGAAAATCGGCACTGGACTTAGCGTATATACGGCAGTCTCACCCGCCTACAGGCCACATTAATAAATGAATTCGTTTCATATTTTTTTGTCCACGGCTTCTCTGGACCCTTCCGCAGTGCAGTGACTAAGAATTTTCCGGATTGGGCAAAAGTTGACAAAATGGCGAACTTTTGAAAATTGGCCCTGGACTTAGCGTATATACGGCAGTCGCACAGGCCACAGAAATGGATGGATTTGTTTCAGATTCTGCACACGGGTTCCCTGGGACCTTCCGCAGTGTAGTGATCAAGAATTTTCTGGATGGGACTTGGCAAAATGGCGGATTTTTCAAAATCGGCGCTGTACTTATCGTACCTACGACAGTCTCACGCGCCTACTGGTTAATTGATTGATTTGTTTAAATGCTAGACACTGTCTACCTATCCTTCCACTTTTAAATTTTGCGTTGTCAACACGCAACAGCCTTACACACACCATATCCCCCACGGGGGATAGACGTACTCCTCGAGACGTAGTCAAGTTAGCGGTTGTTCAAGGCCGTAATTTCTGCTCGGAGCTCTGATATTCTTGGGGGGTCCGGGGCCGTCGAAAATTTTACTCGTTATAAATATACTTTTCACTACGGCCCGCTAGATTTCTCCTGCAATCTCTCTCCCGGGTTTACAGCAGAGTCCCGATAGAAGAAAATTAATATCAAGGCCTGATAACGGCGTGTCTTTTAAGCCCGGCTCCCTGGTCATTGCAGCTATGTTATGTTGTTTTAATTGTTATGCCGCATTTTAATTGTTTACTGGCAAATTTTTATTTCAGTTAGACTTTTCTTGATACATTTTTAGATATCACGGATAGTCAGAAGCATGGTGGGGGACATTCAGAAACACCGGCGTCATTTCAGCCTGTGTTATACGATGACCATCCATATGTAATTCATGGCAATGGGGAAAATCAAAATGGCGACCATGAATATGCCAGTTCTCCGAGTATGCGCGCAAGCAACGCTGCAACTCACAACCGAGAAACTACAATGTTTCCTGATTGCCAAGAAAAGAAAGCCTTCGTGAAAAAGAGAAAAACTGCCGTGTCCGCAAGCACTGAGGACAGTAAAATCACAAAGATTGACTTTCCATCGAAAGAACCAGGGGACTCGCTGTTAAAAACTGCCTTTTCTCGAGCGTCTTGTTCGAATTCTAAAACGTTGATCGAAGAGGACAGCCCACAGCAAGCGGTTGTGATTGGGTCTATTGGACACGCCCCTATTCCGCTGGAAATGATTGACGTCCAGCAGCATCTTTATCAGAACAGTCTGTCAGTCGTTGTGCCATTCGCTGAAGCGAATTTTAGTGGAACTTGTGATGTTAAGAAAAGTGAGTGGAGAAATACAAGAGAATCGACTCGCGAAGTGTTGTCCCCAATAGGAAATAAAACAGACGCATTGAATGGACAATTTAGGATTGAACGCGGAGCAGAGGACGGACAGGCCAGGTTTGGGGTTAATGATACCCTTGACAGTCTTGATCAAGAAGGTAACAGTTTCAAATTTCTGGCCTGTTTATATTTTTTTCTTGAAAATAATGATTAATTTTATCGCGCTGCTGTTTACGGGTAAATATGGTACACATAACATTGTGTTTTTGTATGGTTATTGTGTTATTTGGCTGTTAAAACAGGTGGTGAAGGGAAGAGGGTGGAAAGCGTTGTGGACCACATGTACAGTATGCAGATACCGCTTGAGGAAAGCCAAGCCAATACTATGGTCTTGGCGGAGCGTTATGAAGAGTCACCGAAAGGGTCAACGGTGTTGTGGTCGCAAGGTGTATCTGCAGGTTGGTCTGAATAACCCGTTTGGAATATCAACATATCCTGGCCTGAAAACAAACTGAGCCTACTCCCGTGGTATTCTTGGCCTCTTACAGTTAACTTAGCCATAGTCAAGAACTTTAAACGTCTCAATAACTGTCTCAAAACGTGGCCGATTTGACACACATTTTCGTTCTAAACCAAACACTGATGTCTAAAACATCATTTGTAAAATATGAATTACATAAATTGAGGTTGACTTAGTAACAAATTCACTGGCAGAGTCGATCTTGAGGTCGAGATGCCATGGTACCCTTGTTGCTACTTCCTCACAGGTCACGGCCAGCGGGTTTTGTATCACACGTTGGCGCAGAAGTTCCTTGCGAGGTTGAACAGAGCTCTCCCGGGATACTTATACTCACAAGTTTTGCGTGTCACCCGAAATATATCGTTACATGAAAAGTACATGATGTCTTCTTGCGAGTTGTTGAAGGAATTTCTGTCCATCGTTGCAGATGACAGCCCTGACGATGTGAACGATTGCAGAGCGTCGGTCGAGTGTCAGCAACAAAGTCCAAGTGGCCGCCAAGGCAACGCGGCCTTCCCACCGAGCGAAGATTGCGGTCAAGGTCAAGTGGCATCCGGTAAATCGTCCTATGCGACTTGTCAAGCGAACAGTGCTAAGCTCGAGGAAGAATATGAAGAGAGAGTAGCAGTTCCTCTGTCTCTAGTGGAGTCGGGGAGTGGGGCCAATTTGCTTCAGAGAGCTACGGATCAAAGCAAACAGTTGAATAAACTGCCTAGTGACGCACCTACCAGCGGCCACAGCCGCGCAGACCTCGTAAGAAGCGTGTCGCCAAGTCAGTGTTATGTTAAAGATGTGGCTGATTGTGCCCTGTGTGATGTGCAGACGATCTCAATTAATAGGAAACGGGCGTGCCAAAGTGAGGGGGGCGTGAAAGAAAAAGTGTGCAAATTTGTGAGCAATCAGGCTGTTCCATTGAGCATGGTGCCCGGTGAGAAAAGTATTCATTTTGAATCAAAAGCTGGAGGGAGTTTGAACTTCGCACCGAATCTTGACATGCCACTCTCGGTTAAAACAGAACTGAATTCGTGCGTGGGCAAATGTGATGGAAATCAACAAAAGGGACTGGCAAAAGCAACAGGTATTTGCAAGAAATCTGTGATAGAAGATAGATCAGCGAAGAGAGTACAGAGTAGCGGCTTGAAGCAAATACCTGAAGCAACGCATGCACATCAAACCGGTAATGTAAACGCAACAGTGCGGGCAGTTGACATGGCAACGCGAAATGGTGACGCTTCTCATGGCTTCATTATAAACACTGCTAGGCTAGCTTCTGCAGCTGAACAGAATGTTGATACTAAAACTGTAGAACAAAGTTTACCTGCTTCCAAACCTGTAGCAGATTCGCACAGTGATATTTTGAGAAGAATTGATTCCCTTATTCACCAGAATAAAAGTAAATTAGATGGGGAGGCATCACCAAATATTAAAGAACGGGAGAGTGTGGACTCGGAACCCAAACGTGATGCTCCGACTGATGAAGACGTTCGGAAGGAATCTCTCAAAAGAATTGAGCTTCTTCTGCAGCGAAACGAAAGTATTTCTTCAGCGGAAGATGTCAGTAAAATACAGAGAGGCAGAGTGAAAGTGACTTTAGCAGATAAAATACGCCTGGTGAAGGAGTCCTTATCGAAGGCCAACAGTGGTGAAAAATCGCCCAGTGGGCCCGAATTCGAGGCCAGGAAATGTAACGCTATTCGCCGCATAGAACAGTTAATATATGAAAATGAGAAGAACATCCAAGGCCAAAAAGATGTGATGTCAAAGGTGGACTCCGTGGGTGGAGAGAAGTCTCTGGAGCCCGGTGTTCGCGAACGACGAGCCAAGTCCTTCACCATGGGGGATGCGCCTGGGATAGCAGTGGACGCTACGGACCAGGCCCTGGTGGAGGTAGAATGTTTGTTAGTTAAGAAAAAAGCCGAAAAAGATTCCGTTCACGATCACGCTTATTTTACTTCGAACTCGGGCAGCACACCAAGTAAAAAAGCTAAGTTATTGAATTCAGGAATGCTGGATTTACATTTGGCTTCAAAAAGCCACAAAAAGAAAGACCTAAAACGATTGCAAAAACTAAACAGCAAACAGAACCCTAGTCTTCACAAACCTGACCGTATAGGAACAAATACAAGTCAAACTGCTGAACTACAAAATCAGCTTGAATTATTTAACGAGGAGGACAATCCTCTTTTGATCTTAGCTCAAATAAGCGAAAATGAGTCGAAAAATCTTGCATATAAAATGGCTACAAGTGACTCCAAAACTGGGCTGTTACATCCAGTGAGCAGCAGGGAGGCTGAGAAAGTATCAAAGCCGGTTGTTAACTCGGGAGTGTTATTGCCGGAAAGTGACTCAAGCAGCCGGGCGATAATACAGGATCACACGTATGAAGAGGATAAAGTGAACACGCAGCAGTTCTCTATCTTACGTGACCATTCGTATAAAAAACTGAAAAAATGTAGAAAGGTTAAAGGTGGCATAGCAGATAACAGTGGTCGAGCTGTTGATCATACATACACCCCGAAACCGTGAAATGACCAGTCTGTAATAAAGCAATTTGTTTGTACAATTTTGAAACATTGATTCACCATTTTCAAACTCGTTCTTGTCTTTTAGAGTATGTGTTTGGAAAATGAAAAATCGTAAAATTTATCCGTTTATACTTTAATTTATACTTCAGACTTGAGCTAAACCCGAACGTCGATTTAAAGGGAAATGCATAAAAATTTAGTTTAAAACAATGTTTTCTCCAAAATGTTAGTTTTTTTTTGTGAGGATTGTAATAAAATCACGAGGTAAAAATCATTACGCTACCCCTCTCCCACCCTCATCCCTGTGTACACAGTCCATCAGTGGTTAATAAACGAATTGGTTATAGATTCAGAGTAATAAAAGGTCTATTTCATACGTGTTCCAAATATTTTCGTAGCCCCCTCCCCTCCCTTCCAACCTGGGCCTTAGCCACGGAGGCGGGATGTAGGTTTGGGTGTTGGCTGTCTGACGGTTCTTCTATGGCCGGCTGTATAGATGACCTATCATAGTGGGCAGGTGTACGTCATTTAGACCTTGGCGTCGTTTCAGGATCACAATGGCCACTATCTTGGGGTATTCAGTTTCGGGTGGCGGCTGTGCTCTCTGCGATGCCTTGTTTATATTAAGTGCATGAGCGTACAACATTTACTCAAGATATCTGTATGTATCACCGTTTGATCTTTAAATTTTAACAAAGGGGGGGGGGGGGGGGGGGGGAGAGGTTGAAAATTGTTCAGTTCAAGTGACTGGGGCCAAATTATGAAAACAATGTTCCGCGTGTGTAAGTTTCTTTAAGTCCTGATTTAAGAGGTGTTGAATTTTTCCAGGCTGTAACTGTGGCGGTAGGCCATCGTGTGAAAAAATCATTCCCCGACTTTGCAAATAGTAAAAGCTCCGAGACTTTTCATGGAACCGTTTTCAAATTTGATAGGAAGTTTTCCCAGGTGATTCTACAACAGAATGGTGTATTTGGGGGGATTTGAAAACTGTTGAATGGCAGAACTTCAAAAATGTTTACAGCTAGACTTGTGAGGGTTATTATCCAATCGAATGCCCCCCCCCCCCCCTACATTACATTTGAATTAAATCGCGCAAAAATCTGTTTTTATGAGAGCAGCAGTAGACCTCTCCTCCCACCTGAAAGCCCCCAAATGAGAACAAATAAAAAACCCAGTTATTAGTGGCAGGGACTATTGAATTCGGGTCCGTCTGTTTGGCATAGGGTGTCGTTTCCGCTACAGATCTCAAGAAATACTGGGTGGATTTCATTTAAACCTTGCATATGCATAGAATAAGGGTTGTAGTTGTGCATCTGGGTATAGGTTTCACCGTCAGTGGAAAAATGTGGCCTACAGACTTCGTCCAAAAATTCGTAACTTTCAGACCTTGAAATGGTTGGATAGGGTGTCGTTTCCGCGACAGATCTCAAGAACTACTGGGTGGATTTCATTTAAACCTTGCATATGCATAGAATAAGGGTTGTATTTGTGCACCTGTGTATAGGTTTCGCCGTCGGCCGAAAAATTGGGCCTATAGACTTCGTCGAAAATTAATTTCCTATGATTTGTCTTGAAATCTTGTGATTGCACGCCGGCGGGGGACTTAGTCAGTTTTACTGACATACTTGTTAAAAATAAAAATATATCACATAAATAAGAAAGCAGATATTTTTGTCCTGGGCGAAATAAGGCGCGTTCGAATCAGCGAGTCTATTCCGAAAAGTCTAACGCGAACTAATGGCCATGAGACCTCTGTGATTCTCTCTGTATACAGTATATATCAATGAGACTGAACGTCGTGAGTTGGAATGGATTCAAACTAGTAAAATGTCTTTTTCCGCCCTGAACAAAAAAAAAGTATCTAAATTCTTGTTTGCTTGATTCATTCTTATTTTAAATAATGGGTGTTAAAATGCAATATGTTTGGATGCTGTTACTTTTTGACGTCAGTTTCTCAGGAAAATATATGGACTTTTGTGTCCTGATAGTATAACTTCTGTTTTCACGACAAAATGGGCAGTGTACGTTTGTCTGGATGGATGCTATCTATATAAATAATGCTGGGTGATTTGGAATAGAAACGCAGTTCGTGATAGACTTTATTTATTTGACAACTGGCTTCAAGTAAACAAGCAGCTTTGAAATAGATAAATAGATTTTTTTATATTAAAACCATAAAAAAATAACGTTCTTCTAATTCTGTTTAATATATTTCAGTACCTCTGTAAGTACCTTCACAGCTTTAAAACCGAACACATGTAATTTTAAATTTCTAAACTGAATGTGAAGAAAAAAAAGTAGACTGGATACAGATTATTCTGTATTAGATACTCTCTCATGCTAAGTAATTACACTGTTGAAGTAAATACTTCCTGTACTTATGG
This sequence comes from Protula sp. h YS-2021, assembly GCA_949752745.1. Lineage (NCBI taxonomy): Eukaryota > Metazoa > Annelida > Polychaeta > Sabellida > Serpulidae > Protula > Protula sp. h YS-2021. Next base: position 23,617,030 of record OX457030.1, read on the forward strand.
AAGACACCGTTTTTAAGGATGGAGCACTGTGCGACATTCGCTACAGGCTAAATCTAAAGCACACTTTTGAAATAAATTGTTTGTACATTTACAAATGACAGCAAAAGCATTCCCGATTTGGATTTTTTTTTTTTTTGTAAAATTGTATACATATATATACGAACAATCGGTCTCTAGTTTTGATTTTCTGCGAAAGAAATGCACATTCTCAGATAATCGGATAAACATACAATTTTCCTGGCATAATTTGCTGTGAAATTAACCAGTTTCGGCTGTGCTTAAAAATTAGATGAAGTGCGAAAAGAGTGGCCGTGAAAGCGAAACTGCTGTGGTAGATGTTAATATCTGCACAATTGTAGAAGACTGGGCAATTTCCCTTTTCACATGCCCTTATTCTTGTTTTTCGTATGATCGCGAGTGCTCGACAGTCTGCTATTATAATATTTTGGGCTGTTGTCTGTAGTATATAGAGTTCAGTACAGATCGAATCGTAGTAAAACACCCCCTTGATCTGTACAAACACATACAGACAATGGTAGTTCTGCTCTGTCAACAAGAGTGCTGTTTTTTTTCGCGGAATGCATACATTATTGATGGAACAAACATAACCAATACACAACAGACCTAACCGCCACAGAAGTTGGCCGTCAGACATCAACAGATCGCCCACAAACTCTTTAACTACAGACTGATGAAAATCCCTTACTGTTAGATCGACTTTAGTGTAGACTGAATCTGTTAATCGCATAAACCGGTTATTTGCGTAGTGTTTTGAAGTCGCCAAGGAATTTTAAAACTCTAGGCCTTTAACAGCAAAACCTCACACAAAGTGAAGTTCTCACGTCATATGCTTAACAAAGTGGAAAACAGAGGAGCCGCGATAACCGTGGCAACTGCTGACGTAAACAATAGGAATAATCCCCGCAAATCTTCCTGCTGATAAGTAAATAACTATGATTTCGTGTATCAAGAGGTGTTGGGGAACAGTATTGAGGTGAAAAATCAAGCTTTTCTTTTCCATAGTGCTTTTCATTTTGTATTTTAGAATCGCACATTATTTAAATGCAGTTCTATCATAAATTAAATTGTGCAGTTTAGCAAAACCAAATAAGTAGTTTAGTTTTTATTTTGAAGCACAACCATTTTTTTTTTCAATAAGCACGCTACTAAATGGACAACTAACGTTTAAGTAGAATAAAACCTAAATTTAACATCAGTTCGTACACAATTAGATATCTTTTTGCTGCTGGTAACAAAAGCAAAGCCTTACACAGTAAGCTTCAAGTGATATTTAGAGGCCGAAACTTTTGTTTTCTCTTTGCAATTTCCAATGAATGTTCGTAATTATTTGAAATGTTTTTGTGGCCCCAAGGACTTTAACCGTGATCAACAACAACTTACTTGATCAAAAATCATTAATTACCTTTTTTGTGACCAAATACAGTTTATTCAAAGGCGTAGTGCTCTGTCGGAAATGGTTACGCAAAATTCATATTTTTTTATATAATATTTTTTAATAATAATAGAAATCGAACATAACCCAAATATGGAACAAATCTCCCTGCGGTGATACTGGCCAAACTGGTTTATCTGAGAAGGAAATTGGTGTAGGGGGTTGGGAATATGTTGGTGTATATCCTCAGATAAAAAATTTCTGAATTGGCCTTTTCCAGTCACTTTCTGCTTATGGCAAGGGAAAAAATGGCAAGGTTTCGTGCAAACTTAAAAAAAAAAGAAGCGCAGTGAATTAATAGTTACAGCATTGCTTCTCATTATGCGGTGTCCTTCGATATATATATATATATCTTTGCGTCCATTCGTTTTGGAGTTGTGATATGGTTTTTCGTTCTGTTTACTGCGATGGTATAATACAAGTAGGGATGCCCTATACATGACAGTAAATTGACGAAGAAGCCAATATCAGAAAAACAGTTTTTTTAAGCCGTATGTGCCGTGAAAAGTTATTTCCTTTTGTGTAATGCTACGAGAACAGAACGGCCCCCATCACTTTAGGTTATTCTGTTCACAGGGAGGAATGGCTCCCCGAGGCAGCGGCCATCTTTGTTTTCTTTGTCAGCGTAGTAAAGAGGTTGACGCTTGTAGTTCTTCACGATGCTCTTCAGGTCGTTGAAGTTGTGGCCGCCAATAGTGTATTGTCCTGACTCCGTGTGTTTGATCTGGAAGTGGCGAATCTTCTCTGCTGCCGCAACGGAAAGTGAGAATTCGCCCTGAAACAGCGGACGCCATTTTGTACACTTTCTTTGCCGTTTTACACATTTAATTGAATTTTTTTTTTGTGATTTTTTTAACCGATCTTAAATTCTAATATTTGTAATAGCTTAGCAGCTTATAGATAGGAAAATCAAAGGTTTTGCTGAAATATAAAATTGTACCCATTGACGAAAAATGTACAAATGTATGAAAGGTTTGATTCAGATAATTCATCCATTTTATTGTAGCTCTTCTGGCGAGAATCAATGAGAAATTCAACCTGTCGCCCGACCCCATCCCCACCCCCTTCTCCATCCAACCTCATTGCCTACACCCTTTCTTACCCAGCTCTTTGATGTCACACGTTGCCCGTTCATTTTGTAACAAAGGCACCCATGTTTTGATTAGTAGTTTGGAGGCTGGAATTCGGAATATCGGAATATGTTCATTTGTTAGAGGTGTGTGTGTGTTGGGGAGGGGGGTGTTAATGTAATCATTGTAGGACTTAATTTGGCTTAATCTGTCCCTATTAGAAGACGTTCAAAGTTGATTGCGTGACCAGACAATCCACTGAAGTGACGTCACCTTGCTTTCGCGTATCAGAAACTGTCCCTCCCTCGCCCCGGCCATGTGTTCATTGCACGTCGGTCGATCCATAGATCCCGCAAACCACTTGTACTTTGCGAACTCCCCGGATCCGCCCCTGGCGCCCGTCGCTGGCTGCGGCAGTGCCGGAGGCTGTCCGCTCGCCTGGGGAGAGCTCTGCCCGTTCTCATGGGCCGCAATCTTGGCAGCAGGTGGCGCTTTTAAAGGCAGAATAGGGGCTTCTTTGGCAGAGGGCTGCGGCGTTCCCGGACCTTTTTCTTTCGGCGCGCGTTGCGCCGGTACTGGTTGAACGAGTCGCACGATCTTTACTCCATTCTCTTCTCGCAGTATATCTGCATATATATATATATATATATATATATATATATATATATATATATATATATATATATATATATATATATATATATATATATATGCACAACAAAATTTATGCATCAAAATTTCTAAAACTGAAATCGAATCCCACACACCCAACTTCTATCATGTCTTCCTACTACAAGACATTTTGTTTCTCATTTTCAGTGTCCATATCCATTAGGTGCATAGTTTAACACTCAAGAGGTGGTCAACATTCGCTTTAATGGTTCCAGCCTTCAATGCCGAAGTTGTCCCTTTGTCTGCCTGAGTGTGTCAACGAACGAAAGAGCTACCACCAGGATCGGTACAGTACCTTCTAATATTTTCTAACAATCTGTAATATGTAACCGCGTGATATCAGCGTGCTAATTAATTGTCCTAACCACAACATTTATTTGGATGCACTACTATTTTTGGCAGATTAATACTAAACACTCTGTCATTTGACTTCGCGCACTACTTTACATGCACACTGGTGCCTCCGCTTTTCAGTGTTACGCACTACTTTTTGTTGGGCGCATGAATTGTCCCACTTACCACATTTTATCTGGCGTACCACCTTCTTAGGCACCCAGCCTTCACACGGCCGGCAGCTGTCACCCTTGTTTGTTTCTTTCTCACACAGTTCACAAAAGAACAATTCCACCAGCTCTTTTTGTACCTTTAACGAACGTTCACTACATTAACAAAAAACAATTATAATTACACATGTAGAAGGACTCAGAATGTGTAGCTGTCCAGATGACTGCACCAGCACAATATATATTTTTCGGTATGAACGGTACTAAGTCGTACTTTCGGCATTTTTATTATCTTTCAACTGAATGGCAAAAGATGCAGTGTCTGCAAGAGCAGTTTTCGCTTCGTATATATTGCCCCTACCCCCCCCCCCCCCCAAAAAAAAAAAAAAATTAAAACATGTTACCGCAATTATGTCCCCTTTCTTTAGGGCCAGACTGTCTTTCTGTGTGCTGATTGGCGCATAGTCTTCAATAGCTTCATAGAACCCCAGCTGAAAAAAAAGACTTTTGTGTCAGTGAGCTCGTATCTTTTTGATGACGCAGTAAGAATCGCCGATTTACCAAACACTGCAAAGTCATTGTGCCAGTAGTTCTTTTGAAACAACACTGAACATTTACATTCATATAAACACATTTACACATATTGATAGAGAGTTTTTGGTGCAGGATTTTGTATATTTCCAAGGTCTGCTAGTCTACTAACGAATGCACATCTGCACTAGTCACTTGTCTTAACCATGCGTTAACATTTCCTGGACATTGTTTTTTTTTCTCAATTCGATGAAACAGACGGACTTACAGTGGGCGAACTTGTCGGTTTCGGCTCCGGTGGGACCACGTTGGGGACCCTTGTCCTTTCTTGTTTTTGTGGCGTTCGAGGTCTGGGTGGATCATCCAAAACAATTTCCGAATACAGTGTTCTGTCATCGCCACCAATTATCACAGATCTAGGCTTCCTGTTTGACAATGAAAAAGAAAAGACACTATGCAATATGCGTTTGAATAAGGCAGAGCGTCAGAAATGCGCTAGAACTGTAACGCAAAGCGAATCATGTTGTTTTTTTTTACCATAAAAGGAAAAGATTTCAACTGGAATATTTAGGCCTTGTGCTATCGAATTTTGTGTAACTGGAGTTATGAACATAAAACCTCGAAATTCAGAGTCAAGCGAAACTATTTTTTTTTTTTTTTTTTTTTGTTGAAACTCTTATTTTGTTGTGCATTTTAGCCAGCCTATTGTACACGTGAAGCACTTCTAAGATCTTTTCCAAAAACCTAGACCATATATAGGTACATAGTCCAGCTAACCGCACACTTACCCTGGCTTATCGTCATCAAAAACAATCTCTGTGTATCGCATTTGCACATTTCTCCTTGGAAGTTCTGGGCCCACATATAACTCGTCATCTTCTTTGCTTAATTTCGGTTTTGGCGACAGAGGTTCCGGTTTTGGGCCTCTTTTAATCTTTTGGGTGACGTCAACTTTTGCGTAAAGTTCAGATAAACAAAGATCCGGGTCTCTGAAATGACAGCATATGTACTGTGGGTCAAGGAAAATTATGAGTTTGTAGAATTTTCACTGACGTCATTTCACCATTTGCACATGCCACCGTATCATAAAATAACCTCAAAGACCATCCAGAGTAAGATATGGATTCGAACCAAAGTCGGGCCAAAGTGAGTTAATTATCTTATGGATCTGCGCTGTCAGTTTGTGAGTTTTTCTGTTTTTTTTTCACTTCACATTTCTTTTTAAATTTGTATGCCTCTTCTTTTACTTACTTTACAAATACGGTACCCAAGGCTTAGTTTAATTCGGATAGCATGAAGCATTATAGCTCCTGGAGTAAATTCCTTAATTCAAAGCGTTGTCTCCCCCCGAGCACTTACATGCTGTAAATATCTGGAAACTAGAACGAGGCTTTTTAATACAAACATTACTTGAACAGTGCATCGAGTGACAGTATTTTACAATAGCACTTCGTCAGTTCGTACCATTTGGAACCGAAGAATACAGTGCGGGTATGGTATTCATTTTCTGGGAGTGTGGATTATTAGTCCCCCGTCACCGCGCGTGGCGCGCGAGCGGGGGACTTATGAAACGGGCCGTGTCCGTCCGTCTGTCTGTCCCCATCTATAGTGGTAAGTTTGTACGCGCCATATCTCAGTAACAAATACAGTTATTTCATTTCTTTCTTGCACAGAGAGAGTGCATATATTGGAAGTGTGCAACGCGTGGTTATTTTTTTTTCTCAAAAATTGAAAAATTGCCAAATTTTTTAAATGTTGTGAAAATGTGCAATTGCCCCTATGTATAGTTTTAAGTTTGTACGCGCTAGATCTCAGTCACTATTACAGGGATTTTATTTTTCTTTTGCACACAGAGAGAGTGTATATTGGAGGTGTGCAACGCGTGGTTATTTTTTTTATTTTTCTTAAAAAATGAAAAATTGCCAGATTTTTTAAATGTTGTGAAAATGTGCAATTACCCCGATGTATAGTGGTAAGTTTGTACGCGCTAGATCTCAGTCACTATTAAAGGGATTTTATTTTTCTCTTGCACACAGAGAGAGCGTATATTGGAGATGTATTGGAGATTTCATTTCTTTCTTGCACAGAGAGAAAACATATATTGGAGGTGTGCAACGCATGGTTATATTTTTCTAAAAAATGAAAAACTGCCAGATTTTTTAAATGTTATGAAAAATGTATAATTTCGACTACTTATGAATCATAAGCCCACAACCTATCGCTTGTCGAGCGAGCATCATACCAACTGAGCTAAAGCGGCCAAGTGCAAAGGCCACTCGAACTGTTTTATTTCAAAAACGGAGGTGCGGCGGGGACTTAACAAGTTCACTGGTATACTTGTTCGAATGGAAACTGGTATAAAATTGTGGACCTGGGACCAAGATTTGGGTTGGAATTAGACGTGAAAGCGGGAAAATGAATTGGGGGGACGACTTAACGCGGAGTCACTGTGTAACTGTATTACGTTTCGGTCTTGATATTCACCTTCTGGGAGGAGGTTTCTTCCTGTAAATACTGTGTTGTTGAAAAACACTGAACGTTTCATACAGTGGTATGGCGTCGGCCGAATCACGCGATTCGTCCTTGACCTGTGTCAGATTTGGTGCAGACACCAGTCCAGTTTTCCCGTTGAGTCTAAAACACATATTAGCAACACAAAAGACAGGTCTATTTCTCTGATTCAGTTGACCATTTAGGAAACAGCATTTTAAATCTGGTCAACATCTCCCGATATCAACTTAAAATAATCACTCTCTGGTAATGATCAGGTCTGATAGAAATTTTGCACAATATCTTGAAGGGATTTTCTAAATTGTAACAGCTTTACATCCTTCTATAAATCTAAGTATTCGCTCACTCGAGCTTCACCGTCAAAACTGAACTTCTAAAAGATAAATAGAAAGTGACGGACATCTAATAGCCCATTTGTTGAATAGGAAATCATTAGAATTGAAAATCGTTGGTATAACATGATGTATAACATGGTGTATAACATGACGTATAACATGGTGTATAAGATGCATATGTATTCAATGCAGACGTATGAAGCGGAGATGAATGACGTGAGGAACGCACTTGGCTGTCCACCAGCCGTCCAATGACATTGAGATCACGTCTAACACTTGGTCTTTTTTATAAGAGAGTTCGTCGTCTTTGTTCGCTGTGTAGTCCGCCAGTGCGCGAAATTTCCCGCCGCATGCTGCCACTGAAATACGAAACATCTGGCGGCATCAAAGTAAGTACAAAAGCTTATCAATAGGGTCATTCTCTCAGGTATATTGATTATTATTATTATTTTTTTTTTTTTGCAAATAAACTATTAAATATTTGAGCATTTTTGGGTCAACACAGTTAAAGGCTAGAACAGAGCCATTTAGTAAATAGTCACTCAAATTTAACACCGATCTTCGAGATCCTTTTTCGGGTTCGTTATCTACTTTGATACAAGCCTTCGGTAAGTAACCTTTTATTATATCTTTGCGCTATATTCCTGTTATATACTTGTCACACCTGCTTCCGGTTGCACGTCATTTGGAGCATATGGATCTAGCGGTTCTAGTAGCGATGCCGGTGCCCAGCCTTCCTTCTGCTCTTCCTCGCAGTAAACATACCACCATCCTAGAACATATCATGCAAACCAGAATGTGCAGTGCACTCTCTGATATGTGTGCACGAATAAACCAGAACAAATCATTATGTCCGGTACACTAATCTTAACACTGTCACTGAACCTAATAATATTGTCTTGCACCTTCCTATGTTTATAAAGGAAAAAGCACTGGAACATCCTTCAAAAATGAAACTGCTATCAAGGAAAGATGTGTTTCAAAGTACAGTAGCCCTTAAATAAGCACGGTTAATCACAGTTGTAAAATCTTTCACCGGAGCCAATAGACTTCTATATATTAAATATCACTTCAACCAACACATTCAGCATGTTTTTTCATAGCACTGTGGTCGGTTCTTACAAGAAATGCGTTACTACCTGACACTGTTCGCTCCATGACCTCGACGATTTCGCTAGCGTGTAGGGTCACCTGTCCCTCCTCCGGCTGCAGGAAGTCCGTGGTGACGATGAATTGGTTGTTCGGGTCTGGATCTGTGCTTGTCTCCACACTGTGTTGTCTGAAAACCTCCTGAAGTTCTTTGATTTGCGGATCTTCATCATCTTTATAAAACACAAAAAAAGAAGAAACTGTTACATTATTTTAACTTCATCTTATATGCAAAAAAAAAAAAAAAAAAGAATAGACAAATAAAAAGAAAAAAATGTTGGACTATTTCAGTCCTATCTTATCATTTATTTATATCTTATATCTTTGTGTTATAAACAAAACGAAAAAAAAAATGTTGGACTATTTCAATCATCGTTTATTTATAAGCTTTGCTGGCTTCTTTGACATACTAAGTGATTTGATTTGAAAAAAAAATGTGCGCAAGTGATAGTTATTGTTAGGCTTCTCACCATTTTTCTTCTTTTTACTGCCGCCTTGTTTCTTCAATTTTTCCTCTTTCTCTTTCTTATCCTTCTTCTTGTCCTTTTCCTTCTCTTTCTCTTTGCCTTTGTTTTTACCTTTCTCGGCCTTGGGTGGATTTCGAGCTGACGCGTCAAGATCAATGATCCACTCATTGAAAAACCGAACCACTTCTGCTTCCACATCCGGTGACGTCACCGCGTTTGCTAACTTGATGACTTCCTGCAACATACACTCTAGGTGATGTTTATGGACGTCCAAAGGGTTGTCAAATCTTCGATTTCACCGGGTCAGGGCGAAGGGGTGTGTCGCCAGGCATCAGTCATTTATAAATATACCCACATGTATAATACATCAGTGTCGGCTAAACTCCTCGCCCATCATTTTTTAAGTGACTATTGCAGGCTGCAGTTAACCAGGAAATTAGCATGGTCGCAAATAAATTGTTCCTGAACCCTTCTCGTTAAGCAAAGCGCAAGCAGACAAGGAAGCACTGGCATGACTACTTCCTTGTTCCGCCGAATTTTTAAATGAAAACAGTGTAACTGCATTTTAATTCCTATGCTGCAGTGCCCGGCAGCAGAAATAGCCTACATGTGGCTTTCTGTATTTCCCAGAGCATATTTATAACCTTTTTAGCCCAGCTTACGTTACACGTAAGCTGGGGTATTCCTATCGGTCTGCGGTTGGCGTCCGTTAGTTAGTTAGTTAGTTGTTTATTTAGTAAACTTTGTTTCAAAATGCATCTCCTCCTACAATTTTGATCTGATGTCATTTATTTTTTGTGTGAGGCATCTCTAAGGGGTCATGCATACGGCTTGTGCTTTTCTAGTCGATCGGGTGATTTTTGAATTTTTGGCGAATTTTTAAAGAAAATATTTTAAAATGTATCTGCTCCTACATTTTTGACCCGATGTCATTTATTTTTGGTATGAGGCACCCCGAAAGGGTCGTGCATACGGCTTGTGCTTTTTTAGTCAATCGGACAATTTTTGTATTTTTGTCGAATTTTTTAAGCAAAAATTTCGAAAATAATTCAAAATGCATCTACTCCTACAATTCTTATTCGATGTCATTTATTTTTGGTGTGAGGCATCTCTAAGCGCTCGTGCATAGGGCTTGTGCTTTTTTAGTCGATCGGGTGATTTTTGAATTTTTGGGGAATTTTTGAAGAAAAAATTTTAAACTGTATCTCTTCCTACATTTTTGAACCGATGTCATTTATTTTTGGTATGAGTTACCCCTGAAGGGTCCTACATACGGCTTGTGCTTTTTTTAGTCGATCGGACAATTTTTGTATTTTTGTCGAATTTTTTAAGCAAAAATTTCGAAAATAATTCAAAATGCATCTACTCCTACAATTTTGATTCGATGTCATTTATTTTTGGCTTGAGGCATCCCTAAGCGGTAGTGCATACGGCTTGTGCTTTTTTAAGTCGATCGGGTGATTTTTGAATTTTTGGAGAATTTTTGAAGAAAGATTTTTAAAATGTATCTCCTCATACATTTTTGATCTGATGTCATTTTGTTTTTGTTTTTTGTTTTTTTTGGTATGAGGGATCCTAAAGGGTCTTGCATACGGCTTGTGCTTTTTAATCGATCGGACAATTTGTGTATTTTTAGAAAAAAAACTTCAAAATGCATTTCCCCTGCAGTTTTGAATCGATGTCTTTTTTTTTTTCTTTTATTTATTATTATTATTTTTTTTTTTTTGGTTTGAGGCATCCCTAAGGGGTTTAGCATACGGCTTGTAGTTTTTTAGTCGATCCGACAATTTCTGTATTTTTAGGGAATTTTTGAAGAAAAACTTCAAAATGCATTTCCTCCTACAGTTTTTATCCGATTTCATTTCTTTTTGGTATGGGGCATCCTTAGGTGGGTCGGGCATATTTGGCTTGTGCTATTTGACTCGACTTGGCAATTTTTTATTTCGGGGGAAATTTTTGATGAAAATACCTCAAAATGCATCTTCTCCTGCAGTTTTGACCAGACATCATTTATTTTGGGGCTGAGGCGTGATTAGGATGTCGTGAATACGGCCTGTGCTTTTCGAGTCGATCATAGAATTTTTGGGGAATTTTTGAAGAAAAAAATTCAAAATGCATTTCCTCCTACAGTTTTTATCAGATTTCATTTGTTTTTCATACGAGCCGTCTCTAGGGGGTCCAGCATACGGCCTGTGCTTTTTGAGTGAATTGGAAAACTTTTGAATTTTTTTCGGAATTTTTGAAGAAAAAAATTAAGTGAATCTCCTCATAAAGCGCACATTCGCAGTAGTCCAATTTAGCACTGCGCATCGTTTCAAGTTAAATAAACATGCGCATTGGTCCGAAATGTGAACCGCGTATCGACGGAAGATTAATAAACAAGTGAACTGGTCCAAAATAAGCGCCTCGCCTCAACGCTGGCCCGAAAAAAGAACTACACATCGACGCAAGTTGAATAGATATGCGCAGTGGTCCGAAATGCGAACCGCGCATCAACGCAACCTAAAGAAACATGCGCACTGGTCCGAAATGCGAAGTGCACAATAACGCAATTAATATGCGCACTGGTCCGAAAAAAAATAACCGCACATCAACGCAACCCAAAGAAACATGCGCACTGGTCTGAAATGAGAACCACGCATCGACGCAAGTTGAATAGACATGCGCAGTGGCCTGAAATGAGAACCGCGCATCAACGCAAGTTAAATAAACATGCGCAGTGGTCGGAAGAAAAACCACGAATCGACGCAAGTTGAATACACATAAGAGTCGGGCATCGACGGAACTTAAATAAACTTGCATTCTGATCCGAAATGCAAATCGCGTGTCAACGCAAGTTAAATGAACATGCCCACTGGTCCGAAATGCGAACCGCGCATCAACGTAACCTAAAGAAACAGGCACACTGGTCCGACATTCGAACCGCGCATCAACAGAAGTTAAATAAACATGCGTACTGGTCCGAAATTCGAACCGCGCATCAACGCAAGTTAAATAAACATGCGTAGTGGTTCGAAATGCGAACCACGCGCCAACGCAATTTAAATAAACATTTGCACTGGTCCAAAAAAAGCACTGCGCATCAACGCAAGTTAAATAAACATGCGCACTGATTCGAAATTCGAACCGCGCATCAACGCAAATTAAATAAACATGCGCACTGGTCCAAAATGCAAACCGCACACCAACGCAAGTTACATAAATATATGCAGACGTCCAAAATAAGCACCGTGCATCAACGCAAGTTAAATAAACATGCAAGCTGGTCCGAAATGCGCACCGAGCATCAAGGCAACCTAAGGAAACTTGCGCGCTTGCCCAAAATAAGTACCACTCATTAACGCAAGTTAAATAAACATGCGCATTGGTCTGGAATAAGAACCGCGCATCGATGCAAGTTAAATAAACATGCACACTGGTCCGAAATAAGAACCGCACATCAACACAAGGTAAATAAACATGCGCACTTATCCGAAATAAGAACCGCACATCAACACAAGGTAAGAAACATGGGCGCTGTTCCGAAATAAGGACCGCACATCAACGCAAGTTAAATAAACATGCGCACTTGGCTGAACATGAACCGTGCATCGAGGCAAGTTACATAAATATTCGCACTGGTCCGAAATGCGAGCCTTGTTTGAACGTATCTATGACTATCCAGTCTACCAGAGATACAAAAAAAATCTGTTTCCCATTTTTCTGGGAAAGAAATCTTTGTATGCATTTATCGGTCTATGTTCTGGTCCGGTGCTAAATTAATTATTCAGCTAGCTCTTTGCCGTCTCATCTTTTGAAGCCCAATTTTTCAGGGAAATTCCCTTGCTCATGTACGCTGGAATAGGTCTTATTGCTTTTCGTAAGCTGGGACTTTGTCCTTGGACAAACTTGTTGTTGCAACAGTACCGTATTGTTTAAAATGTATGCATGCTGTTTGCATGTTATCCTCCCTGAAGGTTAGGGGCAAGAGTACAGTTCCGATATGTCTCTGTACCATTTTCCGTTTTGTGTGCAGAATTTTTGTGAAACTGTATCAGTTAGGGTTTTTAGACCCCAGCCGGGCAAGCCCCGGGGGGTCTATAGGATTGCCCTCTGTCCGTCCATCCGTCTTGCCGTCCGTCTGTCTGTCCCTGTGTCACACTTTGGATGCTGTTTTGTTTCCACGCAAGTTCCGAAACTATTAAACCGAGGCATATGCTACATTGCACAGTGAAAATGCATCTATGGAAGTTGTGCAAAGTCGTGTTATTTTTCAAATCGGCCAAAAATTGTGATCTTTTGAGATAATTGCAATGTAAGACTTGGGTGCTTTCCACGCGAGTTCTCCAAAACTACTTACCCTATGCATATGCTACCTTGCACAGTGAAAATATATATATTGAAGCTGTGAAACGTCGTGTTATTTTTCAAATCGGTAAAAAAATGCCAAAATGGCGACTTGTTGTGTCCGGTTGAGGTCTGCGCCTTCGACGATGTCTTCTTAATTCTTGTACAGTGAAAATAAATATATGGTTGTGAACATTGTGGGCAATGAAGAACACCATGCACTTGATGTTACGGAGGATATGCACAGCGCGGATCCATGACAAAAGGTCAAGCGTCAAAAGGTTGGCGACAAAAGGTCCAGCGTCAAAAGGTCGAAAGTTGAAAACGCGACAAAAAGTCATTTTTTTTTTCAATTGATTAATAAACATTAATTTTATTTTCAACGTTAGAAACTTTAATAAAACGCATCAAACGTTCTTTGTTCTGTTGTCACATCAATGACCGGAGATTGCTGTGCTGTGAGAAAGATTAGTCCAGACTTGGCCAAAATACGCTTAATTTCTTCATCAACGACATGATAAAAGGGTAATTTATTCCCCACAGGGAATATATGCGATCGCCTGCGTGTATTGTAAATGCGCCAGGCTCGTCCAAGGAAAATGGACCAGCTGGACTTGGAAAATTTCAGGTCTTGATTAACTGTTGATGGCCGTGTTTAACTGATGGGGGGTGTGATTTCATTTGCAATTATTTTAGTCGAAATTTAAGCAGCTAATCCATCACACACCGGAGTTGGTCTGCAAAATTACTATAAAATGGGCGAAAATTTTGGTGAAATTATAAAGAAGAAAATTTCAAGAATTGGTGACCTGCTGCAGTCAAAGTCACAGGCGGCGTACGAAGAAATGCTGAATCCCCTGCAACGCACGTGCGAGCAAATGGACTTGTATCCCGACCCAGTGTGACTTTGAGCATGCGGTAATTCGCGCCGAGATATTGGGACCTCATGCCCAGATTCGCGGGTGCTTTTATCATCTAACCCAACCGACCTGGCGGCAGATTCAGGAGCTGGGCTGGTCCAGTTGTACCATGGAAACGAAGAGTTCACGATGTTTTGCGCCCAACTAGAAGGTCTCGCATTCCTGCCCTTTGAAGATGTGGAGGCCGGTATGCAGTTCACGCAGGCGCAGAGCCCCTCATCAACTACTTTGACCCTACCTATGTGACCGGCACCACCAACATCTCCGAAGCGTGGAATCAGCGATTTTCACACCTCGTACGCTTTAATCACCCTAAAATTTGGGTGGTCGTTCGCGCCATGAAACAGGACGATAGTGCCGCCCGTGCTGCAATCGCCCAAGACGATATTGGCGAACGTCCCAAGAAAAGAGTCCGACGTCAATACCAAGAGCTCCAGCAACACCTCGCCATTCTATGCAGGGACCGTGTAAAAGGAAGGAAGGCGGTGCCAGAGCTTGTGCGTGGGGTTGGCCTTTCGGCGGAAGCCTGTCAACCGCTAAAACCAGGAAGGCGACGAGTACAGAAAAACTCTTTAAAATCAAAAGGACATCACTTGAGTAGTAGAGTAGTTTGTTATTTTTTGACTGATTTGGAATTTAGTGTATTTTGGGATAATAAATGGTTTAGAATTGTGTCTCAACTGTTTTTGCATTGCTAGAGTATATATAAAATTTTGACCTTTTCTCGCGTTTTCAATATTCGACCTTTCGTCGCTCGACCTTTTGTCGCCGACCTTTTTCGGGTCTGCTTAAAAACTCCAAACTCTCTCCTCCGAATGCTCGGCTTCTCAGTAAGTGTTGCTGCACAGGAATACTTGCATCTGGGTATTTTTGTTATCCGCTGTATGGGGGATATAGTTTGCTGGTGCGTCCGCCCTGTTGTCCCTCGTGTTTTTTTTTTATCCCTGGGCGGGGGATATAGAAACGCCTCGTGTCCGCCTGTCCGTTCGCAACCCTTTTGTGCCCCCGTTTTGTCTGGGCCATTTTGTTAACTTTCCTTGGTCGCACAGCTTTGTAACAGTAGAATTATGGCCTATTGAATTTTTTCTTCTCAGTCCGTGTGGGGTGTTTTGTCCAGGTCACTTTGTTAACTTTCCCTGGTTGCACATCTTTGAAACTTCACACAGTGAAAGAATTTTTATTGCAGATTTCCAACGTCTTGGTTTCAGTTTGTTCGACAAAAAATTGCCAGAATTATGACCCTCTGAATGTTTTTTTTTTTTCTTCTCAGTCCGTGTGGATGTTATGTCCCATATCACTTTGACTTTCCCTGGTCGCACAGCTGTGTATAATTGGAAAGGTTTCACTGAATTACGAAAGTTCGAACACAGTACTGCTCGGCGGGGGATATGCAGGGGGCATACAAACTGACCAACGCCTTAATGAAAAACGGACAACTTACCAACTTTTCGATAAAATTATTTTCTGTTAACTACCATATCAAAAGCAGGTAAGATTGTATATTACTACTGGTAACTGTACCGAATCCACGACAACTCGCAACTGGACAACTCGCAACTGAATGAAAAAGTGGACAACTCGCAACTCATTTTTTTTTATTGTGTGTGTTTTTGGGGGGGGGGGTTGGTTGGGGAACTAAGAAAATAATATAAACACGTTTATTAATAAGTTATTTATAACTTTATTTATAACTTATCCTTCAAACACACCAGCTCGCTTTCCCTCCCCTACACTCAGCACCACTTTCCAAAAATCTCTGTCATACCGTTCCCCTGTACCACTTCATTCCCCATTGAACGGTCTCTGTGCTCTCCACCATAAGCATACCTCAGTCCACTACCCCACTATTCCGAACCAAAACACATTCTCTGCTGTCTCCGTGTTCATCATGGGTCCTGCCCGCCCTTGGCTTTCGCGGTTCACAGGACTCCACCGTATGTTATGACCGATAGCACGAGGAAACTGTGGGACGGACTTGCACCCTGCTGCGCGGTCGTAATACAGTGACTTCAGGCGTTGTTGAAGCTCTGCATATTCCCGACGAATTCGCTTTCCTGTTGGGTCTCCTAGAACATCCAGTTCAATGAGTGTTGCAACAGTAGACTCTTGGCGCTTCAGTGCCGTAATGATGGCCCAGATAGATGGGTGTTTGTAGCCGAAAAGATGGAGAAAACCCATTGTTCCACCCTTCGGACATGTTGTTTGTCCTTGGCTCATCACCGAGTGTGGCGTCGTGCATGATCCAGTCCTTGGACGACATAACTACTTACGGAGATTTCACGAGTTGCATTAATAAGACATGAGTATTTACGGAGATTTCACGAGTTGTCGACTTTTTCATTTAGTTGCGAGTTGTCTGGATACCAACTGTACCATGCCAAAAAACTACTAATGTCCAAATCGAATGCTGTGCCCAATCCCGCGAAGAAATTCCTCGAATGTTTTGCGACTTCGATGAGTTCCCTAAGCAGGACAGCTGTGCTCTTCTGAAATTCCGCGTAGTCGCGCTTCGTCTGTTTCTTCGGCAGTTGACCAACGGCGTCTTGCAAAATCTTGGTCACGACGACTTTCGAACATGACTCCATAGCCCCACTTTTTATTGTCTTTCACATTTCGGAGATACAAGCTGAATACTGAAAACTCGGATACAACACACAATAGGTAACAGGGAAGGGGTTACGGGATTATCTTTGCCACGCAATTGTTATTATTATTATTATTCATCTTCATTTTTATAGCGCTTATTCTAAAATATAAGCTCTAAGCGCTTATATAATTGTTCACACTCGATGACACAGAAGGGATTACAGGACTAGCTTTGTGATGTGAGACAGCACCTGTTTGTTTTCGTTTTGTCTGATGTAACTCAGGAGAGGAAGTTTTTTGGGCTCTAAAAATTGTGATAGGAAATTTGGTCAGTTGTCCGTTTTTTTTTTTTTCATTAAAGCGTTGGTCAGTTGACCGTTGGTTAGTCGACCGTTGTTCAGTTGACCTACACCCGCAATTCACGACTGTCTTGTTTTTGTTTTTTTGTTGTTTTTTTTTTTGTGCAGCAAGTTCTCCAAAACTACATCAGCTAGGGGTTTTTCTGCAGTGAATACAGTCCCTATTTGATAACTCCAACCTCGACAACTCGAACTATTCGATAACTCGAATCTTTTTGCTCAGTCCCGTTGGGTTTTTTTTCACTGTAAGTCTTATAAAATGTTCGATAACACGAACCTAATTTGGGGCTCATAAAATTTCAATACACAGAGATAGTGACAGCAAGCGTCAGTTGTTTAGATAACATTTAGCGTAGTGTATACAAACCACCATTACTGGCTGCAGCTAGTGGCAGCTTTGAACCTACTAGTCGGATCATTGTGTGCCTTATGCTACCCTTCCTGATCTTCCTTGACCAGGCAACGTCTTAAATGCATTTGCTATAAATCACGCTTGATCCTAGAGGGGCCTGGCTGGCCGGCCATTATCTTAATAGGGTTAATTACTGAGTAGCACTCGTAAAGATATCAATTCACATTGCATTTGCAGATGTTCTGTTTAAGCTGAAAGTAAAAAATGGTGGATTGTAGTGATGTGGTTCTATTCTAACAAATGGCTAGTTCAAAACCAGTAAAACGGAAATCTGTCCTATAGAAAAACTGAAGTGAAATACAGAGCTGTTTTAGCAGTTGAAAATGGTGAAAAAATCTAAAATTGCTGCGAAACTTGACGTGTATGTGTGCATTATTGACATCTTACATGGTAGGGTTTGATTGATTGATTGATTGATTGATTTGTTTAACGACACCGGCAACCCGTTAGGGTCATATTGTGTCGGTTGGGAACATTTTGATTATCGATAACTCGAATATCCGATAACTCGAACCATTTGCGTGGGTATCACGAGGTTCGAGTTATCAAACATGCACTGTATATATGTTACAGGCCATGAGTGAAACCAGGCTATGTATACATAGCCTAGGCTATGAATACATGGCCTGATGCGACCAGGCTATCTATACATAGCCTAGGCTCTTTCTTCATAGCCTGAATTTGCAGCAAAAAAATTTCACTCATGGCCTGAAATGTGTGATGACATTGATTGCTATCTTTATTTCTTCGAAATGCCAAAGTAGTATTATTTTCAACAATAATTGATGTCTGAGATGGAAAATCTTCAATCATGCGTTTGTGAGCGGTAAACCCCCTTTTTATCACAAATTCCTGTTCTTTGATATGTCTTTTATGGCGACGACTGATAATTGTGGGTGTTTCAATTGCAATTGTTAGATCTAAGAGGGAAGTAAAGTTTGTTTATTAATGATTTATTGGATCTCCAAGTTCTTTTTTATTTGGAATTAAGTCAACCTGACACTAAACCCCCGAAATTGTATAGAAAGCAATTGCCGTGCTATTTCTTGTGAACTTTATTTCTCAATCAGCGAACCGTTTCAATGATGTACATTTAAAAATACATAAAAATCAATCAAATGCTGCAAATTTAACACAACTAAACCCCTTTAATTTACTCGAGACAACATGAATAATATTTCATTATTAAAACGAGCCCTATGTTGCTCTAATTTACACTATAAAGCTACATTTAATTTTTACACTTTAAAAATTTAAATTTTTTAAAACTCAAGTTATGTAAGAACTCAAAATTACACCGCCGCATATTAGAAAACTACACTTAAACTTTGAAATTTAATTTTTTTACAAGTACATCATAACACCTTCAGGGCTTATTTGCACACGACAAACTTGAGTGACATCGAGAATTGCACAGGATATTGGCTTTGAAACACCTACATCGCTTTGTTTGACACCTTTTGTGTCCACTACAGTTGCACCTGACGAATCCTTGACCACCGCATGTCGATTCGAACTGCACCGCTCGGCGCAGAGCAATTTCCTCATCAAGATTGACTTCGCTTTCGGTCAAGAGCTTTTCACTACAAATATCAAACTGGTTTCTGCTGTATCTGCCCTTCAAAATCCCTCCTTTTACAGCAATTTTGTACATATCATTTTCATCTCTATCGCGTATGATACCTAAAAGGTTGCGAGGGTCACTTCTACCTCTATCGACTAAGGGGACTGGGACTGTAACATTGTCGCCGACCTCCCCAGCTACCATGATAACACGGCTACGCTTCACCATTCGTTCCGCTTGACTCATTTGAGCGGCATGTGCAAACTCACGCTTTCGAGCTAATGACTGCAATCGGGATTTCACTGGAGAAATCGGTGAATGAGCAGCCGATGTTACTGGAACAGGTGTATTTGGGTCATCCGTAGTCGCAGCGACTTGGTCGGCACTACTTGTCGGTTTGGTCGGTGCTACTGGCACAAGAGCAGGCATATCGAAGTTTTCGATGAAGTCGCCTCGAAGGACACCTGTAACGCGATCATTGTCTTGCGCAGGAGCCGTCGGCGTAAGGACAGGCATATCCATGTCTTCGCTGCTTGTAGCATCTGTTACGTGATCGGCATTTTCTCCGGGAGTCGCTGGGTCAGGAACAGGGAGTTCGAGGTCCTCACTGGGGTCACTGCGAGCAGCATGGGGATTATCGGACACTTCTGCCAGCCAGAGTATCAGTGGGAGGCAGGTACGAGTGGACCCTCATCGGTTGACCCATTTGAACTCGATTCGATGGCGGCCATAAGGTCGTCCTCTGTTTGTAATCCCTCGACAACCTCTAGAGGAAGGTCTGTTGAAGCAAGACCAACCTTCGCGTCGGATCCAAATAATGCTGCAAACAGGGAGCATTTGATTCCGCTATGATGGCTGCTGTTCTTTTGAAACTGCACGAACTTCAGACCCATGCTCCAATTGTTGGTTCTGTTTTCGCCGAGCCATGCAATAAGCATGTCTTTAATGTCACAGTTTGCTCGCTCTACAGACCCTTGGCTCTGGGGATGACGCGGTTTTCCATGAACAATGACCAGACCTGGACACAGTAACTTCAGCTCATTCACAATTTCCGCGGTGAATTCTGAGCCGTTGTCAGACTGCAAAATCCCAGGCGCACCAAAATTCAGGAAAATATCCATCAAATGGTATGCTACACAAGCGGCACGTTTGTTTGGAAGGGGTCGGAGAATGCAGAATTTCGTCAGGTGATCTTGATAATTTAGAATGAATCGGAATTCTCCGTGCGGCATCGACTGCATGTCTATGAGGTCGACTTGACCACGGGAACAATAATCTCGAGTAATAATTGGGCGCACGGCGTTTCCTTTCACGGTAGGCCTTTTCCTCTTGCGCTGGCATTCGACACAGAGAGATATGAAAATGCCAAGGGCAACTTTTGGTATGTTCACATATTTTTTGCTCAGTTCTTTCAACATTTTATCACGCCCACCGTGCCCTGTTGCGACATGCGCTCGCTTGGAAACGTCATACAGGCTTTCCATAGGTACATAGTACAGCGTATTTTCATCAGCATTTTCTTTCCTTTTGATCACTTTTTGCACATCGCCACAAACCAAAATGTCATATTTTCTCAAAAATATGAAGTCTTTACATTTGCCTGCTTTGCTTCTACAATTTCAGTCATCAAAAGTTCGTACTGGTCTTTTGAGATCAATGTACTTTTTTTCTGGTCACGTTTTGCAGCTAAAACTTTCACCAGTTCTCCCGTAAATCGTGCCTCAATGTCCGTATCCATTTCGACAATATTATCCAAACTAATTCTTATCCTTATTTGTGTTAAATTAGAATGAAGGTCTACACATTTCAGGCATCTTTTATAGCCATGTAGGTCGATCTACTCACACCGGAGGACATGTTATTAAGGAATTTTAGCTGTTAGATGGAATTAAAATAGTTATTCCACACACCAGAGTAGTTATTTGATTTTTGAGTTGGGTTTGTAACCTGGGTAGGATAATTGCAATAACAGGCGTTCCAATTTTTGCATCTGCCCACGAAACAAATGATCAGTCAATTGTAATGAAAAGGTATGGTTGTATGATTGAAGTTACAATCACAGATCATGCTATGTAAATTGCATTTCAAAGGCATGACTGAAGATTAATGATCACAGACATCAATTATCATTACAGGTGAAACACTAACAATCATCATAACGAATTACGAATCAAAGAGAAGAATTTATAATGAACAGAATATAACTGCTCACGAAGGCATGAGTGAGAATAATCCATAATGAACCCCAAATTGCAATTAAAAACCCTCACAAATAAGTATTAAAGATAGCAATCAATGCCATCTGTTATTTCAGGCCATGAGTGAAATTTTTTGGCTGCAAATTCAGGCTATGAATAAAGAGCCTAGGCTATGTATAGATAGCCTGGTCGGATAAGGCTATGTATTCATAGCCTAGGCTATGTATACATAGCCTGGTTTCACTCATGGCCTGTAACATATATATAGTGCAAATGTGCATGTCATATTACTTTCGAAATCGACTAAAAATGGCTGGAAAATTATTTATTGAAATTGGAACAACATGTACGGCTGATGCGCAACTGTATTTTTTTTTATTATCGGCTAAAAATTCTGGCTCATTTTCACAAAATATTAAAAATGTAATCTATTTCTTAACAATTTCTTATATATTTGGGAGGGTGATTCAACAACTACTACATGGTGTTCACTGTGGGAGCAAGAGTGGACATATCCATTATTTGTGCGCCTTTGTAAAACAGCCAGCCGCTTTGACTCCCAGGTGTCATTCTTGACAAGTTTGTAGCCACTAAAGTGGAATGATGTGTATCTAGGTTTACCTTGCAAAATTCATTTACTTGTGTTTTTCGTTTCTCGTCAGCGTTGCCAAAGCGTTGAAACCATTTCAGACCTGGTCCATTGGAAAAGAAATGACACTTGTTAAAAAATATCGATTCTCATTGATATTCACACCTTTTTCTTTTAACGATTATACGACTATATCTTGTGGTGAATTACTTAGCTTATTATATCGGCATCAAATCACGATTTCCATTTTAATTTGTAATTATAATTCATGTATAAAAGACTAAAAATCAATTGAAAAGATATCTTGTTAGAACATGGAGAAGCTCTGAACAGGGTTCGCGTTACCGGAACTGTCTTGACACACCAGGCGATGATGGGAAATAGAAAACCTATTCGTCATATCACGGAAAAAATGAATGCCCATATTTACCCGTAGTCTTATATGCTTTGTGGTTCTGGATTACTTTCGAATTCGACTGAGTGCTTATCATTTCCCACATTGACAGTTTGTTTATTGTTATTGATCTGCCAGAACTCAACTTTCACTTCTGATAATAGCACTTTAAAAGCAGCGCAGAATATCACTTCCGACAAACCAATTTGATACGCCTTATCAATATTTTGTACTTCTGTTTTTTTTTTTTTTTTTTTTTTTTTTCGTTTTTTGCGAGGTGAGGGGAAGTCGATTCTCTCCTGATTAAATAATGCAATTTGGACTTTTCATGGTGTTATTAGTGCAAATATATATTTTTTTAATCCAGCAAAAATACAAAAAATAATAACAGTAATGCATACCAGGTAACGTTGGCACTGTGACACCTTTCATTCCCTTTGTTGCAGATTTCAAAGAACTCTGCAAATAATATCATCTTATTAATATCAATAACTTAGTGACGAACAAAACTAGAGGACGTGTATTTATGGACTTGCAAAAAAGTTTTTTGCATGCGGGTTATGGCCAAAGTTTTGTAAATTTGTAAATAGGCTGTTCTGAATTCGAAATCGCAGTCGCTTTATGTAGCTTTGACTCATTGTCGGATTTAGTTTGGAATGTTATTTCGGGTGTTGCCACCAGAAATTTCAGACTTACACTGAAGTCAATGAAATCCAAAATTGTTCGTGTTATGGTTGTCTTCGGTTGGTTTTGCCACTGTACGACTAAAAGATAAACCTAGAAACAAAATTATGTTCTTTATACAAGCCGTGTAACATTCAAATCTTTCTATTCAACTTCACTAAAGACTATATTTTACTGTGCTGTATTTTCAAACATTAAATCTACTTATTAGACTGGTGAATTTGTAATTCGATATGTTACAGAATGCTTGCCGCCCAAAAGAATCGAATTTAACGGCACAAAAAAAGTTATCACGCAATGAGCAGGGATCTGTAGACTTTTAACCAGGAAGACAAATTTTACGATTCCATTAACATCGAGGTCCGTATTGAACTTGCCATCTGTTTGTCAACTCGTTTTTCCACGCTGCAGCATTCAGCGCAATTCACCATAAGCACCATGGTTGCACTTCTGTGAATCAACTTGAAACCTTCTTTGTGCTTTAATCTAAAAATAAGAAAGAATAATATCTAGTCCTAGACGATTGATGCTGTTTTTCATATGACCACAAGATTCATAGTTCCAACAGGTGTCAAACTGGTTACTCTTGGCACGCGACACAAGGTTCTCCGTGTAGTGAAATTATGGTATTTTAATACTAGCAGTCAAATAACAATTTGGTTGAGAATAAAAATTTTTTGTCTTGGATTTCGGACCTGCCGATATTGCATAGAACAGAGACTCATTACTTAAGTTTGAAGCAAAGCCTGTTAGTTTGAACCTCAGTATCTCAAAAGATCCAGCGTCAGTCGATTGGACATGTACGGTCATTCTTTTATCGGACCTAGGATCCTTTCTCTCCTCAGAAGATAGAAAGGGTCTCCTGGCACTACGAGGGAGAGGAGATAGAACTGGTCTTAGTAGATCGTAACTGGTGACACCAAGTGGTTAAATTCTGACAAAACTTAATAAGACAGATGCGAATTTGCCAACCTTTTTGACTCAAACATTCCTTATTTTGCGATACTTTACGGATAAAAATTGTTTCAGCCACGAAAGATGCTCTTTTCAATTTCACCAATTTGGATCTACTTTAAAAATTCATTCTCCCCCCCCCCCTCTTATGCTATTAATATATCAAATTACACACACTTATATACAAGCCAAAAGGTGATTTGACTTATATATATATATTTATATATATATATACTATATATCACACTTTGGGCTTTTTGAATAAATGCGCAAAAATTCAGCATTTTGCATACAAAGTAACCGAGTACAAAATGAAAAAATGAGAGGTTTCACCTAAATGTCAAATTTCTCTTGCACCGGAGAGCAATCGCGTTTTTAACGGTTCCTAGTCAACTGGGCGCCGGGTCAACTGGGCACCAAGTCAACTGTGCGACAACTATGGAGTCAACTGTGAATGGTTAAAATTGAAAATGTTTCACAGAATGGCAATTATACATGCATTACGGTCAATGTTTGAGACGGATTGGAACTCATTTTCATCCCTGTTTGTACACGTTTGATTATATTGAAATAAAGAGTTAGTTGATAGCAGAGAGAATTTTTTTTGTAATTCAATTTTCATAATTCTCTAATCTCTACAAATAACCATTTTGAATGAAGTCTCAAATGTAAAACATGTAAGATTTTCTGTCGCCCAGTTGACTTCTACTGTCGCCAGTTTACTTTTTTGTCGCCTAGTTGGACATTTTTGGTCGCCCGGTTGACCCCAGAGTTGTCGCCCAGTTGATTGTCGCCCAGCTGGCCTGCCGCCCAGTTGACCAGTTACCTTTTTAACAACCTGTATGCTATTTTAAAATTTTATTAAAAGTTTTAACAAATATTTTCAAGGTTCAATTTCTTTTGCGATCCTAGTATGAACTGTTTTTGCTATCTTTCTTCTGATTTCTTCTATCATTTCTTTCATTTTTACCCGGTTCCCTTGCAGTCGAAATTTTAAATTCCTGCGATTTTATTCGAAACAAGTGTGATAAGCCACTTCGTACTCGTCTCGTCTGAAAATGCATTTGAAATGCTCTTGCCAACTTAACGAAAATGATCATTTTCTAGTTCAAAGACATGTCGAAGTGTTTTGCAGCTTAGCTCCCCTTTCCCTTCTTTTCGATAAATATCTATTTATGAGTGACAAGAAGAAATCTTAATTGCTTATTTGTTGTAAAAGAACCAGCCTCGGTGGCCTAGTGGTTAGAGTGTCCGCCTCGAGACTGGAAGATCGTGGGTTCAAACCCCGGTCGGGTCATACCTAAGACTTTAAAATTGGGACTCCTCCTTGCTACCCTGTGAGGCACTCCACATGTAAGGGTTAGAAGGAGGGCTGGAATGCCCCATTTCAGTATAATGTGGCAGGGGGATCCCGATATGACCATAGCAGTTGAAAGGGATCTAAAGAACAATACAATACTGTCGGATCTTTCCGAAGGAGGTGACGTTTCCACTGTAATTTTGTGAGATAAATTTAATGGAAGAAATAATAAGGAAAAAACAACAAAATTCCAGTTTTCTTTCAACATGCACATTTTAATATTTAAAAAGCCATCATGTGATCTTTGAAAAAAACCATTTTACATATTATTCAGCCACTTTAATAGTTAACGTACGTATGAGTATGTTTCTGGCAAAATTGAATTTTTTTATTTTTGCCAGTCTATCATTTCTTTATATCCTCATCGTAACTGAATTCAGTCGAAGCGACAAAAACTTTTCGGCAGATTCGGCTTATATACAAGGAGGTATCTATGCTCTAGTACTTGGTATTATCGTAGTCTCAGTATCCAAAACTGATTGCCAGGTTACTTTGATATGCAAAACTGCAAACCATGTTATTTTATTAAAAAAATTTCTAGTATTTACCACAGACAACAAATATTTCAAAGTTTGAAAGTTGAAGAACTTTTTCATTTTAAACTTCCGGGTTTCTATTTTGTATGATGTCATGTGACATTCATACTGTTTTCACATTTTTTAGGTTCACACGAATTAAATTTCTATTTTATGTACTGTGAAGTGCACGATGCACTTCATATTTAATTTTTTTGGCTTAGTTGCTGCAATTATTTTATAGACAGTTATTGCTCTGTAAATTATAATATTTTACGCGGACACTTTTCCAAATAAAGGAAAAGATTAGCCCTAATTCATCCAAGCAGTGCCAAAGAAACTTAAAACTATTAATGAAGGTTAATTGTTTACATTGTGTCGCATGTAAGGTTGGTATTATATTTTGAATATGAACTTAAAGAAATATCTAAGAAAATGTTTCAAATTAATGATTTCAGAAGACATGAATTTATGCTCTTTAGCATCTCTGCGTCATTTATATGGCATCGCTGGCAGCTTTACAAAGAGATCTTTAACTTTATATTGGCGGCCGCTAAGGTTTAGTCCAGCCAACTTTCATTGATGGGTTAATCCAAACACCTGTGTGTTATTCATCGTCCCTTGTGTGTGTGTGTGTGTAACCAATTCTTCAAAATACTACCCTGTCTACATTTCTGGTCCGATTGTTTTTCGAGATTTAGCAGAAGCGGTTCCTTTAAACAGCTTGTCCTTTTTTTTTTTTACCAAAATCTTGTTCAAAACTGTCAAATATCAGGCAACACAAAAATGCTCCTCTTCCTATCTGTCCATTCTGAATGCGTTAAAATCTTACAGGCATGTTTCTCTAAAGCTCTAGCGTCATTTTTCCCGATTGGGCAATATATTGACCAAAATTTTCAAATCTCAGAAAATTCACAAAAGGCTCCTGCTTGACGCTTCTTTGCCAACCTGTGCTTCCCGCTCCTGCTCCTCCTTTCCCCATCCCCTCTCCTTCCTTCCTCCTTCCCCTTCTCCTTCCGTCTTGGTGCGTGTACAACAGTTTCTCCAAATAAACAAAATAGCTTTAAGAGAAACATAAACAGTGCTGTTCGTCCCATAGATCCAGGCAGATTTCTTATTATATCACTGTTGTTCATGAGGTACTACCGAATTTAAATTTTGTCAAACTGGCAGGTTTCTCCTTCAATCTTCGCAATGTCTTCGCTTTTGCAACTGGGCAGTTTCACAAACATTGTCATTTTATTCATTCCTGGAGTTTTTGCCAAATTGAGGCAGTTTCCTGTCAAGCATTTCGCTCTCTGATAAGGCAACACCTGACAAGAAAAAGACTATTTCCACAATGCACCAAGCATCCAAATTTTACCTGAAAACGGTCCACCAATTTACTGGTTACCATGGTGATCAAATGATGTGATACATAAACGTGGCCTATTTTGTGGTTTCTGCGCGTAGTATGATCCCCAAAGATGCAATTTTAGGTTATACACCCATTTAGAAGATAGATTTTGATTCCTCAAAACTTAAGCCGTGTTAAAACGGGATTAATTAACTATAAGGGGGCGATAATATGTATCCCGTCAATTGAGATGCCAGCAGTAGAGCAAATTTATAATTTTCACTAGTGTGGTGTAATGGCAGAACCAATTCTTTATTAGCACCCTTGTGTAAATAACTCCCAGGGGAAAAGGTGGTACTTTTGAAGCTAGACGCGGAGTGATAATTTCGTTTAAAGGATTGGAGGGGGGAGGGGTTCTTTCAGCACCCTGCGTTTCCCATAGTCCCAGCGGACCCTTTCTATCTTCCTAGGACAGAAAAGGTCACAGTTCCTGCAATAGAAATGACCATTGATCTCAATTTTCGAGGCTGTAGATCTTTCGGTGCACGTTCAAGGACACCGAGACTCGAACTGGCAGGCCTTTTCTTTAAAAGCACACTGAGAAGTACCCTGGCGCATTATGTTCGACCTCAGCGAAACTCCCAAACTAGAGTAAATCGTGGTTTTGCAGCTGTCTGTGGATTCACTGTTGCTGTGGGCGATAATGAGTGGTTCGATATCCCGATCTCAAGAAAACACATATTTGTCTCAGTAAGAAAATGGTAATCTGACCATAAAACTTGTGCGCCATAAGTTATAATTGGGCCATTTATGTGATGCACCCTTTCTAAAATAACGCCGTTGGCCCCAGTCGTGCGCCGAGATTTGAAAATTGACATCAATGACATTTCCTATTGTAGGAACTATGACTCTTGATGTCATAAGAAGACCGCAAGAGTCATCTAGGACTACGTTTCTCACAAGTAAAAAAAAAAAGGGGGGGGGGGTATTTTGGGATTTCACTCTGCGTTTGATTAAAAGGGAAGTATTATTTAAATTTAGCACTCCGCGTTTAGGGTCGTATTATGTCGTAATTAAATGTCGTGGACACGCATGTTAACCAGTTGGTATGTGGATAACATCCCTGTGGGACACGCATGGTAAGCACCGGTAGTTAGTAGGTGAGCCCCTCCCCCCCCCCCCCCTCCACCCGGGAAGTAACACAACTTAGAACTTTACAGTAACAACTGCCCATAAGTTAAATTCTTGGGTCGGATAGCTACGGACCCTTATACATGCTGGCTGGGCAGGATAAATCTCTGAAAGGGATTGCAGGGGATGAACAGATTGAGTTAAAACATGGTGCATTGTCTATGCGCAGTATAGAGCCTTGGTGACATTATGTCAGGTGTCATTATATGTATGATTTTATATACAACACTGTCATGTGGCTCGTGACAGAGGCTGCAACTTTTGGCATAGTGGTATCACAATCATTGGAGATGCCAGAGAACACCGTATCGACTCCCAATGTGTCGTTTCACGACAGTTGTTATTTGTCCCGCTGTGGTGTAAATAGCAAGTCTTTTATATGTACTACAGTTTTGTGAGAAAAACTAATAAATTGTTATTTATTTTTACCCATTGGTGAAAATAATAAGAATTTCTGCTTATGCACTGCGCTGTGCAAGTAACAACCACCTGTTATTCGGGCAATGGTTTCATTTTAATTATGACAGGCAGAATTAATGAAAAAGGATGAAAAAGAGTGATCTGATCAGGACCCGAACCTGGTTTCTTTGGTTTCAAGTGCCATCTTAGTCATTGGACTTTTTCCAATAATAGCGAATTTTAAGCGATATCGACTGTTACCGTTACTGGTACGTGTTATAAAGTTACATGCCATAGCATACCGAGTGTGATGCGACTCGGCGTTTAGTAAACTTTGTTTTTTGTGTCCCAGATGCAAATCCTATATAATCACGATACAAATTAGTCCTTGATGTTGGCAGCTTTAAACATTCGGGTATACATCCACTCGTAGGCTTTTACGTTGTTACTTTGCTTTTGGTTTAGACATCCAACTTGCTATAACTTGTTTCTGGCGGGTGGGGGGTGGGGGGGAGGGAAGTTGGTTGTTGGTATGTGTGATAATTGTCGTACTCGGCTGGTATGATAGGTATGATAGTTTTACTAAATGTTGCTTGTTACCAGTCGAAATTGAAAATTATGTCGATGACAAATTCAAAACCCGGGAAAGTTTAGCGGTATACTGTAAGATGATTTTGATATAATAAAATTTATCTTCAGACTGCCAGAAGCAGTGACTGAGTTCAAATTATTAACGTTTGGTTGTCTCATTATTTATATGAGTAGTTCTGAAACTTTCATCAGATGTGCATTGTTTTTATGCAAGGAAGTTATTTCCAATTTTCGTTGCATTTGATCTTAAATTCTTCTTTGAATATTTCTTCTCAAATCCAGTTCTGCAGTTGTCATATAGTTAAAAGTTCAACTGATAATGTATTTTCAACTAAAATTGTAAAGTTTTCTTCCCTGCGAGCTTGTATCCAGATTTCAGTGCAGGTAGTCGTTTGTTGTTCCATTGATTTCTCTAATAGCAACGCTAACCAAAAAACGATCTGTGTGCGTTGTTCGCCTGATTGGTTAAGTCTTTATATGTCTAGAGTTTAATCAATGGGCTTCAGTTATGTAAAGCCTTTAGACTCTGTTTGTTTAACCTGGCGTGTTTGAAACCTGTGTTTGCCAAAATTCTAGAATAGGTTAGCTTTAATTCTATAGCAAAAGCCTTTCCTACATACTTATCAGAGATTACCACTATTCACCAGTAATTTTCTTAACACGGTTGTCTAACCGTGTTTATTTTTGGCGTATAATATATGACACAGCCAGTGCGCGAGTTGTTCAACGTTTTTAAAAGTGGAAACTTTTTGATTAATTAAGATTTAGCTTTTTTTATTCAAAATCACTGAATAATAGGCCAATATTGTACCTTATTATTTATTTGTTTGAATTACGATAAAAATTTTATACTGAAAGGAAGTTATATTCAGTTTATATTGACCTTTTTTCGCAATGTTTGACTTCGGATAATTCGTTTGTAGAACTGACCAAAAAGACTTGTGCGTTTATATTATTATATATCACAGGCTGCCGCACGACATGACAATATATTTCAGTCTCGTGTTGAAGTACGTCTTGCTGTGTTTATTTAATGTTGTTGGCATGCTGTAAAACAACTAAACAATGGAAAACAGCGTTCATATGTCAGTGTCCCGGGAGTCGTTAAGCGAGCAGAACAATGATCGGCATAAGTGTCGGAAATCTCGCAAAACCAAATCGGAGAAAGTCCTCGAAGTGATCGATCTGGAAGCCATGGTACGGGAGGGAGAAGAGGGGGAAGGGGAAGACGCGGAAAGTGCACCGGAAAAGGAGAACAGTGACCCGCGGGCACCGTCCCGGGCCTCGACAGCGTCACCCGCACGGAGCATGCGCCCGAGGACGGCTCCCAGACCGCCCAGTAGAGGCTCCCTCAGCAGCGCTGAAAAGGTAAAAAAAAAAAATAAAAAAAAAAACGAGTGCCGTTCTCACTGTTCCTGGCTTTGAGTTTTGCAGTTGTGATTGATTAACTGTATTCCGCGAGCGTTATGTCCTGGGCTCCCGAGGTTCGCAAGAAGCAAGACTGTGTGTATAGCTCTATCTAATTGGTGGAACATAGGTAAACACATTTATATCGTTAACAACACCCTGTATGTTTTGGATCTATGTTCGATTTTTCCCTTTATATTTTTATTAAACTTAGGGCTATTCCAAGAAGTGTTTCAGTCGTTGCCTTCAACGTAAATATTACCATAGTTTTTACTATCAATCCTTTTTTAGGCCCCAACCCTTCGGATTGGGGAATAGGTTTGGGGTGTCCGTCCTGCCGTCCGTCTGTCCGTCATCGCTTTATACCCCTATGAAATTGGGGGCGGTTGGGGCCTGCTTGTGTTTCACAAATACTTACTTGTATATTTTGGTTTACGGTGTTATTCGAGCTTGGAGTAGGCTTTAGGACCACGCTTTAAACAGAGTTATACCCGTTGCTTCTTGAGATTATTCTCGACTTAAATTATTGGGACTTCATGGCTGTTATTTTGTCTCAGTTGAGATTTAAGACTGGAATACC
This sequence comes from Protula sp. h YS-2021, assembly GCA_949752745.1. NCBI lineage: Eukaryota > Metazoa > Annelida > Polychaeta > Sabellida > Serpulidae > Protula > Protula sp. h YS-2021. The sequence continues at coordinate 23,648,086 of OX457030.1, forward strand.
ATGGCATTTAAGTTGAGAGAAAGTTTCTCCTCAATTTGTAGAAATTTATGATATGCATCTGTAGTGCCGAAATATTTGGTAAAGGTTTAAGTTATTACTGCATCTTATAAAATAACAATATTATACATTGTGAAAGAAGGAAATTACTCTGTTGTTAAAAAAAATCACGAAATAACATTATGGTATTTCTTCCTTAAATATCTGTAAAAATAAAAAATAAAATTCCACGGCAGATTTCGACCCTGAGAAAAGAATTCTTGAACGCTGGCATAATGGAATAGCTTTTGTAAACATGGTATAAACTGTAATTGATTTGTTCTTCAAACATCCGCATGTAGCATTTAATTGATTGTCTTAATCCACATGGTAAACCCATTCTGTTTTTCTCTCTTTGTACATAGCATCGCCCTAAAGTTGTCGATACGTTCGCAGGGAAAGCAACTTACTGTAGGCTATTAATTGAACTATAATAATTAGTAGCTGCATTAATTGAACATATCCGGATAGCCGCTAATCTCGTATTTGAAGGGCTGGAATTGGGGCTTACTATTGTGCGAAGATCAATGGCTGAATAGCACATCGATATCACGAGATTGTGTCGAATTTTCAACTGACCATAGAAAGTGGATGACCCTCTCTATGAATATCATTTACAGCGCAAGAACGGGTTTATGATAGGATTTGGGAATTTATTATTATCAGGGCGACTTAAGTTCTTTTCGCCGAAAAGACTCTTTGAGTTGGTTTATTGAGCTATACACTTGAAATAGCCATTTCGAAGCACTTTCATCACTTGCTTATATCAACCGACTGGCCAGTATATGACTTCATTTTATCTGCTGTATACACACATGGATATACAAACTTCAAGATAACGGCCATTCACATGATTTCGAAGCAAAACCAAAGTATTTAATAATAAACCGTTGGAACGTTTATTTTGCGCATAACTGTATTATATTTCTGATTTCACTGCAAAGTTTTCGCAATGTATTTGAAGCAAGCTGGACTACTGCTTATGGCAATTGTATAGTACTGTGCTAAATGCGAAATAAGCTTCTGTGCTTGCAAATGAGCTAAGGTTTGAAATATTGCACAATGGATATTCCACCGACATCTCTTCATGAACCACTCAAGTATGACTTTACCAAGCCGATGAAACCCAAGACACGGTGTCGCAGTGCCAGATTGTTAAAAGTAAAATAATAATAATAATAATAATAATAATAATAATAATAATAATAATAATAATAATAATAATAATAAACAAACACTATATTATTTAAATTTAAAATAAAAATATATCGAGTAAATAAGAATTCGCATGTTTTTCGTGATTTACGAAACAAATCACTTTAAGTTAGCCTATTCCGGAACAGACTAACTTAGATTAAGGGCATTTCAACTTCTGTGATTCTATATATATATATGAGTTAGACTGAGCATCATGAGTCTATTCCGAAATAGACCCACTCTGTCGATAATGCTTGATTTCGCCGTCAGCAAAAAAAATTTAAAAAAAGAAGAAAAAGATGCTTGATGTATTTTTATTTTAAATAATGGAGTGTAAATAATTAAGCTGGCTGTAGAAAGATGAGAAGTAGTAATTAGAACAAGGAGGAAAAAAAAGAACAACCTTGTTTTTCATCCCCCAGCCTGAAAAATTACCGGGAAGTTGGAAAAAGTAATATTTCAGATGGTAAATTTCCACGATGCCTGGTCACCGAAATTTTCAAAAAAATAAAAAAGTCCGGAGCTAGTTTTTTCGAGAAAATAAAAAAATGATTGCTGGCCAGGTCATTATTTTTTAATTTAGATGCTAAACAAGACTATTTTTCTTCCTGGTATAATAGTGTTCATGATTCATGAGGTGGAAATTTCGTAAATATGGACATTTGAAGATAATACTGTTCACTAAGAGGATATTCACTAAATAGAGGTGTTCGGAAACGAGGTTCCACTGTGTAAGTTTTTGGTCTTTTTAAACAAGTGCTACTTCAAACTGAATTGACTTCACTTTGGTACTTCCCCGTCTGACCGTGCGCAACAGGCACTTGGCTGACTGAGCGCAGTGAAAAAACTAACTGAAAATTGGTTGAAAGCTGGAGGGTATGGGTGAAATCCCCAACACCCCCCTCCTCCCCCTTGTGATTCGCCTATGGCTATTAACTTTTTTGGTTTTGGTCTTCCTCAAAAAATTATCAGAAGTTCTATGAAGTTGAAAATAAAAAGATAAGTAGATTCTAATGTTGTAAATATGAATATCTCACGGATTAAGTCAGGTCCTTCTGACACACATCAGGGACATTTATCACCTGTCGACTGCAAGTCACAAAACTTTCGCATATAAACTTAAAAAAAAAAAAACAGGAAGAAATGGAGCGATTAATTTCTCAAAAGAAGAAGATACTTTAGGCGCCGTTTTTTTTTTTTTCATTTGCATTTATTAAATTTTTATCTTGAATCTGCTTTGGGCTGGCCTTGTTTTTCTTTTTTTCTCACTCACTCATTCATACGGCTTATGCTTTTTTAGTCCATCGGGTGATTTTTTAATTTTTAGGGAATTTTTGAAAAATATTAAATGTATGTTCTCCTACATTTTTGATCCGATGTCATTTATTTTTGGTCTGAGGCACCCTTAAGGGGTCATGCATACGCGTTGTGCTTTTTAAATCGATCGGATAATTTTTGTATTTTTGGAGAATTTTTGAAGAAAAAAATTTCAAAAATCATTCAAAATGCATCTGTCCTACATTTTTTGATCTGCTGTCATTTATTTTTAGCATGAGGCATCCTTAACGGATCTTGCATACGGCTTGTGGTTTCTAAGTCGATCGGATGATTTTTGAATTTTTGGAGAATTTTTGAAGAAGAAAATTCAAAAATAATTAAAAATAAATTTCCCCCTACAGTTTATACCCGATTTCATTTATTTTTTGGTATGAGACATCCTTAAGGGGTCTTGCATACGGCTTATACTTTTTTTAGTCGATCGGAAATTTTTGTATTTTTGAGGAGTTTTTGAAGACTAAACTTCAAAATGCAGTTCCTCCTACAGTTTTTATCCGATTTCATTTATTTTTGGTATGAGGCATCCCTAGCTGGGTCGGGCACACAGCTTGTGCTTTTAGACTCGATATGGGAATGTTTGATTTTTGGGGGAATTTTTGAAGAAAATACCTCAAAATGCATCTTCCTCTACAGTTTTGACCCAATATCATTTATTTTGGGTGTGAGGCATGCTTAAGGGGTAATGAATACGGCTTGTGCTTTTTGAGTCGATAAGGGGATTTTTGGAGAATTTTTGAAGAAAAAAATCAAAATGCATTTCCTCCTACAGTTTTTATCAGATATCATTTATTTTTTGGTATGAACCGTCTCTAGGGGGTCGTGCATACGACTTGTGCTTTTTGAGTGAATTAGAAAACTTTTGAATTTGTTTTGGAATTTAAAAAAAAATGCAAACCGCACATCAACACAAGTTAAATAAATATGCGCACTGGTCCGAAAAGCAAACCGCATATCAACGCATTTTAACCAAACATGCGCACTGTCCGAAATGCGAACCGCGCATCAACGCAAGTTAAATAAACATGCGCATTGGTCCCAAAGCAAACCGTGCATCGACGCAAGTTAAATAAATATGCGCACTGGTCCGAACTTCGAACCGCGCATCAACACAAGTTAAATAAACATGGAAACTGGCCCGAAATGCGAACCGCGCATCAACGCAAGCTAAAGAAACATGCGCACTGGTCCAAAATAAAAATCGCGGATCAACGCAAGTTAAATAAATATGCGCACTGGTCCGCAAAATAATACATACAAAAACATTGAAACTTAAGTGATAGAACTGCATTATAAATGAAATAAATATTACAGTAAGGACTAGAACTTTCACTTTTAGGAATGCATGAGCTTCGAACCATGGACTCTGCACGCTCTGCACACTACTCTACGGACTACTAAAATCTTCCCCCTTTCTTCCCCCTTTCCCGCCTTTTTCCCCATTTACAGTAGGCGCATGTTCCCCTGCCTGAACCATGGACTCTGCACGCTCTGCACACTACTCTACGGACTACTAAAATCTTCCCCCTTTCTTCCCCCTTTCCCGCCTTTTTCCCCATTTACAGTAGGCGCATGTTCCCCTGCCTGTGGTAAATCTTTGTATTTATCGGTATATGTTCGGGCCCGTTGCTAAATTAATAATTTAGCTAGCTCTTTGCCATCTTGTCTTTTGAATTTTTTATTTTTTTTAATTTTCCAGGGAATTTCTCTTGCTCGTGCACGCTGGAATTGGTCTTATTGCTTTTCGTAAGCTGGGACTTTTTCCTTGGACAAGCTTGTTTGCTTGTCTTGTCCTTCTTTCTTTTTGTTTTGTTTTGGTTCAAACCTGTGATTAAATAGGCTACATGTCATTATAGTGTATATGTATTTATATTATTCTGTTCTTTGTCGTTACTCAATGTTTTTGTTAAGAAAATGTATCAGCATTTTCGTACTAAGTGTTCCAGTATGTTTTGTGGTTCACCATTTTATTCATCAAAAATGCTTGTTGGTTGCCCACTTTGTAATTCTTTTTTCTCCCTGTCTTTGAACATCAAAATGACACTTCAGAATTACAAAAAGCGCAGTGGCAATTTGAACAAAACCATTCAGATAGTGAATCTAAGCAATTCCTTGAGCGATATTCGATGCTTTTATGAAGTGAAATCCTGGATGTAGGAGAGTACCTCTGCCGACAAGTGCGCCCGGCGACAGCGGGTCCGGAGGAGAAAAACAAAGCAGTTCTACAAACAGTCCTGATATTTATGCACTTCTTTGTTGAATGAAGGGCTTAGAACGTGTACTTGAGACGAGAATAGTTGACATCGCCTTCATGAAATCTACTCTGGGTTGTTTTTAGCCCTCAGCCATAAAATGGCAGAGATATTGCTTTGGCCGTGTCCGTCTGTCCGTCCGTCCGTCCGCCCGTCCCTTACCATTTGGCCTGTGAACACTCTCTAGCCTACAATTCTTTCGCGATTGCTAAGATATTTGAGATGTAGCTAGTATATGGACTAATAAAGATCCCTATTGTATATGACCCCTATTCGCCGAAGGACAGTGGCTCAGCTGGACTTTGATTTTTTTTTTTGTTTCCACCATTATCAAGTCTCGTTAACATATGGCTTGTGAACACACCTTGATACTCTGGAAAGGACTTTATTACCACTCTTTACTACTCAGAAAGGCGTTTGTGAACATTCCTATATACTCAAGAAAGGCCGTTATGGACACTCCTTGATGCTTATGAAATAACTGGATGAAAACTTCGTGTATTCTTCGTTCACAGCTGCATTTATTAACTATATTTCTGCTCAACTGTGAGGACTGCTTTCTAAAGGCAACTATCAACTCGTTAATCTCCGAATACCTACTTTGGTTAATACCACAAATAGTGCATTAGCAACATCCGCCCATGGACAGTGGCTCAGTTAGACTTTGAAAAGGACAGTGTTTCATGGTAAATGCTTTTGGTTTTATTCATCTTAAAACACTGTCATCCTATTTCAGGTGCTCTAAGTGTGATGCATTTTTATCATTGGTTTGATTGCACTGATTGGTCCCCTCCAGTTTCACTGTTTCTTTTTTCGAGTATGTTCCCCATGGCTGAGGGCTTTGCATCTCCGATGCCTATGTTTTTTTCCTAGATTGCAGCTGAGTTTCCAGTGTGTGAGGGTAAAATAAAACGGCAAATCTTAGCCAAAATGTCGGCGTTTCTATTTTCACCCTCGCGTCTTGATCGATTCAAGCCAGTACTCATTGCGTTTTTATGGAGGGGCTGTACAGAGTCTTTTATGTTGATACGCGTATGCATTTTATTGGCTTATTGTCTAGGGCGATGATTTACATTATATGGGAAGGTCATGATACATTTTGTTTGTGAAAAGAGAAGATCCTTCCCTTGAAAAAAGCTATTTGATTTGCCACAGGCGTTATCCAAAGAATAGAAATCAAGCCTTGACAAATTCTTCAGAAATCTCCAAATTATTTACTTTACCAGCGGATTCCGTTCAGTACACTTTCGTATACAGCTCATCGTTATTAAGGGTACCAAGATAGTTAACCAATCATGTATATAATTGTTGCTAATTCTGCAAAATTAGAACTTATTTAAAAAAAAGATCGAGTAGTGTTTATGGGCAGTCGTCAGTGCGTTTTTTCACAAGAACACCCTTTCAATCCACCCCCACCCCACCCCAAGCTCACTCTGCACGACAATCTGAAAAAGAAGTTTGTTTGTTTTTTTTTTTCAAATTGCTGGTATGGTTTGTGCTTTACGACCTCGCTTACTCGTGTCCAAAATTTCGAAATTTTAAACAGAAAAAAAAAAAAAGTGAGAATTGACACAGTTATTTATCGCTGGTTGACCTGGGTGATTTTAACCGCCATGCAATTTACCTAAGTTATCTTTTTAAAAATCTAGGAGAAAATGTCAAGAGGAAGTTATTATTCAGAACAGTGCCGTTGGGGGCTGTTGTCCTCAGACAGTTTTACTCTGATCGCAAAGCGTGTTTTTATTAATTCTGTCTGGTACTTGATACAGCCAATGGTGGTATTCTTGTGAAGTGGTATTTGAAGTTTGATTGCAAGAGAAAAAAAAATGGAGCGTTTCCAAGATCAGTGTGATCTGACGAAACCAAAGTGAAAACATATCGCACGTTCTGTCATGTCATTTTCTGGTTGATACACATTAGTGGTGTTCTTCGGTAAACGTTATGATTGATTTACGTTTGTTCTGGCTAAAGGTAAAATAAAAAAAGGTATCATATTTATTGACTGATACCCAAGGCATCATGTTTGTTAACTGACTGAAAAGGTATCATATTTATTGACTGACACACAAGGCATCATGTCTGTTGATAGACTGGAAAGGTATCGTATATTGTTGACTGATACCCAAGGCATCGTGTTTGTTAACTGACTGGAAAGGTATCACATTTATTGACTGATACCCAAGGCATCATGTTTGTTAACTGACTGGAAAGGTATCAAATTTATTGACTGATACCCAAGGTATCATATTTGTTGATTGACTGGAAATGTATCGTATTTTTTGACTGATACCCAAGGCATCATGTTTGTTGATAGACTGGAAAGGTATCGTGTTTATTGACTAATACCCAAGGTATCATGCTTGTTAACTGGCTGGAAAGGTATCAAATTTATTGACTGATACCCAAGGTATCATGTTTGTTGATAGACTGGAAAGGTATCGTATTTATTGACTGACACACAAGGCATCCTGTTTGTTGATAGAGTGGAAAGGTATCGTATTTATTGACTGACACACAAGGCATCATGTTTGTGGATAGACTGGAAAGGTATCGTATTTATTGACTGACACACAAGGCATCATTTTGTTGATAGACTGGAAAGGTATCGTATTTATTGACTGACACACAAGGCATCATGTTTGTTGATAGACTGGAAAGGTATCGAATTTATTGACTGACACACAAGGCATCATGTTTGTGGATAGACTGGAAAGGTATCATATTTATTGACTGACACACAAGGCATCATGTTTGTTGATAGACTGGAAAGGTATCGTATTTATTGACTGACACACAAGGCATCATGTTTTTTGATAGACTGGAAAGGTATCATATTTATTGACTGACACACAAGGCATCATGTTTGTTGACTGTACAGAACAGTGTCGTGTTTGTTGACTGACACGTATTGTGTTTTTTTTTACCGACACTCAGTGACTATGCTTGTTTATTGACACGTATCGTGTTTGTTTATTAACACGTGTCGTTTTTGTTTACTGACACGTATCATGTTGATTTACTGACATGCAAGGTATCATGTTAGTTTAGTGTTGTGTTGACTCGCAAACAAAGAGTCGTGTTTGTCGCCAAAGAAGGAAGTTAGCGATGTCCTGTTTATTGGCGGAAATCAACATCTGTCGCCATTTTAGGCCTGTACCGCTTGTTGATGGTAAAATATATAAGGAAGATACTTACGGAAGTTTTCAAAATGAAAATGTAAATAAATATGCAAATGGTCAAGAATTTATTGTTAAGATACTTTGAGGGGAGAAGACTGGGGCATGTTGGTATATTGTATATTTCGGTAATATAGTTAATTAAAGCGTTATGATTTCACGCACATTGTTTCCTTATGATTTAGTGTATCAGTGTGTGGGGATTGTGGGCACGCTTTGGGTTTGCCGCTCTAGTTTTTTTTCTTAACTATATATGGAATTGTTTTTCTTCCTTGCCACTTCCATGTGTAACTATTACAATCTTCTCGTATTCCCCCATTTGTCCGATTTTTATTGACGGGTCGTTTCCATGTGTTACTGTAGGATTAAGGATGAAAAGGGGTCGCATTTTGTTACTGTCGCAAAAAAAGAGTTGACACAGTAACACTGCCTATTGTGTTGCTGTTGACAGCTTTTCAGTGTTCTTGTAGCAGTCAGCGCGCCATAAATCGGTTCTCACACTTGCTTGACTTGACCTTTATTTAAAAGCGAGTGCTGAAACCCAAATGAGCAGCGATTGGCGACATGCCGGAAACTGTGTGCCGGAATGACTGCAGATATTTTTTTCTGTGAGAGTGTGAATTTTTGTGATCCATTATGAACAGTTACAACGGCAGATCAGCGCTGGGCACATCAGGACCACATAGGCCTGTAGTCTGGGCCTTTAGCCCACGGCTTGTAGCCGAGTTAAGTAGCCTCGGCCTGTAGCCTTGGCCTGTAGCCTGAACCTTTCGCCTCGACTTGTAGCCTCGACCTGTAGCCTCGACTTGTAGCCTCGACTTGTAGCCTCGGCCTGTAGCCTCGACCTTTAGCCTCGGCCTGTAGCCTCGACTTGTAGCCTCGATCTGTAGCCTCGGCCTGTAGAATCGGCCTGTAGCCTCGGCTTGTATCGGCGATTGTAGCCCCCGTTCGTGGCCTCGGCGCTTAACCTTGGTTCGTAACCTCTGTTTGTAAATGGAATTATGTATTCATGAATACTATGAATAATAATTTCATTAAAAAATTAATTGTTTGGGCAAGGAATTTATAGTACAGTAGCGCTTCCAGTATTTATGTGTTTGTGGAGGGAGAGAGAGTAGATAAAATCCAACTTTTCCATAGAATTCATAGTCCTCACTTGTTTGTGCTTGTTCGCACTGTTCGCTGAATCTCAGAGGCGGAGAAAAGGAGAGAAAGAAGAGAAAGAGATAGACAGAGAGGCGAAGAGAGACAGAGACCGAAAGAGAAAAGACAAAAAGAGAAAGACGGCAGACGTGAAGAAGAGAGAGAGAGGAGATAGGGGGAGAGAGAGAGAGAGAGAGAGCGAGAGAGGAGAGATAAAGAGAGGTTAATTCTGAATTTGAGAATAGTTGTGTGTGGCCCGGGGGCTTCGTCCCTGCCACATGTAGCCATTAATATCACGTAATCCAAATAAACAGATAACTAATATTTAATTTACGAGGTTATCTACGTACTTAGAAAGTATATTATAGCCTTTTGACTTAAGGCTTTTTTTTTTTGCCTCACAGAGTGTCACAAACCGCATAAGTAATGCTATTGATTTGCTATGGAGTGTATACCGCTGTGAGTCAATACCACGATATCCGTTAATTGCATTGTAAATTAATCGTACTTTAGTTCAATTTTAGTAATTGAATGTAAGAGTCTGCTTGCTGGAGTGACATCAGAAATATCGGTCGGCAGTGACGATCGGGAATCGTTGATTTAATGCTAATGTGTGATCCACGTTATGTGATATATGCGAATCCGGATCGGATCCGTGATCGTTGTTGTTAGCAACCGCATAGCTGTGCTGTTCAGATAACACTATCTGGATACACAAAAGTACGCACAGTTGTGAATGTGCGTTTATCAAGTGTTCACAATCAGTAGCCTTGGATTTTAATGACTTGGATAAAAAGGGTTTAGTTTGTAGTTTTTTAACTGGAAGTAAGCTGTTAATTGTTAATAAATTTCACGGATTAAAAAAATAGAAAAGGCTTGTGTATGTATCACAAGAAGATGCTCAGTGCACCATCGAAACAGATGGCGAAAAAGGTAAATGAACTCACAGGCGGACGTACCTTTTTCTGCCTGTGTATCGGAGTGGTCGCTATTCGTGATGAGATCATTTGATTATATGGAGGGGGAGCGGTTTGGAAATTAACATTTGTTGCATTCATGAAATAGCGCCCCTGCCCCTTCCCAACACACTGCTGTAAGACTGTCTTTTAATTACTTGAATAAAGTTTTCAGACTTGTTGAATAAAACTATGTTTAAGCCAGAAAAAAAATTATCCTGGCTTCTATCCTCTGGTCACTGAAATGCCAAATAAAAGAAGATATGACCCGGCTGGGTCAGAAAAATTTCAAAAGCACTGAAAACGGCCTTTCAAGAGAAATATGCGCTGCGGCGCTGCCATTTTTATACAAGAAACACTTCAGGCGCTTTAACACAGCAACTGACAAAGTGCGATATAAACGGTTTATAGAAGCCATTCAAGCTTATTTTGCAAGAAGTTCTGCCGGGCCAGTTTTTTTTTAATAATAATAAATAAATAAGTAGATAACTAAAAAAGGATTGGGTCAGTTTAAAAATATAAACAAGACTATTTCTCTTCTTGACTTTATACGGAATTCAAAAGCGTCTATAAATTGGAAGAGTTGGAAAAAGTTATCTTGACTTGTATTCCATGTGTCTTATATTGAGGTGGGACATCGATAAAAGATAGGCACTTTCACATACAACAAAAAGTGATCCTGTAGAGATTCATTATTAACCAGAACAGCGAATTTTTTTTTTTTTTTTTTTTTTTGGCTTTAAGACCGTTGATAGATCTTTCTGTGTATGAAAGCCCGAGGGGAAGTTGTGCTATATATATATAAAAGAAAAGTTTTTTAACCAATACATCTAAAAAAAGCACGCCAACATACAAGTATTTAATATTATAACGGACGCCGATAAGCTTTATTTATAGGCGACTAAAGGCAGAAAAAAATAACCGTATTTCGTATCCTTGACCGAGTCACTAAGCTCGTAAATGAAAACAAAAATGGTTCGGGTAGAGTCTCAAAAAATTCCGAGTGAAAAAAGGAGACTGGACTGGTAATATTAAGGTATACTGGAAACTAAGAAAAAGCATCCGGGGTGTGTTTGTTTTGCAGACTGTGCCCCGGGCCACAAAGAAACACCGCCCTCAGACTGTGGCTGCATTCCGAGAACATGAGAAAGACAGCGAGTCGGAAAACGAATCGGAGGGGACGCACGCGCGGACCGTGCTGTCGGATATCCTCGATTTTGGCGTCGATATCTACGCGGATCAAGGCTGGGACACGGACTTAGAACAAGAAGGTACAGGCTTCTAATCCGTAAGGCATATCGTTTTTATACAATGATTATTTTTCGTTGTTCAATCGTCCTTCCATTCAGTACGCAGTGGAATTAACACTGAAGCAAGGAGTGGTCCAGAATAAACCAGCACTTAAAGTATGCAGAATTCTATGCAAATTGTGTTTTCATGCACCTCATTAATATTAACACACATGAAAGTTAATGCAACATCTACAGAAGTGGGGGCTAGAGCAGTCGTTGAAAGTATGTCCATATATGCGTATGTACGCTTTAAGTTGAAAAATCATATCTCTCCTGTGATTTTAGCTTGAATGTCTTGAAATTTTGATTGATCGTAGCGGACAAAAGTACCTACCTGGCTATTAATTTTTTGGCAATTCGCTAAAAATTGGCCTAAAACCATATTTCCTTAAAACGTACCTCCTCCTAGGGGTTTTGAGGAAACGTTCAAAAATTTTGGTGGAAGGTAGGATGCATTGTGTCCACCTGGCTGTTACTTTGTTTTTGGCGATTCGTAAAAATAATAATTCAATCAAGTTATCAAGGAAAAAAAGATAACTGGCGAATAATGGCGAAAATAATGTCATAAAATCTTAACTGCTTCTAGGAAAGTGATCTCACTGTCCTGAAATTTTAAGTGAAGGTAGCAGACCTTCTACCTAGCTGGCTATTCCTTTTTTTTGGTGATTGGCCAAAAATTGGCGAACATTTTGGCTAAAAACCAAAAAAAATTTTGGTAGAATCTTAACTGCTGAAAAATAGTGTTACTGTTTTGGAATTTAACCAACGCACAAGACTACTACCCGAAGGTAGCGGTGTCATTGCGCATTTCGCACTTGCAGGGCTGCTCCTATAGACGTTCGGAGAGACCCCAGTGCTGCGTTACCCTCAATCAGAGCATTGACTCTAATGACTACGGCTTAAAACTCTAAATTTGCCTTACTCCTCGTTTGTTCACGGGTCAGTCACAACAGGCTGGCCGTGTTTTTGTAAGGAGCAATTTAAAGTAAAGGTAGCAGGAAAGACTACCTACCTGAGTACTACTTTTTTGTGATTTGCCAAAAATTGACGAAAATTTTGACTGTTGCTAAGTACATAACCTTTCTGTCTTGACATTTTGGTTGCAGATTATACTTGTATGTCATAAATCTTGACATCAGCATTCGTGAGCTGGGGCATTTTTCATGGACAGTCTTGTTTTTTTTTGTTTTTGTTTTTTTTGTTTGTTTTCTTTTTTTTTTTTTTTTTGTTTTTTTTTTTAATATTTTATTAACTTCTAGCTAGGTCTAAAATATTTTGTCAATTTTTTTCATGGTATTTATTTTCAATGAACAGAAAAAAAATCAACTTGAGTGAGCGGTTTTGAAAAACAGTTTCACAGTCACATTAACTAAGCTGTGATACATTTGTAGAGTGTTACATTAGAGATTAATGTGCGAAAGCCTTGGGTGTGAGACCCATAAACATTACTAATGCATTAGTCAGATTAAGAGCTTAGCAGTAAGTGACACTCGAATGTACAGTGTCCAAAAACAAGGAACTAGATCATGCAACTTTCTGTTTGAGTACACTTACAGTATTCACTGATAGTATTTACCCAGAGTGCTCGTATGTGTACTCATTGATAGTACTCAGTTGTAGTACTCGTATGTGTATTTTCACCCTGGTGCATAGCATTATGTATTGTCCTATTGTACCCGGGAAACCGATGAGAGCAGTTAATACATGTAGCCTAATACAACCCCTGAAAATTCTATGTGCTCAGTAAAAATGTAAAAAAATCTCAAAAGCCATGTAAAATATCGCAATGCAGTTACTCCAGTGCTGTGCAGAAGTCATGAAGGCACAAGAAAACCAGAAAAAGCAAATGCCGAATTCTAATAATAAAAAAAAAATGACTCTGCCCGAGACACACGAGCAGCATGTCCATTTATCCCAGGAGTAGCATAAAATGCAAAACTATGGCAAACTGGGCCTTTATTTGGCAGATCTGAAGAAATTCCGCGACACAGTGCAGTAAAAGCGAATAAGATATTTGTTTGCACAGCTTCCGAAAATGATTTTCTCTCAACATGTCAGAGAGTTGATACACTCATAAAGGTTAAAACCAAACGAGAAACACGTATACTTTAAAATATGTTTTCCTTGAAACATTAAATAAGCGAAAGCACGGTTCTTTTTACTTGTGGCTCGCATACATTTCGCATACATGGTGCCGTACACCAGGATGTTTAGTAACAGCACTCTCTGGCTTATGTATTAAAACAGAATAAAAAAATCACAAAGGTGGTAAATATCTGTTATTTCCTTATGAACAAAGCACATTTTAAGTATGAATCGCGTGGGGTGTGGATGAGTAGCCCTCCTTCAGCCCCACCCCTTTTCTCTCTCTCTCTCTCTCTCTCTCTCTCTCTCTCTCTCTCTCTCTCTCTCTCTCTCTCTCTCTCTCGCCCTTCCTCGCACTTTTATAAGAATATCGACAAGATTAATTGAATTCACATCGAGTGAGTGACGCATTCAATCAAGTTATCAAGGAAAAAAGATAACTATTTGTTATATTTTCTTCTCTGTGATGGAAACAAGATGTTTTTTGTACTCGCTTGTACAATACACTGAGTGAGCTAGAATGTTTCGTGACACAAACGGACAGACCCCCCCCCCCCTCCCCCCGTAACCCCCACCCAAAGAAAAAATGAATAGATAAAGCAATCAAAATTAATAGTTGAATACAAGCGCTTTTTGATGCAGCTTCTATTGATCAAATCTACAACTTTAAAAAGGATAATAGATTTGCTTATTCGCTTCCTTTTAGAAATGGAAATATGAGGTAATGACTCTGGGAGAAACTTCTACACCGAATTAAATTTTTTAGATAAATAGACTTGGCACCGTGTACTATTAATATTTTGGTCTGTTTGTGAGCACGCAAATATTTGCAAAGCTAATCGATGTCATATGTATAGAGAGAATAAATACCCTGGTTCTGATTCACTTGGCTCCCCCCCCCCCCCGCCCCCCCGTCTTCATTAAATGTTTGCATTAGATCATGCCTAAGTTGTCTGTCTCTCACACAATGCTTCTTATCAGACCTGTTCTAGGAGTAATTTTATGAGGCAATTTTAGTTAATGAACATGTTTTCAGTGAAGTATACTCTGTGCCATGACATAATTGTCCCATGAAATTATGTAATGTAAAATAGGCTGATTAGATTTCATATTTCTTAGCATGGGGGTAACCATCGTTATACGAATCAGTCGATGTGCGATATTGCGCTGGAGCTTGCCAAATTCGATGGGCGTGCCATACAGCAGTTGGCGTGTCATAGTGCGGTGGGCGTGTCATAGTGCGCTGAACCTGTCATAGTGCGCTGGGCGTGTCATGGTGCGGTAGGCGTGTCATAGTGCGCTGGACGTGTCATAGTGCGCTGGGCGTGTCATAGTGCAGTGGACGTGTCATAGTGCTGTGGGCGTGTCATAGTAACACGAGCCTGTTATAGTGCGCTGGGCGTGTCATGGTGCGGTAGGCGTGTCATAGTGCGGTGGGCGTGTCACAGTGCGGTGGTCGTGTCATAGTGCGGTGGGCGTGTCATAGCGTGATGGGCCTGTCATATAGCAGTGGGCGTGTCATAGAGCAATGGGCGTGTCATAGAGCAGTGAGCTTGTCATATAGCAGTGGGCGTGTCATAGAGCAGTGGGCGTGTCATAGTGCGGTGGACGTGTCATATAGCGGTGGACATGTCACAGAGCAGTGACATTGTCATATAGCGGTGGGTGTGTCATAGTGCAGTGGGCGTATCATAGTGCAGTGGGCTTGCAGTAATGCAATGGAAGCGATTATCCATCAGGAAGCGATACAGTGCAAGAAGGCAATGCAACACAAATAGCACTTGAAAATGCTGGTAGAGTTCGCAGCAGGGTCCAAAGTCCCTAGATAAATTTCTACATAGGAAAATATATCAAGTGGCAGATCTGGATACCCTAACTGTCTCCAAAACCAAGTATAGCACATGTCGTGAGGGTCGATGTATTTTATGAGCTATTTTGGCTTTCAAAAATAGAATTTATTTATTTTGGACACGATCTTTACATGTGATGAGATATTATAGTGTTTGTACGACTAATGTGTTTATTATTTTCAACAAGTGGGTTGCACTAATAAGGCACAAACATTTTTGGCTTTAGAGATGATCCCTAAAACGTTAAGAATGGCAAAATCAAGGATTTCAATAATAGAAGGTCATATGGTTGATACTTTTTGGCGCTTTGATGTTTTTCTGTCTATTGTTTATCTATATTTAGAAATTAAATCAGTTATGTGAAATCAAAGTTTAGTTAATCATTTTCTCAAAGTATGAGTTTCTGATGATATGTTTGATCCGTCCGCCAGTGTACGGCTTTATAACGTAATTAACTGTGAATTGTGTGGCCGTTATCTGCAGGAAGAGATTGTGCACGTATCACAGAAACAATTTCTGACTTCTTTTTGAGTCAACAGGGATTATTATTGACAAGAAAAAAATGCGAATTTTATTCCAATATTTTCGTATCTGGTCAATATATTCATGTTGACTCGAAATCAGGGCTTTGTTGTTTGGAAATCGACCAATCAGATTGCAGCATTTGCCCATGTCGTGTAACAAAAGACAATGTTTGTCACATGTTGGCTATAACACATACATTTGTTTATTCAACCATTTGTCTGTTTTTTTCTTCAGATGAAAAAGTAGAGCCAGTATTCGACGGATCGCTGAAATCTGTCTACGTAGAATCCTGTAAGACGTACAACGTCATACCTGCGTCATATTTCTTACGTCACATGGATGACGTAGACTTAGAAATGAAGCACCACGGTCTCGGTTCACAAGGCGTCAAACCCCTCTCTGTCGCTCTAGTCGTGAGTATCGCTTCTCGGCGCTAGTCGCATGTATCACGGTTATCGCTTGTCGCTAGTAGGGGTTGGTATCGCTTGTCAACAGTAGCGGTATTTCTGTCGTTAGTAGCGGTTGGTATCGCTTCTCGCTGTATGGTTTGTCGGTTATTGTCGCCAGAAGCGCTTGGTGTCATTGGTCCCCACTAGCGGTTATTATTGCTTAACGCTGGTGACCGTTAGTAGCGCTTGTTATTGTCGCTAGAAGAGGCTGGTATCGCTTGTCGCTACTGGGGGGCTGGAATCACCTGTCGCCACTCGTAACACCTTACGCCAGTCGCCAGTCGTGGTGTGTATCACTGGTGGTGCGAGGAAATAAAAAATAACCTTGTCCCCGCTCGGGTCACTAAAACCGCAAACCGCGACTGGATCTAAAACCCTTAAAAAAAAGAAAGAATTCGACTGGTCATTTTTTTGCAAATGACACTTCGAACCACCTAAAAACTATTTCAGGAATGATAATATGTGCATAAGTCTTATGTCATAAAACAATTTACGAAACCACATTTTGCAAAATTAAATAAATAAATAAAAACGATTCAATAATTTTGTTGTATCCCGGGTTGAAATTTTCAAAAATATAAAAAAAAAATTGGCCTTGGCCGCGTCTAAATAGAAAAGATCGCCTTCAGGCCAGGTAAAGTTGAAAAACAAAATGGGATAAGAAACAATTAGTTAGATACTAAGGAGTATTAGTCAGACTTAGTTAAGGTTTGTTTTTTTCTTTTCAGAGTAACACCTCGGTGACAAAGTTAGACTTATCGGACAACTGGCTGGGGTCGCTAGGAGGCATTCACGTCTGTGAAATGCTCAAAGAGAACTGTTATATCACCCACGTGGTACGTGCCTGCTATGCAAACGCCACGTAACGGAAAATTCCTTGGCCAGAATTTTCACGGCTCTTACGGCTTTGATGGACTCTTTTTTCTAAATTTGACTTGAATGTCATTTGTACAGCGCACTACCAGGCCAATATTTTTCGTGTTTCGTTGGTCGCAATGTCTCTGGACATCTTTTTGCTGTGTTTATGATGTACGATTAAAAGAGCAGGAGATGTACAAATAAATAATGATTTTCAAATTAGAGAAGATTTTAAAGCTTGTAGCCAAAGTAGAAACATAATGAGAGTAACTAGAGACTAATAACCTAGAGGATAACCTCTAGAGATGACCTCTAGAGAAGATCTTCTAGACAATAACTCGTAGAGAATAACTCCCAGAGAATGACTGCCAGAGAACAACAAGAGAATAAATAAGTCTTGGAGAATACCTTCCAAAGATTTTTTCTTGAATGAAACCTGAAAAAGTTGTTCATTTAGTTTTTCTGTTTTCTTGCAGAATTTATCAGATAACCGCTTAGGATTACAATTCGCATATAGATTTATTGACGTGTTACAGCAAAACTCCACCCTGACGCACATAGTATTGGCTGGTATGTAGTTGTTTATTTTCATTGCTTTAGTTTCTGTCAAGAACCACGTGCATACATAAACATGTAAACAATTTCTCCGAGTGTAAAATGACTAAGTATTAAAAGGTATTTTTTTAGTATTTCTAGTCTCAAAATCAGTTGAGAATTTTGTAAAGTAGTAAAGGAAATAGAAAATACGTCTTTTTATTTATTGGTTCTTTTTATTTCTATTTCAGGTAATGATTTCGATGACACCTGTTCATATCCAATATCAGAAGCCATAATGGTGAGTTTTAGTGATTTGTTTTTCAGAATTAAGGGATACAAGCTGGGGATTTGCTGGGTGTTTGGGAAAGTGTTTGCGGAAACTCTGTTTAGGTGCAACTTCCAAAATGGTGTATTTTCAGATATATAATCGAATAATTTGATTTGTGTTTGCAGTTCCGAAATAAGTTTCAGGTTCCGAATTCAAAACCTATTCCGGTCGAGACAATTCTTTTATTGGACATTGTCCAAAATGTCCAAAAATTTTCCGACCTTGTGTTTGTTTGCTTAAAAATCGGAACTTTAGATACACTGATGTTTGTTTGTTTTTTTTTTTTTGTTTTTTTTTTGAAGATGTGATTTGTAAGATTTGCTTTTTTTTGTTCCAGAACACAACACGAGTAGAATATTTAGATTTAAGTCGTAATAAGTTCGGTGAGAGAGCGGGACTGCAGCTCGGCCCGGCCATCAGTGAAAACAGTTCAATCAAGTTCCTGGATCTCTCCTGGAACAGCATTCGAAAACGAGGCGCCGTTGCAATAGCACAGGGCATTAAGGTGAGGGGCGATGTCTGAAGCTGGTAGGAGGGGGGCGGGGGCGGCAGGGGGGATGGGTGAGGGGGCGGGGTTGTTACCGCGAAGTCTTCAGTGAAAATTCAAAAAGGTATAACGAAACAATCACCCATTCGGTGAGTTTTTCAGTGTCTTAAAAAATGGAGAGGGTTGATTTCAAATTGAAACTCATTCTTCTAAACTTCAGAGGTATCTTTTGATGTCTAATGGCAATAAAAATGAGAATAATAATAATAAAATAATAATAAAATAATAATAATAATGATAATACCTCTTTTAATAAAAATGATTATATAGAGCTGATCTTTGTTGAAGGTTTCCGTTTCTGATTTTGTTTCAGACCAACGTCCTAATGTCACGCATCGACTTGTCATGGAACGGCTTCTCGGTGGACGGGGCCAAGGCCCTGGCGGACGCCCTCAAGCAGAACTCCTCCCTGGAAGAACTTGATATTTCGTGAGTACATAAAGTACTTGAGTACATTGCTGTGTGACGTTCCAGCTGGGTTGGCAGTAGTACCGCTACATTTGTTCATAAAAGTTGTATGGCGGAGTTAGTCCGCTGTTGTTTGTGGAATTACGGAATGGATGAAAAAAATGATTTCTTAATTTACAGAAATGAAACCGTTAAAATTTATAAACTTTATTAGAAAACTTTTATCTGGCAAACGAAAAAAAAGGTTCGCCACTGATGCAACCCCCTTATTTTCCCAGAAAACCATATTTTCCCTTAGACTGGGGAAAATTAAATTTACTCACTAAACCTGTATTTTTATTAGCACTCAGCCATAAAATGGCTGAGGGCTATTGCTATTGTGGTGTCCGTCCGTCTGTCCGTCCGTCCGTTAACATTTGGCTTGTGAACACTCTCTAGCATACAATTCTTTTGCAATTGCTAAGATATTTGAGATATAGCAAGTATATGGACTAATAAAGATCGGTACT
The DNA here is from genome assembly GCA_949752745.1 of Protula sp. h YS-2021. Classification (NCBI taxonomy): domain Eukaryota; kingdom Metazoa; phylum Annelida; class Polychaeta; order Sabellida; family Serpulidae; genus Protula; species Protula sp. h YS-2021. The sequence continues at coordinate 23,667,569 of OX457030.1, forward strand.
GTATAAGCCATGTTCACCCAAGGACAGTGGCTCAGCTGGACTTCGAATGTTTTTTTATTTCTACCAATATCAAGTGTCGTTAACATTTGGCTTGTGAACACTCTCTAGCCTACAATTTTTTTGCAGTTGCTAAGATATTTTCAGATATAGCTAGTATATGGACTAATAAAGATCGGTATTGTATATGAGCCATGTTCACCCAAGGACATTGGCTCAGTTGGACTTTGAAAAGGACAGTGTCTCATGGTAAATGCTTTTGTTTTTGTTTTTTTATCTTAAAGCACTCTCATCCTTTTTCAGGTGCTCTAAGTACTTGATGCATTTTTATCCCAGGTTTGATTGCACTGATTGGTCTCCTCCAGTTTCACTGTTTCTTTTTTTCGAGTATGTTCCCCATGGCTGAGGGCTTTGCATCTCTGATGCCTATGTTTTTTTTTTTTTCAAGTGAACTTTATTCTGCTGTCGAGTAGCGATGATACAATAGAGTATTTCAGAAAACCCTCCCCTCTTGGTCTTTCAGAAACAATCGAATCACAGCGGAAGCGGCAGTATTATTAGGCAAAGGGCTGCAAGTGAACGAGTCCCTCAGAACGCTACGGGTAAGTGCGACTGTTTAAGGAACTGACAAAAATCGTGTGCAGGTTTCAAAACTTTGGAATAACCTCAAACAAACAAACAAACAAACAAAATGAAAAAGAGAGAGAAAGAAAGATAAGAATGTTATCTTTTATTCTTTTAAGTTCAATATTGATACATTACTTTATCTATTACCAAGTGATCCAAATATTTCTTTAGTGTACTTGTAAAGGTCCTGTACATATAAATATGTATATAAAGTACATGGTGTTTCACTTAAGTTGGCCTACCTCAGTATCATTGTTGAGACACCTTTCAATACTCGGGCAATATCAGGCTGAAGAAATTGCCTCCGTAGTGGTTCCGGCAGTTTCGAGTTAAAGACTTTGATTGATTGATTGATTGATTGATCGATTGATTGATTGATTTGCAGGTGGGGAAGAACCCCATGCAGAGCAATGGATGTCAGGCCATATGCGCGTCGCTGCTGAAAAATCCGAACTCACTCCTCCGAATGCTCGACTTCTCGGCAAGTATTTCAAACGATTTTCCAGCGATTGGCAACCCTTAGGCGTCTGTACAAACTATGACTTGTGGAGAGTCTAGACCGTGTTTTCCACCAAAGCGTAGCAGAATAAACTAAACTCAATTTTTCGCGCCCCTCCCCACCCCTCCTCCTTCCCCCCGCCCACCAGAACACCAGAACACCCAGCTTTTGCTTTACACGCTGCTCTGGTTATCGCATCTCGGTCAGGACATTAATTCCCATTTGCAAACTTCGTTTGCAAATGAGAATAAGTTTGTAGTTTTTCTCGAAATTTCTGCCCTTTTTTTTTCCTTTTTTTTTCTCTTTTTTTCCGTCACGGAGGTTTCCAGAAAACTCCTCCTACGCTATTTGACGTAGGACGATGAAATTTGGCACAGTGATAGAGGGTGACGAGATGTCGTCAAATCCGCAAAATTTTTTGACCTTGACCTTGAAGGTTGGAGGTCAGAAAAACTTTGACCTCAATTTGACCTTGAAGGTCAAGGTCAAATTGAGGTCAAAGTTTTTCTGACCTCAAAGTGGTTTCCAGAAAACTCCTCCTACAGGGTTTGTCGTAAAAAGACGGCATGTGGCAGAGACATAGAGGGTAATGAGTTGTCGTCAAATCCGTAAAATTTTTTGACCTTGCACGTCAGAGGTCAAGGTCAAATTGAGGTCAAAATATTTTTGGAAACACATATTAATCACGAAAAGTACCCATAAAGGTGCTCAAATCCCACTGTGAATGCATAAAACGTACCCAGTAAAGCGTAAACTTTCATCACTAACCTTGACCTTGAGGTACCTCGGTGACCTTGACCTTCTGGGTCACGGTCAAGGTCAAAATCCGGAAGTTGACTATTATCTCGAAAACGGTTAGAGATAGGGCGATTTTGAGCTCATTTTCGACCCTTTGGGCCTAAACAACGTTACATAAGAGGTACCTCGGTGACCTTGACCTTCTGGGTCACGGTCAAGGTCAAAAACCGGAAGTTGACTATTATCTCGAAAACGGTTAGAGATAGAGCGATTTTGAGCTCATTTTCGACCCTTTGGGCCTAAACAACGTTACATAAGAGGTACCTCGGTGACCTTGACCTTCTGGGTCACGGTCAAGGTCAAAAACCGGAAGTTGACTATTATCTCGAAAACGGTTAGAGAAAGAGCGATTTTGAGTTCATTTTTGACCCTTTGGGCCTAAACAACGTTACATAAGAAGTACCTCGGTGACCTTGACCTTCTGGGTCACGGTCAAGGTCAAAAACCGGAAGTTGACTATTATCTCGAAAACGGTTAGAGATAGAGCGATTTTGAGCTCATTTTCGACCCTTTGGGCCTAAACAACGTTACATAAGAGGTACCTCGGTGACCTTGACCTTCTGGGTCACGGTCAAGGTCAAAAACCGGAAGTTGACTATTATCTCGAAAACGGTTAGAGATAGGGCGATTTTGAGCTCATTTTCGACCCTTTGGGCCTAAGCAGCGTTACATAAGAGGTACCTCGGTGACCTTGACCTTCTGGGTCACGATCAAGGTCAAAAACCGGAAGTTGACTATTATCTCGAAAACGGTTAGAGATAGGGCGATTTTGAGCTCATTTTCGACCCTTTGGGCCTAAACAACGCTACATAAGAGGTTCCTCGGTGACCTTGACCTTCTGGGTCACGGCCAAGGTCAAAAACCGGAAGTTGACTATTATCTCGAAAACGGTTAGAGATAGAGCGATTTTGAGCTCATTTTCGACCCTTTTGGCCTAAACAACGCTACATAAGAGGTACCTCGGTGACCTTGACCTTCTGGGTCACGGCCAAGGTCAAAAACCGGAAGTTGACTATTATCTCGAAAACGGTTAGAGATAGAGCGATTTTGAGATCATTTTCGATCCTTTGGGCCTAAACAACGTTACTTAAGAGGTACCTCGGTGACCTTGACCTTCTGGGTCACGGTCAAGGTCAAAAACCGGAAGTTGACTATTATCTCGAAAACGGTTAGAGATAGATCGATTTTGAGTTCATTTTTTACCCTTTGGGCCTAAACAACGTTACATAAGAGGTACCTCGGTGACCTTGACCTTCTGGGTCACGGTCAAGGTCAAAAACCGGAAGTTGACTATTATCTCGAAAACGGTTAGAGATAGATCGATTTTGAGTTCATTTTTTACCCTTTGGGCCTAAACAACGTTACATAAGAAGTACCTCGGTGACCTTGACCTTCTGGGTCACGGTCAAGGTCAAAAACCGGAAGTTGACTATTATCTCGAAAACGGTTAGAGATAGAGGGATTTTGAGCTCATTTTCGACCCTTTGGGCCTAAGCAGCGTTACATAAGAGGTACCTCGGTGACCTTGACCTTCTGGGTCACGATCTAGGTCAAAAACCGGAAGTTGACTATTATCTCGAAAACGGTTAGAGATAGGGCGATTTTGAGCTCATTTTCGACCCTTTGGGCCTAAACAACGCTACATAAGAGGTACCTCGGTGACCTTGACCTTCTGGGTCACGGCCAAGGTCAAAAACCGGAAGTTGACTATTATCTCGAAAACGGTTAGAGATAGAGCGATTTTGAGATCATTTTCGATCCTTTGGGCCTAAACAACGTTACATAAGAGGTACCTCGGTGACCTTGACCTTCTGGGTCACGGCCAAGGTCAAAAACCGGAAGTTGACTATTATCTCGAAAACGGTTAGAGATAGAGCGATTTTGAGCTCATTTTCGACCCTTTGGGCCTAAACAACGTTACATAAGAGGTACCTCGGTGACCTTGACCTTCTGGGTCACGGTCAAGGTCAAAAACCGGAAGTTGACTATTATCTCGAAAACGGTTAGAGAAAGAGCGATTTTGAGTTCATTTTTTACCCTTTGGGCCTAAACAACGTTACATAAGAAGTACCTCGGTGACCTTGACCTTCTGGGTCACGGTCAAGGTCAAAAACCGGAAGTTGACTATTATCTCGAAAACGGTTAGAGATAGAGCGATTTTGAGCTCATTTTCGACCCTTTGGGCCTAAACAACGTTACATAAGAGGTACCTCGGTGATCTTGACCTTCTGGGTCACGGTCAAGGTCAAAAACCGGAAGTTGACTATTATCTCGAAAACGGTTAGAGATAGAGCGATTTTGAGCTCATTTTCGACCCTTTGGGCCTAAGCAGCGTTACATAAGAGGTACCTCGGTGACCTTGACCTTCTGGGTCACGATCAAGGTCAAAAACCGGAAGTTGACTATTATCTCGAAAACGGTTAGAGATAGGGCGATTTTGAGCTCATTTTCGACCCTTTGGGCCTAAACAACGCTACATAAGAGGTACCTCGGTGACCTTGACCTTCTGGGTCACGGCCAAGGTCAAAAACCGGAAGTTGACTATTATCTCGAAAACGGTTAGAGATAGAGCGATTTTGAGATCATTTTCGATCCTTTGGGCCTAAACAACGTTACATAAGAGGTACCTCGGTGACCTTGACCTTCTGGGTCACGGTCAAGGTCAAAAACCGGAAGTTGACTATTATCTCGAAAACGGTTAGAGATAGAGCGATTTTGAGCTCATTTTCGACCCTTTGGGCCTAAACAACGCTACATAAGAGGTACCTCGGTGACCTTGACCTTCTGGGTCACGGCCAAGGTCAAAAACCGGAAGTTGACTATTATCTCGAAAACGGTTAGAGATAGAGCGATTTTGAGATCATTTTCGATCCTTTGGGCCTAAACAACGTTACTTAAGAGGTACCTCGGTGACCTTGACCTTCTGGGTCACGGTCAAGGTCAAAAACCGGAAGTTGACTATTATCTCGAAAACGGTTAGAGATAGATCGATTTTGAGTTCATTTTTTACCCTTTGGGCCTAAACAACGTTACATAAGAGGTACCTCGGTGACCTTGACCTTCTGGGTCACGGTCAAGGTCAAAAACCGGAAGTTGACTATTATCTCGAAAACGGTTAGAGATAGATCGATTTTGAGTTCATTTTTTACCCTTTGGGCCTAAACAACGTTACATAAGAAGTACCTCGGTGACCTTGACCTTCTGGGTCACGGTCAAGGTCAAAAACCGGAAGTTGACTATTATCTCGAAAACGGTTAGAGATAGAGGGATTTTGAGCTCATTTTCGACCCTTTGGGCCTAAGCAGCGTTACATAAGAGGTACCTCGGTGACCTTGACCTTCTGGGTCACGATCTAGGTCAAAAACCGGAAGTTGACTATTATCTCGAAAACGGTTAGAGATAGGGCGATTTTGAGCTCATTTTCGACCCTTTGGGCCTAAACAACGCTACATAAGAGGTACCTCGGTGACCTTGACCTTCTGGGTCACGGCCAAGGTCAAAAACCGGAAGTTGACTATTATCTCGAAAACGGTTAGAGATAGAGCGATTTTGAGATCATTTTCGATCCTTTGGGCCTAAACAACGTTACATAAGAGGTACCTCGGTGACCTTGACCTTCTGGGTCACGGTCAAGGTCAAAAACCGGAAGTTGACTATTATCTCGAAAACGGTTAGAGATAGGGCGATTTTGAGCTCATTTTCGACCCTTTGGGCCTAAACAACGCTACATAAGAGGTACCTCGGTGACCTTGACCTTCTGGGTCACGGCCAAGGTCAAAAACCGGAAGTTGACTATTATCTCGAAAACGGTTAGAGATAGAGCGATTTTGAGATCATTTTCGATCCTTTGGGCCTAAACAACGTTACTTAAGAGGTACCTCGGTGACCTTGACCTTCTGGGTCACGGTCAAGGTCAAAAACCGGAAGTTGACTATTATCTCGAAAACGGTTAGAGATAGATCGATTTTGAGTTCATTTTTTACCCTTTGGGCCTAAACAACGTTACATAAGAGGTACCTCGGTGACCTTGACCTTCTGGGTCACGATCAAGGTCAAAAACCGGAAGTTGACTATTATCTCGAAAACGGTTAGAGATAGATCGATTTTGAGTTCATTTTTTACCCTTTGGGCCTAAACAACATTACATAAGAAGTACCTCGGTGACCTTGACCTTCTGGGTCACGGTCAAGGTCAAAAACCGGAAGTTGACTATTATCTCGAAAACGGTTAGAGATAGAGGGATTTTGAGCTCATTTTCGACCCTTTGGGCCTAAGCAGCGTTACATAAGAGGTACCTCGGTGACCTTGACCTTCTGGGTCACGATCAAGGTCAAAAACCGGAAGTTGACTATTATCTCGAAAACGGATAGAGATAGGGCGATTTTGAGCTCATTTTCGACCCTTTGGGCCTAAACAACGCTACATAAGAGGTACCTCGGTGACCTTGACCTTCTGGGTCACGGCCAAGGTCAAAAACCGGAAGTTGACTATTATCTCGAAAACGGTTAGAGATAGAGCGATTTTGAGATCATTTTCGATCCTTTGGGCCTAAACAACGCTACATAAGAGGTACCTCGGTGACCTTGACCTTCTGGGTCACGGCCAAGGTCAAAAACCGGAAGTTGACTATTATCTCGAAAACGGTTAGAGATAGAGCGATTTTGAGATCATTTTCGATCCTTTGGGCCTAAACAACGTTACATAAGAGGTACCTCGGTGACCTTGACCTTCTGGGTCACGGTCAAGGCCAAAAACCGGAAGTTGACTATTATCTCGAAAACGGTTAGAGATAGGGCGATTTTGAGCTCATTTTCGACCCTTTGGGCCTAAACAACGCTACATAAGAGGTACCTCGGTGACCTTGACCTTCTGGGTCACGGCCAAGGTCAAAAACTGGAAGTTGACTATTATCTCGAAAACGGTTAGAGATAGAGCGATTTTGAGATCATTTTCGATCCTTTGGGCCTAAACAACGTTACTTAAGAGGTACCTCGGTGACCTTGACCTTCTGGGTCACGGTCAAGGTCAAAAACCGGAAGTTGACTATTATCTCGAAAACGGTTAGAGATAGATCGATTTTGAGTTCATTTTTTACCCTTTGGGCCTAAACAACGTTACATAAGAGGTACCTCGGTGACCTTGACCTTCTGGGTCACGGTCAAGGTCAAAAACCGGAAGTTGACTATTATCTCGAAAACGGTTAGAGATAGATCGATTTTGAGTTCATTTTTTACCCTTTGGGCCTAAACAACGTTACATAAGAAGTACCTCGGTGACCTTGACCTTCTGGGTCACGGTCAAGGTCAAAAACCGGAAGTTGACTATTATCTCGAAAACGGTTAGAGATAGAGGGATTTTGAGCTCATTTTCGACCCTTTGGGCCTAAGCAGCGTTACATAAGAGGTACCTCGGTGACCTTGACCTTCTGGGTCACGATCTAGGTCAAAAACCGGAAGTTGACTATTATCTCGAAAACGGTTAGAGATAGGGCGATTTTGAGCTCATTTTCGACCCTTTGGGCCTAAACAACGCTACATAAGAGGTACCTCGGTGACCTTGACCTTCTGGGTCACGGCCAAGGTCAAAAACCGGAAGTTGACTATTATCTCGAAAACGGTTAGAGATAGAGCGATTTTGAGATCATTTTCGATCCTTTGGGCCTAAACAACGTTACATAAGAGGTACCTCGGTGACCTTGACCTTCTGGGTCACGGCCAAGGTCAAAAACCGGAAGTTGACTATTATCTCGAAAACGGTTAGAGATAGAGCGATTTTGAGATCATTTTCGATCCTTTGGGCCTAAACAACGTTACATAAGAGGTACCTCGGTGACCTTGACCTTCTGGGTCACGGTCAAGGTCAAAAACCGGAAGTTGACTATTATCTCGAAAACGGTTAGAGATAGGGCGATTTTGAGCTCATTTTCGACCCTTTGGGCCTAAACAACGCTACATAAGAGGTACCTCGGTGACCTTGACCTTCTGGGTCACGGCCAAGGTCAAAAACCGGAAGTTGACTATTATCTGGAAAACGGTTAGAGATAGAGCGATTTTGAGATCATTTTCGATCCTTTGGGCCTAAACAACGTTACATAAGAGGTACCTCGGTGACCTTGACCTTCTGGGTCACGGTCAAGGTCAAAAACCGGAAGTTGACTATTATCTCGAAAACGGTTAGAGATAGGGCGATTTTGAGCTCATTATCGACCCTTTGGGCCTAAACAACGCTACATAAGAGGTACCTCGGTGACCTTGACCTTCTGGGTCACGGCCAAGGTCAAAAACCGGAAGTTGAATATTATCTCGAAAACGGTTAGAGATAGAGCGATTTTGAGATCATTTTCGATCCTTTGGGCCTAAACAACGTTACTTAAGAGGTACCTCGGTGACCTTGACCTTCTGGGTCACGGTCAAGGTCAAAAACCGGAAGTTGACTATTATCTCGAAAACGGTTAGAGATAGATCGATTTTGAGTTCATTTTTTACCCTTTGGGCCTAAACAACGTTACATAAGAGGTACCTCGGTGACCTTGACCTTCTGGGTCACGATCAAGGTCAAAAACCGGAAGTTGACTATTATCTCGAAAACGGTTAGAGATAGATCGATTTTGAGTTCATTTTTTACCCTTTGGGCCTAAACAACATTACATAAGAAGTACCTCGGTGACCTTGACCTTCTGGGTCACGGTCAAGGTCAAAAACCGGAAGTTGACTATTATCTCGAAAACGGTTAGAGATAGAGGGATTTTGAGCTCATTTTCGACCCTTTGGGCCTAAGCAGCGTTACATAAGAGGTACCTCGGTGACCTTGACCTTCTGGGTCACGATCAAGGTCAAAAACCGGAAGTTGACTATTATCTCGAAAACGGATAGAGATAGGGCGATTTTGAGCTCATTTTCGACCCTTTGGGCCTAAACAACGCTACATAAGAGGTACCTCGGTGACCTTGACCTTCTGGGTCACGGCCAAGGTCAAAAACCGGAAGTTGACTATTATCTCGAAAACGGTTAGAGATAGAGCGATTTTGAGATCATTTTCGATCCTTTGGGCCTAAACAACGCTACATAAGAGGTACCTCGGTGACCTTGACCTTCTGGGTCACGGCCAAGGTCAAAAACCGGAAGTTGACTATTATCTCGAAAACGGTTAGAGATAGAGCGATTTTGAGATCATTTTCGATCCTTTGGGCCTAAACAACGTTACATAAGAGGTACCTCGGTGACCTTGACCTTCTGGGTCACGGTCAAGGCCAAAAACCGGAAGTTGACTATTATCTCGAAAACGGTTAGAGATAGGGCGATTTTGAGCTCATTTTCGACCCTTTGGGCCTAAACAACGCTACATAAGAGGTACCTCGGTGACCTTGACCTTCTGGGTCACGGCCAAGGTCAAAAACTGGAAGTTGACTATTATCTCGAAAACGGTTAGAGACAGAGCGATTTTGAGATCATTTTCGATCCTTTGGGCCTTAACAACGTTACATAAGAGGTACCTCGGTGACCTTGACCTTCTGGGTCACGGTCAAGGTCAAAAACCGGAAGTTGACTATTATCTCGAAAGCGGTTAGAGATAGATCGATTTTGAGTTCATTTTTTACCCTTTGGGCCTAAACAACGTTACATAAGAGGTACCTCGGTGACCTTGACCTTCTGGGTCACGATCAAGGTCAAAAACCGGAAGTTGACTATTATCTCGAAAACGGTTAGAGATAGATCGATTTTGAGTTCATTTTTTACCCTTTGGGCCTAAACAACATTACATAAGAAGTACCTCGGTGACCTTGACCTTCTGGGTCACGGTCAAGGTCAAAAACCGGAAGTTGACTATTATCTCGAAAACGGTTAGAGATAGAGGGATTTTGAGCTCATTTTCGACCCTTTGGGCCTAAGCAGCGTTACATAAGAGGTACCTCGGTGACCTTGACCTTCTGGGTCACGATCAAGGTCAAAAACCGGAAGTTGACTATTATCTCGAAAACGGATAGAGATAGGGCGATTTTGAGCTCATTTTCGACCCTTTGGGCCTAAACAACGCTACATAAGAGGTACCTCGGTGACCTTGACCTTCTGGGTCACGGCCAAGGTCAAAAACCGGAAGTTGACTATTATCTCGAAAACGGTTAGAGATAGAGCGATTTTGAGATCATTTTCGATCCTTTGGGCCTAAACAACGCTACATAAGAGGTACCTCGGTGACCTTGACCTTCTGGGTCACGGCCAAGGTCAAAAACCGGAAGTTGACTATTATCTCGAAAACGGTTAGAGATAGAGCGATTTTGAGATCATTTTCGATCCTTTGGGCCTAAACAACGTTACATAAGAGGTACCTCGGTGACCTTGACCTTCTGGGTCACGGTCAAGGCCAAAAACCGGAAGTTGACTATTATCTCGAAAACGGTTAGAGATAGGGCGATTTTGAGCTCATTTTCGACCCTTTGGGCCTAAACAACGCTACATAAGAGGTACCTCGGTGACCTTGACCTTCTGGGTCACGGCCAAGGTCAAAAACTGGAAGTTGACTATTATCTCGAAAACGGTTAGAGACAGAGCGATTTTGAGATCATTTTCGATCCTTTGGGCCTTAACAACGTTACATAAGAGGTACCTCGGTGACCTTGACCTTCTGGGTCACGGTCAAGGTCAAAAACCGGAAGTTGACTATTATCTCGAAAGCGGTTAGAGATAGATCGATTTTGAGTTCATTTTTTACCCTTTGGGCCTAAACAACGTTACATAAGAGGTACCTCGGTGACCTTGACCTTCTGGGTCACGATCAAGGTCAAAAACCGGAAGTTGACTATTATCTCGAAAACGGTACCTCGGTGACCTTGACCTTCTGGGTCACGGTCAAGGTCAAAAACCGGAAGTTGACTATTATCTCGAAAACGGTTAGAGATAGAGCGATTTTGAGATCATTTTCGATCCTTTGGGCCTAAACAACGCTACATAAGAGGTACCTCGGTGACCTTGACCTTCTGGGTCACGGCCAAGGTCAAAAACCGGAAGTTGACTATTATCTCGAAAACGGTTAGAGATAGAGCGATTTTGAGATCATTTTCGATCCTTTGGGCCTAAACAACGTTACATAAGAGGTACCTCGGTGACCTTGACCTTCTGGGTCACGGTCAAGGCCAAAAACCGGAAGTTGACTATTATCTCGAAAACGGTTAGAGATAGGGCGATTTTGAGCTCATTTTCGACCCTTTGGGCCTAAACAACGCTACATAAGAGGTACCTCGGTGACCTTGACCTTCTGGGTCACGGCCAAGGTCAAAAACTGGAAGTTGACTATTATCTCGAAAACGGTTAGAGACAGAGCGATTTTGAGATCATTTTCGATCCTTTGGGCCTTAACAACGTTACATAAGAGGTACCTCGGTGACCTTGACCTTCTGGGTCACGGTCAAGGTCAAAAACCGGAAGTTGACTATTATCTCGAAAGCGGTTAGAGATAGATCGATTTTGAGTTCATTTTTTACCCTTTGGGCCTAAACAACGTTACATAAGAGGTACCTCGGTGACCTTGACCTTCTGGGTCACGATCAAGGTCAAAAACCGGAAGTTGACTATTATCTCGAAAACGGTTAGAGATAGATCGATTTTGAGTTCATTTTTTACCCTTTGGGCCTAAACAACATTACATAAGAAGTACCTCGGTGACCTTGACCTTCTGGGTCACGGTCAAGGTCAAAAACCGGAAGTTGACTATTATCTCGAAAACGGTTAGAGATAGAGGGATTTTGAGCTCATTTTCGACCCTTTGGGCCTAAGCAGCGTTACATAAGAGGTACCTCGGTGACCTTGACCTTCTGGGTCACGATCAAGGTCAAAAACCGGAAGTTGACTATTATCTCGAAAACGGATAGAGATAGGGCGATTTTGAGCTCATTTTCGACCCTTTGGGCCTAAACAACGCTACATAAGAGGTACCTCGGTGACCTTGACCTTCTGGGTCACGGCCAAGGTCAAAAACCGGAAGTTGACTATTATCTCGAAAACGGTTAGAGATAGAGCGATTTTGAGATCATTTTCGATCCTTTGGGCCTAAACAACGCTACATAAGAGGTACCTCGGTGACCTTGACCTTCTGGGTCACGGCCAAGGTCAAAAACCGGAAGTTGACTATTATCTCGAAAACGGTTAGAGATAGAGCGATTTTGAGATCATTTTCGATCCTTTGGGCCTAAACAACGTTACATAAGAGGTACCTCGGTGACCTTGACCTTCTGGGTCACGGTCAAGGCCAAAAACCGGAAGTTGACTATTATCTCGAAAACGGTTAGAGATAGGGCGATTTTGAGCTCATTTTCGACCCTTTGGGCCTAAACAACGCTACATAAGAGGTACCTCGGTGACCTTGACCTTCTGGGTCACGGCCAAGGTCAAAAACTGGAAGTTGACTATTATCTCGAAAACGGTTAGAGACAGAGCGATTTTGAGATCATTTTCGATCCTTTGGGCCTTAACAACGTTACATAAGAGGTACCTCGGTGACCTTGACCTTCTGGGTCACGGTCAAGGTCAAAAACCGGAAGTTGACTATTATCTCGAAAGCGGTTAGAGATAGATCGATTTTGAGTTCATTTTTTACCCTTTGGGCCTAAACAACGTTACATAAGAGGTACCTCGGTGACCTTGACCTTCTGGGTCACGATCAAGGTCAAAAACCGGAAGTTGACTATTATCTCGAAAACGGTACCTCGGTGACCTTGACCTTCTGGGTCACGGTCAAGGTCAAAAACCGGAAGTTGACTATTATCTCGAAAACGGTTAGAGATAGGGCGATTTTGAGCTCATTTTCGACCCTTTGGGCCTAAACAACGCTACATAAGAGGTACCTCGGTGATCTTGACCTTCTGGGTCACGGCCAAGGTCAAAAACCGGAAGTTGACTATTATCTCGAAAACGGTTAGAGATAGAGCGATTTTGAGATCATTTTCGATCCTTTGGGCCTAAACAACGTTACATAAGAGGTACCTCGGTGACCTTGACCTTCTGGGTCACGGTCAAGGTCAAAAACCGGAAGTTGACTATTATCTCGAAAACGGTTAGAGATAGATCGATTTTGAGTTCATTTTTGACCCTTTGGGCCTAAACAACGTTACATAAGAAGTACCTCGGTGACCTTGACCTTCTGGGTCACGGTCAAGGTCAAAAACCGGAAGTTGACTATTATCTCGAAAACGGTTAGAGATAGAGGGATTTTGAGCTCATTTTCGATCCTTTTGGCCTAAACAACGTTACATAAGAGGTACCTCGGTGACCTTGACCTTCTGGGTCACGGTCAAGGTCAAAAACCGGAAGTTGACTATTATCTCGAAAACGGTTAGAGATAGAGCGATTTTGAGCTCAATTTAGTCCCTATGGGCCTGAACAATGTTACATAAGAGGTATCTCGGTGATCTTGACCTCCTCCATCATGGTCAAGGTCAAAAACTGCAAGTCGACCAGTATCTCAAAAACGGTTAGAAAACTGAATTTGATTTTTAGTGCCCAAATGAGGTTACATTATATTCACTTCGATGGCGTCGTTCAAGATAATAATCCGGAAGTTGACACTTATGTTGAAACACTGAAAAATGTGTCTTTGACCAAATATGTTGTGTCTCTGCCCTTGCAAGTAGGTACTATTTCGCTACGTGTAGCGAAATTCGGTCTAGTTGTAACATGTGTTCATAAAAGATAACTACACTTATCTGACACAGTCTTTAGGTTTGGCAAAAAAAAAAAAAAAAAATCAAACAAACAAAACAAAACAACTTTCGATTCCGAGACGCTTAAATCTATAAAGATCTACGGTTGATAATACGGTTGATTTTTGTTTCAGGATATTCTAGTGAACAGCGATTTCAATCAAGTCTTCCAAAAAGTAAAAGAGACTTTCCCCGATATGAAATTAAAACACGGTGGGGACGGGATACCCAAGAAGCCCAAAGCCCGGGTACATCCCATGGTAAGGCATTTTATTTAAAAAACGGAATCACTCTGCCTAAAAAACCTCTCGAAGTTTTGAAATTAAGTTGAAATGAAAGTCTCGATGTGCCGATGACCTTGAACATTGTGAGTTGTTCAAAGGTTAATGTTGGAAATGAACAAAGTTGAAAAAAAAAAAGGATTCTATAATGCTTCCTGAAGAACTTGAAGTAATGCTAAATTTCAGTAGCCACAGAAGAAATTGTTGTATGCTGAATGGTGGGATGACATTTGTCTTCGGATCATGCCCATTAGTCTGGGGATGAAGGTCGGGGGATTGCTGAACCAGTCAGCTGGCCAGCCGTCCTGTGACGGTGGAGATTGCTTAACCAGCCAGCCGGCCAGCCGTCATGCAACGATCCAGATTGAATAACCAGTAAGGTGGCCAGCCGTCATGTGACGGTGGAGATTGCTTAACCAGCCAGCTGGCCAGCCGTCATGTGACGGTGGAGATTGCTTGGCCAGTCAGCTGGCCAGCCGACATGTAACGGTCAAGATTGTTTAACCAGTCCGCTGGCCAGCCGTCATGTGACGGTGGAGATTGCTTAACCAGTCAGCTGGCCAGCCGTCATGTGGCAGTGTAGATTGCTTAACCAGTCAGCTGGCCAGCCGTCATGTGACGGTGGAGATTGCTTAACCAGTCAGCTGGCCAGCCGTCATGTGACGGTGGAGATTGCTTGACCAGTCAGCTGGCCAGCCGTCATATGACTGCGGAGATTGCTTATCCAGTCAGCTGGCCAGCCGTCATGTGACGGTGGAGATTGCTTAACCAGTCAGCTGGCCAGCCGTCATGTGACGGTGGAGATTGCTTAACCAGTCAGCTGGCCAGCCGTCATGTAACGATCCAGATTGAATAACCAGTCGGCTGGCCAGCCGTCATGTGACGGTGGAGATTGCTTAACCAGTCAGCTGGCCAGCCGTCATGTGACGGTGGAGAATGCTTAACCAGTCAGCTGGCCAGCCGTCATGTGGCGGTGGAGATTGTTTAACCAGTCAGCTGGCCAGCCGTCATGTGACGGAGGAGATTTGCTTAACCAGTCAGCTGGCCAGCCGTCATGTGACTGCGGAGATTGCTTAACCAGTCAGCTGGCCAGCCGTCATGTGACGGTCGAGTTTGCTTAACCAGTCAGCTGGCCAGCCGTCATGTGACGGTGGAGATTGCTTAACCAGTTAGCTGGCCAGCCGTCATGTGACGGTCGAGATTGCTTGGCCAGTCAGCTGGCCAGCCGACATGTAACGGTCAAGATTGTTTAACCAGTCAGCTGGCCAGCCGACATGTGACGGTCAAGATTGTTTAACCAGTTAGCTGGCCAGCCGTCATGTGACGGTCGAGTTTGCTTAACCAGTCAGCTGGCCAGCCGTCCCGTGACGGTGGAGATAGCTTAACCAGCCAGCTGGCCACCCGTCATGTGACGGTCGAGTTTGCTTAACCAGTCAGCTGGCCAGCCGTCATGTGACGGTGGAGATTGCTTAACCAGTCAGCTAGCCAGCCGTCATTTGACGATCGAGATTGCTTAACCAGTCAGCTGGCCAGCCGTCATGTGACGGTGGAGATAGCTTAACCAGTCAGCGGGCCATCCGTCATTTGACGATCGAGATTGCTTAACCAGTCAACTGGCCAGCCGTCATGTGACGGTCGAGATTGCTTAACCAGTCAGCTGGCCAGCCGTCATTTGACGATCGAGATTGCTTAACCAGTCAGCTGCCCAGGCGTCATGTGACGGTGGAGATTGCTTAACCAGTCAGCTAGCCAGCCGTCATTTGACGATCGAGATTTAATTTTTCGGTGGGCAATTTTCAAAATGGTTTTACGCCCACTGCTTGGATGGGATTCCTTCTCATTTTTGTGTGATTGTTCCCTAGATGCTTCTCTTTTGCGAAATATCTTTTTTGACGATCCGCCAAAAATTGGCGAAATGGGGGCATTTTAAGATTTTTTGCTAGCCAATTTTCAAAGGTGTTTTCTTCTACAATTTTCATAGGATTGCCGTCAAATTTTGCGTCAATGTTGACTATGCGGCCCTCTCTTGAAAATTTTTTTTTTTTTTTACGATCTGCACAAAAATTGGCTTAATAGGTGGCATTTGAAAAAAAAAAAAACTTGAGTAGCCACTTTTCAGAACGCTTCTTTTCGAACAAGTTTGACCGGATTCCTTCAAAATTTTGGACAAATGTTTTCTATGAGTTTCTCTTTCGAAAAAAATCGGCCAGTTTGCGACATTTTAAATCTTTTTGTTTTCTAAAATGGGTTTCCTGCTGCAGTTTGATTGGATTTATTCGAACTTTTAGAATATTACTCTTCATGTGATGTTTTCTGTAATTTTTTTTTTTGCGCACCTACAAAAATTGCCCTCATGCCACCGTTTGAATGTTTTGGGGAACAAGTTTCTCAAAATAGTTCTTCTGCGAGTAATTTTATGTCAGAATACTTTCATTTTTTGTTTTGGCGAAGTACTTTGAAAAATTTCAATAACCGGTTTTTAAAATATGAATGCCACTTTTTTGGCAACTATAGAGCTTGTTGATACTTAATTCACTAGATCTCGACTGGTCACAATGCCTCTGGGCATTCTAGTTTATTAAAATCTAAACCTATGTCTGAGAGATAGCCTTATTGTCCTAAAAATGTATCTCCTAGGAATTTATTAAAAATTCATTAAAAATCTTAATTTTTTTTATTGAAGGCAGGGATCATAACTGTGCAACTGGCTGTTATTTTTTGTCTATTCGGTAAATATTAGCGAAAATATTAACTAAAAACCAATTTTCTTTAACACATAAGGACGCCCTCTTAGAATTTAGTGAAAACATAAAAAACATATTGATTGATGATAGGGGGCACAAGTGTCCATCTGACTTGTTATTGTTGTTGTTGTTGTTGTTGTTGTTGTTGTTGTTGTTATTATTATTATTATTATTATTATTATTATTATTATTATTATTATTATTATTATTATTATTATTATTATTATTATTATTATTATTATTATTATTTATTTATTTTTTTATTTTTTTTTTATTTTTATTTTTATTTTTATTTTGCTAGCTTGCCAAAAAATAATAGAAATGTTGGCGCAAAACCACTTTCTTATTAAGATCGTGATTCACCCAACGATTATTATCTTTCTTTTTTTTTTGTCGATTCGCCAAAAATTGGTGGAAATATTTTTGTGTAAAATATTGGACGATGCCATAACCTTACTGTCTTGAAATTTTGGTCAAGGTTATACCTATGTGTCATAAATCCTGACATCAGTATTCGTGAGCATTTTTTTTTTCTCCGTTTCAGGTCAAATTAAAGAATTACATAGAACGAAACAACCTGCGTTTGGTGGATTTCTTCAATAAGTTTGACAAGGACAACAGTATGAGTGTCACCCGTGAGGAGTTCGCGCAAGGCATTGAAGTATGTTGAAGTATTTCTGTGGGAGGGGATGGGGGAGGTGGGGGGGGGGGTTAAAAACGTAATCAAGAAGGTTTCTTAATATAGTTGTTGGTGGGTTAAAGTGGTTCCAGGTGGTCTCAAGTTCGGTCGTTGAAATTTATTATTTATAATGCAATAACACTGTTACTTTCTTAGATTTGTGTTTAAAGAAAAAATGTATAAAACGGCGCAAAAGTGATTTTACGGTTGCATTCAAAGAAAAACAAAGTAGCAGAAAAAAAACAAACCAACGTAAAAATTGTAAAATTATTGCAGTGTCTTTGGTGCCGAGAACTAACTTCTGTGAATAACTCGAGGTTTTTTTTTCCTGTGATATTTGGTCTAGTTTTGCAGTGTGTGTTTCATTGGATTTGTTTTATTATGTGGAATTAATAGTGTCTTCGTCTTTTTCTCTTTTTCAACTTCTTTCTTTCTTTAGGAGTTTCGGAAGGTAGTTATTTTTCTCGACTAACAGAGATGTCATCTAATTGGCTGACATCTTCATCATGTTCATTTTTTTACGATAGGAAACGCAAATTGTAGCTGGCTTTATTTTACACATTTCTTTAGCTTGTACCAATTTGTGTTATTGATACCTCTGTCCCCCATCCCGGCTGCTGATAGTTTTCACTCCCTCCCCACTGTTAATTGCGTCCCCCCCCCCCCACTTCACTCCTCCAACCCCCTCCCACATCTCGATTACTGATAGGTACCATTCTGTTTGAAGTACAAACAAATGATTATAGCTTTCACTGCCTCGCCCCCCCCCCCCCTCCAACCCCTAATCCCCAATTTCCCTGCCTTTTCCCTGTTTTTTTTTTTTTTCATTTCTTCATTTTCTTTTCACATTTCCGTTACCACCATTTAAGTCTCTTTTCTTATTCGACAAACTTGGTCGTCACCTAAATTTTGCATAGAGCTTCAGGCACTTGTCGCTGTATTTCTAACCGCTGTCACAAATTTTATTGAAAATTTCGAAAGTCGTTTATATTGATTTGCTTGGCTATGATCAAAATGTACTTTAAGATCCCAGTTAGTTTCTGTTCTACTTCGGCATACATTTTCTTTAGATCAATTTATTTTTTCGAAAAATGCTGTAAATTAAGTATAAATACTTATTTACGCTTTAAATTTTAATTAAGCAATTAATTGATTACGTAGCTAATAAAATGACAGCCTCGTTGCCCATTTTTGTCATATCTTGCGTGTCCATGTCACCAACAAGAATAATAAAGTTAATTTTAGCTTGGAGCCAAAAAATAACTCCTCTTCAAAAATGGTACTACATGGATAGTGCTTTTAATTTTGCACCGCTTGTAATTGCTTTGGTTGTAATACAGATAAAGAAGTAGGGAGTGATATCGTTATAAACACGATAAAAACTGTAAATAAACTTTAAAAAAAAAACAGAAAAAAATAGATGTCCAGTATAGACTGATTATAGAGGACAAATCTCTCCCGCTGTACATAGAATGGAAAGTAATTAATGCTGCTAAACATTCGTTAATGTTTGAGTGCGTGGGTGTGAAAGAAATTAGAAATTAATAATGCAGTTACATTGATTTTTAATTCAAAGTTGAATGGCATCGCCAAGCCTGAAATTGAGATTGAGTTATTAAAAATATGTGTGATAACTGTTTGAAAATGTGCGGTTTGATCCGTTGAAAATAATTCTTTAACTTTTAGAGATATTTTAAATGTTTTTTTTTTTTTAAATAGTTTTAATATTAATATTAATATTTAATATTTTGTAATGTTATTATTCATATGAAGTATTTTCTTCTGTGGTAATGCTGGTATGTTTTAAAGAAAATAAGTTGTTACACAAATCGCTGTAACTGACATTCACATGGTCTGAGAAACCGTGCAAAAAGCGGAACAAACCCCTGATGTAGTTAGTGGAGTGTGGTCCCAGAAATCAGTGGTGTAGTCAGTGAAGTGTGGTCCCAGAAATCAGTGGTGTAATCAGCGGAGTGTGGTCCCGGAAATCAGTGGTGTAATCAGAGTGGAGTGTGGTCGCAGAAATCAGTTATATAGTCAGTTGGGCGTGGTCGGGGGAATCAGTGGTGTAATCAGTGGAGTGTGGTCGCAGAAATCAGTGATATAGTCAGTTGAGCGTGGTCGGGGGAATCAGTGGTGTAATCAGTGGAGTGTGGTCAGGGGAATCAGTGGTATAGTCAGTTGAGTGTGGTCAGGGGAATCAGTGGTATAGTCAGTTGAGTGTCGTGACAGAAATCATTGATAGACGAGACCGTCTTTTTTCAATTTAAGAAAGAGTAGAAGTACACGGGCCTTTTTTCATTTTGAAGGTAGCGTATGTCTTAAACTAATTTATACTTGGGCGCCTTCAGTGAAGCAAGCACACAGTAATACGCGTGTTAACTTTGTGCATTACTTATCATAATAAACTTTTTTTTCTTTTTATTTATTTATTTATTTTTTTTTTAATTTTAATCCCCTAGTTTTTACCGGTTTTGAGTTTTATGTAAAGATGTAACTCGTTTTTATGGAAACAGCTGGCGTGAATCTCGGACTGATCAACATCTAACACGATATTGGTTTGGACTAATAACTTACCAAACTCGGGTTTGTTTTAACCATCCAACACTAAGTTTAGTTTTCAGTAATACAGTCAGCAACACAATTATAAATTTATTTTTTAATGATTTTATTTTTTTTATTTTATAATTTTTCTTTTGAAAATGAATCCTGGTTTTTTTTACACGCAGAGATTAGGCTTAGGTTTTACTGCGGCGGAAACGAAGTTATTATTAGATGACCTTGATGAAGATGGCGATGGGGAAATCAATTTTAGGTGAGAGATCAAAGATCACCATATTTACAAGGATAACTTGAAGCGCGGGGTAGGGGTTTTGGGGCAGAGCTGTGCATATATTCTTTCTTGTGCTGAAGCACAGGCAAATCTAAGGTAAGAAGTGGCAACACGACAAATTCCCGATACATTTCTTGGCGTAGAGAAATAACCGTAAGTACATCAAAATTGCATTGTACAAGAATTTTTGTTGACAAATATGTGCCAATTTTTCAACAACTTGAGACTTTCATTTGGATTTTTTACATCTTTTCTATAAGGGATTAAAAATATAAAAAAATGAAAGGGAAAGAGAAGTGAACGACTTCCTTGGATTGTCATTAAGCATGATTTTGCGGATTTTTTTTTCTGCTTCTTCTTTCACTGACGTCACAATCGCATCGTGAATGAGGTAAGTTCATATTGTGCGCTTGTGCGAATGAATGCGGTTCTCAGAAACAGGGACCTACCACACTTCCTGTGTCCCCCAGTAGCTATTACACTGGCATCACTGTATGTCTTCTTTATGAAGTAATAATTTAATTTTATTTAAATTGATGCGTTGCTAGGAGACGGGGATACCGTTGAATGACGCCGAAGTTGAGTTTTTGCTCAACGAATTGGACAGGGATGGAGATGGCGAAATAAATTATAGGTAACCAATCACAGGCCTTACCTGCTTCGTTTGCTTGTGCAAATTTTCTGTAGCTACAGTGGTAGATTATCCCTGTCTGCATGCGTTTGTATAGAAATACCATGCATGGCAGGTCTATTAACATGTGTCTGCTGATTGAAAATAATGTCTACTTTTAAATATTGTTATTTCTTGAAAAGTGAACCTGCGACTTCTGTTTCCAGCATGTAATATCTTACTTGAGAAGTCTTTCTTGAAATTTGTCATGCTATATATTGATTTATTTCTTTACTTCATATTGTGACTTTTGTATGATTTTGAACTATTATTTCAAAGAACTGCGTTGTATTATTGCACAACCCTCTCCATACCTATCAGATTGTCTTATGCTAAACTATTTTCTGTTTAATCTGTTCTTTTTCTATAAATGATTAATTTCTTTCAGCTGAGACAACTAGTGAAATTTAAATTTGTAAGGATGTTTTCTTCTTTTTTAGTTGATTTGACATATTTAGTGTATACTTTAACATATTTAGTATATACTCTATATGTGATATATACTGTATACACAGCTTGTGATTTCTAGGATTATCCCCTGGTGTGTTATTTCTTTTATAGTGTCTTTTACAAGAAGTGACTGGTACGTAGTGGTGGTTTGGCTCCGTTGCAATTTGTTCGTGTTGCTTCGCTTCAGCTTTCTCATGCCAAAAAATGCAAATAAATATATATGGAGCTTTACCACAGGGATTTTGATTGGATGAGCTTCATTGTTACCGCAGCCTTTTATTTTATTATTTTTTTTTTTTAATTTTTATTTATTTTTTTTATATTTTGCCTCAGCTTCTTACAGAAGCAGGGGTTATAGCGATCGTTGAGAGTAGGCGCATATTTGTGTATGTACGCTTTTAAACTGAAAATTTCATATTCAACAGAAAGCAGTACCTACGTGGCTGTTACTTTTTTTGTGATTCGCCAAAAATTGGCGGAAATATTGGCCAAAGATAAAACCAATTCTTATTGAAAGCTTAACTGAAGCCTTTGCGTCTTTAATTTTCGATTCATGGTAGCGGATACTAGTACGCAACTGCTTATTACTTTTTTTTTATTCGGCATAATGGATAGAAATATAGCCCCCCCCCCCCCCAAAAAAAAAAAAAAAAAAAAAAAAAAAAAAAAGATTTCTTATTAAAATCTTAACTCGCGCCAGGGCAGCAAATTACTCTCTAGAACTTTTGGTTAAGTTAGCGACA
This sequence comes from Protula sp. h YS-2021, assembly GCA_949752745.1. Taxonomy (NCBI): domain Eukaryota; kingdom Metazoa; phylum Annelida; class Polychaeta; order Sabellida; family Serpulidae; genus Protula; species Protula sp. h YS-2021. The sequence continues at coordinate 23,689,582 of OX457030.1, forward strand.
TTAGTACTTGCCTTGGTATTTATTTTTTTTTCGTGTTTTGCTAACAAATGGCGGAAGAATTTGCTAAAAAAATCAAAGGATATAGTCTTACACTCTTGAACTCTTTAAAATCAAACGTTCAAGCGTTTTAAATTTTTTATCGAATGGAGGGTATAAGTCCCCCCCCCCCCCCCCCTCCCTTCTCCAGCCCAGCTTTTTGACCATTAACCATTTGGCGATACGCCAAAAATTGGAAGAAATCTTAACTGACGCCAGGGATATTTTACTCTTATAAAACATAAGTTAAACGTGGCGGCATTAGCAGTAATTGGGCTGTTACTTTGATGATTCAACAAAAATGGTGAAAATATTGAGCAAAATCCAATTTTCTTAAGAACATATCTCCATGGAATTTGTTGAAAACGTGTAAGCAAAGAGCAAAAGTGTCCACCTGACTATTATTTTTTTCTGATAGGCCAAAAAACAAATTAGCGGAAATTTTGACCGAAAATATTAGTTAGGGTTTTAGTGGAAACGTCATAACGTCATAACATTTAAGTAAGGGAAGGGCCCCAAGAGTACCAAAGACTAATGGAAATATTGCAGCAAAAATTTTTAATTCTTCTCTTAATGACAACTGGGATATGGTCTTATTGTCTTAACATTTTTATTAAAAGCAACGGAAATTAGTACCTAGGTGGTTATTTTTTTACAGTCCCCTCCCAGGATCTTAGTCGAAACGCCTTAAAATTTGGATTGCAGGTAAGGGCATAGTGTCAACTGGCTGTTTGGCTCTTGCATTTTTTTTTTTTTTTTTTTTTTGCGATTCGCCGAAAATTGGCAGAAATAACGGTTGTAAACCATTTTTGTATTAAAATCTTGGCTTGTGGCAAGGGCGTAACTTCGTTGTGTTGAAATCTCGGTTAATGGCCAGGATTGTTTAATAAAACCTGAAATCGGTATTTGCGAGCTTGGGTATTGTCCATGGACATTTTTGTTTAATTTTTTTATTCATTATTACATTTGGGCAGTTTTAATCACCATTTGCATGTTGTGTGTATACTTACACAAAAGTATAATAAAAATAAATGAATAAATTTCATTTCTAATTCCTACATTGTGACAGTCGAATGTGTTGGGATGATCCAATTCGAGAAGATATGGTGATCTGTCTGTCTGTCGGTCTGTCTCATTGCATGTGTGTATTTATGTACATGCTTTATACAATACGGTTTCGTGCTTATACTACTCGAAGGATTTTACTGGGATCGTATGTCATTATGGATGAAGGCTGTCACATATATTTGTGCGTATGTTGAAAGCTCACCGCTTGGGCTTGGGAATATTTGGAATCCTTTAGTCCTTATAAGTTTCCTTGGAATCCTTATAAGTTTCCAGCGGTTGGTGTTATATCCGCTTGTTATTTATTGCAGTGTGGATACCCTGTATTCATACAAAAAGGTATGTATCCTCAAAAAGCAGTACATAGTAATCATACTTAAAGAATAAAACTTGTTTAAGTGAAGAGCACCCCACGATCTGATCCTTTTAGTAGCTGTTCTTTACTGAAATCAAGCTAACTAGAAAAAGAAACGGATACTGCTGATGAGTTCATGCATTTGATGTTTATTTTTTATCTAACTAGCAAATCTGAAGAACAGTTAATTGTGCAATAATATGGATAGAGTAACATATAGTGAGACCCTGGTTCACAGTCTGAACGAACCAGTTAAAAAAAAAGAACTTATCTTTTCTTCAAAGCGGTGCATTGACTAGGTAATAGCGAGTTCATGGCTAGAAAAGCAAGAATAAGCATGACTTAACATGTAGATTTGGATAATGGTTAGCGAAATGAAGTTATTTTAAAGTGTTGGGTTGTCGTTTATCCTTCTTTACTATGGGGTATCTGTAGCTTAACTAAGCCAAATCTTCTGAATTTTTACCTACTAAGCCCTCGGTCTAACAGAGTGACTTCTCTTATTTTAAAATACGACAAATGCTGTAGTATTTCTGCAAAATCTCCCCTCCATCGCCTGAAAAGGGGTCTAATACACAAGCAAACCTCCGTAGAGGTTTGCTGCTAGACAACAACCGTGGTTTGTTTTTATGATTTGGTGTCTCGCTAGATGTCACTGCAACCGGAAATTCCGGTTATATGGCACATGTGGTTTCAAAAAAGTGATATTTGCTCTGAAAGCGTATCCCGACGACGAGATATTGCTCCTAACGACTGGATAAGTACGGATTTGTAGACAGTTTACTAGGCACCGAAGAGGACATCCAAAGAAGACAGTGACTGTCTAATAGTGCCTCTTATTCCAACCAATCCTTAGCACAATACCTGGGCCAGAAAGCGTGTTTATATATAAAAGTGAATCCTGAGGTTCAATTAAACGACTACAAGAGAAAGACAGTGCTTCATAAAATCCTGAACATAAGGTGGAATGATGGCAATTGGTGCTGAACGATCTGGACAAAATAATCGGAAGGGCCCTGTAATAAACCACAGAAAAAGACAGCCATGATTTTTTGGTCACATACTGTCCGGAAATACATTCATAAAGAAAGCTTTATATGAAGCCTTTGAACCTGCAAAAAAATATTTTGAAGAGGCAAGAAGACATCGCCTCAGTGGTCATTGCAAGAGCATGGAAATCCAGTAAAGTGTGAAATGCCATCTATACATGGAGAACGGTAGTTTTCTTTTATTTTATGAGCTATTAAATTTGACCAAAGGTTGTTCCTAAGCAAAATCACACTTCAGTTGTAAAGAGTTAATTAGCATCAGATGAACTCAGTCCATGAGTCTCCTTTGGAGCTAGGATTAAATGCGTTATTCTGGGGGAGGGGGGAGGGGTATAAACACAGCGGAGCCTTTCTATCTTCCTAGGACAGAAACGGCCACAGTTCCTGTAATAGAAATAACTTTTGAGCTCAACTTTCAAGGGCCTGGATCTTTTGGTGCAAGTCCCAGGACTGTGTAGTACGGACAGCCTTTCCTGGCACATTATTTTTGACCACAGCAAAACTACCGAACTTGAGTAAAGGGTAGTTTTGCCATTGCAGAATCATTGTTGTTGTGGGTGATAATGGAGTATTCTGTATCCTGATCTCAGGAAAACATCTGTTTTTGTCAGTATAAAATTGTTATTTGACCATAGAAATTGTGCGTCATGCTTTATAATTGGGCCATTTATATAATGCACTTTTTCAAAAAATAGTGCCATTGGCCTGAGTCGTGCGCCGAGATTAGCAAATTGACATCAATGAAAAGTTTTATTATAAGAACTTCAACTCTTGCTGTCTTGGGACGATCGCTAGAGTCATCTAGGTGGGGGGGGGGGGGGGGTGCACTTGATATTATGTGTTATTTAAAAGCTCGGAGAAAAGAGGTAATTTTTAGGTCCAACTAAGTCGGAAAAGGGGAAGTGGGTGAGTTTAATTCAGTAATTCGCTTTTCCCACAAAAAGGGTGTTTTTCAGGAGTGCAATCTATGTTTGGTTGTTTGGGGGTTATGACAAGAAGGTAACAGTTGTTCGTTAATGCTCTCCCCCTCCTTCCGAGGAAATTGTGAGTTTTGGATTTAAGCAAATAAGCTACCTCATTTCTGTACACCGAATAATCGACGAATTTTTTCACACGTATGCAGTCTAAAAATATTTGAAAAATTTCAAGTGTCTTTGATAATAAACTCTGCTAATGATTAACTACGCCTCGAAGTGACAATTGTGCTCCATGTTAGAAGCTTAAAAGGGAAACTTACCTTCAATATGTAACACTTGGAACACGTTTGGTGAATTTCAGCCAAGAAAAATGTACAAATGGTGTTACCTGGAATGTGTAAAATAAAATTCCATACTGAAATTAATCTGAAACGAAAAATAATAAAAGGAGACAAAATTAAGATATTCACAATAATTTTGTTGCTGTGGGTTTTATTAAGTCAATTACGAAGCTCTTCTACCAGTTAGATGTACTAGAGGCCCAGAAGAGCTCATTCGGGGCCCGGTAATAAAATATCCAGGAACAAATAGGTATTGTTGTAAAGGGGCCATCAGAATGCAGTGCAAATGGGACAAAACGTTTAAAAAAATGCCTGGACGATAGGCCGCTTAGTACAGATTTTCATTACCGGACTCAAATGAGCGCGTGAGGGCCTCTAGTGCATGTAACTGGAATTTTTCAGACAGATGAACCAGTAGTCATTGACTAGAATCTTGTGAACTTGCGTTTCAGAATACATGCCAGTTAATGATGTGTTTCTTTGAATTCACAGTTCATTCGCCAGCTTGCACCATGGCCTTGTTTTGCAAGATTACGCGGAGTCACGCCGGAAGCAGGACCAGTTCTACCCTTCATGATCGCGTGACAGTCCAGTTCTGATCACGTGACCGTTACAGTATTGAATACCAAATATCTGAATGGCGAATTGTGTGGTGTTCGCTTTAAAGAGGCATTTTCTTGTTGCTTTAGCTTGTTGGTCGACGTCTAACCAGCACCTAATGATTATTTCTTCAGTATGGCCAGGATCTTTGGTGTTGCTCTTGTCAAGCTCCCCATGGCCAAGCTCATTCGGTTTGCCAGCGTTTTTCGGCAGCCTGCGCCGGATGTCTTTATTGCCTTTGGCTGTAGCTTATTTCACAAGAAAATGTCTCATTTAAAATATGAAGCTGCATGGCCACAAACGACTAAGTGACTACACACAAAAACTACCCACTTGAATAACGGTGAATTTCTCGGCGTCGGTTTAGATCTGGTTTCCATAAGCGTAATGGTGGGAAACCTTGTCTGGGCTTTAGTTGGGAAATTGCCCCATTTTGAAAACGGAGTGGTTGCAGCTTCATTGTTCAGTAAAATATTAGTTGTGATCTTGGCCGGATTCAAATCAGACAAATCTGCGACGAGAAAATGGTGCATGTGTGACGTTAAAAGTACAGTTGTAGAATGAGAAAAGATACATCACGTCAAACACGTTGCAATTTGACTAAATTTTATTCTTGATTGTTGAACACCAGCATGCATTGCATGTCTCATTAAAAACATCAAGTTTGCTTGCTGTCATACCATACGTTGAGTTTGAAAGTCATTCTACATGTTTCATGATGTAATAATGAAACTTGAAATGAAATGAGTCAAATTTCAACTGCCAAGAATACATACAAATGTGATTTTTGAAGTGGAAAAAAAAATCGGTTCACTTTGCAGAGCATAATAGAAATATGGAGTTCTTTCGTCGATAGAGTGAATTTTATCACTCAGTTGTGTGAGTTGCTTGTTCTTTTGAGCGTTCATGTTTCTCATTTCCTCGGCTTTTAAAATTTACTGCCAAAGCTATCTGAGATAGTCCGCCAATTTGTCCTTGACATTGAACATTGATGTTTTTGGTTGGCCAGAGATTGTGGCTATTCGAGAAACATCTCTAGTTTTTGCATCAGTTTGATGTGGAATGTTGGGCAGGGATCACGCCCCGAAAAATTGTAAGGCATTGCGTGCACAAAACTGAGAAAAAAATCACGTCTCGTCTTCCATCGTCTTAATAATCGATAAGTTAAGCGGGACGTACACTTTGTGCAGGGTTGGGGGAGGGGATGGGAGTACATTGCATGCCCCAAATCTCCGGCACTGCCCGCGCATGTTTTGCAATGATAGATACTTCACGACAGCTGGGTTGTCCGACTGGCACTTAATATATTCAGCACGGGGTAACGGGCGAATATCTGTTAGGGTTCATCTCTGACAACATTCCCTTCCAATACACGTAATTGATTCGTAAACATACGTTTATTTTACACGGCATGCAAAACACTGGTGTAGCTTCTTGTGTACTAGTTCATTCATTGAAATAGTGAAGAAGGAAAAAAAAAGGATTCAAAAATAAAAAAGCTTGCGAGAATGTAAACAAAATATTTTTGTTCAGTCTGTATTTTTCAAGTTGAAAGTCCACAAAAATATACCAGTGTTTACTATGTAAGAACTGTACAATAATACCTTCTTTATAAGAAACGAAGCTTTCACTGACGCAGTGCAGTAAAGTGGCTCGACTGTTAAAATTACACCGGTAGATTGGAAAAAAAGTAATTGGAAACCCGGTGCGAACCGATAACTTATAACTGTACCAGACATACTTATTTCTCATCGATAACAGGTCGTTTACTCATTGATTTCATATTAATTTGTAGGTGCTCGGATGTAATGCGTTCATACCGTGAATATTCGCTGTTCTATAATTGTTTCTGGACTGTCAACCAAGCAGGGATCTGCAAGACTCAGTTTTCGTAACGTCTTTTTTTTTTTTTTTTTTTTTTCTCGCAGTGAGCTGGTGGTCGGGCATCAAGACTTCACAGAGAAAGAGAAGAAAATGGGAACAACCATTATGAACATTCGCAATAAACAGCAGACAGGACAGTGGATGGCGGTGAGCACGTGATTCCAGTTGCCATGGAGACCAGGCGCCTTTGGTTGTCATAGAAACCGTGTCTGTGGCCAATAAAAGCAGACGTTTCATCCCCAGGTTGTTTGGATTGCTTAAGCCGATTAACTTCAAACAACTGTTCGATGTGTTTAGAGGAAATGGCTGGACATCCATCTCAGGAGTTTCGCAGCCTGCAGTCATGATGACACTGTAAAGAACTGTTCGTTGAGGTCTTAGTTCCTCGGCCAAAAGTCTTCCCGAAAGGGGTGTTTTCAGCTCCCTTGTCCTGCAGTAGTCATAACCAAAATATATGGGCACAATCTGATAATCCTCCAGGGGCCTGCTTGTATATAATGCCGTCGTTTTGATTTATGGATATATTAGCCTGGTAATAATCGGGCTCGGGATTGATTTTGTCCCCGAAAGAAGATTTCAGAATACCCGAAAGACGCCATATAATATTTTTTGACACGCACCCTCTTGTTGACCCAATGCTTAGAAAACTACATAACCAACATGTGGCCAATAGTCGTGAAACTGCCGAGCACAAATTTGACTTGGGCCCTATATTTCATTTTGAACAAAAAATCCTTGTCATTGCAGCACACAGTCATGTACCTGCCCTCCGCCCCTTAAAATACCCCCTTTCTTTTGGCCGAGGGCTAATGCCGTCTCGTGTAGCAAATTAAAGTCTATAGGTGTGTTCTATGGGAGAAATGCGTTTAAATTAAGCTAATGTAATTAATCCGTCCAGTCATAATAATAGCACGGAAATTCCCATAACCTCGTGGTTACATGTCCTGCAAGCGAACTACCTTCACACACATTCTCCCACACAGGCATTCAGGATTTGATATCTGTGTCATTTTATACCCGTGTCACCTCGAAAAGCGTTAACGATTTTGACCTAGTTTTCATACTCCATTCCCTCTGCGGTAACATTTTTCGGTTTATATATAATGCATGCACATAGAATTTTTGACCATGGGTCAAGGTCACATATACAGAAAATAACGAGTTATCTCGGAAACCGGTAAAGAGTGAACGATTTTGACCTTATTTTGGGATTACAACACAGATAAAAAATCCATTGAAAAGTGATTTGCGGTTACGGTTTTTTATCGCCGTTAGCTTTAAGTCATTTAATTAGTTGTGGCCTCGTACAGGTTTCCGTTCTTGTTCATTTTCGTTATTTATGCATTATATCCAATAGAACACACGGCATTTAAATTGCCAAAAGAAAAAAATAATAATTATAATAACTTCGCCTGTGTGTGCTTATGTTAAGAGAATATTCATTGTTTGAAATAAAAGAGCCTTTTAAAGCTTGTACAGTAAATTGAGCAGTCTTAAATTTAAAGTAAACGAGAGTTCCGTATCAGATGTTATCTTTAAGGTTTTCTTATGATCAGCTGGCTCGGTAGTCGTCTATGTGTTGTGATCAGAGGGTTTTGTAAGCATGTAACTGCGCGTTTTAACTTCTTGCACAGTGAAAATATACTTTTGCTGCTGTGCAGCATAGTATTTTTGAAATTTGCCAAAATTGACTGGAAAGGAGTGTGTTAAATTCGCGTCTAAATCTGAAAACTTGCTTCGTTGACGTGAGGCTTTGTTAGCGCAAGTTCTCCAAAAATTTGTGAGCTACGATTTTAATTTTTTTTTTTTTTTTTTTTTGCACGGTTAAAACAGATACATCGCTTCGAAATGGACCAAAAATTACAGTGTTGAATTTGGATGCATAAATTCTTTCAAAACATTATCAATTTTTTGACGTCTATTGTTCAGGCGTTTTCCACAGCTCGCCGGGGAGGGTGGGGGGGGGGGGGGGGGAGGGATGGTTACTGTTTCCATCCGCTCTACCTTCCAAATTAAAATGTAAAATCAAGTTACCCAAAACGACTATAAAAATGGGTGATGCATTTAGTGAATGGAACAGTAAAATGTTAGTAAATATTCATATATGTACAGTCCAACCTCAGTTAGTGTACACCTGTAACAGTCAAACCCAGTTTTGTTCGATTTGCAACTTTCGTTGTGCAGTGCCCCTCTTCTCAGTGATAACCTTTATTCGGCAAACACCCTACTCTTGTCTCACTATGCAGAGGTTGGACAGTACATTTTTTTCTCCTTGTTGCCAAAGCGATTTTTATGATCCGTCCTACTGTCTCTCGGGGATTTATTTTGTTTTTGCCGTGTCTGTCGGTCCGTCACCGAAGCGCGTGCAGTCGTGTTATTTTGACACGGACGTCAGTGACATCAGTGTGATATTTTTAAACTGCAAATCTGGTTAGGTGTTGAATTTAGAACTGCGTTCTTCAACTGGTTAGGTCCATGAAATTCTTGCTGACGAGTATGTGATATTTTGAATTGTTATCCCTTTACAATGGTTTTTAAGTTTTTTAAGCGACAAATTTTGATAGTGTCCTGAATGTTACAGGGAATCTGTGTAATCATGAATTTTGTTGAATCCCTTTTGTAATTCTTGTAACGATTGAACCACAAAAAAACAACAGAATTTTAATTTGTAATTTAACTCACCGCAGCTTTCAAGAACAACTGAAAAAGTTTTAAAGATTTTACGTACAACGTAACCATTTTTTCAAGTGGTTACCATTCCACTCCTGAAGTAATGAAGTAAGCATCGGTTCAGCGCTTCTCCGTGACTCTCCCACTCATTCTCTTGAATACTGATATTTATTAGTTATTACTGTGTCAAGTGTAACTTACTAGTCTTGTACTGTAAACAGTCCATTTAACAGATCTGGTTAAAATCTGAAAGAAATTACTATTTACACCAGTTCCTTCGATTCATAGATTCCGTGTAACATAAACTGAGCCTGCTGAGCTGATCATGTGATAAAGGATTTGGAGAGTATCGTATTGTTGAAAGAGGGTTGAGTTCCCAAAACTGTTTTCATCCGGGGTCTTATTGTTGTGAATCGTTTTATTTATTTATTTATATTTTTTTTTAATATCTAGAAAAAAAGATACTTTTTGGCATTTACAGCATGGCAGACAGCGAAAATAGAAAAAAAAAGAAAGGAAAACGAACAAACCTGGCCATGAGAACAGTTTTTTGAAAAGCGCAAATGTCGCTCGTGTTGTGTCGTGTATTATTAGCTGGTTTGAGAAGGGCACCCAACGATTTTTTTTTTACCTGCTAGTCACCTGAAAAATTGCCAGCCATTTGTAGAAAAGAACGCTTCGTTTTGTCTTATCCTGCCAGTTAAATTCTGCGGATAATAGTCCCCTTCATCTTCCGTTTTATTGATGACGTGACGTAATTATAATTCCCTAAGCTTTACCGGCTAGCGTCATAAAATAATGATACTGATTTAAGTAGAAAGTGTAGAAAACGTGAGATATACGTCCTGGTTGAGAAAAACGGCTGTTTTATTTGCTTTTAAGTTCCATTTTTAAATCTTTCTGGATTTACATAAGAAAGGAATATTTTGAGGGAACAGATTGTTGGGTGCCTTTCTGACTCTGAAAGCATTGTCTGCTAAAACTATAACCTTACTTCTGGTGATCACACATCTCCTGGGACAAAAAACAACATATAATGCCTTGCTTGGCCTGGCTTACGGCTTTGTAATACGACTGATTCGAAAGTAAATCAAATCTCCACAATATGTAAACACAATTTGCCATTGCAGTGAAACGTTGGAATGTTTTTAATTGGACATGGTTCAGTTGGTCGAGTGCCTTGTATTGCGTGTGTGATCAACCATTACGCGTGACGAGCTGGGAACTCAATCTTCTCTAGAATAGCGTAAAACCATTCTTTTTTTCTTTTTTTTTTTTTTTTTACAGCAATATATATTGTTATCTTGATATGCTAAAGACTGCTCAGAACTCCCCTTTGGGGTAAGCCGCAGCTGCTGGGATCTCGGGTGAAGTTCAAAATGGTCGAGTTTGAGTATCCTGCATTCTGTGGTGCCACCAAGGCGCTGTTCGCTAGATCTTTTAACTTTGGCTACTCTCGTCACGGGAAACGGATACTGAATATGCAGTACACGTAAGTATAATGTGCGAAAGTATTGGGAATTTCTCCAAGTATGCGTTTTGAGTCAGATTACGCGGAGTGCCAGTAATTACAGGAGTTTACTGTAACGTGTGTAATTTGAGATGTTGCTTCATACACATTGGGAATTTAAGTATTGTCGGCAGTATTTTTAGAAATTGTATTGTGAAACATTTAACTCTACGAAATTTATTGTGTAGTGGGCACAAATGTTTCTAACTCATTCCGGTTGTGAATAGAAACACTGGTTGTTCTTGCTATGTTTGTATTGAAGTCTGTTCCTAATTCTTTGGTGCATCAAATGAGGAAGCTGTGTATTGAATCATAAGTCAGTCGTGATCCTCCCCTTACAACAAAAAAGAATGACCCACTCCCAAGAAAATTTATTAAGGGACGAGACGAACTTTGTTACGCGTGAGATCGCGCTAGGATCGGAAATATTTTGACCTTTAACCAGAAAGGTCAAGGTGAAAATTGCGAAAATCCTCAATTTTGGGATGATTTGATTTGCGGATTATTTATTGACCCTGACTTTTAGTATCTTCGGCCGCGTGACCTATATTTAGCGTGTGATTTCATTTTATTAATTATAAATCATAGCCAACTGGCATGGAACCCTTAGCTTCACTCATCTTCATTAAGGAAGGAATAATTTGCGTCTGTAAGAGTTGAAAGCCAAAGCTGTTATAGGCAGGGGATTGGGTGAGAAAATGCTGTAACATCTCCGCCACCCTGGCCGGAAGAAACTAGCAGAGTTGCTAATCTCAGTCCACTTCCTCACCTTTCTGAATTAAATTATCTTATATTCTGGAAAATCCTGTACCAATCCAACGTTGTTTATTCGAATCATTCATTTGACAGGCGACTGAATTCTCTAATCACAGTATACTCAAAATAAACCAACAGTTTTAATGACAGTTATAAGAACCTTGCCTTGCCTTCGCTGCACATGCAACTTTTGTTACTCAGCTGACCGAAATAACCGATATGTCGGTTTCGAGCACAGATAGTTTCGGTTGTTGGCCGTGTTTCGGTCACCGCTTGCGAACCCTACTTGTAAACTATAGGCGATTTGAGCTCAGTCAGAACTTAATATCCCTTGACTTATTAATATGTAGAAAGTCGTAGTGATGTAAGAGGTGACTTCACGAACTTTTCTTCGGAAGGTTATAGGCCATCTGACTCGAAAATAGTTCGAGAAAGAGCAGAGGGGCAGCACGTTTTCAGATTTTGCCATGACCTTGACTTACAATGCCATAGGTCACCTGACTTTGTGTTTGATTTGAAATGGTGATTTTGATCTGGCTTTACGGGTGTCCTAACCTTGAGTCTCAAGATTAACAGTCACCTGACCTTTCGTTGGACAGAAATTTTGACCTCATTTTAGGACTCGAGCCCCAAAACGCTTTTAAGTAAGGGATCATGAGTTGAATTTTCCAGATTGCATTGGTGAGCTCTGCATCTTGAAAATGGACAGAAATGCATTTTAGACCCATGTCACGAAGTGGGCTTGGTCGTGACCTTGATTTTGAAGAATGTGACCTGATCACTCGATCTGAATAAATTTCCCAGATCAAAATTCACGGGACCCTCTGTATTTGCAAAATGGTCAAAGATACATTTTGGACCCCCAGCCCTGGTAAGATCTTACGCAACGAGCTTGATCGTGACCTTGATTGTGAAGAATGTCACGTGGCTGCTCGTGAAAACCGTTGGATATTTTGGATTTTGGTCTGGAGTTAAGGAAACTAAATTAAAATGGGGAGATACATTTTGGACCAAAGTACATTGCATTCATTTCCGACTACAGCCCGTTGACTGTCAAGCAGTTTGATTGGTCGTGACCTTGATCGTGAAGAATGTCACGTGATCACTCGATCTTTGATATTTTGCTTGTTGGATTTTATAGATCATAGTTCACATGAGCTGTGCATCGAGAAAACGTATGTGGCGCATTTTAGACCCATTCCATGGCTTTAGCCTCTATAACGGTGAGATTGTGCGCGGCATTGATTTTAAAATGATTCCTGAAGACTAGACTTAAACAGCGTTTGATATTTTGGACATAACTTGGATTTTCCAGACCATAGTTCACGTGACGCCCCGCATTTCGAGTATGGTCAGAGATGCATTTTGAACCCCGTTTTCTGACTAAGGCCCCTGACTATGATGTTACGCAGTGGACTTGGTCGTGACCTTGATTGTGAAGAATGTCACGTGACCACTGGATCTGGAAACCATTGGATATTTTGGATTTTGGTTGCGTGTTAGATTCATGTGATCTATGCATCTGAAAAATGGCGAGAGATGCATTTGGACCCCATCTCCTTACTACATCCCCTGGACGATGTCACGCAGTGAGATTGTCAGTGGCGTTGATTTTGGAGATTGTCGCGTGGCCACTCGATCGGAAATACCGATTGATATTTTGACGGTATCGTTACACTTCTTGCTAATCTGGATTTTCATGGACACAGCTGACGAAAGGCATTATATTGACAACCGTTAGCGATACAGCGGTTTCGATCTCGTATCCAGCACCCCCACAGTGTGCCAGCAACTGCGTCACCTGGGTCGTGACCGTAGATGTATATCGAAAATGATTGGATTTTAACCTCATTTTCGGACTGAAAGTCTTTTTTAAGGGTTTCCTAAGTGGGTCATTCATGTAGGATAGGGGACTTAGAGAGCTGCCTGTCATGAAGGCATAGTTGAAGTGGGAATGTTCAAAGCGTAGTTGGTAAGTGGAGGTTCGAGACTGAAACTTTGATTTGATGCATATCTTTCTCATTTGTTTGGCCTAAGATACGGAAACTGACTTTTATACAAGTATAGCAAGAGCGACCAGTGTCTCTGTTCGCAATGGAAATGTAGATGGAAATATTGTGCCCGCTACACGATTCCTCTTGTAAAGTTAAATGTTTTTATGATGCATTTTCATAAAATACTACAGACATTACTTTTAATTCATTATGTGTATGAAACAGAATCAAATAATGCACGTTACAGTCAAATCATGTAATTGCTCGACACCCCGTGTAATGTGCCTTAAAACGCGAACTTGACAGAAATCTTCTCACTTGTCGCACATTATACTCACGTGTACTGCATATTCAGTATCCGTTTCCCGTGATGAGAGTAGTCAAATGGTAAAAGATCTAGCGAACAGCGCCTTGGTGGCACCACAGAATGCAGGATACTCAAACTCGACCATTCTGAACTTCACCCGAGATCCTAGCAGCTGCGGCTTGCCCCAAAGGGGAGTATATAAACTTTATGGAAAATAAAACACAAAAAAATTTAATCTCCCTCCTGTGTTTTTCTCACGTTTTTTTTGCTTCCTCCCCTTAGTCGTTTCCCTGGGTTTTGGAGGGGTTTCCGGGATGTTTGGCTTTTTTCGTAGGGCGTTGGGGTGGTTGGGTCTTCGGCGTTTTCCGGATGGGGTGTTCTCGTGAGATGGTGCTGGGACTGGCGGCTTTGTCTGGGCGGGGTGTGTGGTCAGAGGTGAGGGAGGGTTTGGGTTGTGGCCTCTTCTTTCACTGGGGGTAGGGGGAGGGACTCGGACGAGGGATCGGGGTTTCTGCATTCTCGGAGAAAGGCGGGATGTTGGAATTTGATTGGGGGAAGTGGTATTTTGGGGATGTGGGATCGGATTGGACTGGAACTTACTTAGAAGCCCCAACTTAGAAGACGTTTGAGTCCCTTTATATACTATATCCCGGCGCATTTTTACAGATTATGGTGTGTAGAATTTTATAAACTAATAGGGATTCACCTTACGCCGTTCACTAGGCTATCGCTGATAATGCACCCATTCACACTGATCTGTCCTCGTTCAGGCATTTTTACAGATTATGGTGTGTAGAATTTTATAAACTAATAGGGACTCACCTTTCGCCGTTCACTGGGCTATCGCTGATAATGCACCCATTCACACTGATCTGTCCTCGTTCAGGCTTAATTGGCAGTGCTGAACGAGCACACACACGGTTAATAAAAGTTGTTATTGTTCTCATATTTATTTATTATGCATTTTCGGGATGTAGTTTTTTTTGTTTGTTTTTTTTTTTTAGGGGGGGGGGGGAGGTCTTTTTATTTTTTTTCATTAATATGTGTCAGTAAGGCCGTCATTTTTCTTAGACTTACTAAATCAATGCTTAAGCAAAGTCAATTTAACTATGAAAAGCTCGGACATTTTCAACTGATAACTCTGTTACTCGGGTTGAGAAAAATCTACATGACAAATTAATATTTTTTCCAACTCCATCAATAAAAATATTCACGTTACAGGTTAAAGAGCGATCTTCACCTTTATCTTTCAGTATGAACACAGAGTAGGAACTGTTTATAACGACAGCAATGTTTGGCCCCACTTAAGCTTTTCGCTTTTTAAATGTTTTGGCTGTAACATGAATTCTTTGTCCCAACCATGTCGTTATCACAACCCTGACGTTTAAAATTATAGATCTTATTAACAACGTTTTAATAGCACTATAATTTAATTGAATACAGAGAAATAACTTAATAAACAAGTTTTGAAATGATGACACGCTTACGGGCTAACTTCCAGAGTTCACCACTAGAATAATTGTTACTTCTCTGGTAATACGAAAAAACACTTTACAACTACTGCTTAAAGACAAAAAAAAAAAAACAGCGTAGTCATTTATAATCTTGGTTTCATTGCAATATATATATATATATATTTTTTGTTTTTTTTTAAAATTGGTTTAATTTAATATTTTAAGTAAAAATCTTCTTTCTGTTTTTAAGACGTCTCGGCCTCAAAAAAAAGTCAATAAATTAAAAAAAAAAAAAAAACAGGCCTTCCATCTAAGACTCTACACCTCAATAACTTTCAGTATCCCAATTTCTGTAAATTCAGTAAGGCACTGAGCTCCTGTGAAGAACGCTTGACATAAAATTTCGTTGTTAATATAAAATCAGGTACAAAAAATCCTATATATTTTTTAACTTTTTTTAAAAGCTTGTATAAACCGAAAAACACCTCCCTACTGTTTAGCAGTTTAAGACCGTATTATGAATATTACACAGCTCAAAAAAAACGAAACAAATTTTGGAATGAACATAGAAACTTCGTTAACATACTGCATTCTGTACCCTGAATAGCATATTTTGTGCCCGAAATCATGCCCAAGTTTTATACTGTTTGAACAACAAGGAAAGAAAATTAACAGACACTGTATAAATATAATTAAAACAAAATTTAACAAGCATTGTTTATAAATTACTCTTTGAATGTTCAAAAGCGTGCTGATTGCTAGTTTCTGTATTGAGAACAGCGGCAGTAGTTCCGATTTTTTGGCAAGGAATTTCTTGTCAAAAATATATTTAAGAAAGAAAGCAAGGTTCTAATTCATCTGACCTCGATATTTCCATTCTTGTGGAACAAACAGTTTGAGAATTTTGATTGGCCATTTTAATAACAGCAAGAATTTCGATATCCGCACAAAGAAGCCAAACATTTTCTTTCTCTAAACTCTTGAAGTTTTTCAGTTATTAACAAAATGCCTCGATTCTCTGTTTAGCCAAATAAACGTTAAAATGCATGCCAATTTTTATAATTTACAAGTAGGGAATATTTTTCCGGAAGCCCCTGAGCTCATCTGCAAATTCTTCCACAGGAATGCAGGAATTACTTGCCAAAGAAATTCTTCAATTTAGAAGTTTTTTTTTTGTGTATTTTTAGTAATATGCCTGAATTTCATTAAAAAGAAACAAAATATTCTTTCTTGTAAAGAACACAACTTAAAATAACACATTGTTCAAATGCTAAATGTCAAATGCCACCTTGTTTTCAATAACATTTTGCCTTCTGAAGTGCTATTATATTTATAAAATGTAATGAGACTAAAAACGATATGTTATTTCATTAAAAAATTTCTTCATAACAATTTAAATCATACCAGCAATCACACTCGTCTCAGCAATTTTACAGCACTGCGAAAATCATTTTACATTTCAAATGCAATTTACTGTTTCCATCGACCGCATGGTCTAAATCACAAGAATCTGTTTCCACACAATATGGCATCCCCGTGGCGATAATGAACTATGAAATCTACATCACAGGTAAACGAAAACACATTTCAGATATACACGAATATTGTAATACTATCCCTATTGAACTAAACTTTGTCACGGAGTATCTCAACATATTCGTCCTAAAAAAAAGTCAATTGCAATCAAGATGGATGTCACATCAGAGATTTTAATACGTCACAGAACGTCACCTACAGAACAGAATATGAAAAAAGTCAATTGCAATGAAGATGAATGTCACGTCACGAGATTTCAACTGCGTCACAGAACCTCACTTCCTGAACAGAAAGTGAAAAAAACGTCAATTGCAATCAAGATGGATGCCACATCAGAGATTTCAAATACGTCGCAGAACACCAAAACAACGCAAAAGTTACGTCAATCGCAATTAAGACGCAAGTAGCAGCAGTGGTTTCAGCTATTTTTTTTTTTTTTTTATTTACAAGCAATCTTCAAAGATGTCTCCTAAGCCTACTTTGTACAGAAAAAACATAACCGCAAACAAGAGCACAAAAATATATGAAACTAACAACACTTCTTAATGGCGTGTCCGCGTGCAAAGGAATAAAATATTTTTAGCTTCGATCAGAATAACCAACCGAGCAAGATAAAAAAATTAAACGCGAGCAAAACGAAAACACATCACATGCTTAAGGTCGAAATGCTGCACAGAGCGAAGGCACTCAAGCACTAATGATTTCGGCCAAGCAAGATCTCCAATCGACCTGTTAAGTTTACACACCACAATCCAAGTAAACTTCCCCCCCCCCCCCCCGATCCCCCCACTCTTTATTTCTTTTTTTTTTTTTTTTTGTCTCACCCTGACGGTTTACCTCCTAAAACTTTAAAAAAAACTTAAACAAAACACCTTATTATTTCAAATCGGAATTTTTGGCCAAATAAGAATTTAAACAGTTTTTCATCATGGGCAAAATAAAGGTAATACAGACAATTCTATCCCAGAAAACAAGTAACATGTTCAGTCTCACTGAAATACACAGTGTCAGGAAAGTTGAGAGTGTCGTTAGTCAATGCAGCCTATTCCAGAACAGACTAACTTTAACACTGGAGCCTTATTTCAATATTAACAAAAAATATACATGAATTCATGTTTGCTCGATTCCGTACAGATGAAAATGCACAGGTCGATTGGAGATATTACTACTCTTTGATCTCGCTATCTAATTTTGGCCGGGGGTAAAACAAATTCTTCCTCCTCTTCCTCTGACGTCATTTCGTCGCGATATTCATTGGTCATGAGCTTCGCTCCGGCTCCGTCCGGATTGTCCCTGTATGGGCGAGTGTTCAGCTCTCTCATGTCGTAGTCGTCGAGAAAATCGTCCGCGTCCTCGTCGTCGTTCCGAATGCGGTGGAAGCCGTTACGGGACTTTCCGTGAATTGTCGTGTTGCCCTTGCAGCGTAAACAAATCATGATCGTGAGCAGGATCACCAGCAGGACGATGGCTGTCGCTGAAATAAATAAAAAAAAAAAAACAATTGTAAAATTTATTAACGCGTGGAAATAAAATTTTGATTATTTTTTTTTCTTTTTTCTTTTCTTTTTTTTTTTTTTTTTTTTTTTTTTGCTCTTACAATTATTCTTATCAAGAACATTGTTTATTAACCCAACAAATTATATTTTAGAAAGATTAAAATTAATTTATTCAGTTCCAACTGTTTTAACTGTTATTACTATGATTATTATTATTATTATTACTATGATTATTATTATTCTTACTATGAAAAATCTGATGACACACAATGAAAAATTTATTGATGCAAGAACAAAAAAAATGAATAACACCTGCTTACTCCTTTAAAAGGTGTCTGGGGATAGTCAGGAAGAGGAAAATCTGTCGTCACGTGACGAAAATAAAATAAGCCATGAGGGAAAAAAATCTCTTATTTAATATAATTTAATATCGTCATATTTCGCGAACCGTGCCAGCCAAAAATTGCTTCAGTACGCAAGTTAGCTGAGTACATAAAAGAGCCGGAAAAAATTTTTGTCAAGAAAAAAAGGCAAGTAAACAACTTCAGGATTAGAAACGGCGTGTACACATTGATTCTGCCCGCAAAAAACATTTCCGAACATTAAATCTGGTTGTAATTTGGTTGTGATCACATGCGCGACCATAAATCAAGGCCCACTCCTTAACACCCTACGTCTTTAACAACCACTGAACTTAAATTTGATAAAAAGCGCTCTTAAGACGCTGACTTTCGCTGCCAGAAACCTATGGAATGCCGTTTTCACATTTATTAGGGAATTCTTGATATCAAAAATTAATTTTTGATCTCCAAAATTGATTTTTTGATATCAAGAATAATTTTTGAACTCAAAAAATCCACATTTTGATATCAAGAATTAATTTTTGCTATCTGTAATTATATTTTTGATATCTCTAAATGTATTCTTGATCTCAAAAAATAATTTTTGAGATCAATAAATATTTAGAGATATCAAGAAATATTTATTGATATCAAAAATGATTTAATGATATCTAAAATTGATTTTTTTGAGATCAAAAATTCAATTTTTGAGAGTAAAAATGAAACATTTGAGAGCAAAATATCCATTTATTGATATCAAGAATTTATTTCAGATACCATTATTTCAGAATGAAACTATTTTAATTTGTATTTTGAAATCTGCACATGATTTTTTGATCTCAAAAATTTATTTTTGATATCAAAATATCAGTCTTTTTTTTTAAATAAAAAATTCAGAAGCACACATCTGTAAATTAATAATGACTGGCCCTTGTACGCAGAATCTTTGTTTATTTTTTTTTCTTTACAAAAACGAAGCAATTCTTGAGATCAAAAATTGTGTTGTTATTATTAATCTCAATAATTCAAGTTTTCATCTCCAAAATTTAATTGACGATTCGGTAAATTTGATGTAAATGTGTATTTCCTTTAAGAATTTTTAAGTTTGTAATTTTTATTTTTTGATCTCAAAAATAAATTTTTGCTATCTAAAATTCAATTATTTATAGCAAAATACAAATTATTGAGATCTACATTGATTTCTTGATATGTTTAATTATATTTTGACATAAAAAATAAGCATTAAATGCTAAAACGGCATTCCATAGAAATCCAACTTTATCCGACACTCAATTAACGTCTCGGATACAATGGTAATATATTTTGGAAAATCGAGGGTATATCTAACGTCGAAAACTAGACGTCTCAAGATGTCCGGGTCAAAACTTTAAAAAAAATAAAAATAAAAATAAAAACATAGTCATGTGAATGTATGAAATTTAAGTCTGCTACTGGTCAAGACTAGTGTCTTTGGAAATTGACCACAATCTGAACATAAAGTATGAAATATTCAGAAGCGCGCGAGCTTTTTACCGCCTTCTTTTGTAATATATTCGTAGAAATCGACGTCATGCGCATCCCGTATTACCTCATAACATAAAGGGGCGATGACTGCTAAAGTAAATAACAATCAGAAAAAATGGCCTTTTGGTCAAATGGTCGGTTTTTCATTTCGCTGGCGGTCACACAACCGGTGGCATGGACGCTATTTCTGCCATAATCGGACTTTTTTTTTTTTTTTGCCACGCTGACTCACATAATCATCGAAAACCCGATGTTGGTGAAGGACTGAAATGTTAACTAGGATGTATGAATTATAATAATGTCACAAACATTAACTAGCGTTATATCGTAGCAATCCTGAAACAAATGGACCAATCAAACTTCGCGAGCTGTTAGTTTTTTTTTTTTTTAGCGAAATCCAAATTGCCATTTATAACGCGAGAACAATTTAATAGTAAGCGTGGAGGTGGGCTTCCCCGAAACGTGGGAGAAAAGCATTCCCTGCTAAGATATTTGTCTAACGGCAAAGATACAACACAATGCACATATTTGTTCGCTCTTTCCGGGTAGTGGAGAGATCATGAGCTTGCTTGTACTGTTAGCTATATCACAGCTAACAGCCATTATAATGGGCTTCAGTGGGCAAAATTGCAATGTCCATTTTTCATATAAAACGTTAATGATTTTCTAGAAAAAATTCAGGGTTGGTCAACTAGACATGCTACAGTATGCCTCAGTCAAATCTGGTCGTCCTAGCACCAACCGTCTCAGAGGAGTTCCGTGACAAGGTTATGGCGGAAAAAAATGAACCATACTGAAACACCTTGCCGAATCGTACGACTTCAAAAAAACTATGGGGACTGAAAATCCTGACTCAAACCCACTGAACGTTTTTACCAGACAAAAACGACTTGGCACGGACTAGCACCACTACACTGGCCTCACCCGCCATTGTGATTACAAACGAAGGTTTCAGGCCAAATATGCGATGGTCTTCTATCAAGGTCACGGTCATTTCTTCAGGTGTGCGGAAATCTTCGACTTCTACTTCCTACAAGGCGCAACAGCCAAATAAAAATAAAGCTTTACTATATTTTAGCTTTTCATTCATTTATTCATTTATTTTAACGTAATGGTGCAACTGGATTGAAAATGCATATTCAACATCACACGAGCCAATTAGTCTCTTTTCCACATAAATACAAATGAAAAATTCTAAATTTAATTTAAAAAAAAACACTAAAATTTAAAAGATGAAACTTTATAAAACAAAACCTTCATTTCGTAAAGACCTGTACTGAAACCTTTTTCTTATGATTTTTATATAACTTTCAATTACCTTTTGCCATCTAAAATTCAATTTTAAAATATATTTAAAATATATTTATTCACGGCAAGTCTTTTTATCCGATTCTTGAAGGCAGTCACTACAAATCGGTTTAGTTACGTCTTCTTATCAAGGTTCTGAAGGTGGTAGTCACAAAAAGGTTTTACCACATTTTTATGTGTTTTTGCTAATCTTAATCCCCGCCCCTCTTCCCCCCTTCCCCGCCATCTAATCAAGTTACGCAACCCTAAAAGAAAAAGCATTTTAAATAAAACTTAACATGCTTGCGAACGTACACAGGTGCATTCGCACACACGTACAGACGATGGATGCCCCCGCTGATGTGATAAGACCCACCTGACGGAGTCGGCTGGTTTGAAAAATGATACATAATTTTGCAGATTCGGATATCTGAATTTGAATTTTAGAAATTTTATTATAAGTGCGTCTGAAATTCAATTTTAGATTAACTTTTTAAAGTTTTTAATGGAGTTCTAACAGCGCACCCCTCCACCAAAAACGCCACCCGCTCCCCCGCCACCCGCCACCCGCCAGAGGAACTTCGGCTTACCTCGGAATGGCGGAAGAATCCGTCGGCGCTGACGGACACGGTGTAGCGGCCGGGCAGCAGTAGCTTGCGGAAGTCGCCCTGGGGTGTAGTGCACACGGCGCTGCCGCTGTGCGCCGTCACGAGCACCCTGGCGCCAGCCACTGCACCGCCTTCCTCGTCCCTCACTGTGCCGTACAAGCCAGAGTGTACCTGCACCCAGCAATTCAAATGACACATGCAATTTTATCAACAAGAAATAAATAAATAAACAACAACACAAAGATACCACAAATGAAACAATAAAAACAAAAATTGTGACTGTTATTTTTTATTTATTTTTATTCATTGTTATTATTTTTGAATATTGATTTCGCTGACATTACATCCCAAATGATGGTCAAAGATTAAAGCCAAGTTTAAAACATAAACACATTCTTTTTCAGATTGGACTTTTTTCTTCTGACTTCTACAAGTCATTTACCTTTCAGTAAGACATGATCCTCTTTTTTTAACTCATTTCTATTTATTGTGGCATTTTTACCTCTTTTATCATCTGCAGCAGCGCCTTATGATTGTCCACCCAGAACGAGGCCAGTTCCGTTTGTGCGGGATAGTGACAACATCCGGTGTAGATATCCAGCTCCACTGTTTGATAATTGGCGTAGCTCCATGCGGACATACTGTGGACGTTCTCCTCCAAATTGGCCCTATCAACTGTACCATTTCTGAAATGCGCGCCTGAAAATAAAACCAACATGTTTTGGTTTGGTTTGGAGCTTTGATTTTATTAATAAACGTATTATTGCTTACTTCTGAAGTTGCTCTTTTTTGGCATAACTCTAATCATGAAAAATATTTCTAACCAGAGCAATCAGTAATTGCCATATCCCCCGCCGAGGGTGCAATTAGTAAGGCTTGATCCTACATAAACACCCAAGTCACGCAACTACACTATATTTTTGTTACGCATACGAAATGAGAACCGAATCCGGCAAATATTTTAGAGTTATCGTCTAGAAAACAGAGTACACATTGGGCTTCGATCCGATCAAAACCCAAAAGGCAAATCTAGATATCTTGGTTGTTATGCATATCAAATATGAATCGGATCTGCTTACTAGTTTCAGAGATATCGCCTGGAAACCAAAGTACACATTGAAATCTGGGATTATGGGATTCTTAGTCCAAATACAGATCCAGATGAGCTTCGATCCTATCAAAACGCCCAAAGGGCACATCTAGATGCCAAGGTTGTTACGCATATCAAATATGAACCGGATCCGCTCACTAGTTTCGGAGATATCGTCTGGAAACAAAAACTGGCGACTGACGGACGGACAGACGGCAAGACGGACACAGTACGTTTCTATATCCTCCGGCCCCGGCAGTACGGCGGGGGACAATAATTCTAACAATATTATAAAATAACAATTTCAATAAAAAGTAAAAAGAAAAGGCACATTTTACTATTATGTTCTAAACCCACCATCATAAATTAGCCCAGTCAGCTGTTCTGCAAACGCGTGAACAAATACATGAACTGAAAAAAATGATAGCTTCCAACACTGCGGCAATATTTGCTGAAGGAAAGTAACAGCTTTGTAGAGGGACACCCTTAATCTATGCACAGCATTGTTATGATCAGGCTATATACAAGTTTGTCCAAGGACAAAGTCCCAGCTTACGAAAAGCAATAAAACCAATCCCAGCGTACAAGAGCACGGGAATTTTCCTGAAAAAATTGGGCTTCAAAAGATGAGACGGCAAAGAGCTAGCCCAATAATTAATTTAGCACCGGACCAGAACATAGATCGATAAATGCATACAAAGATTTCTTTCCCAGAAAAATGGGAAACAGATTTTTTGTATCTCTGGTAGACAGGATAGTCTGCCATAGATACCTTCAAACAACGCTCGCATTTCGGACCAGTGCGCATATTTATGTAACTTGCCTTGATGCGCGGTTCTTATTCAGACAAGTACGCATGTTTATTTAATTTCGCGTAGATGCGCGGTTCCCATTTTGGAACACTGCACATGTTTATTTAACTGCCGTTGATGTGCGGTTCGCATTTCTGACGAGGGCCCATATTTTTTTTTTTACCTTTTGTGGATGTGCGGTTCTTATTTCGGATCAGTGCGCACGTTTATTTACCTTGTGTTGATGTGCGGTTCTTATTTCGGATCAATGCGCGTCTTTATTTACATTGTGTTGATGTGCGGTTCTTATTTCGGATCAGTGCGCATGTTTATTTACCTTGTGTTGATGTGCGGTTCTTATTTCGGATCACTGCGCATGTTTATTTACCTTGTGTTGATGTGCGGTTCTTATTCCATAACAATGCGCATGTTTATTTTACTTGCGTTGATGAGCATACTTATTTCGGACAGCCGAAATTTTCTTAGGTTGCCTTGATACGCGGTTGGCATTCCGGACCAGTTTGCATGTTTATTTAACTTGCGTTGATGCACGGTGCTTATTTTGGACGTGTGCCTATGTTTATTTAACTTGCGTTGGTGCGCGGTTTGCATTTTGGACCAGTGTGCATGTTTATTTAACTTGCGTTGATGAGCAGTTCGAATTTCGGATCATTACGCATGTTTATTTAACTTGCGTTAATGCGCGGTTCGAATTTCGGACCAGTGCGCATGTTTATTTAACTTGCGTTGATGCGCAGTGCTTATTTTGGACCAGTGCAAATATTTATTTAACTTGCGTTGGAGCGTGATTCGCATTTCGAACTACTGCGCATGTCTATTTAATTTGCGTTGATGTGCGGTTCGAATTTCGGAGAAGTGCGCATGTTTATTTAACTTGCGTTGATGGCCGGTGCTTATTTTAGACCAGTGCAAATGTTTATTTAACTTATATTGGCGCGTTGTTCGCATTTCGAACCACTGCGTATGTTTATTTAACGTGCGTCGATGCACGATTCTTATTTCAGGCCAATGCGCATATTTCTTTAACTTGAGTTGATGCATGGTTCTTATTCTGGACCAGTGCGCATGTTTATTTAATTTGCGTTGATGCGCAGTTCTTATTTTGAATAGTGCGCATGTTATTTAAGTTGCGTTAATGGGCAGTTCGCATTTCGACATAGTGCGCATGTTTATTTAACTTGCGTTGATGCAAGGTGCTTATTTTGGTCCAGTGTGCTTGCTTATTTAGCTTGTGTTGCTGTGCGGTTCGCATTTCGGACCAGCGCGCATGTTTTTTTTTAACTTGTGTTGATGCGTGGTTCGCATTTTGGACCATTGCGCATATTTATTTAACTTGTATTGATGATCGGTACTTATTGTGGACCGGTGCAAATGTTTATTTAACTTGTGTTGATACGCGGTGCTTATTTTAGACCAGTGCAAATGTTTATTTAACTTACGTTGGCGCGTAGTTCGCATTTCGAACCACTGCGTATGTTTATTTAACGTGCGTCGATGCACGGTTCTTATTTCAGGCCAATGCGCATATTTCTTTAATTTGAGTTGATGCGTGGTTCTTATTCTGGACAAGTGCGCATGTTTATTTAATTTGCGTTGATGCGCAGTTCTTATTTTGAATAGTGCGCATGTTATTTAAATTGCGTTAATGGGCAGTTCGCATTTCGAAATAGTGCGCATGTGTATTTAACTTGCGTTGATGCAAGGTGCTTATTTTGGTCCAGTGTGCTTGCTTATTTAGCTTGTGTTGCTGGGCGGTTCGCATTTCGGACCAGCGCACATGTTTTTTTTTAACTTGTGTTGATGCGTAGTTCGCATTTTGGACCATTGCGCATGTTTATTTAACTTGTGTTGATGATCGGTACTTATTTTGGACCGGTGCAAATGTTTATTTAACTTACGCTTATGTGCGGTTCGCAATTCGGACCAGTGTGCATGTTTATTTAATTTGCGTTGGTATCCGGTTCGCATTTCGGACCAGTATACCTGTTTCTTTAGGTTGTGTTGATGCGCAGTTCGCATTTTGGGACCAGTGAGCAGGTTCATTTAACTTGCGTTGACGCGCGATTTGCGGTTCGGACCAGAACGCATGTTTATTTAAGTCCCGTCGATGCCCGACTCTTATGTCTATTCAACTTGCGTCGATTCATGGTTCTTTCTTCGGACCACTGCGCATGTTTATTCAACTTGCGTTGATGCGCGGTTCTCATTTCAGACCACTGCGCATGTCTATTCAACTTGCGTCGATGCGTGGTTCTTTTTTTCGGACAAGTGCACATGTTTGTTTAACTTGCGTTGATGTGCGGTGCTTATTTTGGACCGGATCGCATGTTTATTTAACTTCCGTCGATGCGCGCTTCGCATTTCAGGCCATTGCCCATGTTTATTTAACTTGTGTTGACGCGTGGTTCTCATTTCAGAGCAGTGCGCATATTTGTTTGACTTGCGTTGATGCGCCGTTCGCAATTCGGACCACTGCGCATGTTTATTTAATTTGCCTCGATGTGCGGTTCGCATTTCGGGCCAGTGCGCATGTTTCTTTAGGCTGCGTTGATGCGCGGTTCGCATTTCAGACCACTGCGCATGTCTATTCAACTTACGTCGAAGCGTAGTTCTTTTTTCGGACCAGTGCGCATGTTTATTTAACCTGCGTTGATGCGCGGTGCTTATTTTGGACCAGTTCGCATCTTTATTTATCTTCCGTCGATGCGCAGTTCACATTTCGGACCAATGCGCATGTTTATTTAACTTGCATTGATGCGGAGTACTTAATTTGGACTACTGCGAATGTTTCTTTAACTTGCGTCGATGTGCGGTTGTTAAATCTGACTACTGTGCAAGTTTATTCAACTTGCGTTTATGCGCTGGAGGAGGAGATTCATTTAATTTTTTTTTCAAAAATTCCGAAAAAAATTCAAAAGTTTTCCAATTCACTCAAAAAGCACAAGCCGTATGCATGACCCCCTAGAGACGGCTCATATCGAAAATAAATGAAATCTGATAAAAACTGTAGGAGGAAATGCATTTTGAATTTTTTTCTTCAAAAATTCTCTCATCGACTGAAAAAGACAGGCCATATTCACGACACCCTAAGCATGCCTCAGCCCCAAAATAAATGATGTTTGATCAAAACTGCCGGAGAAAATGCATTTTGAGGTATTTTCATCAAAAATTCCCCCCGAAATCAAAAATTCCCAAGTCGAGTCAAATAGCACAAGCCGTATGCGAGACCTACCTAAGGATGCCTCATAGCAAAAATAAATGAAATAGGATAAAAACTGTACGAGGAAATGCATTTTGAAGTTTTTCTTCAAAAATTCCCCAAAAATACAGAAATTGTCGGATCGACTAAAAAGCGCAAGTCGTATTCTCAACCCCTTAGGGATGCCTCAAACCCCCCCCCCCCCCCCCAAAAAAAAAGGTTCAAAACTGTAGGGGGAAATGCATTTTGACGTTTTTTTCTTCAAAAACTCCCTAAAAATACAAAAATTGCTCGATGGACTAAAAAGCACAAGCCGTATGCACTCACGCCAAAAATAAATGTCGTATTCTCAACCCCTTAGGGATGCCTTAAACCCAAAAAAAAAAAAAAAAAAAAAAAAAAAAAAAAAAAAAAAAGTTCAAAACTGTAGCAGGAAATGCATTTTGAAGTTTTTTTCTTCAAAAACTACCTAAAAATACAAAAATTGCCCGATGGACTAAAAAGCACAAGCCGTATGCACTCACGCCAAAAATAAATGTCGTATTCTCAACCTCTTAGGGATGCCTCAAACCCAAAAAAAAAAAAAAAAAAAGGTTCAAAACTGTAGCAGGAAATGCATTTTGAAGTTTTTTTCTTCAAAAACTCCCTAAAAATACAAAAATTGCCCGATGGACTAAAAAGCACAAGCCGTATGCACTCACGCCAAAAGTAAATGTCGTATTCTCAACCCCTTAGGGATGCCTCAAACCCAAAAAAAAAAAAAAAAAAAATGTTCAAAACTGTAGGGGGAAATACATTTTGAAGTTTTTTTCTTCAAAAACTCCCTAAAAATACAAAAATTGCCCGATGGACTAAAAAGCACAAGCCGTATGCACTCACGCCAAAAATAAATGTCGTATTCTCAACCCCTTAGGGATGCCTCAAACCCAAAAAAAAAAAAAAAAAAAAAAGGTTCAAAACTGTAGCAGGAAATGCATTTTGAAGTTTTTTTCTTCAAAAACTCCCTAAAAATACAAAAATTGCCCGATCGACTAAAAAGCACAAGCCGTATGCACTCACACCAAAAATAAATGACATCGAATCAAAATTGTGGGGGTAGACGCATTTTGAATTATTTTCGAAATTTTTGCTTAAAATATTCCCCAAAAATATAAACTAAAAAAGCATAAGCCGTATGCACGACCCTTTATGGGTGCCTCATACCAAAAATAAATGACATCGGGTCAAAAATGTAAGAAGAGATACATTTTAAAATTTCTTCAAAAAATCCCCAAAAATTCAAAAATCACCCGATCGACTAAAAAAGCACAAGCCGTATGCACGACCACTTGGGAAATCCTCACACCAAAAATAAATGACATCGAATCAAAATTGTAGGAGTAGATGCATTTTTTTCAAAATTTTTGCTTAAAAAAATCCCCAAAAATACAAAAATTGTCCGATCGACTAAAAAAGCACAAGCCGTATGCACGACCCTTTAGGGGTGCCTCATACCAAAAATAAATGACATCGGGTCACAAATGTAGGAGGAGATACATTTTTAATTTTTTTCTTTAAAAATTCGCCAAAAATTCAAAAATCACCCGATCGACTAGAAAAGCACAAGCCGTATGCACGACCCCTTAGAGATGCCTCACACCAAAAATAAATGACATCGGATCAGAATTGTAGGAGGAGATGCATTTTGAAACAAAGTTTACAGCGAACAACTAACTAACTAACTAACTAACTAACTAACGGACGCCATCCGCAGACCGATAGGAATACCCCAGCTTACGTGTAACGTAAGCTGGGCTAATAACTAGGAGGATGAGAGCTCAGAATAATCTTCACCGTTTTACCGCACAGCCACAGATATTGTTCGAAGTACCAAAAGCCAAACAAGTCCAGAGCGACATCTATAATACCAGCCAACACCCACTGCCTCGCTTTCAAGAGCCAAAAAAAAAAAAAAAAAGAAAAAAAGAACAAAACATGGCCCGTCAAGAGATCCAAGGGCCACGGCGGTCCCATGAGGACAGGGCGTGGCGCCGCAGCACTTACGCCTGGCGCCGGGACAGCTGGCCGCGGAGCTGTTGCGCATGGCCGCGTGCCTCGACGCGTACGCCTGCGCCAGGTGCTCCAGCACCGCGCCGTAGTCCGTGTTCCCTCTACCGGAAATAACTGCAATGGAAAAAGATATAAAAATGACGTCATGAGTGGAGTGCGTCTGACGTCACACATCAAGCTGCCGATAAACATTGAATTAAGCGTGTGTCTCTTACATGCCCACAATATGCAAACATATAGAAACTAGGATCTATTAATGTTTTATTTTCACTGTTCAAAGAAAACTTAGCTCTTTTTTTTTTGACAGCTTTATATATAATCTGCGCAAGAAGACGGAAAATCCTTACCTTTGGGCGAGTCGTGCGGGTAGGCGGCGACCAGAGAGCCACTATGCAGATTGATTGACAGCACAAAAGGTATGGCGTCCATCCACGTCATCAAGGCTCTTGTTTCCGGGGGCAGTCGGGTGTTATTCGGGTAGCCTGCAGAAACAGTATTATTTTACAACTTTTTAATAAATTTGCAGTTTCAGTTTCTTAGCACCCCAGCGGTTACCCCTCCCCCTTCCTCCCAGCCCCCTCCCTCCCTCCTTGCAAATCTAACGAAATGTAGGTACAGAGAACTGGAACTGTTCAGCATCTGACGGAATGACGGACAGACGGACTTGTTCAAAATAAAAATTCACCTTTGAAGCTTCGGTCTAGATCAACGCCATTTTTATTGTTTTGACCTTTATGAAGGTCACAGTTTGCAGGTTGTTTCAAGGCCACTTCGACGCCATCCGGATTTGCGGATGGTACGATATGTATACGCGTCGTCTCAAGCATCTGTAAAATAAACAGTAGAACATCATGAAACAAAAGACACATGAAACAATCGAAGTCCGAATGTATGGAAGCAACCGCAGGCTGCGTGCACGAAACCCACCGACACAGCATGCACGGAAGAAACCAAAGGCTGCATGTACGGAAGCAGCCGAGGACCGGGTGAACGGAAACAACCGAATGCTGCATGTACGAAACCCACCGACACAGCATGCACAGAAGGGACCGAAGGTTGCGTGACGAAACCCACCAACACAACATGCACGGAAGAAACCAAAGGCTGAACGGAACGGAACGGAACGGTTGTGAACGGAAACAACCGAATGCTGCGTGTACGGAAGCCACCGACGCAAAATGCCGAAAGGAACCGAAAGCTGCGTGCACTAAACCCACCGACACAACATGCACGGAAGCAACCGAAAGCTGCGTGCACTAAATCAACTGACACAGCATGCACGGCAGCAACCGAAAGCTGCGTGCACTAAATCCACTGACACAACATGCACGGAAGCAACCGAAGCTGCGTGCACTAAATCCACTGACACAGCATGCACGGAAGCAACCGAAAGCTGTGTGCACTAAATCCACTGACACAACACGCACGGAAGCAGCCGAAAGCTGCGTGCACTAAATCCACTGACACAGCATGCATGGAAGCAACCGAAAGCTGCGTGCACTAAATCCACCGACACAACATGCACGGAAGCAACCGAGGACCGGGTGAATGGAAACAACCGAATGCTGCGTGTACGGAAGTCACGACGCAAAATGTCGAAAGAAACCGAAGGCTGCATGTACGAAAGCCGCCGATGCCACATGTACAGAAGCAAGCGAAGGCCTCATGTGCGGAAATTACCGAGGTAGCCTGTACGGAACCAACCGAAAACGCATACACACACATATCTCGGTCACCCCTAAGTAATTAATCCCTGCATCGCATCCCAACCTGTAGCAGTAAGTTTGGACGTTCAGTTGACTGGGTGGTTTGATTGACTTGCGTCACTCACCCAAGTAGCCGCTTGACTCACCCAGCTTTTGCTTGACTGGCGTGTGTCACTCATCCAATGTAACACCACTAACAGCCCATTTCACAACTGAAGAAGATTTTGTAAACAAATTGTATTGTATTGTTCTTTAGATCCCTTTCAACTGCTATGGTCATGTCGGGATCCCCCTGCCACATTATACTGAAATGGGGCATTCCAGCCCTCCTTCTAACCCTTACATGTGGAGTGCCTCACGGGGTAGCAAGGAGTCCCAATTTTAAAATCTTAGGTATGACCCGACCGGGGTTTGAACCCACGATCTTCCAGTCTCGAGGCGGACACTCTAACCACTAGGCCACCGAGGCTGGTCTTGTGAACAAAAAATAAAAAATTATTCTTGCATTTCAAAGACGAATGATTTCATTTATTGTCATGAACAAAAAGTGAAAAAGTGAATATTGTTCTTTTACGCTAGTTGAGAACCTCTTCTATATTTCAATTAATTTGATTTTCTAACAACTTCAAAGGATCTGGTTGACCTGAAGACGTTGTATGCATTATTAGCGTGCTGCCACCATTCCTTCAACATCTTAAATTAATATCACGTAGAATCTTACATGCACTGAAGTCTCAACCACTTTATTTGTTAAGTGTCAAATCTCATCTCGTGCTTTATTTATCAGCACAAGCGTCCGGGAATAAAGTTAAACACATTTTCAAAAGGTCACGGCCACGAGACATCCTGATCGAATCTTTTTCACTCTCCACATCCATCAATGCGGAAACAAGGTAATCATTAAATTTTCCTTCCTCTTGGAATGTGGTCTCTCTTTTGCCTATAGCGGCTTCAGCCTAACTGTCTATGCTGTGTCTCCGAAAGCCATCCTAAATGTGCTTAGAGTAAGGTGGGACAAGAGACCCCCCTTAAGCGCGATTTGCTATAAAATTTTACTGAGTTGAGATATGGTCCTTATCTTTTGGTTGGTGTTCAACCTTAAATTCCTCTACCTCCACAATAGTGAATCAGTTATTAAAACTTTTTACTTTTCATGAAAAACTGAATAAAACATTTTTGCCCTTAGTAGGGCCTTTTGCCCCATACCTGAGGCAAAAGGCCCACGGGTGCCCCCCCCCCCCCCCCGAAGGGTACAATGTGAATATCATCTCAAAAAAGTACTATCGCCTATCATCGGTTACACTCTGTTATATTTTTAGAAACAGCAAGGCCACTTATTAATTTCATGATATTACCCTAAAATCTGTAACCTTTAAAAACTTCTATGGCTTCCCAAAAAATTCTGATTCTTATGAAATCGAATCAGAATTAAATTAAATAAAATTAAATTAAATTAAAATTAAATAATGTCTTTACTTGCAACATTGCGCCACTGTTGTAGTTTTATTTAGATTACATGTGCTTTTGTCATGTGGCGCTTCGATCAGTTTTTTTTTTTATTTTGAGTGAAAAAAGTAACACATTTCAAAATAACGTTGAGTGGGCTTTTAACCCGCATGGGCGTCTTGCCCCACCTTACTCTATAATGTTATTTACCTGTGGTTATAGAACTTGCGGGGACCGCGCGGACTTTTCCAAATTAATTTCCTAGAGTTTCCAGGAGATTTTGGATCCGTTTTCCAGGAGTTTTCCAGGAGATTTAATTAATTTTCCAGATTTTAAGTGAGAAAGAAAATAACACAAAAGTGTTTTAAATGGCCTCCCACACCCCCCTACAGCCATCCTCTCCACCCATTTTATTTAAACTTTAATTTAATCCGCACTATCTTTGCAGAATTTCAGGAGTTTCCTAGGAGGTTTTCTGACCATTTCCAAAAGGAGATTTCCAGGTTTTCCAGGAGGCGCACGAACCCTGTTAGAAGGCTCGCCAAGATCGTACAACTCTCATCGGTTGTCTCGTTTTCACATTTTCATATTTATATGAATATTTGATGATTATTTCTATTCCTCTCTTGGTTCATTTGACCTTAGTTCTCAGTTATCTGTCTTAGATCTTAGTTAAGTTAATTACGTTAGACTCCTCCGTATTTTTAGCTTAAATCTAAGTCAACCGTCTCAAGATATCACCCTTAAATTTAAGGCATGTTCCACGATCCCTCTGAATTAAGAAAGCCGTCTCACGGTGGTAGACTGCTTCTACTGCCCGTCTATAGTAACTAAATATGATCACATATAACAATATGAGAGTTAATGCCGGGCTCGATGGTGGAGGGGGGCAGGGAGCGGGGGAGTACTCCTTTTATTCCTTCTGATGCTCGTCCGCTCAGAAATCGGCAACTTTAAATTCAAAACAAAAAGTTTCCTAGTAATCTTGGAGTCTCCGGGTAAACGTTTGTCTTTTACACTCAGCGGTTTTTGGAAGTAGTGACACCTCCTCCCCCACCCCAACAAAAACAATTGCTATTTTCAAATTTTCAGAATACAATTCAGGGCTTTACATTAACGACTGCCCCATCTGCCAGGGCAGGTGAAGCTCTGGTGGGGCAGGTACACTCACCCGGTTAGCTGCCCCACCTGGCAGGTAGATCCGTACGCGGGGACGTGGCATGACGTAATAACTTAACAACATACTTGTCAAGTAGAAGACTGTAGTTATTGATCGATGTCCGCCAGCTCCACCTGATCTACATACTAGCCACTGGCACGTTGCCAGTTTCTATGTGGGTGATGGACTGTGCCTGGACACACGCCAAATATAGCGTCGCGTCACTTGTGATACAATAATCGAAGAACATTAGGCAAAATTATCAGAATTAAAAACTTCAACATTTCCAACAGAAGAGACATAAAGTGGGGTAGGTAAGAGTGCTGGTGGATTGTATTGTATTGTATTGTTCTTTAGATCCCTTTCAACTGCTATGGTCATATCGGGATCCCCCTGCCACATTACACTGAAATGGGGCATTCCAGCCCTCTTTCTAACCCTTACATGTGGAGTGCCTCACAGGGTAGCAAGGAGGAGACCCAATTTTAAAGTCTTAGGTATGACCCGACCGGGGTTTGAACCCACGATCTTCCAGTCTCGAGGCGGACACTCTAACCACTAGGCCACCGAGGCTGGTAGTGCTGGTGGAGCAGGTAGATTTAAAATCTACTTGCCTCACCGAGGAGTTGCCGAAAAAAGGTAACGTAAAGCTCTATCATTTCCCTGTAATTTGAGACCCCCTACTTAACTTTCAGTTAGAAAAGCACCCCAACTTTGACCTTAATCTAAAGCTTCGAGAATACAGGGCCTGATATACACTACCAAATCCAAATCTTCTCTAGGTTTGTCTACACCATTAACTCAAGTTAAATCTGGCCATGTTTTTCAACTAAATACATGCCGTATCAGAAAAGATGGCCAGCAAAAAAAGAAAAATAAATAAATAAATAAATAAAAATAACATAGGAGATGGGCGCTTTTAATGGCTATCTTTGCAGTTTATGTATTGTTTTTCTTTTAGCTGAAGGGTATTGACTGACATTAAAGGTTGTATATATATACAATATCGTACTCACTTATATTTCTAAAACCGATCACGCTTCTGTATCCATATCTGTCAATGAGGTGTTCGCATTACGTCTTCACTGGATGAAAGCTTTTGTTTTCTTTAGCCAGAAGAAAGTAATATTCAGATATATTTCTGTCTTATCTAGTCTTTTTATCTATTTTTGGTTATCTTCTTCCCTCACTAATGCGATACGAACTGCCGTGAGAATACTCGATGGGCCGCTCACTGACCCAGCCAAACAAGCACCATTATTCCACAGACTGACCTCGCACGTTTCTAAACTAGCTTTTGGTTCACAACGTACCGTAAGATTCTGCCTCTGTCTATTGTGAAAACGTAATTGCGTAAAAACGTTTCCAAAACACCATGTATCCATTTTTGCAGGGAAAAAAATTTTTCTCACATTTCATTTTAGTATTTTAAAAATTCTACGATACATGTCATCTACAAAAATCCACAGTGACATTTTTTCTGCATGCATATCCCCTTTCAAGCTTTGAACCTATGTATCACTACTCTTGCTTGGGAATTTTCAATCCACAATTCAATGCACGAGTCATTGTTACGTCGAATATGCCTTAAATAAACAGGAGAACACAATGAAACGACACATGAAACAACCGAAGTCCGCATGTATGGAAACAACCGGAGGCTGCGTGCACGAAACCCACTGACACAACACGCGCGGAAGCAACCGAAGGTTGCGTTACGATTGTACTGTATTGTTCTTTAGATCCCTTTCAACTGCTGTGGTTATATCGGGACCCCCCTGCCACATTATACTGAAATGGGGCATTCCAGCCCTCCTTCGTCCTGCGTTACGAAACCCACCAACACAACATAAACGGAAGAAAATAAAGGCTGCATATACGGAAGCAACCGAGGACCGGGTGAATGCGAACAACTGAATGCTGCGTGTACGGAAGCCACCGACGTAAATTGCCGAAAGGAAACGAAGGCTGCATGTGCGAAATTAACCGACGCCACATGTACAGAAGCAAGCGAAGGCCTCGTGTGTGGAAATCAGAGGTTGCCTGTAAGGAACCAACCGAAAAGGCATACAAACACATATCTCGGTCACCCCTAAAAAAGTGAGTTAGTTAGTTGATTGGTTTAACGACACCGCCAACCTGTTGCAGGTCATATTGTGTCATTCCTGGTAACTTTGTGCATTATTTCTAAGTTGGCCGGTCTCAAATTTCTGCAACATTTTGAAATTCGCTCGCGTGGTGCGTTGCAATATGTAACAGCAAAAACAAGAGCCTTGACAAAATGGTGCTTTAAGCCTAACTGTGTATGTTATGTCTCTCAAAACCATCCTAAATGTGCTTATATCGTTATAGAACTTGCAGGGACCGTGCGGAATTTTCCTAATTAATTTCCTGGAGTTTCTAGGAGATTTTGGATCCGTTTTCCAGAAGATTTCCAGGAGATTTAATTAATTTTTAGTGAGAAAGAAAGTAAAACAAAAGTGTTTTAAATGGCCTCCCACACCCCCCTACAGCCATCCGGTTTATTTTTAAATGGGATAAATCTTTGAATTTCTCTGTATTTTTGGGGCATTTATTTTCAACTTTAAACGTGGTTTGGTGACATAATTACAGATGTTTTGATGCTATTTCTCAATCAGATTAGTAAGAACTGCCATTGCTTTAATGTATTGATGTATTTTACGACCGGATAACCTGGTGGTTTCAAAGAATCCAAGTAAATACTGCTTTCCCTTACTGACAATAACTTATTTGTTTCTGAGTAAAAGATAAGACATTATGCAACAGCCGTCCGCAGCCATCAAGGGTCTCTGGGCGGGGGTTTCTATGTTTGCCATAGGGGTTATTATGTAAGTAAAATCCGTCAGATCTTTTGGTTGCCATAGTGGTCAAATTAGAGAAGTTTATTGGGTCAGTGATTCGGCTTATTGTTGCAGATTACTTTAGATACTGTAGCCAATAAGATCCCGAATTGGTGACGGGGCACGTGTTGCACTGGTCCGCCCTGGGGTAGAATTTGGGTATAAAAAATATGTGATTTTGTCCCATCGGGGAGTGATTCCGAGGTAACGCTCGAGATAAAAAATACGGATAGACAGAAGGTCCAAGTCCTAAGTAGCGGACAAATTTAAAGAGTCCCACAAGGGGGCAAAAATTGAAGGTTCAAACGGTGGACAAAGTACTTATGAGGTCCTAAAGTGAACAAGAAGTTAAGGTCCAAAAGTGGCCAATATTAAGATAAAAGAACTGGATAATTGTTACGTCCTAAAGTTGGACAGTTATTTAAGGCTGTTTATTAAGAATAAGTACTGAATATCTAAGTGGATGAATGGGTGCTTAAAGAAACACGGATTTATTTTAGAAAGTTGTAGGAGGAGCCAAAATAGTTTTCGGTAAGCTATTGTTGTTTTATTAATATTGTGTTGTTGCAATCACTTACCTGTATTGTAAGAGAAAAACGTAAAGGCCAATATTCCAGAAATATGTCTGTACATTTCAGAGGTTTATTTCATTTGACAGCGATTTGTTTATGTATTGATACTTGTTACTTAATCGTCAGTTTAAGTGGAATTCTGGTTTAGTGAATATGTGTCAAAGCCGTGTACCTGAGATTAATGTGTGACTGAATATGTGTTGTTTCAGTTACCGTTGATGACCTTTATAACCACGTTGAAGAACACGTCCATCAAGTTTTAACGCTGGTGACGTACCAGTAGGTTTTCCGTGGGGTGAACGCTTCGTTAACTGTGGGCAAGCGCACCCAGTGTGGATGAATAAGTGAACAAAGAATTTCCAACGCGTCAACGAACTATTTTCCGTTTTATTCCTCTCCTCGCAACGCAGCTTTCTAACAATATGTATATATATATATATATATATATATATATATATATATATATATATATATATATATATATATATATATATATATATATATATATATAAACCTAATTATGGTATCAATTACCACGAGTTTTCCAGGAATCTTGGCGGCATTCAAGGAGTTTCCCAGGAGGTTTTCTGACCATTTCCACAAGGAGATTTCCAGGTTTTCCAGGAGGCGCACGGTCCCTGTTGGGAGGCTCGCCAAGATCGTACAACTCTCATCGGTAGTCTCGTTTTCACATTTTCATATTTATATGAATATTTCATGATTATTTCTATTCCTCTCCTGGTTCATTTGACCTTAGTTCTCAGTTATCTGTCTTAGATCTTAGTTAAGTTAATTACGTTAGGCTCCTCCGTATTTTTAGCTTAAATCTAAGTCAACCGTCTCAAGATATCATCCTTAAATTTAAGGCATGTTCATCGGTCCCTCTGAATTAAGGAAGCCGTCTCACGGTGGTAGACTGCTTCTACTGCCCGTCTATAGTAACTAAATATGATCACATACAACAATATGAGAGTTAATGCCCGGCTCGATGGTGGAGGGGTGGAGGGAGGGAGCGGGGGAGTACTCTTTTTATTCCTTCTGACGCTCGTCCACTCAGAAACTTTAAATTCACAACAAAAAGTTTCATAGTTATCTTTTAGTCTCCGGGTAAACGTTTGTCTTTTAAACTCAGCGGTTTTTGGAAGTAGTGACACCTCCTCTCCCACCCCAACAAAAACAACTGCTATTTTCAAATTCTAGGAGCTGAAATTCGAGACCCTTACTTAAGTTTCAGTAAGAAAAGCACCCCAACTTTGACTTTACTCTAAAGCTTCGAGAATACAGGCCCTGATATACACTACCAAATCCAAATCTTCTCTAGGTTTGTCTACACCATTAACTCAAGTTAAATCTAGCCATGTGTTTCAACTAAATACACGCCGTATCAGAAAATTTGCCAGCAAAAAAATAAATAAATAAATCAATAAAAATAACATAGGAGATGGGCGCTTTTAATAGCTATCTTTGCAGTTTATGTATTGTTTTTCTTTTAGCTGAAGGGTAGAGACTGACATTAAAGGTTATATATATATATATATATATATATATATATATATATATATATATATATATTAAATATATATATATATATATTTACAAAATCATACTCACTTATATTTCTAAAACCGATCACGCTTCTGTATCCATATCTGTCAATGAGGTGTTCGCATTACGTCTTCACTGGATGAAAGCTTTTGTTTTCTTTAGCCAGAAGAAAGTAATATTCAGATATATTTCTGTCTTATCCAGTCTTTTTGTCTATTTTCGGTTATCCTCTTCACTCACTGGTGCGATACGAACTGCCGTGAGAATGCTCGATGGCCCGCTCACTGACCCAGCCAAACAAGCACCGTTATTCCACAGACTGACCTCGCACGTTTCTAAACTAGCTTTTGGTTCACAACGTACTATAAGATTCTGCCTGTGTCTATTTCGTAAACGTAATTTTACAAAAACGTTTCCAAAACATAGTCTATCCATTTTTGCAGACAAACAAGTTTTACTAATTACAGTATTTTAAAAATTCTAAGACACATGTTATCTACAATAATCTACAGCGACATTTTTTTTTGCATACACATCCAGCTTCAAGCCTTAAATCTTTTAATTTATAACGGCGTCTTAAATGTGGCCACTCAATAAATATGTAGGATTCTTAATGGCTTACTACTACATCCACTCAAAATATGACATTTTAGTACAAGAAGCACAACTAGGTGGCCTAGTTGTGATGCATAACCCGTGGGAAATGAAACTACAGTATTCACCTATAAAAAAATTGAAAACTTATTTTAGAAGTGAATACTGATTGTTATCTTTACGAATTGCCGTGAAACTAGAGCGGCCAGTGCACAAAAAATATAAGAGTACAGGCGTATATCACACACTTTCAATCGGCCTACTTAGTTTTTTGTTTTTGCAAGCAAAAACACATGTCTCCCCGACTAAACCCATAATTCCACCCCCCTCCCCCCCCCCCCCAAAAAAAAAATTGACTACTGAAATAAAACATTCATTTCTGCAAACATAATTATAATCATCATTGTAAAAATTTTAAAAAAAAAAAAAAAACAAGTATGTCAGTAAAACTGACTAAGTCCCCCGCAGGCGGGAGACTTAGTCAATACGAGAAACACCCATTGAATAGCTCAATTGTGCTGTATTTTCAAAGTATTCCCATTTTCCCATGGTGGAGGGGGGAGGGAGGGAGGGAGGGAGCGGGGTAGTACTCTTTTTATTCCTTCTGATGCTCGTCCATTCAGGAATCGGCAACCTTGAATTCAAAACAAAATGTTTCCTATTAATCTTGGAGTCTCCGGGTAAAGCTTCGAGAATACAGGCCCTGATATACGCTGCCAAATACAAATCTTCTCTAAGTTTGTCTACACCATTAATTCAAATTAAATCTGGCCATATGTTTCAATTAAATACACACCGTATCAGAAAAGATGGCCAGCAAAGAATAAATAAATAAATAAACAAGTTTGTCCAAGGACAAAGTCCAAGCTTACGAAAAGCAATAAGACCAATTCCAGCGTTCATGAGCAAGGGAATTTTCCTGAAAAATTGGGCTTCAAAAGATGAGACGGCAAAGAGCTAGCCCAATAATTAATTTAGCACCGGACCAGAACATAGACCGATAAATGCATACAAAGATTTCTTTCCCAGAAAAATGGGAAACAGATTTTTTGTATCTCTGGTAGACTGGATAGTCTGCCATAGATACCTTCAAACAACGCTCGCATTTCGGACCAGTGCGCATATTTATGTAACTTGCCTTGATGCGCGGTTCTTATTCAGACAAGTGCGCATGTTTATTTAATTTTGCGTAGATGCGCGGCTCTCATTTAGGAACAGTGCACATGTTTATTTAACTTGCGTTGATGTGCGGTTCGCATTTCTGACGAGCGACCATGTTTTTTTTCACCTTTTGTGAATGTGCGGTTCTTATTTCGAATCAGTGCGCATGTTTATTTACCTTGTGTTGATGTGCGGTTCTTATTTCGGATCAATGCGCATCTTTATTTACATTGTGTTGATGGGCGCTTCGTATTTCGGATCAGTGCGCATGTTTATTTACCTTGTGTTGATGTGCGGTTCTTATTTCGGATCACTGCGCATGTTTATTTACCTTGCGTCGATGCGCGATTCTTATTCCAGACCAATACGCATGTTTATTGTACTTGCGTTGATGAGCGGTACTTATTTTGGACAAGTGCACAAGTTTCCATAGGTTGCCTTGATGCGCGGTTCGCATTTCGGACCAGTTTGCATGTTTATTTAACTTGCGTTGATGCACGGTGCTTATTTTGGACGTGTGCCTATGTTTATTTAACTTGCGTTGGTGCGCGGTTTGCATTATGGACCAGTGTGCATGTTTATTTAACTTGCATTGATGCGCAGTGCTTATTTTGGACCAGTGCAAATGTTTATTTAACTTGCGTTGGAGCGTGGTTCGCATTTCGAACCACTGCGCACCTTTATTTAACTTGCGTTGATGCGCGGTTCGAATTTCGGACCAGTGCGCATGTTTATTTAACTTGCGCTGATGAGCAGTTCGAATTTCGGATCATTACGCATGTTTATTAAACTTGCGTTTATGCGCGGCTCTCATTTTGGAACAGTGCACATGTTTATTTAACTTGCGTTGATGTGCGGTTCGCATTTCTGACGAGCGACCAGTTTTTTTTTCACCTTTTGTGAATGTGCGGTTCTTATTTCGGATCAGTGCGCATGTTTATTTACCTTGTGTTTATGTGCGGTTCTTATTTCGGATCAGTGCGCATATTTATTTACATTGTGCTGATGGGCGGTTCGTATTTCGGATCAGTGCGCATGTTTATTTACCTTGTGTTGATGTGCGGTTCTTATTCCAGACCAATA
Source organism: Protula sp. h YS-2021 (assembly GCA_949752745.1). Lineage (NCBI taxonomy): Eukaryota > Metazoa > Annelida > Polychaeta > Sabellida > Serpulidae > Protula > Protula sp. h YS-2021. The sequence goes on from OX457030.1 coordinate 23,730,589, forward strand.
CGCATGTTTATTGTACTTGCGTTGATGAGCGGTACTTATTTTGGACAAGTGCACAAGTTTCCATAGGTTACCTTGATGCGCGGTTCGCATTTCGGACCAGTTTGCATGTTTATTTAACTTGCGTTGATGCACGGTGCTTATTTTGGACGTGTGCCTATGTTTATTTAACTTGCGTTGGTGCGCGGTTTGCATTATGGACCAGTGTGCATGTTTATTTAACTTGCATTGATGCGCAGTGCTTATTTTGGACCAGTGCAAATGTTTATTTAACTTGCGTTGGAGCGTGGTTCGCATTTCGAACCACTGCGCACCTTTATTTAACTTGCGTTGATGCGCGGTTCGAATTTCGGACCAGTGCGCATGTTTATTTAACTTGCGCTGATGAGCAGTTCGAATTTCGGATCATTACGCATGTTTATTAAACTTGCGTTTATGCGCGGCTCTTATTTTAGACCAGTGCACATGTTTATTTAACTTACGTTGGCGCGTGGTTCGCATTTCGAACCACTGCGTATGTTTATTTAACGTGCGCCGATGCGCGGTTCTTATTTCAGGCCAATGCGCATATTTCTTGAGTTGATGCACGGTTCTTATTCAGGACCAGTGCGCATGTTTATTTAAGTTGCGTTGATGCGCAGTTCTTATTTTGAATAGTGCGCATGTTATTTAAGTTGCGTTAATGGGCAGTTCGCATTTCGGACCAGCGCGCATGTTTTTTTTAACTTATGTTGATGCGTGGTTCGCATTTTGGACCACTGCGCATATTTATTTAACTTGTGTTGATGATCGGTACTTCTTTTGGACCGGTGCAAATGTTTATTTAACTTACGCTTATGTGCGGTTCGCAATTCGGACCAGTGTGCATGTTTATTTAATTTGCGTTGATATCCGGTTCGCATTTCGGACCAGTATACGTGTTTCCTTAGGTTGCGTTGATGCGCAGTTCGCATTTTGGGACAAGTGAGCAGGTTCATTTATCTTGCGTTGACGCGCGATTTGCGTTTCGGACCAGAACGCATGTTTATTTAAGTCCCGTCGATGCCCGACTCTTATGTCTATTCAACTTGCGTCGATTCATGGTTCTTTCTTCGGACCACTACGCATGTTTATTTAACTTGCGTTGATGCGCGGTTCTCATTTCAGACCACTGCGCATGTCTATTCAACTTGCGTCGATGCATGGTCCTTTTTTTCGGACAAGTGCGCATGTTTGTTTAACTTGCGTTGATGTGCGGTTCTCATTTCAGACCAGTGCGCATATTTATTTAACTTGCGTTGATGCTCGGTTCGCATTTCGGACCACTGCGCATGCTTATTTAATTTGCCTCGATGTACGGTTCGCATTTCGGACCAGTGCGCATGTTTCTTTAGGCTGCGTTGATGCGCGGTTCGCATTTCAGACCACTACGCATGTCTATTCAACTTACGTCGAAGCGTAGTTCTTTTCTTCGGACCAGTGCGCATGTTTATTTAACCTGTGTTGATGCGCGGTGCTTATTTTGGACCAGTTCGCATCTTTATTTATCCTCCGTCGATGCGCAGTTCACATTTCGGACCACTGCGCATGTTTATTTAACTTGCATCGATGCGGAGTACTTAATTTGGACTACTGCGAATGTTTATTTAACTTGCGTCGATGTGCGGTGTTTAAATCTGACTACTGTGCGAGTTCATTTAACTTGCGTTTATGCGCTGTAGGAGGAGATTCATTTATTTTTTTTTTTCAAAAATTCCGAAAAAATTCAAAAGTTTTCCAATTCACTCAAAAAGCACAAGCCGTATGCATGAACCCCTAGAGACGGCTCATATCGAAAATAAATGAAATCTGATAAAAACTGTAGGAGGAAATGCATTTTGAATTTTTTTCTTCAAAAAATCTCTCATCGACTGAAAAAGACAGGCCATATTCACGACACCCTAAGCATGCCTCAGCCACAAAATAAATGATGTTTGATCAAAACTGCAGGAGAAAATGCATTCTGAGGTATTTTCATCAAAAATTCCCCCCGAAATCAAAAATTCCCAAGTCGAGTCAAATAGCATAAGCCGTATGCGAGACCTACCTAAGGATGCCTCATAGCAAAAATAAATGAAATCGGATAAAAACTGTAGGAGGAAATGCATTTTGAAGTTTTTCTTCAAAAATTCCCAAAAAATACAGAAATTGTCGGATCGACTAAAAAGCGCAAGTCGTATTCTCAACCCCTTAGGAATGCCTCAAACCAAAAAAAAAAAAAAAAAAAAAAAAAAATTGCATTTTGAATTATTTTCGAAGTTTTTGCTTAAAAAATTCCCCAATAATACAAACTAAAAAAGCACAAGCCGTATGCACGACCCTTTAGGGGTGCCTCATACCAAAAATAAATGACATCGGGTCAAAAATGTAAGCGGAGATACATTTTAAAATTTCTTTAAAAAATCCCCAAAAATTCAAAAATCACCCGATCGACTAAAAAAGCACAAGCCGTATGCGCGACCGCTTAGGAAATCCTCACACCAAAAATAAATGAAATCGAATCAAAATTGTAGGAGTAAACGCATTTTTTTCAAATTTTTTGCTTAAAAAAATCCCCAAAAATACAAAAATTGTCCGATCGACTAAAAAAGCACAAGCCGTATGCACGACCCTTTAGGGGTGCCTCATACCAAAAATAAATGACATCGGGTGAAAAATGTAGGAGGAGATACATTTTTAATTTTTTTCTTTAAAAATTCGCCAAAAATTCAAAAATCACCCGATCAACTAGAAAAGCACAAGCCGTATGCACGACCCCTAAGGGATACCTCACACCAAAAATAAATGACATCGAATCAAAATTGTAGGAGGAGATGCATTTTGAAGCAAAGTTTACAGCGAACTAACTAACTAACTAACTAACTAACTAACTAACTAACTAACTAACTAACTAACGGACGCCACCCGCAAACCGATAGGAATACCCCAGCTTACGTGTACCGTAAGCTGGGCTAAAAATAACATAGGAGAGGCGTCCGATCTTGGGCGCTTTTAATGGCTATCTTTGCAGTTTATGTATTTTTTTTCTTTTAGCTGAAGGATATAGACTGACATTAAGGGTTATATATATATATATATATATATATATATATATATATATATATATATATATATATATATATATATACAGTCGAATCCATTTAAACCGACATCGCTTTAACCGACATATCGTTTTAACCGACATGTTTTCACGGTCCCGAAGGATTTACCCCATTGACCCCCAGTACCTTTTAACCGACATATCGTTTAACCGACATTTTTTGCTCAGTCCCGGCGATGTCGGTTTAACGAGATTTCACTGTATATATATATATATATATATATATATATATATATATATATATATATATATATAACCCTTAATGTCAGTCTATATCCTTCAGCTAAAAGAAAAAAAATACATAAACTGCAAAGATAGCCATTAAAAGCGCCCAAGATCGGATATATATATATATATATATATATATATATATATATATATATATATATATATATATATATATATATATCGTACTCACTTATATTTCTAAAACCGATCACGCTTCTTTATCCATATCTGTCAATGAGGTGTTCGCATTACGTCTTCACTGGATGAAAGCTTTTGTTTTCTTTAGCCAGAAGAAAGTAATATTCAGATATATTTCTGTCTTATCCAGTCTTTTTGTCTATTTTCGGTTATCCTCTTCACTCACTGGTGCGATACGAACTGCCGTGAGAATGCTCGATGGGCCGCTCACTAACCCAGGCAAACAAGCACCGTTACCCCACAGACGGACCTCGCACGTTTGTAAACTTGCATTTGGTTCAGAACACACTGAAAGATTCTGCCTCTATCTATTGTCAAAACTTGTATCCACAAAAACGTTTCCAAAACACAGTCTATCCATTTTTATCACAGAAACAAGTTTTTCTCGGATTTCTTTTTTATATTTACTTTAAATCAAAATTAAAATCAGTATTATAAAAATTAACCAGCAAACCATCAAAATTCTTTCTCTCCCTCACTCGTTGTTATAATACAGCTGACCTCTGATGAGATCTATCTGTTATGTATAAGCACAGAGCGGATGGATCTTATTTCTATCTAGCCATACTGTGCATTCCTCAGAGTATTCTCTCACATTGGTAAAAAGGTCAATATCAGTGTCCAAGTCATTAAAATCCATATTTTATTGACTTTTTTAAATAAACTGATTCCTCTCCTTTATGAGCACTAGTTGGTGCGGAATCCCCAGTGGGTCTGCGGAGTAAAAGGGATTATACACAACAGACAGAGCAGCCGTAGAGGTTGGCTGTTGGACAACAACGATCCTCACTGGTATCTCTCATCGTGTACTGTTCTTAATGCGGGGGCGAAAAAAAATAAATATTTACGTACATGTTTTTGATACAGGAGGCACAACTAGGTTGCCTAAGAAAGAATGTCCAGAATGTCCAGGGACATTGTGACCAGCCGAGATTTAGTGAATCTATGAATAAGCTTGTCTGGTTACCAAAAGTGGTAGTCACACTTTCCAAGTTTGTCCAAGGACAAAGTCCCAGCTTACGAAAAGCGATAAGACCAACTCCAGCGTGCATGAAAAGGGGAATTTCCATGAAAAATTGGGCTTCAAAAGACGAGATGGGAAAGAGCTAGCTAAATAATTAATTTAGCAACGGACCCGAACACAGACCGATAAACACATACAAAGATTTGTTTCCCAGAAAATTGGGAAACAGAGCGTGTATATTTCTGGTAGACTGGGTAGTATACCAGAGATACCTTCTTACGACTTATCGAAATTGTATCCACAGACCTGTACTGTTGACATGTACTGTCGGGACATACACAATTATTTCAAGCAGCAAAAACGACCAGTGACATGTGCTTACGTTTTTTGTTTTCCTTTTGAAAAGAACTATTGTATTGTTCGCAAGCAAGACGTTTCGGCCCAAAACCATTTCGGCCCACTCCCATAGACGATTCGGCCCAAGACTTTTCGGCCCACGCCTTTTCGGCCCAGACGTTTCATTAACTGGCGCCCCATGACTTTTCGGCCCACTAAACTATCATCATACAGATGTTTTGATTTTGTGTTAGACATTTAGCTGATGCATAATTCCAAAGCCATTGGAAGTGCAGTTAGCTAAAAATCGAAACTGTAGCTATTCCTATTTGATTTTAAATTGTATGTTATGTATTATCTCAGATTGCTATTTCTTTAACGACAGCAATTTTCAACTTATGAAAACCTGAAACAACTACATAATCATACAGGAATCAGATCAATGTAATTGCAATTAACTTGAAATGCCTTAGGCAGCCTCGTGAAGATTTGATCAATTGCGTTCTGTCTTCGATGAATTATCCGTGTTAATACAAATTATAAAATTATATATATGAGTCTGTGTCACCTGGAATTCTGTTTGAATAAATAAGTTCATAAAACACTAGAACTTCTATCCCACAAAACATACTAGTGAAGAAACTGCTGGGTATATCTGGATACAAATCTCTCTTTTTGACCTTTTGGGACACACTGCACCCTCTCTCTTCTGTTGTAATATTTATTATTTTTCATATTTTTTCGATTCTAGCAAAATACTTTGAAATCGTTCGGTACGCGTCTATTATGGCTTGGAGGGAATGCGGTTATGGCCCTCCTAGATATTTAGTGGAGGGGAGGGGGCGGAGGTGGAGCTGACCCATGTCGCACACAAGACTTCCGTTTCAACGGACAAACCCATATCAGGTTGAGAATCATCTAATTGATTGTGTGTGGATTTAAATTTACGAAGTGCAACCAACAAAACAATTCATCACACGCCGTATGAACTCGGGAAATCAGTTCATAATCCTCTGCAGATGATTACGATTGAGGAATTAGAAATTGCAATCAAAGAAAAGCACATCACACACGACAGTACATCAGTTAATTAATTATTAATCCGAATCCGCGACATCTCGCATCTGGACACCTCGCATCCGACAACTCGCATCTGGACATCTCGCATCCAGATGAAAAAGTGGACATCTCGCATCCTTGAGTTATCATTGTGTTTTGGTGGTGGGGAGGGGGGGTAGGTGGTAATCATTTTATTTAGTGATTTTGACACTGTACTTTTACTACGATTTGTCATGGTCTTTTTTTGAATGGTAGAATAAAATTTTATGTAGTGTGTTTTGAAACCGTATTCTACTACGTGGAATGAATAACATTTTCTCGATGCATCAGATTTTATTCTAATTTACCATTGAACAGCAATCAGCTATCGACATCACATGTTTACCACGAATCTAAGACTGCTAAGATCGACAAAAAACTGAACATACTGTCAAAATACTGTCAATATAACATGTTTAAGTGCAAAATCTTAGTCCATTCAGTCCGTCAACAAAGTTTACTCGTGTCCTTCCATGTTTTCTCTGTTGATTCAATAGCAAAACCCATGATTTTGAACTTCAATATCTTCTCTTTATATACCCTACCTTAAGGGATGTGGATTCGTGACTACATCTTACCCGCCGGAAACTGTGCATCAAAGATAAATTTTTAAAAATTGAATAGATGAGTGGGATTAGTGGATGTGGATTCATTCTGAATACTGATCCGCCGCACGTACATTAAATCCTTCATGCTTTTAAGTGCCTCTTTCGAGGGATTAGCATATGTGGATTCGCGCTGCACCGAACGTTGAACTACTCACTATGGCATTCACTGAGTACAAATGTAAGTCTAACTCTTGAATTACCCCGTAAACTGAACTGAGTTTTTTTCAGTTGATTTACTCAAATAACTTACGTTTTGGAAACCCCTGTTAATATCGTCAAGCACAAAATCTCGCTTATAATTTATTTTTACTCAAATAACTTACGTTTTGGAAACCCCTGTAATTTATTTTCTGAATGAAGTTTCCCAAACACAGTGTTAAAATTCCTCCTTAAAAGCAGACCAAAATCACGGATGCGAAATGTCCACGTTTTCATTTGGATGCGAGATGTCCAGATGCGAGATGTCCAGATGCGAGTTGTCAGATACGAGATGTCCAGATGCGAGATGTCCAGATGCGAGATGTCTGGATACCATTAATCCATCAAATACCAGAGTAGGCGTATGGAATGCATTTGGAATTACCATAGAAAATAATCAAACACACACCAGAGATGAGTAGCAAATAATTGTTGAAAGCCATCAGACGCTGGAGTTGGTTAAAAGAATAAAATTTCACAGCTGTCTTGAAATAACTTATGAATACATGAGCCTCAATCTTCAACCCTTTCTAAGTAATAACTGTTTTAGTGGGCCGAAAAGTCTTTGGAAAAAAAGTGGGCCGAAATATCTTGGCAGTTCAAATGTGGGCCGAAACGTCTTGGCCCGAAAAGGTCTGCCATTTCGGACCGGGCCGAAACGTCTATGGGCCGAAATTTTTTTTCGGCCGAAACGTCTAGAAGCCTACTGTTCTTTAGATCCCTTTCAACTGCTATGGTCATATCGGGACCCCCCTGCCACATTATTGGATCAGGTTATTTGGGTTCTTTCTCTTCGTGGTGATGGGCCTGCGAAAGTGTGAAGGGGCTTTAACATCGGTGATCAGATATATCTGTTTTGTATTTACATAAATAGGCAAAGTATTGCAGCTTGTTGATATATATAATGTTGGTATTTTATGATGCTGCTGAATTCAGATGATTTATTCATACGGCATCAAATTGTCTTCATACATTTATTGAAACTATGGTTATTTTGAAAGGTATTGAGTTATTATTAATTTAATTTGGTGGTGAATGCATGTAGTGATAACCAATGTTGCATTGCATGTATTCATTGTCTTGTATTTGTTTTTTTTTATACAGTTCCACCGTTTTGTGAAATAAACGTGTGCATGGATAGAAGACCTCTTCCTTTTGTTGGTCCGTTCATCACACCCGTCTCTCACATCCGTCCGCCACATGCCGTTATACTTTATGTGCATTACGTCATATGCAATACGTCACGTAGAACACGTGAAACGCAATACATTCCGCGCAATATGTAACACGTAATAAGTCAGGTGGAACATGTCACATGCAATACGTCATGCGCATTACGTCACACACAATAACTTCAGTGGAACACGTGAAACACAATACATCATACGCAATACGTCACATTCAAGATGCCACAGGCAACATGGTGAACGCAATACGTCACATATAATACGTCATAGTCAGTATGTTCCACGCGATACACCACACGTAATACGTCCTGCAAAAATACGCCACGTGGAATACGGCACATTACGTCATACACAGTATGTTATCTCACAATACGTCACGCAATACGTAACACGCAAGAAATCGCTGCGAGAGGTTTTTTTTTGCATCAGTCCTCAAACTTGTGTGGTTCATAATTTTTTCCAAAGGTCATTAATGACAAAGTAATATATGTTGAAAGAATTCTGTTAAGCAGCGACAAGGAAGATCCCTTTGTCATTTTAAACCTCTTTGAAACCTGTGTAACTTTGAATAATAATAATAATAATTATTATTATTTTTATTATTATTATTGTTATAATTATTATTATTATCATTATTATTATTACTGTTATTATTTTGCCCATTATCTGCCGAAAATTTCTGTTCAATTAACTAGGATTAGACGCAGACATCTTTGAGTTTCAGTCGAATACACCAAACAGATCGAAAGAGAAATAACTTGCGCGAAACTGTTAATAACTTGAGCAGCTCGAAATGCAAGTAATCTAGTGTCGCATGCCTTATGCTACAGTTATGCCCTTAGCACATAATATAGCACCTAATGTAGTGTAGCATGCCTTCCGCTATAGTTATGCCCTTAGCAAATAATATAGCACCTAATCTAGTGTAGCATGCCTTCCGCTATAGTTATGCCCTTAGCGCATAATATAGCACCTAATCTAGTGTAGCATGCCTTCCGCTATGGTTATGCCCTTAGCACATAATATAGCACCTAATCTAGTGTAGCATGCCTTCCGGTATGGCTATGCCCTTAGCACATGATACAGCACCTAATCTAGTGTAGCATGCCTTCCGCTATAGTTATGCCCTTAGCACATAATATAGCACCTAATCTAGTGTAGCATGCCTTCCGGTATGGTTATGCCCTTAGCACATGATATAGCACCTAATCTAGTGTAGCATGCCTTCCGCTATAGTTATGCCCTTAGCACATAATATAGCACCTAATCTAGTGTAGCATGCCTTCCGCTATAGTAACGCTCTTAGCACATAATATAGCACCTAATCTAGTGTAGCATGCCTTCCGCTATAGTTACGCTCTTAGCACATAATATAGCACCTAATCTAGTGTAGCATGCCTTCCGCTATAGTTATGCCCTTAGCACATAATATAGCACCTAATCTAGTGTAGCATGCCTTCCGCTATAGTTACGCTCTTAGCACATAATATAGCACCTAATCTAGTGTACCATGCCTTCCGCTATAGTTATGCCCTTAGCACATAATATAGCACCTAATCTAGTGTACCATGCCTTCCGCTATAGTTATGCCCTTAGCACATAATATAGCACCAAATCTAGTGTACCATGCCTTCCGCTATAGTTATGCCCTTAGCACATAATATAGCACCTAATCTAGTGTAGCATGCGTTCGCTATAGTTATGCCCTAAGCACATAATATAGCACCAAATCTAGTGTAGCATGCCTTCCGCTATAGTTATGCCCTTAGCACATAATATAGCACCTAATCTAGTGTAGCATGCCTTCCGCTATAGTTATGCCCTTAGCCCTTAACAAGTAGGCGCGTGACTGTCGTAGGAACGCTAAGTACAGCGCCAATTTTCAAAAGTCCGCCATTTCGTCAATTTTTGCCCGGTCCGGAAAATTCTTGGTCACTGCACTGCGGAAGGGTCCAGAGAAGCCGTGTACAAAATATGAAACGAATTCATCCATTAATGTCGCCTGTAGGCGCGTGAGACTGCCGTATATACGCTAAGTCCAGTGCCGATTTTCAAAAGTCCACCATTTTGTCAATTTTTGCCCAATTCGGAAAATTCTTAATAACTGCACTGCTGAAGGTTCCAGAGAAGCCGTGTTCAAAATTTGAAACGACTCTTTCTATTAATGTGGCCTGTAGACGCGTGGGACTGCCGTATATACGCTAAGTCCAGTGCCAATATTCAAAAGTCCGCCATTTTGTCAATTTTTTTCCGATCCGGAAAATTCTTGGTCACTGCATTGCGGAGGGGTCCAGAGAAGCCGTGTTCAAAATTTGAAACGAATCCATTTACTAATGTGGCCTGTAGGCGCGTGAGACTGCCGTATATACGCTAGGTCCAGTGCCGATTTTTGAAAGTCCGCCATTTTGTCAATTTTTGCCCGATCCGGAAAATACTTGGTCACTGTACTGCGGAAGGGTCCAGAGAAGCCGTGTACAAAATTTGAAACGAATCCATGTACTAATGTGGCCTGTAGGCGCGTGAGACTGCCGTATATACGCTAAGTTCAGTGCCGAGTTTCAAAAGTCCGCCATTTTGTCAATTTTTGCCCGATCCGGAAAATTCTTGGTCACTGCACTGCGGAAGGGTCCAGAGAAGCCGTGTACAAAATTTGAAACGAATCTATATATTAATGTGGCCTGTAGGCGCGTGAGACTGAAGCGTGACAGACGGACAGACAGACGGACAAACCGAAAAGTTCAAAAGAATATCCCCCCGTTTCACGGGGGATAATATAGCACCTAATCTAGTGTAGCATGCCTTCCGCTATAGTTATGCCCTTAGCACATAATATAGCACCTAATCTAGTGTAGCATGCCTTCCGCTATAGTTATGCCCTTAGCACATAATATAGCACCTAATCTAGTGTAGCATGCCTTCGGCTATAGTTATGCCCTTAGCACATAATATAGCACCTTTAATAATTGCAGTTCGTGTCAACCGTGCCACACTTTCGCACGATATTTCTTTTAGAATGAGGCAAACATCTGTGATTTTTCTTTCGGGGCGGGAGGCTATCCTACAAAACGCTTACCCTTAAATACTGAGACGGCCCATTCAAAATAACGGTATTTCAAAAATCAATCAAGACATTTGGGCTTGAGCATGTCAACAAACTCATCCAAGTGCTCAAGGAGTGCGTAAATTTATGAAGTGCCACTGGATTAGTGTCCCTGGGCCGACCTAGCTCATTTTCAACAACGCCACTTATTAGTTCCCATACTAACTAGATTTAGAATATTTCAAAAATCGATCCAGAAATGTAGGTCTGAATGTGTTGACGAAATTGTCAACAGACCGTAGGGCGGGCGGATAACGCGATGTTACGTAGCGGTGGGGGACTAAAACAATCTTTGCTATATTTTACACACATCTTCTGAACGACCAGTTCACTTCGGATGCTTTAAAAATGTCCTTACCCATTTTACGGAGTAGTCGTCTTTGTGTGCGTCGCATATGTACTGCGCAAACTGGATCAGTATCTCCCTGCCAACCAGCATGTTTCCATGGAGACCGGCCACGTATTTGACCTCCGGATGATCCCCTTTGTGCTTTCCCGGCTCCGACGAAAACTCCAGCACCCAAATATCTCGTTTTTGTACCGATTTACCAATACTGCAAAAAAAAATTAAAACAGTGAGACAGAATTGGAAAGAAGTACCTGTGATAGCTTTGATAACAGTACACTGACGGCTGTTGCAGCAGTATACTGCAGGAGCTGATACTTGTACTACTGCAGTTTCATTTATCCTGTATGCCATAATTTCTTTTTCTAGAACTATCACTTTTATTTACTATTCTTCCATTTACTAATTTTTCAATGGAGAGTTGTCAGACAACGCCCAAAGCCCCGCCCCCTCCCATCCCCTGCACTCACCTGTACAACCGTGCTATATCGCGACATCTGTCGGCCACGGAGTGTAGAACAGTTTTCATTTGCGCATGCGTATGGTACTCCAACTGTTCGGGTTCTTTAGTCGGCTTAAATTCTTCCGATGTCATCCTGCCATTTTGCACGCGGACGAGTTTCGTGAGAGAATCGTAACCTGGAGCAGAGAGGTGGAAAATAGGCCCGGAACTGGGAAAAATATAGTTCCCCCCTGAACCGGAAGTAGTAATAGGTGAGACAGTTTTTCACTCCGAAGCTAAAAATTTGCCCCCCCCCCCCCTCTCCCACATTATGACTAGGGACAACACATCAGTGTCCAAAACAAACTTGATTGTCACATGACTTGGGGGAATGCTTTAATCTCATTGGTGTATACCCAAGACAGTAGCTGTTCAATGTTCGCTGGATAGCAAAAATCAATAGATATTGCAATTCTTTATGTCTGCAGTTCTCAAGGTCAACATTTTCTGACTGGTAATCAATACTTCATGTTGAATGGAAATTAGTCAATATCTGCAAAATGTAAAGCGTAATACTGGGGAGATACGAACTGCGTCCTGCTACTCCAATCAAACCCCCCCTACCCACCTCCCCTTCCTCAAAAAGTATCCTGGACAATTCTGTCTACACATAAACAGAGCATGCAATGGTGCACGTACAACGTGATAAGACAATATTCTGCACGTTCCTATAGCAAGCGTACAGCACACGCATCAGTCCTACCTGGGGCCTGTACTTGTATTTCGTAGTCGCCGCCGGCAAGTACCCGCGTGAAGGTACCGTCGTCAAGTACCGGGTACCTTTCAGCCATGTCATCAATACTGTAGGAAACACCGACGATGACGTCACCATTTTCTCCCACCACTCTTCCTCGTACGCCTTTAAACAAAAATTTTAGCCAATCAGCGCAACTTGAAATTTGCCGTATAACACTCTGTTCAACATGCAAAGAAATGATAGCAAAAGAAACCTGAAAAAAAGCTCTGTTTTACCAGAAACACATTAACAAGCAGGATAAATAATTCTTAAAAACTAGATGCTCGAGAAGCATGAATCCGCCGGGTTCGCGCAAATTGTATACCTGATTATGATGTTCCTGTGAACAACTGTTCCAAAGAACACCATACAGCCTTGTGGTCAGTGAAGTAGAGGTTTGTAGAGCCAGTGGTACATGGTTGATTTGCTTAGGAGCAGCCCTTGGTAAAATCTTAAATCAATCCAACCTCTAATGCGGGCTGTAGGCGCGTGAGACCGATATGTGTAAAGCTCATTCCTAATTCAGTTTCTTCAAATTTTAAAGTTTTTTCATTTTGACAATTTTGCTCGGATCCGGTCAAATCCTGGTCACTGCACTGCGGGATGCTTAGGGGCAGCCATGGGTAAAATCTTAAATCAATCCACCCACTAATGCGGCCTGTAGGCGCGTGAGACCGATATGTGTAAAGCTCATTCCTAATTCAGTTTCTTCAAATTTTAAAGTTTTTTCATTTTGACAATTTTGCTCGGATTCGGTCGAATCCTGGTCACTGCACTGCGGGATGCTCAGGAGCAGCCATGGGTAAAATCTTAAATCAATCCACTCACTAATGCGGCCTGTAGGCGCGTGAGACCGATATGTGTTATGCTCATTCCTAATTCATTTCTTCCATTTTTTTAAGTTTTGCCATTTTCGCAATTTTGCTCGGATCCGGTCGAATCCTGGTCACTGCACTGCGGGATGCTTAGGAGCAGCCATGGGTAAAATCTTAAATCAATCCACCCACTAATGCGGGCTGTAGGCGCGTGAGACTGATGTGTGTTATTCAAAGTCCTTATTCAGTTTCTGCAATGTTTTAAAGTTTTGCCATTTTGGCAATTTTGCTCGGATCCGGTCGAATCCTGGTCACTGCACTGCGGGATGCTTAGGAGCAGCCATGGGTAAAATCTTAAATCAATCCAGTCACTAATGCGGGCTGTAGGCGCGTGAGACTGATGTGTGTTATGCAAAGTCCTTATTCAGTTTCTGCAATGTTTTAAAGTTTTGCCACTTTGGCAATTTTGCTCGGATCCGGTCGAATCCTGGTCACTGCACTGCGGGATGCTTAGGAGCAGCCATGGGTAAAATCTTAAATCAATCCACCCACTAATGCGGGCTGTAGGCGCGTGAGACTGATGTGTGTTATGCAAAGTCCTTATTCAGTTTCTGCAATGTTTTAAAGTTTTGCCATTTTGGCAATTTTGCTCGGATCCGGTCGAATCCTGGTCACTGCACTGCGGGATGCTTAGGAGCAGCCATGGGTAAAATCTTAAATCAATCCACCCACTAATGCGGGCTGTAGGCGCGTGAGACTGATGTGTGTTATGCAAAGTCCTTATTCAGTTTCTGCAATGTTTTAAAGTTTTGCCATTTTGGCAATTTTGCTCGGATCCGGTCGAATCCTGGTCACTGCACTGCGGGATGCTTAGGAGCAGCCATGGGTAAAATCTTAAATCAATCCAGTCACTAATGCGGGCTGTAGGCGCGTGAGACTGAAATTGCACAGACGGACAGACGGACAGACGGTCAGACGGACAGACGGACGGACAGACAGACGGACAGAATGAAAACTATATCCGTCCGGTTCCCGGCGGATAATGATTGCTGATTATGTTGTCATGTGGGTATATTGAAATAAAATTAGATTTTTTTCTGATCGTTTCTTTATAATTTAGCCCAATGAAATTTGCAGTCGAAACGAAATCTCCATCGTAAAGGAATAAAGTACGAATTAGCTTACAAAGATTCGCTCGAAGTGTTTTGACAAAATAATTACGGGGGATGCAGACAGATGATTTTAAAAGTGTTCTTGAGTATCGCCACGCGATAGAGGCTTCTGACGTCATATACAGGCGCTCCACGAAGCAAAACATAACATGTCGAAACACTTGATGATGTGGCCTCTTCTTTCGCACATCCTCCACCCATCCCCACGCAGACTTTTTTTGCAACTCAGAACCAATACCCACCCCCTCCCCCCTCAGTAACAAGGCTGCCTCACCTTGGCGTGTGGCCTCCAGCACCGCCAGCATCGGCTCCAGGTTCGCCCCTTCCCCCCCCCCCCCCCCCCCGCCCAGTGACACCCCTGGGCTGCCTCAACTTAGCGGGTGGCCTCGAGCACCGCCAGCATCGGCTCCAGGTTCGCCCCCCTCCCCAATGACGCCTCTTGGCTGCCTCAACTTGGCGGGTGGCTTCCAGTACCACCAGCATCCGCCTCCCCACCCCTGGGGTGCCTCACGTTGACGGGTGACTTCCAGCACCGGCGCCAGGTCCGCCTCCTCCCTCCCTACCCCAGTGACACCCCTGGGCTGCCTCACCTTGGCGGGTGGCCTCCAACACCGCCAGCATCGGCTCCAAGTTCGCCCTCCACATGGCCGGCAGTTCTTTCTCTTCCGGCGCCTTACAGCAGCTGATGTGTGCCGATATCTGCAGTCACATGACAACCGGAAGTACTTTCCCCCTGTATTCTGTTATTTACTTTTGTCTCTAAGCACCAGATTTATCACTGGGAAGACGCTGCTATTAGAGGTGAAGTTGTTTATATGCAAATGACCGGAACAAATAACCGGCTGTTAATGTCCAAGTTTTATGCGAATAACCGCTTCAGTACTACTTCCCATTTCTTATTTTTAGATGCAAGGGATTTTATTCAAATGACCTCCACGGGCTATTGGTATAATATACTAAATCACTTTTTGCGGTGATCATGTGACTGACCACGTGACACTTATTGCTAGGTCATAACACGTGATTTTTTAATTGGTGGTTTCTAATCTTATACCCGTTGGCCTTTGTTTAATTAACAGAAGTAAACGCACAAAACAAACTGCCGTTACCATGGGCACGTGGTGGACAAAGAAGAGATAATCCATCAGGTCTCCGGAATGCTTCCGCCACTCTGCGCCATGGATGACGCCAGATGGCGTGCCGTCGCCGCAGCCGCCGTCGGCCGATAGCAGCGGGCTAGCGTCGGCGTAGGCGCGGCCCAGCATTCGGAGCGTGCCTTCCTCTTCCGTTTCCGCCGTTTTGCGGGACAGGTTGTTACGGCGTTCTTTGTTGAGCGGATACCTGCAGTGACGTGGTGCATATCTCGTTGCAAACCCTTTTTTTCTCTCACCCTGTCTGTGTCTGTCTGTCTGTTTATCTCTCTCTCTCTCTGTCTCATTCTCTCTCTCTCTATCTCTTTCTCTCTCTCTATCTCTCTCTCTCTCTTTCTCTCTCTCTTTCTCTCTTTCTCTCTCTCTCTCTCTCTCTCTCTCTCTCTCTGTCTCTCTTTTGGAGCTTCAGACACTAACCTGTAGCCCAAAGGAATTAAATTCCTTACTTTTTCATGTTGACGGCGTCTTTTTTCAGTTTCATGCAACACATTCAAGTACATGCTTAATTTTTGCGTTAATTTATATTCAGTTCATGTCTACACACGCCCGGACTGTACAGAGATTCATGAAGAATATCTAGTTTACCTGACAAACTGACCATCGGCCTCTAGGCTCAGAACAAAATCAAAGTGATTGTCCTTGAAGTAGGTCTTCATTATGGCTGCGATGTCACTGGTTTCCTGCACAGGAATCAAGACATGACTTATGATCAAGCCTGAATGTGGCTGGTTGTTATTTTTGTTACTTTTTTTATTTCCATGTCCCGCCGCTACGTATTATTTTTGAATGGGGATGAGTGTGGAGTTGGGAGGGAGGCAAGGTGGGGGAGGTAGGGCCGAGGGAGAATGACCGTGGCAGGATGGACGGAGACTGGGGAGGGAGACACGGTGGTCGAGGCAGGGCCGAGGGATAATGACCGGGGGGGGGGATAGGTGAAGTGGGGAGGGAGACACGGTGGTCGAGGCAGGGCCGAGGGAGAATGACCGTGGGAGGATGGACGGAGAGTGGGGAGGGAGACACGGTGGTCGAGGCAGGGCCGAGGGAGAATGACCGTGGGAGGATGGACGGAGAGTGGGGAGGGAGACACGGTGGTCGAGGCAGGGCCGAGGGAGAATGACCGTGGGAGGATGGACGGAGAGTGGGGAGGGAGACACGGTGGTCGAGGCAGGGCCGAGGGAGAATGACCGTGGGAGGATGGACGGAGAGTGGGGAGGGAGACACGGTGGTCGAGGCAGGGCCGAGGGAGAATGACCGTGGGAGGATGGACGGAGAGTGGGGAGGGAGACACGGTGGTCGAGGCAGGGCCGAGGGAGAATGACCGGGGGAGGATGGACGGAGAGTGGGGAGGGAGACACGGTGGTCGAGGCAGGGCCGAGGGAGAATGACCGTGGGAGGATGGACGGAGAGTGAGAAGGGAGGCAAGCTGGGGGAGGCAGGGCCGAGGGAGAATGGCCGTGGGAGGATGGACGGAGAGTGGGGAGGGAGACACGGTGGTCGAGGCAGGGCCGAGGGATAATGACCGGGGGGATGGGTGCAGTGGGGAGGGTAACGAGGAGGCAAAGATGAGGGAGGCGGGTCCCAGGGAGAAAGACCGTGGCAGGAAACAGCTTTATAGCATGTTTCATTTAACACTTGTTTTTTTTACTGCCGCCAGCCACCTTTTTCTCAAGTCACAGGCTCTCACGTCAGTTAACAGCCACTTAACTCGGTACACCGTCACTGACACTCACCTCCACGGTATGCCGTCACTGACACTCACCTCCACGGTATGCCGTCACTGACACTCACCTCCACGGTATGCCAACACTGACACTCACCTCCACGGTATGCCGTCACTGACACTCACCTCCACGGTATACCGTCACAGACACTCAATTCCTTGGTATACCGTCATTGACACTCACCTGATCGGTATGCTGTCATAGACCTTCACCTCCTCGGTATACCGTCAGAAACATTCACCTCACACACTTTTCTTGGTATATCGCCACACAGAGGCTGACCTCCTCTGTGTTGTCACAGAGTACACCCGCCTCCTTATCCCGTCATCGGCCTTGCTCTCCTCTGTACACATCATAGACACGTCGCAGACACTCGCCTTTTCGGCATACCCTCCCATGCACTCACCTCTTCTGTGAACTGATCATACAGCTGCAGCGGCCTGCTGCCGGTACAGCCCATCCTGCTGGTAACCTGGTCGACGTTCACCACCGGGATGACGTGCAGTGCCACGCTCCTGAGCACCTCCACAACGCGCTTCTCGTGCTGCTCGTAGCCTTTCAACAAGAGGGGGTGTGTGTATGTGAGACAGACAGAAAGGGAGAGAGACAGAGACAGAGAGAGACAGAGCGAGACAAAAACAGAGAAACAGACATAGAGAAGGATGGAGAGAGAGAGAGGAGAGACAGAGAGAGAGAGAGAGAGAGAGAGAAAGCGAGAGAGAGAGAGACAGACAGACAGACAGACAGAGAGACTGAGAGAGAGACAGAGAGAGAGAGAGAGAGAGTGCTTAGTTTTGATCAGTCCAGTTAGAGTGTTGAATGGTTCTATACATTATTATTATCGTTGTTGTTATTATTTGCTTATTCGCACATAATTGCTTATTTGCAATTATTTATTATTTGCGGATCACCTAGTCCCTATGACAGAACTTTGTTTTACGGATATTGTCAACAATGTCAAAAACAATGCTTTACTTCCATACAGATGCTCACCTTTGACAAGATGGCGGACGAATCTCATTAGCATCTCTCCTCCCACTGGCTCGTCGCCATTTAAGCTGCCAATGAACAGCACGTGTATTCTGCTTGGCGACTCCTCTGTGGTCTGTTCCACAATTTCGAGTTCGAATATTGAGTTGTGATCGGATGTCGTGCCGACTGTTTTGAACGTCGCTAACTCTGGAAAATTCTTTGAGATTTCCCGGAATTCCTTTTCCATTGCCTGTAAATGATACATTAGTCTTGAAATTCACTATGGACAAGCTTCTTAAGGCAATTCATTACAAGAAAGAGAAATCAGCTGTCACTTTTAACACACCACCAAGCCCTCCCCAAAAAAAGAACAGGAATGTCACCGGACATTGCTACCAGCAGCGATCTGGTGAATCACGTATGAATAAGCTTGTATGGTGGCCAAAAAGTGGCAGCCACATTGCACCAAGTCCGAGCTTGCGTCTATGCGCGGTCCGCATTTCCGACCACTGCGCATGTTGACTTAACTTGCTTTGATGCACGGTTTGCATTTCAGACCACTGCGCTTTTTTATCTAACTTGCGTTGACGCACTGTTCGAAGTTCGGACAAGTGCGCATGTTTAATGTTTATTTGACTTGCATCGATGCGCAGTGCACATTTCGGATCAGTGCGCATCTTTGTTTAGCTTGCGTCGATGCGCGGTTCACTTTTGATGCCACTGCGCATTTTTATTTAATTTGAATTGATGCGCGCTTCTTATTTTAGACGGGGTCTGGATGATTCGGCACCACTTCCTTGGTTCGGCCCTCTATCGATTCCCTCCTTTTTGGTTCATTCGGCACCATGTTTTTTTATTTTGAACTTTATTTTTCAGAGGAAGAGGGTGGGGAAAACTGGAACCTTAGTCTATTCCTGTTGACAAAAGAGACCAGATAAAGGCTGTTTTGATGTGATGAAAGGTACAGCTAAACAATTCACCTTTGTTAATATGAGATCTCCGGTAGATAAAAGACAGTGAGTTCCTTCACCTGCAGTAAGTTTTTTTGTGTGGTGTCTAAAACTGTAGTTCATAGAGAAATCTCCGGAGTTTAATGCAATCTATAGATTGAAATCAATCTTAAATTGAAATTAAGTGTTTCGACTGATGTGCAAAATCCCAACAAAAAGGCTCATTGCATCTCCGGCTATGAAGTGCAATTGATAATAGGCAGAATTACGATTGAAGGTAGCTTAGTCTCTGGTGTGCAATAGAAGAGGTGGTGGACTGTAATTAATATCATCGGTGGAAAATCTGTTAATTGCCATTACTTGCCAAAGTGCCGTTCTTGTAAGGAAATAATACGACAACGCCAACAAATGTTAATATGTGTCCAGTGTGGATATTTCCAACATGGAATATGTAATTCTGGAATGTTACGAAAAGAATTTTTCACCACAAGAAAGATACGTTTTGATTTTAATGTTGCGTGCAAAATATTAGGTTTTGTAAACAACACCTTCATTAATTAAGCAGTAAATAATTACACTCAAAGCCTCTCGCAATCATAAAAATGTTATTGAGCGAAAAGAAGCACAAAGCAGTGGGCATTTTTACACACCACAATAATCACAACGCAACCATTATAGAGCCTAATTCTTCTAATTTTCTAAAACAGTCTAATTGTCCATACACATATTTATAGAGGGAAGAAAGATTTTAGCCTTTATTTGTGTAACTTGTACAGAAAGTGAAGAAGTAGTGATAATTTCTAATTCAATGCCCGTATTGTTCCTGGTGTGTTATTTGATTTTGCTCGATTTGCCGTATATCAATCACTTTTTAATGAAATTCTATACGCTAAAATAAGCCACGTGAATTCTATGCTGAATAATAAAAGTTAAGATTTGGTTGATAAATTGGTGCCGAATCGTCAAAGGGCCGAATTGTCTTTCACAAAGGGCCGAATCGGTACGGCCGAATCGTCCAGAGACCTTTCAGACCAGTGCGCATTTTTTTTTTTAACTTGCGTTGATCCGCGGTTGACATTTCGGACTAGAGCGCATGTTGACTTGCGTCGATGCGCGGTTCGCATACTGGACCAGTGCGCACGTTTGATTAACGTGCGTTGATGTGCGGTTTGCATTTCGGACCACTGCGCATATTTATTTAACTTGTGCCGATGTGAGGTTCGCATTTCGAACCAGTGCGCATGTTTATTTAACTTGTGCCGACACTCGGTTCGCATTTCGGACCAGTTGGCATGTGTATTCAACTTCCGTTGATCAGTAGTCCGCATTTCGGACCAGTGAGCATGTTCATTTAGCTTGCGTTGATGCACAGTTCACATTTCGGACCACTGCGCATGGTTATTTAACTTGGGTTGAGGCATGGTTTGCATTTCGGACAGAGTGCATGTTTATTTAACTTGCGCTGATGCGCGGTTCGCAGTGCAGACCAGTGCGCATGTTTATTTAACTTGCATTCATGCATGGTGCTTATTTTAGACCAGTGTTCGTGTTTATTCAACTTGCGTTAAAGCGCGGTTCGCATTTGAGACCTATGCGCATGCTTATTTGACTTGCTATGATGCGGGGTGCTTATTTTGGATCCGTGCGCATGTTTATTTGACCTGCGTCGATTAGAGGTTCGCATTTCGGACCAGTGCGCATGTTTGGTTAACCTGCGTTGATGCGCAGTTTGCATTTTGGACCAGTGCACATATTTATTTATTTTCCGTCAATTGTGGGAGAAAAATTAAACGCCAGTATTTTGAAAATTAAAGTTTTGGCGGATCGCCCTAAAAAAAGTAATATTTTCAAGAGAAGTCCATCTAGAGAACATTCGTGCCAAATTTAAGAAAATCTGCTTAAATTGTGGGAGAAGAAGCAGTTTGAAAATTGGCTGCCAGATAATTATAAATGCCTCCAACCTCCCCTTTGACCAATTTTTGGCGGATCACCAAAACAACGTAACTTTTCAAAAGGGGCCCACAAGCCCACAAAATTGGAACGGAATTCCATCAGAATAGTGGGAGAAGAAGCATTTTGAAAATTAAACGCCAATAAATTGAAAAATGTCCCCTATTTAGCCAATTTTTGGCGGATCGCCATTAAAAAGTAAGTTTTCACGACGGACCTACCTAGAGAACATTCCTACGAAAGTTAAAGAAAATCTGATAAAAATTGTAAGATAAGAGGCATTTTGATTACTGGCATCCCAAAAATTATAAATGCCTCCATTTGGCCGATTTTTAGCGGACCGCTGGTCTAAAAAAGAAGAATACCGTCATAAAACGTCTGCATTTCGGATGATAAGACACGATATGTTTTCAGTAGAGCCGCTTTTTACTCAGTTTGAATGAAAGGAACTCTCACCTCGAGTGGCTCATAGCGCTCTTCCAGGTTCACAGCCAAGCCAAAATCACTGTCTTCCGACCACTCGGCCAGCACCTGCCCCTCTAGGCTGAAATCTACCACTGTGGCAGCCTCTCTACCCACTGTTACTTTCTTCGTAACACTCGAATACCTTTACCGAAAACAATAGATATGTGTTAAGAAAAAGCCCACCACCGTGACACGCACTTTGGTTTCCAAAACAACGCAGCTTCTAAACGTGCATCCGGTACTGTTTTATTCCTATTTAGTTATTATTATTGTTAGTTTATTTTTTTATTTTATTTTAATTTTTTTTTGGGGGGAGCGATTTTGACCAAAGCATCCCCCATCGCCTGAGTAGATTTCAAATGATACCCCCCCCCCCTGCTCAAATACTTTTTTTGTGTACTGACTTGTCCTTGGTAACGGTGATGGTGTACACGCCGGGCGCCAGGAGTCGCCAGTACTCGCCGCCCTTCACGGTCTTGATATCGTGATTGATCCCGGATACCGTCACGGTGGCACCTGCGATACCAGCGCCGGTTTTCGAATCCCGAACCACCCCTTTCACCCCTTTATGCACCTGGAAAATATTTGTGAAAAAACGCATATTATTATCATTATCATCAAAATGGCCAGTATCCTTAAATTCACACCTTTTTAAGTCTACAAAAACACCTTAATAATAACTAATAATAATAACTGAAGTTTGAGCCAAACACGCCACTTTTTAAGTGGTACCGCTTTTTATTAGGGTTCGCAATCGGTAGCCGAACAATGGTCGTCGACCGAAACTGTTGGAGTTCAAAAATGACACATCGACGACTGATCAGTCAAAATCGGATTCTATCTATCGGATTCAATCTACTCCCGAATAGCCCACCACAAAATATCTGGTTTCTTATTTGCTTCAGAATTCCTATTTTAAATAATACGTTGTTTCAAACAGAATTTATGCTGGTCCGATGGTCCAGAGGCATCTCAAATTTACTTGGGCCACCCCAACTTCAATCCAAATACCCCGGTTGGTGATCTCGAAATTTAGAATTATTAATTTACTGCAGAATAACAAAATGAAACTTTTCAGACTAGGCTTCCCTACATGTCACTTACAGTGTATTTACTTTAAAATATAACGCTGGCTATTTTCTGCATTTGTAGTAGCTACTATTTATTGTGTTTTATGTCAACAGGTACCTGGGCGAGGACCGCCTTGGCGACAGATACCTGGGCGAGGACCATAGCAAGGACCACCTTGGCAACAGGTAGCCGGGTAAGGTCCACACTGACGGAAGGTACGCGGGCCAGGCCCACACTGACGACACGTACCCGGGCCAGGCCCACACTGACGACAGATACCTGGGCGAGGACCATAGCAAGGACCACCTTGGCAACAGATAGCCGGGTAAGGTCCACACTGACGGAAGGTACGCGGGCCAGGCCCACACTGACGACAGGTACCCGGGCCAGGCCCACACTGACGACAAGTACCCGGGCCAGGTCCACACTGACGACAGGTACCCGGGCCAGGTCTACACTGACCACAGGTACACGGGCCAGGCCTACACTGACGACAGGTACCCGGGCCAGACCAACACTGACGACAGGTACCCGGGCCAGGCCTACACTGACGACAGGTACCTGGGCCAGGCCTACACTGACGACAGGTACCCGGGCCAGGCCTACACTGACGACAGGTACCCGGGACAGGCCCACACTGGCGACAGGTACCCGGGCCACGCCTACAATGACGACAGGTACCCGGGCCACGCCTACACTGACGACAGGTACCCGGGCCAGGTCTACACTGACGACAGGTATCCGGGCCAGATCTACACTGACGACACGTACCCGAGCCAGGTCCACACTGACGACAGGTACCCGGGCCAGGCCTACACTGACGACAGGTACCCGGGCCAGGCCTACACTGACGACAGGTACCCGGGCCAGGCCCACACTGACGACAGGTACCCGGGCCAGGCCCACACTGACGACAGGTACCCGAGCCAGGCCCACACTGACGACAGGTACCCGGGCCAGGCCCACACTGACGACAGGTACCCGGGCCAGGCCTACACTGACGACACGTACCCGGGCCAGGCCTACACTGACGACAGGTACCCGGGCCAGGCCCACACTGACGACAGGTACCCGGGCTAGGCCTACACTGACGACAGGTACCCGGGCCAGGCTTAAACTGACGACACGTACCCGAGCCAGGCCCACACTGACGACAGGTACCTGGGCCAGGCCCACACTGACGACAGGTACCCGGGCCAGGCCTACACTGACGACACGTACCCGGGCCAGGCCTACACTGACGACAGGTACCCGGGCCAGGCCCACACTGACGTAAGGTACCCGGACCAGGCCCACACTGACGAGAAGTACCCAGGCCAGGCCTACACTGACGACAGGTACCCGGGCCAGGCCCACACTGACGACAGGTACCCGGACCAGGCCCACACTGACGACAAGTACCTAGGCCAGGCCTACACTGACGACAGGTACCCGGGCCAGGCCCACACTGACGACAGGTACCCGGACCAGGCCCACACTGACGACAAGTACCCAGGCCAGGCCTACACTGACGACAGGTACCCGGGCCAGGCCCACACTGACGACAGGTACCCCGGCCAGGCCCACACTGACGACAAGTACCCAGGCCAGGCCTACACTGACGACAGGTACACGGGCCAGGCCCACACTGACGACAAGTACCCGGGCCAGGCCCACACTGACGACAGGTACCCGGACCAGGCCCACACTGACGACAAGTACCCGGGCCAGGCCCACACTGACGACAGGTACCCCGGCCAGGCCCACACTGACGACAGGTACCCGGACCAGGCCTACACTGACGACAGGTACCAAGGCCAGGCCTACACTGACGACAGGTACACGGGCCAGGCCCACACTGACGACAAGTACCCGGGCCAGGCCCACACTGACGACAGGTACCAAGGCCAGGCCCCCACTGACGACAGGTACCCGGGCCAGGCCTACACTGACGACAAGTACCCGGGCCAGGCCCACACTGACGACAGGTACCCCGGCCAGGCCCACACTGACGACAGGTACCCGGGCCAGGCCTACACTGACGACAGGTACCAAGGCCAGGCCCCCACTGACGACAGGTACCAAGGCCAGGCCCCCACTGACGACAGGTACCCGGGCCAGGTCCACATTTGGCGGCACATACCTGGGCCATAAAGACGATGAGGGAGAACTTATTGGCGCTCCAGTAGTCCTTTAGATCTTTTTCTTTCGGGAACTTGACGCATCCCAACTCCACCGTAATCTCAAAGCAGTTCGTATGCAGGTAATTCCAGTCCTGCATCCCCCCTAAACATGAGCAATTTATGATATAATAACTCGTTCTCCACCCCCCCCCCCCTCCCCCTTCTACCCCACAAAAAACATCAATCTGTGACATAATATTCCAGTTCAGCATTAGTTTTTGTCATTAAAAACGTCTTAAAATTCGCATTATTGGCTCAAACTGTTTCATTTAGATCAAAAATCCTTCACATTCCGAATCCTGAAATGCGTTATCCGCGCATACCCCCCCCCCCCCCCCAGGATAAGGATAGGATAGGATAAGGAGATACGTGCCAGCGACGTTGTACCACTGAGCGCCATTCGTGATGCCGTCCTTGAAATACTCGTTGTCCTTTCGCCCGGGGCACGTGTAGCCCACGTGCATGGTCGAGTGCGCCTGGCAAATTCGAAAAAATTATTATTATTATTATTATTATTAAAAAAAACAATGATTTCTGTATACCCTTCACTGGTCCGGAAAATGCTCGATTCTGACGAATTTAACAACAGTAGGGCCCCCAGTCACAACTACACCAGACTTTTTACATGTGTACATGTATCCCACAGTAGTTCAACTTAAAATATACAACTACTCTAGAATTTTTATTTGTTTACAAACAAAAACCCGGTAAGTAGTCGAATAGTGCTTGAAGCCGACACATTTCGCCCACACCCTTTTCACCTGCGATAGATTTTGACAAAAAAAAAGCAAACACATAAACAGCGTTGTACAGAGACTGTAAAAAAGTCAAGTGACCACAGCCACATATTGATTACTGATCGGGATCGAAACCATGGCCGAAAAATTCAGGACGGTTACCAGCGAGTACGACTCGGCGAGCATCCTGAAGGTGACGTCATCAGGGCTGCGGCTGTAGGACGAGGTGCCGCCCTTCGTGTCGTCGTACGGGTAGTTGGAGACGAGCGAGCCGCCGTGCAGGTTGGCCGACAGCACGAACGGGTACTGGCGGAGCCAGGCCATCACGTTCTGTACGGAAAATAGCCCCAGGAGTGTGCGGGAAAACGACGGAAGTATACGGAAAACAAGTACAGGGCACAGAAATAATAGTGTACGAGAAACAGCCACAGAGTGTGTGGAAAGACAAAGGGAGTGTACGAAAGCAAGTGCGAAAAAAACAACAGCAGAGTACACAAAACTGCGACAGTAGTGCACTGAAGAAATTGACAGTAGTGTAAAGAAAACAGCGACAGTATTGTACGGAAGAAAGTGACAGTAGTTTACCGAAAACAGCAACAGTAGTGTACGGAAAACAGCGACAGTAGTGTACGGAAGAAAGTGACAGTAGTGTACGGAGAACAACGACAGTAGTGTACGGAAAAAGCGACAGTAGTTTACCGAAAACAGCGAAAGTAGTGTACGGAAGAAAGTGACAGTAATGTTTGGAAAACAGCAACAGTAGTGCACGAAAGAAAGTGACACTAGTGTACGGAAAACAGCAACAGTAGTGCACGGAAGAAAGTGACAGTAGTGTCCGGAAAACAGCGACAGTAGTACCCGGAAGAAAGTGACAGTAGTGTACAGAAAACAGCGACAGTAGTGTACGGAAGAAAGTGACAGTAGTGTACGGAAAGCAGCGACATTAGTGTACGGAAGAAAGCGACAGTAGTGTACGGAAAACAGCGACAGTAGTGTACGAAAAACAGCGACAGAAGGGTACGGAAGAAAGTGACAGCAGTGTACGGAAAACAGCGAAAGAAGTGTACGGAAGAAAGTGACAGCAGTGTTCGGAAAACAGCAACAGTAGTGTACGGAAGAAAGTGACAGTAGTGTACAGAAAACAGCGACAGTAGTGTACGGAAGAAAGTGACAGTAGTGTTCGGAAAAAGCGACAGTAGTGTACGGAAGAAAGTGACAAAAGTATACGGAAAACAGCAACAGTAGTGCACGGAACAAAGTGATAGTAGTGTAAGGAAAACAGCGACAGTAGTTTACCGAAAACAGCGCCAGTAATGTACAGAAGAAAGCGACAGTAGTGTTTGGAAAACAGCAACAGTAGTGTACGGAAGAAAGTGACAGTAGTGTACAGAAAACAGCGACAGTAGTGCACGGAAGAAAGCGACAATAATGTACGGAAAACAGCGACAGTAATGTACGGAAGAAAGTGACAGTAGTGTACGGAGAACATCGACAGTAGTGTACGGAAAACAGCGACAGTAGTGTACCGAAAACAGCGACACTAGTGTATGGTAAACAGCGGCAGTAGTTTACGGAAAACAGCGCCAGTAGTGTACGGAAAACAACGACAGTACTGCAAGGAAGAAAGTGACAATAATGTACGGAAAACAGCAACAGTAATGTACGGAAGAAGTGACAGTTGTGTACGGAGAACATCGACAGTAGTGTACGGAAAACAAGACAGTAGTGTACCGAAAACAGCGACAGTATTGTACGGAAGAAAGTGACAGCAGTGTTCGGAAAAAAGCGACAGTAGTGTACGGAAAAAAGTGACAGTAGTTTACCGAAAAAAGCGCCAGTAGTGCACGGAAGAAAGTGACAGTAGTGTTCGGAAAACACCAACAGTAGCGTACGGAAGAAAGTGACAGTAGTGTACGGAAAACAGCGACAGTAGTGCACGGAAGAAAGTGACAGTAGTGTACGGTAAACAGCGACAGTAGTGTACGGAATAAAGTGACAGTAGTGTACGGAGAACAGCGACAGTAGTGTATGGTAAACAGCGACAGTAGTTTACGGAAAACAGCGCGAGTAGTGTACGGAAGAAATTGACATAGTGTTTCGACAGCAACAGAAGTGTGCGGAAGAAAGTGACAGTAGTGTACAAAAAACAATGACAGTAGTGCACGAAAGAAAGTGACAGTAGTGTAGGGAAAACAGCGACTGTAGTGCACGGAAGAAAGTGACAGTAGTGTACGGAAAATAGCGACAGTAGTGCACGGAAGAAAGTGACAGTTGTGTACAGAAAACAGCGACAGTAGTGTACGGAAGAAAGTGACAATAGTGTACGGAAGAAAGTGACAGTAGTGTACGGAAAACAGCGACACTAGTGTACGGAAGAAAGAAACAGTAGTGTATGGAAAGCAGCGACAGCAGTGTATGGAAGAAAGTGACAGTAGTGTACGGAAAAGAGCGACAGTAGTGTACGGAAAACATCGACAGAAGTGTACGGAAGAAAGTAACAGCAGTGTACGGAAAACAGCGACAGTAGTGTACGGAAGAAAGTGACAGCAGTGTTCGGAAAACAGCAACAGTAGTGTACGGAAGAAAGTGACAGTTGTGTACAGAAAACAAAGACAGTAGTGTAGAAAAGAAAGTGACAGCAGTGTTCGGAAAAAGCGACAGTAGTGTACGGAAGAAAAGGACAATAGTGCACGGAAAACAGCAACAGTAGTGCACGGAACAAAGTGATAGTAGTGTACGGAAAACAGCGACAGTAGTGTTCGGAAAAAAACCGACAGTAGTGTACGGAAAAAAGTGACAGTAGTTTACCGAAAAAAGGGCCAGTAGCGTACGGAAGAAAGTGACAGTAGTGTACGGAAAAAAGCGACAGTAGTGCACGGAAGAAAGTGACAGTAGTGTTCGGAAAACACCAACAGTAGCGTACGGAAGAAAGTGACAGTAGTGTACGGAAAACAGCGACAGTAGTGCACGGAAGAAAGTGACAGTAGTGTACGGTAAACAGCGACAGTAGTGCACGGAAGAAAGTGACAGTAGTGTGCGGAAAACAGCGACAGTAGTGTGCGGAATAAAGTGACAGTAGTGTACGGAGGACAGCGACAGTAGTGTATGGTAAACAGCGGCAGTAATTTACGGGAAACAGCGCCAGTAGTGTACAGAAGAAAGTGACACAATGTTTCGACAGCAACAGAAGTGTGCGGAAGAAAGTGACAGTAGTGTACAGAAAACAATGACAGTAGTGCACGAAAGAAAGTGACAGTAGTGTAGGGAAAGCAACGACTGATGTGCACGGAAGAAAGTGACAGTAGTGTACGGAAATTAGCGACAGTAGTGCACGGAAGAAAGTGACAGTTGTGTACAGAAAACAGCGACACTAGTGTACGGAAGGAAGAAGCAGTAGTGGATGGAAAGCAGCGACAGTAGTGTACGGAAGAAAGTGACAGTAGTGTACGGAAAAGAGCGACAGTAGTGTACGGAAAACATCGACAGAAGTGTACGGAAGAAAGTGACAGCAGTGTACGGAAAACAGCGACAGTAGTGTACGGAAGAAAGTGACAGCAGTGTTCGGAAAACAGCAACAGTAGTGTACGGAAGAAAGTGACAGTTGTGTACAGAAAACAAAGACAGTAGTGTACGAAAGAAAGTGACAGCAGTCTTCGGAAAAAGCGACAGCAGTGTACAGAAGAAAGTTACAATAGTGTACGGAAAACAGCAACAGTAGTGCACGGAACAAAGTGATAGTAGGGTACGGAAAACAGCGACAGTAGTGTACGGAAGAAAGTGACAGTAGTGTACGGAAAGCAGCGACAGTAGTGTACGGAAGAAAGTGATAGTAGTGTACGGAGAACAGCGACAGTAGTGTACGGCAGAAAGTGACAGTAGTGTTTGGAAAACAGCAACAGTACTGTACGGAAGCAGTAGTGTACAGAAAACAGTGACAGTAGTGCATGAAAGAAAGTGACAGTAGTGTTCGGTAAACAGCGACAGAAGTGTACGGAAGAAAGTGACAGTAGTGTACGGAAAACAGCGACAGAAGTGTACGGAAGAAAGTGATAATAGTGTACAGAAAACAGCGACAGAAGTCTACGGAAGAAAGTGACAGCAGTGTTCGGAAAAAAGCGACAGTAGTGTACAGAAAACAGCTACAGTAGTGTAGGGAAGAAAGTGACAGCAGTGTCCGGAAAACAGCGACAGTAGTGTACGGAAGAAAGTGACAAGAGTGTTCGGTAAACAGCGACAGCAGTATACGGAAGAAAGTGACAGTAGTGTACGGAAAACAGCGACAGAAGTGTACGGAAGAAAGTGACAATAGTGTACGGAAAACAGCGACAGTAGTGTACGAAAGAAAGTGACAGTAGTGTTCGGAGAACATCGACAGTAGTGTACGGAAAACAGCCGAAAACAAAGACAGTAGTGTCCGGAAGAAAGTGACAGTAGTGTACAGAAAACATCGACAGCAGTGTACGGAAGAAAGTGACAGAAGTGTACGGAAAACAGCGACACTAGTGTACGGAAGAAAGAAACAGTAGTGTATGGAAAGCAGCGACAGTAGTGCACGGAAGAAAGTGACAGTAGTGTACGGAAAACAGCGACAGTAGTGTACGGAAAACAGCGACAGAACTGTACGGAAGAAAGTAACAGCAGTGTACGGAAAAAAGCGACAGTAGTGTACGGAAGAAAGTGACAGCAGTGTTCGGAAATCAGCAACAGTAGTGTACGGAAGAAAGTGACAGTTGTGTACAGAAAACAAAGACAGTAGTGTACGAAAGAAAGTCACAGCAGTGTTCGGAAAAAGCGACAGTAGTGTACGGAAGAAAGTGACAATAGTGTACGGTGACACCAGTGTTCGGAAAAAAGCGACAGTAGTGTACGGAAGAAAGTGACAATAGTGTACGGAAAACAGCGACACTAGTGTACGGAAGAAAGAAACAGTAGTGCATGGAACAAAGTGATAGTAGTGTACGGAAAACAGCGACAGTAGTCTATGGAAGAAAGTGACAGTAGTGTACGGAAAGCAGCGACAGTAGTATACGGAACAAAGTGATAGTAGTGTACGGAGAACAGCGACAGTAGTGTACGGAAGAAAGTGACAGCAGTGTTCGGAAAACAGCAACAGTAATGTACGGAAAACAGCAACAGTAGTGCACGAAACAAAGTGATAGTAGTGTACGGAAAACAGCGACAGTAGTGTTCGGAAAAAAGCGACAGTAGTGTACGGAAGAAAGTGACAGTAGTTTACCGAAAAAAGCGCCAGTAGTGCACGGAAGAAAGTGACAGTAGTGTTCGGAAAACACCAACAGTAGCGTACGGAAGAAAGTGACAGTAGTGTACAGAAAACAGCGACAGTAGTGTACGGAAGAAAGTGACAGTAGTGTACGGAAAACAGCGACAGCAGTGCACGGAAGAAAGTGACACTAGTGTACGGAAAACAGCGACAGTAGTGTACGGAATAAAGTGACAGTAGTGTACGGAGAACAGCGACAGTAGTGTATTGTAAACACCGACAGTAGTTTACGGAAAACAGCGCCAGTAGTGTACGGAAGAAAGTGACATAGTGTTTCGACAGCAACAGAAGTGTGCGGAAGAAAGAGACAGTAGTGTACAGAAAACAATGACAGTAGTGCACGAAAGAAAGTGACAGTAGTGTCGGGAAAACAGCGACTGTAGTGAACGGAAGAAAGTGACAGTAGTGTACGGAAAATAGCGACAGTAGTGCACGGAAGAAAGTGACAGTAGTGTACAGAAAGCAGCGACACTAGTGTACGGAAGAAAGAAACAGTAGTGTATGGAAAGCAGCGACAGTAGTGTACGGAAGAAAGTGACAGTAGTGTACGGAAAAGAGCGACAGTAGTGTACGGAAAACATCGACAGAAGTGTACCGAAGAAAGTGACAGCAGTGTACGGAAAACAGCGACAGTAGTGTACGGAAGAAAGTGACAGCAGTGTTCGGAAAACAGCAACAGTAGTGTACGGAAGAAAGTGACAGCTGTGTACAGAAAACAAAGACAGTAGTGTACGAAAGAAAGTGACAGCAGTCTCCGGAAAAAGCGACAGCAGTGTACGGAAGAAAGTGACAATAGTGTACGGAAAACAGCAACAGTAGTGCACGGAACAAAGTGATAGTAGTGTACGGAAAACAGCGACAGTAGTGTACGGAAGAAAGTGATAGTAGTGTACGGAGAACAGCGACAGTAGTGTACGGTAGAAAGTGACAGTAGTGTTTGGAAAACAGCAACAGTACTGTACGGAAGCAGTAGTGTACAGAAAACAGTGACAGTAGTGCATGAAAGAAAGTGACAGCAGTGTTCGGTAAACAGCGACAGAAGTGTACGGAAGAAACTGACAGTAGTGTACGGAAAACAGCGACAGAAGTATACGGAGGAAAGTGAAGAAAGTGAAGAAAGTGACAGCAGTGTTCGGAAAAAAGCGACAGTAGTGTACAGAAAACAGCTACAGTAGTGTAGGGAAGAAAGTGACAGCAGTGTTCGGAAAACAGCGACAGTAGTGTACGGAAGAAAGTGACAAGAGTGTTCGGTAAACAGCGACAGCAGTATACCGAAGAAAGTGACAGTAGTGTACGGAAAACAGCGACAGAAGTGTACGGAAGAAAGTGACAATAGTGTACGGAAAACAGCGACAGTAGTGTACGAAAGAAAGTGACAGTAGTGTACAGAGAACATCGACAGTAGCGTACGGAAAACAGCGCCAGTAGTGCACCGAAAACAGCGACAGTAGTGTACGGAAGAAAGTGACAGCAGTGTACGGAAAACAGCGACAGTAGTGTACGGAAGAAAGTGACAGTAGTGTACGGAGAACAGCGACAGAAGTGTACGGAAAACAGCAACAGAAGTGTACGGAAAACAGCAACAGTAACGTACGGAAGAAAGTGACAGTAGTGTACAGAAAAGAGCGACACTAGTGTACGGAAGAAATTGACAGTAGTGTACGGAAAACAGCGAAAGCAGTGCACGGAAGAAAGCGACAGTAGTGTACGGAAAACAGCGACAGTAGTGGACGGAAGAAAGTGACAGTAGTGTTTGGAAAACAGCAACAGTAGTGTACGGAAGAAAGTGACAGTAGTGTACAGAAAACAGCGGCAGTACTGTACGGAACAAAGTGACAGTAGTGTACGGAACAAAGTGACAGTAGTGTACGGAAAACAGCGACAGTAGTGCACGGAAGAAAGTGACAGCAGTGTGCGGAAAAAAGCGACAGTAGTGCACGGAAGAAAGTGACAGTAGTGTGCGGAAAAAAGCGACAGTAATGTACGGAAGAAAGTGACAGTAGTGTACGGAAAACAGCGACAGCAGTGCACGGAAGAAAGTGACAGCAGTGTACGGAAAACAGCGACAGTATTGTACGGAAGAAAGTGACAGTAGTGTACGGAAAACAGCGACAGAAGTGTACGGAAGAAAGTGACAGCAGTGTACGGAAAACAGCGACAGTAGTGTGCGGAAGAAAGTGACAGTAGTGTACGGAGAACAGCGACAGAAGTGTACGGAAAACAGCAACAGAAGTGTACGGAAAACAGCGACAGTAGTGTACGAAAGAAAGTAACAGCAGTGTACGGAAAACAGCGTCAGAAGTGTACGGAAGAAAGTGACAACAGTGTTCGGTAAACAGCGACAGTAGTCTACGGAAGAGAGTGACAGCAGTGTACGGAAAACAGCGACAGAAGTGTACGGATGAAAGTGACAGCAGTGTTCGGAAAACAGCAACAGTAGTGTACGGAAGAAAGTGACAGTAGTGTTCGGAAAACACCAACAGTAGCGTACGGAAGAAAGTGACAGTAGTGTACAGAAAACAGCGACAGTAGTGTACGGAAGAAAGTGACAGTAGTGTACGGAAAACAGCGACAGCAGTGCACGGAAGAAAGTGACACTAGTGTACGGAAAACAGCGACAGTAGTGTACGGAATAAAGTGACAGTAGTGTACGGAGAACAGCGACAGTAGTGTATTGTAAACACCGACAGTAGTTTACGGAAAACAGCGCCAGTAGTGTACGGAAGAAAGTGACATAGTGTTTCGACAGCAACAGAAGTGTGCGGAAGAAAGAGACAGTAGTGTACAGAAAACAATGACAGTAGTGCACGAAAGAAAGTGACAGTAGTGTCGGGAAAACAGCGACTGTAGTGAACGGAAGAAAGTGACAGTAGTGTACGGAAAATAGCGACAGTAGTGCACGGAAGAAAGTGACAGTAGTGTACAGAAAGCAGCGACACTAGTGTACGGAAGAAAGAAACAGTAGTGTATGGAAAGCAGCGACAGTAGTGTACGGAAGAAAGTGACAGTAGTGTACGGAAAAGAGCGACAGTAGTGTACGGAAAACATCGACAGAAGTGTACCGAAGAAAGTGACAGCAGTGTACGGAAAACAGCGACAGTAGTGTACGGAAGAAAGTGACAGCAGTGTTCGGAAAACAGCAACAGTAGTGTACGGAAGAAAGTGACAGCTGTGTACAGAAAACAAAGACAGTAGTGTACGAAAGAAAGTGACAGCAGTCTCCGGAAAAAGCGACAGCAGTGTACGGAAGAAAGTGACAATAGTGTACGGAAAACAGCAACAGTAGTGCACGGAACAAAGTGATAGTAGTGTACGGAAAACAGCGACAGTAGTGTACGGAAGAAAGTGATAGTAGTGTACGGAGAACAGCGACAGTAGTGTACGGTAGAAAGTGACAGTAGTGTTTGGAAAACAGCAACAGTACTGTACGGAAGCAGTAGTGTACAGAAAACAGTGACAGTAGTGCATGAAAGAAAGTGACAGCAGTGTTCGGTAAACAGCGACAGAAGTGTACGGAAGAAACTGACAGTAGTGTACGGAAAACAGCGACAGAAGTATACGGAGGAAAGTGAAGAAAGTGAAGAAAGTGACAGCAGTGTTCGGAAAAAAGCGACAGTAGTGTACAGAAAACAGCTACAGTAGTGTAGGGAAGAAAGTGACAGCAGTGTTCGGAAAACAGCGACAGTAGTGTACGGAAGAAAGTGACAAGAGTGTTCGGTAAACAGCGACAGCAGTATACCGAAGAAAGTGACAGTAGTGTACGGAAAACAGCGACAGAAGTGTACGGAAGAAAGTGACAATAGTGTACGGAAAACAGCGACAGTAGTGTACGAAAGAAAGTGACAGTAGTGTACAGAGAACATCGACAGTAGCGTACGGAAAACAGCGCCAGTAGTGCACCGAAAACAGCGACAGTAGTGTACGGAAGAAAGTGACAGCAGTGTACGGAAAACAGCGACAGTAGTGTACGGAAGAAAGTGACAGTAGTGTACGGAGAACAGCGACAGAAGTGTACGGAAAACAGCAACAGAAGTGTACGGAAAACAGCAACAGTAACGTACGGAAGAAAGTGACAGTAGTGTACAGAAAAGAGCGACACTAGTGTACGGAAGAAATTGACAGTAGTGTACGGAAAACAGCGAAAGCAGTGCACGGAAGAAAGCGACAGTAGTGTACGGAAAACAGCGACAGTAGTGGACGGAAGAAAGTGACAGTAGTGTTTGGAAAACAGCAACAGTAGTGTACGGAAGAAAGTGACAGTAGTGTACAGAAAACAGCGGCAGTACTGTACGGAACAAAGTGACAGTAGTGTACGGAACAAAGTGACAGTAGTGTACGGAAAACAGCGACAGTAGTGCACGGAAGAAAGTGACAGCAGTGTGCGGAAAAAAGCGACAGTAGTGCACGGAAGAAAGTGACAGTAGTGTGCGGAAAAAAGCGACAGTAATGTACGGAAGAAAGTGACAGTAGTGTACGGAAAACAGCGACAGCAGTGCACGGAAGAAAGTGACAGCAGTGTACGGAAAACAGCGACAGTATTGTACGGAAGAAAGTGACAGTAGTGTACGGAAAACAGCGACAGAAGTGTACGGAAGAAAGTGACAGCAGTGTACGGAAAACAGCGACAGTAGTGTGCGGAAGAAAGTGACAGTAGTGTACGGAGAACAGCGACAGAAGTGTACGGAAAACAGCAACAGAAGTGTACGGAAAACAGCGACAGTAGTGTACGAAAGAAAGTAACAGCAGTGTACGGAAAACAGCGTCAGAAGTGTACGGAAGAAAGTGACAACAGTGTTCGGTAAACAGCGACAGTAGTCTACGGAAGAGAGTGACAGCAGTGTACGGAAAACAGCGACAGAAGTGTACGGATGAAAGTGACAGCAGTGTTCGGAAAACAGCAACAGTAGTGTACGGAAGAAAGTGACAGTAGTGTACAGAAAACAGCGACAGTAGTGTAGGGAAGAAAGTGACAGTAGTGTTCGGAAAACAGCGACAGTAGTGTACGGAAGAAAGTGACAGTAGTGTACGGAAAACAGCGACAGAAGTGCACGGAAGAAAGTGACAGTAGTGTACGGAAAACAGCGACAGTAGTGCACGGAAGAAAGTGAAAGCAGTGTTCGGAAAACAGCGACAGTAGTGTACAAAAAACAGGGTACTATTCGGAACTTAAAACGTAGACAGAAACAGCGATATTAACTTATGGAAAACAGCGACAAGAGTGTATGGAAGCAGTACAGAAAACAAAGCTCAAACAGCACTTTACAATAAACTAGAGCAGTGTGCATAGCTCACATATTCCCCACAGGTCCCCCATCAGTTAAACACGGCCATCAATAGTCAATCAAGAGCTGAAATTTTCAGTCCAGTTGGTGCAGTTTCCTTAGACGAACCTGGCCCATTTACAATACCGATCTGTGTTCGTTCCCATAGAAGCTACATACCAAGTTTCATTAAAACCCTTGCAGCTGTTTTTAAGTTATCGTGTTAACAAGCTGTTGATGACAGACCGACACACGGTCGATTGCACATATTCCCCCCCCCCCCCCCTCCTGTGGGGAATAAGATATTTTGTACAGTATTGCACTGTGCGACAACAAGTAGCTTGAGTGTAAAAATAATATAAAAAATACGCGGCAGGAAATGCGATTAACTTTTCTATCGGGAACATATTTGGGGAGTGAGACACTGTCCGCTTTGGTGGACAACTTCACGCCATGTAGGTCTGATAGCAATCCCAATAACGCACGCTTCTAGCCGTTACTACAGACCATTCGAGCAAACAATTTATGTTGTCTCCACTTTAGTGGACCCACATCAACTCTCAAGTCTTCTTGACAAGATAAGTTATACTTCACCCCAGCCTATGTAACAGCTTACTTATCCAATAAGTTTTTTTTTTTTTTTTTGACTTATAAGCACCTACTTTGGTCTCCTTTTCCTGTACGCGGTTTTCGCTTGTGACCTTGAACTGGTCGGGAAAGTTTCTGTTGAGGTCCTTGTGGTGGCTGTTTTCCCTCCCGTAGACGTGGCTGATCTGCGAGTACCCTCCTGCACCCCCAGTTTTATACACTGAAGAACGCACAATTAAACATACTTTAAATTTTTGTTTTTACTCGATCAAATACAGAAGTGTTAAATCTTTTACGCGCCATAAGTCATTTAACTTGTAACAAGAACTGAGAGCACCAATAAAGTTATTTTTACATAAATTTGTCAGTGATTGCTGTAGCCATTTTAACACCACAAAACAAAACCAAAAAAAAAAAAATAAATAAAAAAGAAAATAACAAAGAGAAAAGAAATTCATGTTCAGTTTGAAACGAAATGAAATTCAACACGCAATTTCATATCCACCTGTTAATTTTTTTAACCAATTTGATACTAAGTTTGCTCGGATCTCGAATGGCCAGTAGAAATTTGTGGTCATAAACAACAGCGGTTATCACGACACAGCACTGGCGGCAGTGGTATCAGTTAACTTCATCGGGACATGTTTTGTGACAATATATCGAAAGTCACGCCAGATTTTATCGTTCCGAGACATGTCGGTGTAACGTGGTTGTACTGTAATATCAGCCCAACCTCCGGCTGCTTTTATCTTTTCCCTGTGGATTTCGAAATCGGGACTGTGAAGAGACTGAACTGTAAAGTTTCCACCGACCCCCCCCCCCCCCCCCCTTCCAGATGTTCCTCACCCAAACTCACACTTATGGGCCTTTTCAAAGCCATCGGGATTCATGGTAGGCATGATGTGTATCCGTGTCTGGTTGACAAGCAGCGTTGCTAGGAGATCACTGCCATAGTTCAGACAAAGGAACTCGATGAGATTGTGGAGGACCACCCTGGAGACGACCTCGTTGCCATGCATGTTCCCAATGTACTTGAACTCGGGTTCCCCTACAGTATAAACAGTGCCCAAAATATACAGAATGCCAAAGACACACAATAGCATTCTACAACACTAACGGCTAAAGTACCTGATGGTTTGCAGTACTTTATAAGCAGCAACACAAAAAGTACAAATTACCAACTCTTCCATTACATAATACGTAGCAATATAGTTTGTAAGAACAGATGCTCTTTTTTTTTTT
Source organism: Protula sp. h YS-2021 (assembly GCA_949752745.1). NCBI lineage: Eukaryota > Metazoa > Annelida > Polychaeta > Sabellida > Serpulidae > Protula > Protula sp. h YS-2021. The sequence goes on from OX457030.1 coordinate 23,768,743, forward strand.
GCAAGTACCCCCCGTCACTCCTTCTGAGGATTATACACTTCATGATTACAGCAAGAAATTTGCCAAGAAGTACCTTCTTCGTGTTTTCCTGGATTATCACTAATCTCGAGTACCCACATTTCCTTGCCCTCCACTGATTTTCCAGTACTGTAGAGCCTGGTGATATCCGGGTACTGCTCGACATGACGTTGCAAAAACTCTGTCATCTTGGCGTAGGGCAAGTACCGAAACTCCGTGGGTTCCTGTCAACAGGCAATCTCAAAACATTGAACTTCCTAACCTAGACCTCCCATCGACTTACATACAGGAAACCAGGTTTCAACCTTGGTTAAGAAATTCATCCTTAAGTGAAAATGCACTGACAGACAAGACTGTTGCAGAGAAAAATTGCAAACAGTTCGAATACTTGTTTCAGTTTAACCAAAGAATACAGAACAGTCCCCTAGTCTACACTCACAGCACACGTTTTCACTGACTGGATACTAGCTGAGTATACGAGGAAAGTACTAGCTAAGTATCAGCAACTGGATATTAACAAGAATGGAATCCAACTTTTCAGTAAAAATTTCCGAGCAGCGGCCTTGCACTTCCTTACATTTGCTACGCAGTTGTGAATCAACAGGCAATATCCTCACGACCCCCAGGTTTTCAACATCAACCCCCCTTTACACCCAAACTCCCCCCCCCCCTCCACCCACAAGGAACTTACATTAAACTGAATGTTACTACGGTGCTGGAAATCCGACAGTTTGTCCATCATCCTCATCAGAGCATCAAGTGGCCGGTCGCGATCCAAGTCGTCGGACCATAACGGATAATCTTGTGTGCTTGATTCCGAAATTCTGACGTGAAACAAAACCAATATAACCAGCTTTCGATTGATCAAGACTATTTTCATAGATCACAGTTCGATTTTCATGAATTAAATTTCCATTTTCACAAATCAAATTTCAATTTTCATGAATCAAATTTCAATTTCCATCGATCAAGGCTACAGCACACAAGTGACAGCTTCGAGATCCAAAACCAACCCCCTGCCGACTTACCACTCGTACTAACCTACCGTGCATTTCACACATGCCCATAATTTTTTTTAATACAAAATATATATAGTGTTGATTGAGAACTATACCAGTGGCTAACATATAGTGCTTATGAATCTTTTCGATCTACTGTAACAATCTGTTGAGACATGACGTACCACGACATAACGGTGGTGCGACATATTTGTCAGATGTCTTACTGTGGCCCTCAACCTTTCACCATGCCCTGGATTTATACACAATATGAACACTTACTGCGCCGTATCAAACACAGAAACTAGTCTCATCAATAACGTTCATAAAAATATGTACAAGAATGGACAACAGGTATGATACAAAGTCAACAAACCCACAACACTCGTTCTACCATATATGATATCTCTGCCCGCGTCAATCCCCCCCACCCCTTACCCGACCCCCCCCCCCCCACCACCCCCCTCCTCCCCACCCTTCCACCTGTTAAAGCGATAGGCACTTTTTTTTTTTAGTTTCCGATTCGTTAAAGTATCACACAACAGTGTAAACAAGAGGAGGTCCAAAAATGTAAAAGAAAGCAAAGTTACTCAAAAAAACTTTTGAATACTTATTTCTACAGTGATTCCTATTACAAAAATAATTATAAATCTGTGACCAAAAACCTAGAAGCTCTTCACAAACACCCATGAAAAAAAAAACATTCACAAATCACAAAAGCAGCAAAGTGAAAAAGAAAACAGAGCAATAAACAAACAAAATCAAACGAAAAGCACAGAGTTGAAGGGGGGGAGGGGAGGGGGGAGGGGGGGTCTTACTGCCGCCTCCTTCTCCTAGGCTGGAGCATGGTAAAGCTAAGAGCGAGAGAAAAAAACAGCAACGTAACAAGAACAGCCAACAGATGGACCCCGCTATTTCGACAAAATAACATTTCCGGTACGGAATATTTCTATGGAAATGAAAAACACAGCGAAAGCACGGAAACGGCCTAATGCTACAGTATAGTCTCTCTCTGACAATAGTAATGACGATCATGGATAAGCAAAGGTTTTTTTTTTTCAAATGCCACCTTTGCCAGTAATATTAATAGAATTGATTAATACTAAAACAAGTAACTCGAATTTAAGAACCAAAATTAACTCAGTTCAATTTGTGTCATTATAACGAAATAACACCGACTTAAATATGAATTAATTTCAACGAAGTTACCTCCTTAAATGTAAACTGAAAAAAGGGCCGAGAGCTTACACGGAAGCGACTGTGCTGAGCTGTTGCTGGAGGCGGTCTTTAAGAGAAGAGAAGACTGTCTGGGAGGTGCTTTGCTGAGTGCTGCCCTCTGACGACGCGGGTTGAGTTGGTTTGGCAGCCGGCGCGTTCTTTACACTTTGAGTTGTACCTGTTGTTGTTGCGCCGGTAGAGGTCGGAGCTAAAAATAGCGGCGTGCAAAAAAAAGACGTGAGGGTCGACCACATACCCTGGCCAATCTTAGTCAAGGAGCATTCAGAAATCCAAGTACCCTTTTCTTCTAAATCCCCTTCACGACTCTTTTTTTTCCTCTCCATACCAAATGCGAAAGTTTAAACTTTTTAATATTTGTAACTATTATTTGATTTATACATTATTTATCTCTCATCATTTTTGATTTTGTTATTGATTTCATAACCTTTTTTCAGTAACACTGCATTATACAATGACAAATGGATGAGGGCTACTGGAACAAGGCATCGTCACTTTATTATTGCATTTACAATTAAGAATTTGGACATCATTATTCTACTTCTAACCTTAACATTTTACTTACCCCTACAGAGGGCCCTCATAAATTTGAATAAGAAACTCCACTGCAACCACCCCCCACCCCACCCCACCCCCCTCCCCTCTTTCTCCCCGGGTACAACAGAAGAAAGCAGTACCATGCGGCTGCGCTTCTGGGTTATCCGTGGGTTCCCCTTCCCGTCGTAGCGTGAAGTTCAGTACCACCGCCTGCCCATCGAGTACTTCTACTGTCTTTGTTTCTGGTACGTACCTGAAAGCACAAGCCACTTTGACAACATCGTTTGAAGACCACCCAACCCGACCCTCTTTCCTGCTCGTAACCAAACCACAAAAAGACGGACTCGCCCACTGATTGGCCCGTGAAAAAAAAAAGAAAAACATTTTTAAAATGATTACTGAAAAAAGTTCTTAATGTCCTACACGATTCACCAGATAACAGGTAATAGAAACTTTCACATTTTCTGCCTCAGAAAATTACACGTTCAACAACTGCACACAATCCCCTGTATCTTAAAAGGTAAGAAAAGCCTTTCAATTCACCCAGTTTTCAAATAACTACTCTCATATGTTTAACTGATTTCATCCGTGAACTTCGCTCTTTTTTCATGAAGACAGGTTTACTATTTCAGCTGTTGAACCCACACATCCATGGCTTTTCCATTTTTCTTAAAGTAAGTAAAAGGGACATTTTACCCTTCTTTGGAAGCTGTGACGTCATATGTCCCGGGAACTAACAGTCGCATCCATGGCTTTTCCATTTTTCTTAAAGTAAGTAAAAGGGACATTTTACCCTTCTTTGGAAGCTGTGACGTCATATGTCCCGGGAACTAACAGTCGCCAATAATCGCCAAATTCTGACGAGGTCACATTTTTGTCTCTCCCTCGGATGGAAATGACAGCACCAACTATGCCATTTTGTGTGCTATCATCGACCACAAAACCCTTCACGCCCCGGTGAACCTGAAATTCAAAAAGTACATCTTTTTTTCTCTTAGCTTTAGATAAACACTTTTGCTATTCTCATATCCGCTGCAAAAATATAAGGCCAGCAATTCAACCGTTTTTTTTTTTTTTACTTTTCATGTCCGTAGATTTTTTTTTTAATTTCATTCTGAATATTTAATGGCAGACCTGACCAATTCACTGGATTTTACATCAAAGTAGACACACACGTTATGGGTTACTGACATGGAGAAGGGGGGGGGGGGGGGGGGGGGTATGTCAAAATACACAGAAGCCTGGATTTATTCCGAGCGGGTTCTAACAAAAATGAACTTACCTGCTGTATGAATGCAAGTAGCGCGTCTTTATTCTCCACCCAGAGCCTGGATAGGTCGTCTCGCGGTGGGTACTTACAGCACGAGATCTCCAGCGCTACTTCAAAGCAATTGGTGAACCTATACTGGTAATCTGCCATACTCCCTTCAAATACATATAATAGTAATGATACCTGCTACAAGGGCTACAAGGTAATCCGACTATGAAGTAACGGGGCTAAAAAAGCTCAGTACAGCCTCTTATGAGATCTGAATTTCACAATGATAGATTTCAATTTAAAAATAATAGTTTTCACGAATTAGATACCTCCAGTAAAGGATGTTTTTCTATACACCTGAATCTCATTAATCCACAAATTATTTAGCATCTATCTCGAAAATCCACATTCTATTCGATCTCGTTTTTTTTTTTTTTTTTGGACATTTTTCTTTAAATCGTTACGAATACAAACGAAATGGCCTCGACCAGTTAATCGATCAACTATTTTAAATTCCTTAATCATTTTTTTTTTCAGATTTAACACACACGGGATAAACGCCAATACTTGCCTGCTACTAACAGACAAGTTTCGTCAGGAAAAAAGAAGCCTGTTAACCGATTTCGATTGTATTAACCTGATGTACCTGTAAATGCAAATGTACCTGATACTGGTTTCCAAGCAGCGCCATTTGTGATTCCATTTTCAAAGCGTTTGTTTTCACATTCAACCCCTGCAATAATAACGGAATGTTGTAAGACTGTAATGTTTCCTCTGCTGGTGCGTGTTACAATAGCTATTCAGAAAAACTAGTCATAAACTTATCATTGCTCTTCTTTATGGGTAGGAATTAACCTTAACCACAGCTTTCCCAAACTGTATGTAACTTGACTACGCCTCGAGGAGTACGTCTATCCCCCGTGGGCGATATGGTGTAAGGCTGTTGCGTGTTGACTACGCAAAATTTAAAAGTGGAAGGATAGGTAGACGTAGTGCCTAACATTCAAACGAATCAATCCATTAACCAATAGGCGAGTGAGAGTGCCGTAGGTACGCTAAGAACAGTGTCGATTTTGAAAAATTCGCCATTTTGTCAATTTAAGTCCCATCCTCAAAAAAATCTTGGTTACTGCACTGCGGAAGGGTCCAGAGAAACCGTGTACAAAATTTGAAACGAATCCATCCATCAATGTAGCCTGTAGGCGCGTGAAAGTGCCGTATATATGCTAAGTCAAGCGCCGATTTTCAAAATTCCGCCATTTTGTCAATTTTTTTAGGATCCGAAAAATTCTTGCTCACTGTACTACGAAAGGGTCCAGAGAAGCCGTGTTCAAAATTTGAAAGGAAACCATCTATCAATGCGGCCTGTAGGCGCGTGAGAGTGCCGCATATACGCTGATTCCAGTGTCGATTTTCCAAAGGCCGCCATTTTGCCCATTTTTTGCCGATAAGAAAAATTCTTAGTCACTGCACTGCGGAAGGGTCCAGAGAAGCCGTATACAAAATTTGAAAGGAATCCATCCATTAATGCGGCCTGTAGGCGCGTGAGACTGCCGTATATACGCTAAGTCCAGTGCCGATTTTCAAAAGTCCGCTATTTTGTCAATTTTTTGCCGATCCGGGAAATTCTTGGCCACTGCACTGCGGAAGGGTCCAGAGAAGCCGTGTACAAAATTTGAAAGGGATCCATCCATTAATGTGGCCTGTAGGCGCGTGAGACTGAAGCGTGACAGACGGACGGCAAGACAGACGGACGGACTGACCGAAAAGTTCAAAACTGTATCCCTCCGTTCCACGGGGGACAACTAGGTTACCTGTGTGCATAGAAGGATGGGCATCTGCGTACGACTTTGCAATACTTCTAAAGACATCATCGTCTGGAGTTGGATTTTCACCAGCTAAAAAATAAAAGAAAAAAATATAGTGCACAGTGCAAGACAAAATACGGTACATGGTACACACAACACTCTTTGTTAGCTCGATGCTTAAACATTGACAAAGTCATAGCGGCGTCTTAGAAACAAGCATAACAGCATCAATTTAGAAGTCACAGGTGAAACCGGCAGCAGACCTGGAATTTCAGAAAAGCACAAACGATACAAAAGCTTCCTTTAGGCGAAAATATTATTTGTCTTGTTTAAATGTATTCTTATATACATAAACCGTTCAATACTGTTAACATAAAGTGTTTTTTTTTTCATAATTGAATAAATATGTTCGTAATGGACAAGTTTTCTTATAAGCGAAGCTTTCAGCTTGTCCCTTTCTGAAGTCTGTTAAGTCATTGCTTTCAGTTCGTAACTTCTTGTGCAAACTTATGTTTACTTTCGGAAATAAACCAATTCAAATCAATTCAAATACCTACGTTTGTTAAATAGTAAGATTCCCCATGAAACGATTTTTAATGGGTAAATAAAAATTTTGAATGATGTAGTCAAAAACTGAATTCAGAGGCAATTATTGAATTTAGGGGTTGTCGCAGGCGGAAGTTGTCGGAAAAGCAACTTTTTCCTTGAATATTCCGTATTGCAACCATCACACACTTAAAATAAATCTTGATCTCTGAAAAAACTCGGTTGCTTTGCGCAATAGTCCCTACCTTCGTAAACATGATTTTTGTGTGTCGTTGCATCGAACGGATAAACTGCAACAACCATGCCGCTGTGTAAGCTCGCCGACAGGACAAAATCTTCCTCATGGAACCATTTGATCAGTGCCTACATATTGCATTCAAGAAAGCTATTGTAAACCAGTTAGAAACTAATGCTGCTAATAGCTAGCTATATGAAGTATTATTTCTGAAATTGAAAAAAAAAAAAAAAAAAAAAAAATCTAGACAGTGATGTTATTATACAATCCAAACAGACCAGCTTTACATGTTAGTTTTTTACTGGCGTGTGCACGTACTATGTACTTTTCATGAAGTTGTTTAGACCTCATGAAAGACAAATGGCTTTCGTAAAAGCTGAAAAAGCCAGAATTGAGAAAGATAATCGAAAAAAAATTTATTGCCCAACCTCTGCTGTTAACTTAAATTTAGCTAACGGAAAAGTTTAATTTCATATAATCACGTCTTCGTAAAACACATATTTCTTGAGAATAAATCGCACCCAACCTGCTCTATAACAGTCTGAAAACGCGGGAATTATAGTAACCATTGTAATGCCTATACTGGGTACACTGTCACGTACACTGTCAAAAACAACACTTATACTGGAAACAACTTTTTTTCCCTATTTTTCGCACAGATTGTAGGTTTTGTAGGTCTTGGAATCGATCTTCATGTTTCGTGAACACTATATGGAATAATAAAATAAGCTTCGGTTCATATTTCGTTCCACATCTTTTGAAACTAGATTTTTAAACGAACTTACTCTTTATAAGATAAGATATGACAAAGTTTATTCCTTTTCGAACAAAGCATTTTAAGTGAACATTAAGAGTTATAAATTCGATGAAGGAAAAGGCAAAGCGACGATGTCCTTTCGGACTTAGAAAACTGTTTCGCCTATTTACAAAAACAAAAAAAAAAACATACAAAGGACAAGACTCAATAAATACCAGCTATCAATAATGTAGGCTATCAACCCGAACATAAAAATTTAACGGAAGGAAATATCTCTAATATTGTTTCAAATAATGTATTTTAGTTTAGTCTTAAACGATCAGATACTAGTTATTTCTATGAGTTCACTTGGAATACTTTCTAGCAATTTTATGCCCTAACACTAACCCATTTTGATTTCAAATTCGTTCTAACATATTTTCTTTGAAATTTATCCTTGTTTCTTAAACTGTAAGATTTCAGCCTTAAAAGATCATTAAAACTGGGAGGCAAACAACCATTTTTAACCTTATACATAAGCACGGCTAATTTGAGTCGAACCAAATCCCGAAATTTTAACAAATTTAAATTACGAAAGTGAACTGTATGGTCATATTTACGCAAACTATAAAGAAGTCGTATCGCCCTTTTTTGAAGTTCAACCACCTTTTCTAAAAGTGCTTGGACAGCGAATCCGTAAACTCACAACAATATGTTAGATGAGGTAGAAAAAGTTCGTAAGCACTGACAATTAATTTTGCTTTGTACAGTATAGACAGGTATTTCGACAATTTACTAGTTATATGATCACAGCACTAAAATAATGACTGTAGGGAATATTTTGGAGCATAAAACTTATTGGAGAGGTTGGGCAGGAAATATTCTTGGTCATTCCCGTCAATAAAGTTAACTCTACAACTAGAATTGAAGAACATGAAACTTTTGATGGAACCTGAGTTTCACTTTCAATGTTGGTATCTGGATTCTCGGACGTGGGAAAATTTGCATCCAGATCAACTCCATTTTTGTCAAACCGTCCATCAACCCCTTGACAGTCTCCTTCCTTTGCCGCGGCAAAACCATCAGGATTAATGCTAGCAACGAGGGATATACTTGTTTGATCAATGACATCTTTGGTTAGACCTTGGCTATAGTTTTCAAGTAAATATTCCACCAAATAAATGACTAGCTGGCGCCCCGCTCCTTCATTTCCGTGTATATTTGCTACTACTTTAATGTGAGGTTCCCCGGGTTCCCTTGAATTCACATTATCTGATATTTTTATCCTCCATATACTTTGATTATTTTCGGTTTTACCCAACGTGTCAACTTTGGCAAGCTGGGGAAATTGTTGCTCAAAGCTTTTAAAAAATCCCTCTATCTCCGAATTATCTAGATATTTTGTAGTATCAATCGTAGTTTTTGTCAAAGCTGTCGAATTGTCAATGACAAGCAAGAAAAGGGAAAACAATATTGTAAAAAGTTCCCCGGAAGCTGCCATGTTTACTCCACACCATATTTTCGCAGGGAGAGAAAATGTCGGTTACCAGTCCAAAATTATTATTGTGCCCCGATAATTAAATTAAATGCAAAAATTTCAAAACATCTAAAATATAATCTCAAATATGGCAAAGGCAAGTATACATGTTATGCAGGAAGTACAACATACATTTTTCCGACATAAGCCACTTGAATAGTTAATAGCAAACCAGTCAAGGATAGCTGGAAGATAGGGCAGAAACACAGTCAACAATATTTTGTTTTTTTTTGTTTCAACAAAATCTTCCAAGCTGCCAAAAGAAACAGATATACACCGGTGGATCAAGTTTTTATCCTTTAATCATTCTAGAAACACAAGAACATAAAATTCTTGTATTCGTATTTAAATACTTCTGTTGAAAAACTTGAACAGGGATCACAACTGGTATCAATTCTGATATCTTTTTTATATACGACTGGATTATTTTTCCAAACATTAGTGATAACAATATAAATTGGTCATTTGTTGTCTTGAAGGTTTAAATGTTCGACTCGTTTGAAAATATTAAAGGCTCTCAAGCACCTGCCTTTACACAGATTTTACCGTTATAGAAATTTAATTTTATTGTGTAAATTTTCTACGACTAGACCATATATAGACAATCTGTAAACCGGCAAGCGTCGTTAATAAACTCTAGAGTGGGAACCAATTTAGACAATCTGAAGTATTTAATTTTGTAATACTCATTTTTATGAGCAAATGATCTTGTAGACGTAGAAGCCATCACTTCAGTTTTAATTTTGAAAATATCGGCTTGTAGACTACGAATCCATCACTATTGGAAAGTCGAACTGGCGGTGGGAACTGAATAACCGATTCATACGAACTGAGTGGTATGGAAATGTGTGTTTTGGAACAGTGTTCCAAAACACCAATTTGTTCCAGAACACCCATGGGTGTTCCGGAACATTGTTCTAGAACACCTATGGGTGTTTCAGAAAGTGTTCATGGGTTCATGGGTGGTTTTTTTTCATTCACGCACACGCATACACACAGAAATGACAGTTCTGGATCACCATGACTTCATAATGACGTCATCAATCACGTGACCAAGCCCCCACCCCCCCCCCCCTCCTAGGCGGCTTAACCCTAACCCTACACCATACTCTGTATGGAACACGTTATGACATCATAATAGGCGGAGCAACCAAAGTGAGAAAGTGAGGACTCCCCCCTCCCCCCCCCCAAAAAAAAAAAAAGCTTAACCATAGTAAGGAACACTTATGACGTCATAGCGACTCTATTTTTTAGAGTGGAAAATTTTACAACATCTGTAATGCTTAACTAATTTTAATCAAAATTTTACCGTTTGATCTAGTTTTATGTCTAGTTTTTACATAAGGTTGTCACAGACTATTTGCATATTTGGCTATAAGCATATTTTTTTATCCCAAAATTTTAACTTAAAAAAAAACAGAAAGGTAGGTAACTTTCGTCATGTTTAACCCATTTTAAACAAAATTTTACCGTTTGATCCAGTTTTATGTCTAGTTTTTACATAAAGCTGTCACAGGCTATTTGCATATCTGGCTACGAGCATAACTTTTTGTATATCTGGCTATAAGCATAATTTTGTGGGAAGAGCACGCCATTGAGAGAGAGAGAGAGAGAGAGAGAGAGAGAGAGAGAGAGAGAGAGAGAGAGAGAGAGAGAGAGAGAGAGAGGGAGGGAGGGAGGGAGGGAGGGGGGGGAGAGAGAGAGAGAGAGAGAGAGAGAGAGAGAGAGAGAGAGAGAGAGAGAGAGAGACTGTGGTTTTTATCTGCCAGACATGAAGTACACTTCCACATAAGTAGCAAATGTCTCGTCAAATCGTACAGTAGGAGGTGGAAATGCTGATTTTTTTCTGCGAGTTCCTGTTAGCGGTCACATGTTTGAGGCGATATGGTGTCACTGCTGACATTTACGCATCTGGTGTTATGCTTCCAAGTAAGTAGGACACACATCTTGTTGTGGAAGTATCGTAGATATTGTAGAGATATAGAGAGAAACAAAAGACAAAATAACAAAGGAAAGAGTCATGTGATGTCACAAATGTTGGGGAATGTTTCAAAAACATACCCATGTAAATGAGTAATCTTTCACACCTCTGTATGACATCGCGTGACGTCATCGGCGAAGTCCGACGACATAATGATTAATAAAAGCAGTAGGGAGAAAACGGGGGTTTGAAAACAGGAAGTGACGTCATAGTGACGTCACGTGGTGTTTTCAAACCCCCACGGGGGTTTGAAAACAGTGACGTCATAATGACGTCACTGTGGGGAAAACCCGATCGATAAATTTTAGAGTGCACTCGTACAGAGTGTGGGGAAAACCCGATCGATAAATTTCAGAGTGCACTCGTACAGAGTGTGGGGGAAAACCCGATCGATAAATTTCAGAGTGCACTCGTACAGAGTGTGGGGAAAACCCGATCGATAAATTTCAGAGTGCACTCGTACAGAGTGTGGGGGAAAACCCGATCGATAAATTTCAGAGTGCACTCGTACAGAGTGTGGGGGAAAACCGATCGATAAATGTTAGAGTGCACTCGTTCAGAGCGGTGGAACGATCAATAAATTTGAGAAGGAATGGGATTTTCAGCAGGATAAAAGTGTGGCTCCGAAAACAGGAAGTGACGTCATAATGACGTCACGAGGTGTTTTCGGAGCCCCATGGGGCTCCGAAAACAGTGACGTGATTGTTTTCGAATTCGCATGGGTATTTTGAAACAGGTAATCGAAAGAGCGCGCGCCCGTTCAATGACGTCATAATGACGTCATCATGACGTTATAATGACGTCATCATGATGACGTTATGACGTCATCATAACGTTATAATGACGTCATCATCATGACGTCATAATGACGTCATCATGACGTTATAATGACGTCATCATCATGACGTTATAATGACGTCATCATGACGTTATCATGACGTCATCATGATGTTATGGCATATTAAGACAGTTCTAAGCAGGATAACCCTAAGTCGCCTGTCAATCATCATGACGTCATTAGTCACGTGACCTGTCAATCATCATTGGTCACATGACCTGTCAATCATGTGTGATGTGATTCCAACCGCATATGAGGAATATTTTCCTGCTGATTAACCTTCTGGCCTGAATGGCTCAGTTGGTAGAGCAGAGGACCCGTAAGCGGACCCATGATCTGAAGGTCGGTGGATCGAACCCGCCCTCGGGCATCACTTTCATATCATGGGTCCTCCCCCCAGGATCAAGACATGACATGAATCGGCCCCCCCCCCCGGACCAAGACATGACATGTATCGGACCCCCTCCCCCCCAGGACCAAGACATGACATGTATCGGACCCCCCCCCCCCCCAGGACCAAGACATGGCATGTATCGGACCCCCTCCCCCAGGACCAAGACATGACATGTATCGGAACCCCCCCCCCCCGGACCAAGACATGGCATGTATCGGACATAGTCATATAGCTATATGACTATGTAATTGCTATGTGAACATAATTAGTTTCAAGTATGTATGTCATTATCAGATCGTTCAACAGTCAAGCCGCGATAGCTCACTTGGCAGAACAAACGGCTAGCAACCTGAGAGTCCCGGGATCGATACCACATCGGGGCAAACTTTTTTTGGTTTTTTTTGTTCACTTTTATGACTCTGTGACATTATGTGACAACATGTGACTGTGACATCATGTGACTCTGTGACATTATGTGACTGTGACTGTTTTTTTTTTTTTTTTTTTTTTTTTTTTTTTTTTTAAACATAATGGCTATATTTCTATGTCTATTTTCACTATTATTATGATAATATTTAATTAGTCATATTTCAATGGTTCTAACCACACAGCATAGGAATAAGTACATGTGTACAGAGTGTGGGGAAACCGATCAATAAATTTTAGAGTGCACTCGTTCAGAGTGTGGAGGAAACCGATCGATAAAATTTCAGAGTGCACTCGTTCAGACCGTGGGAACGATCGATAAATTTGAAAACATCAAAGGCCTAGACCGTGGGAACGATCGATAAATTTGAAAACATCAAAGGCCTAGACCGTGGGAACGATCACTAAATTTCAGAGTGCACTAATTCAGAGCGTGGGAACGATCAATAAATTTGAGAAGGAATGGGATTTTCCACAACTCTATGTTTTATGTTATAGTAGTTGGAAAATGACACTTCTAAAGCACATTTAACAAATGTGGGTTTTTATAACATATAATATATAAAATAAGTTTGAACATTTTAGCATGCTACTTATTTAAATGTTCTAAAGTTATAGTAGTGGAAAAATGATGGTTCTAGACCAACTTTAACAAATTTAGTTTTTAACACCATATGATATATAAAATAAGTTTGAACATTTTAGCATGCTACTTATTTGAATATTCTAAAGTCATAGTAGTGGAAAAATGATGGTTCTAGACCAACTTTAACAAATTTTGTTTTTTGACAAAATATGATGCATAAAATAAGTTTGAACATTTTACCATGGTGTAGTAGGGTAAAAATAAGGGTTCTAGACCAACTTTAACAAATTTCGTTTTTAACACCATATGATATATAAAATAAGTTTGAACATTTTAGCATGCTACTTATTTGAATGTTATAAAGTCATAGTAGTGGAAAAATGGTGGTTCTAGACCAATTTTAACCAATTTTGTTTTTTGACAAAATATGATGTATAAAATAAGTTTGAACATTTTACCATGGTGTAGTAAGGTCACAATCAGGGTTCTAAACCAACTTTAACAAATTTAGTTTTTTACACGTTTCAGACGATTCTACCACTTGGTTGGTTGGTTGATTGTTGGAAAATGGGAAGTGAAAATGTGGATAGTTATGTAGGAAAACTGCGCCCATTCAAAAGACGTGTTCGAATGGCAAGCCCATTTTGAAGACGTGTTCGAATGGCAAGCCCATTCAAAACACGTGTTCGAATGGCAAGCCCATTCAAAACACGTGTTCGAATAATTTTTGAAAGATATTACGTCGTGGTATTGTTCAACAAATTGTTCAACATGTTCAACACGTTCAACATGTCCAACATGTTCAACATGTTCAACAAGTTCAACATGTTCAACATGTTCAACAAGTTGTTCAACATGTTCAACATGTTCAACAAGTTCAACATGTTCAACATGTTCAACAAGTTCAACATTTTCAACTTGTTCAACATGTTCAACAAGTTGTTCAACATGTTCAACATGTTGTATATAAAGCTATGTTTAAAGACTTTCTCATCATTTGAACAGTGTAGGTTGAACCGAAAGGATGTATACATGCAACATTTGTTCGAAATCTTACAATTGGCCGCAAAGTCTTAAAAGACACTTAAAGGTTGCTCACGCTTCAGAAGTGGATGAAGAATCGGATATGGAAAACCCTGTAAAACTACCTTTCACGGAAACTTTAGATGAGTCTTCTATGGAAAGTCAAAGCGTCAACATAGCTGAAAAGAATGCACATGCTTGTACAGAATGTGGTGCATTGTACAACAGCGAAGAAGCTTTGCTCAAACATATGGAGCAGTGTGGTGAGGATGCTGATGACAGGAGTTCTGAAAGTGAGTCAGAAACAGACTCTGAAAGTGAGTCAGAAATAGACTCTGTTTGGCATGATATGGTTCAAGACGTCTACGATGACTATGATAACATATTTCAAGAAAAGGTTTCAGAATATGAAGAACAAGGACTTGAAGATGCGCGTGAAATAGCAAGTTATGACCTTCGACCCATTTATAAGCATGGACTAAAACAACTGTTTATGAGACTGTTCAACTATACCCAGCGTCTACAACAAAGCAAACATTATCAAAAGATTTTAGAGGACTTTAATTACTTTGTTGATGAAAAACATTATAAGTATTCAAAGGCATTAAAGGCGGCTATAAGGAAAAACAATGCATTCTTTGAAGAGCTACTAGATATGGAGGAGGAGGAGGATGGTAGCAGTGACAACAAAAGTGGCATGGACAGTGAACAGAGTGAAACAGATGCAGAAAAATAGACTTATTTGACTAAACTTTATAATAAAGACTTTATAAATGTTGTAATATTTTATTAACTTAAGCGTTGTGTAATATATGTCTTGCTTTGCAACATATAATGTCGTAAGGTTCCTGACACGGTTTTAATTGACCCGTAAACCATATATCATATATTGGGTATTATAGTTAATTTTGTATTATTATGTATTATATTCAAGAATTGTATTATTATGTATTATATTCAAGTATTGTTTTATTATGTATTATATCCAAGTATTGTATGAGAAAAATAAAAAGTTGAAAAGCATCATATGTGTTTTTATTGAACATTACAAATATGTACAATTATGATAAAAACAAAACTATTTCAAATACATATTATGTTAATACATGTGCAGAAGAACTTAACTTAAAATTTTATAACAACTGACGTCACATAAACATAGATAAAGTTAATTTCATAGTCTACATATGAAGACAATTTAATTTGAACTACATATCAAATGTACATGTCCATATGAGTCAAAGCTAAGTTCTTGTCAAGCTTCAAAACCGTCGGTCCAATCTTCTGCACTGTGATGAAATCACAGCATCCACTAAGCTCGTCATGCTGTTAAAACTGTATACAGTCATCTCGCTGTCTATTCAACCATCTTCTGACAGTCACTGCATTTATACAGATCCATTTTCTGAAGCATGAGATCCACAGACGTCATTTGCTTCTTCAGCATGTGCCAGTCTTTCAATGACAACAAAATTCCCTTCTTGGTAGGATATAACCTCCCAGATGCATGATTCGTAATATATTTACGAATGTTAACCATCACTTTCTGTTGATAATTCACCAATTTAATATATGTTTCTGCATTAATGGGTATCATAACCGGTGAATCGTCTACACGCATCTTCTTCATAGTGGTATCAGCTTTACGCTCCGGTTCTCGCTTCACATTAGGCTCTGTCGTATTTTTTCGCATTTTACACGGCGGCGTCATAGCTGGTAACTCATCTCTTTTTATCTTTCTAAGATGTGGTCGCTTTTGTCGCTGCTGACGTGACTTCGCCTTAGACTTCACCATGGGCATTGCCTTAGACTTTGCTGTAGGTATTGTCTCAGGCTTTGCTATAAAATTTTCTGCAGGCATTGCCAGAGATGGTAGTTGTTGTTCACTCACTGCAGACATGTTCACTCTTCAGTATCTTGATACAGAATGTGCGTTATGTCTTAGGGTAGGTACCTTTTATGCTCTATAGGGAGCTGCCACACTCGAGTTTGGACACACTATGTCCTAAAATGTTTAGAAATAATTTTACCATATGCGACTTTGCAGCCAATTGTAAGATTTCGAACAAATGTTGCATGTATACACCCTTTCGGTTCAACCTACACTATTCAAATGATGAGAAAGTCTTTAAACATAGCTCTATATATACAACTTGTTGAACATGTTGAACAACATGTTGAACAACAACATGTTGAACATGTTGAACAACTTGTTGAACATGTTGAACAAGTTGAAAATGTTGAACTTGTTGAACTTGTTGAACATGTTGAACATGTTGAACATGTTGAACATGTTGAACTTGTTGAACATGTTGAACATGTTGAACAACTTGTTGAACATGTTGAACATGTTGAACTTGTTGAACATGTTGAACATGTTGGACATGTTGAACGTGTTGAACATGTTGAACAATTTGTTGAACAATACCACGACGTAATATCTTTCAAAAATTATTCGAACACGTGTTTTGAATGGGCTTGCCATTCGAACACGTGTTTTGAATGGGCTTGCCATTCGAACACGTCTTCAAAATGGGCTTGCCATTCGAACACGTCTTTTGAATGGGCGCAGTTTTCCTACATAACTATCCACATTTTCACTTCCCATTTTCCAACAATCAACCAACCAACCAAGTGGTAGAATCGTCTGAAACGTGTAAAAAACTAAATTTGTTAAAGTTGGTTTAGAACCCTGATTGTGACCTTACTACACCATGGTAAAATGTTCAAACTTATTTTATACGTCATATTTTGTCAAAAAACAAAATTGGTTAAAATTGGTCTAGAACCACCATTTTTCCACTACTATGACTTTATAACATTCAAATAAGTAGCATGCTAAAATGTTCAAACTTATTTTATATATCATATGGTGTTAAAAACTAAATTTGTTAAAGTTGGTCTAGAACCCTTATTTTTACCCTACTACACCATGGTAAAATGTTCAAACTTATTTTATGCATCATATTTTGTCAAAAAACAAAATTTGTTAAAGTTGGTCTAGAACCATCATTTTTCCACTACTATGACTTTAGAATATTCAAATAAGTAGCATGCTAAAATGTTCAAACTTATTTTATATATCATATGGTGTTAAAAACTAAATTTGTTAAAGTTGGTCTAGAACCATCATTTTTCCACTACTATAACTTTAGAACATTTAAATAAGTAGCATGCTAAAATGTTCAAACTTATTTTATATATTATATGTTATAAAAACCCACATTTGTTAAATGTGCTTTAGAAGTGTCATTTTCCAACTACTATAACATAAAACATAGAGTTGTGGAAAATCCCATTCCTTCTCAAATTTATTGATCGTTCCCACGCTCTGAATTAGTGCACTCTGAAATTTAGTGATCGTTCCCACGGTCTAGGCCTTTGATGTTTTCAAATTTATCGATCGTTCCCACGGTCTAGGCCTTTGATGTTTTCAAATTTATCGATCGTTCCCACGGTCTGAACGAGTGCACTCTGAAATTTTATCGATCGGTTTCCTCCACACTCTGAACGAGTGCACTCTAAAATTTATTGATCGGTTTCCCCACACTCTGTACACATGTACTTATTCCTATGCTGTGTGGTTAGAACCATTGAAATATGACTAATTAAATATTATCATAATAATAGTGAAAATAGACATAGAAATATAGCCATTATGTTTAAAAAAAAAAAAAAAAAAAAAAAAAAAAAAAAAAAAAAAAAACAGTCACAGTCACATAATGTCACAGAGTCACATGATGTCACAGTCACATGTTGTCACATAATGTCACAGAGTCATAAAAGTGAACAAAAAAAACCAAAAAAAGTTTGCCCCGATGTGGTATCGATCCCGGGACTCTCAGGTTGCTAGCCGTTTGTTCTGCCAAGTGAGCTATCGCGGCTTGACTGTTGAACGATCTGATAATGACATACATACTTGAAACTAATTATGTTCACATAGCAATTACATAGTCATATAGCTATATGACTATGTCCGATACATGCCATGTCTTGGTCCGGGGGGGGGGGGGGGTTCCGATACATGTCATGTCTTGGTCCTGGGGGGGGGGGGGGTCCGATACATGTCATGTCTTGGTCCGGGGGGGGGGGGGGTCCGATACATGTCATGTCTTGGTCCGGGGGGGGGGCCGATTCATGTCATGTCTTGGTCCTGGGGGGGGGGGTTCGATTCATGTCATGTCTTGATCCTGGGGGGAGGACCCATGATATGAAAGTGATGCCCGAGGGCGGGTTCGATCCACCGACCTTCAGATCATGGGTCCGCTTACGGGTCCTCTGCTCTACCAACTGAGCCATTCAGGCCAGAAGGTTAATCAGCAGGAAAATATTCCTCATATGCGGTTGGAATCACATCACACATGATTGACAGGTCATGTGACCAATGATGATTGACAGGTCACGTGACTAATGACGTCATGATGATTGACAGGCGACTTAGGGTTATCCTGCTTAGAACTGTCTTAATATGCCATAACATCATGATGACGTCATGATAACGTCATGATGACGTCATTATAACGTCATGATGATGACGTCATTATAACGTCATGATGACGTCATTATGACGTCATTATGACGTCATGATGATGACGTCATTATAACGTTATGATGACGTCATAACGTCATCATGATGACGTCATTATAACGTCATGATGACGTCATTATGACGTCATTGAACGGGCGCGCGCTCTTTCGATTACCTGTTTCAAAATACCCATGCGAATTCGAAAACAATCACGTCACTGTTTTCGGAGCCCCATGGGGCTCCGAAAACACCTCGTGACGTCATTATGACGTCACTTCCTGTTTTCGGAGCCACACTTTTATCCTGCTGAAAATCCCATTCCTTCTCAAATTTATTGATCGTTCCACCGCTCTGAACGAGTGCACTCTAACATTTATCGATCGGTTTTCCCCCACACTCTGTACGAGTGCACTCTGAAATTTATCGATCGGGTTTTCCCCCACACTCTGTACGAGTGCACTCTGAAATTTATCGATCGGGTTTTCCCCACACTCTGTACGAGTGCACTCTGAAATTTATCGATCGGGTTTTCCCCCACACTCTGTACGAGTGCACTCTGAAATTTATCGATCGGGTTTTCCCCACACTCTGTACGAGTGCACTCTAAAATTTATCGATCGGGTTTTCCCCACAGTGACGTCATTATGACGTCACTGTTTTCAAACCCCCGTGGGGGTTTGAAAACACCACGTGACGTCACTATGACGTCACTTCCTGTTTTCAAACCCCCGTTTTCTCCCTACTAAAAGCAAAGTATCTTAAAAAATTTCCGAGCTATCCATTACGACCTGCGCCCACGTAACAGACACCGGATATTATTTTAGACGACAACAACGCAAGAACTATGCAAGATGCAGCTCCCCAGAGCTTAACAGTGATCCGATTTACCGCTTACAAGAACAATTCTAGTTTCAAGTTGTGGAGTTGTATGATATCACTGGTCACCCCAGACATCCAGAACCCGCAACATTCTATCTAGTACCAATATTTTGTCACTAAATCTTTGTTTATAGTGTGCGCCGTAAAAGTTAACAGTATTTTTTTAGCATGTCCCGGACAATAATGCTTCAGTGAAACAGACCGAAACATTACGCCAAACATGCCGCTCGCATTTAAACTGAGCTCAGAAGTATATCCATTTAAGTGACCATTTCACTGTATGAAAAAAAGTTTTAACCCCAACAGAAAATATAAATGTTTGTCGCTACCCAAAGTGTGCTCTTCGAAACAAAAATAGAAAAAAACACACACACACACACGATTTTTTTTTTACATTCATTTTATACACTTTCAAGTATGACAAACATAACGAACATTTTTTTATTTCTTTTTGAGAATGTTTCGTTCATAAGCTTTAAAATGAAGAACGTTTAAATGCACAGCGAAGCAGGTTCACATGCCACTTGAAGAAGAAATCCCTTCTCAAGATGGACGATCAACAGACTGACAAAACAAACATAATTGATATTTCACCTCACCGCATAACAGGTTTATATTAAATCAATAGCAAACAAATATAAGTTATTTCTTAACTTATACAAATACTTTACACATTTTGCTCTTCCACAAGCTATGCAAAGAAAAAAAAAGAGTTTAAATGACAGATACAGGAAATGGACATTATTTTACTGCTTAAAAATAACAGTGAAAACAGTCACAAGTTCAGAACGTGTCTTCGGGTTAAGAGAAAAGACGGCGGGCGAGGGACGGGTTATTAGATACTACGGTAACCAGGTAAGTTTACAGTTTACAGTTTTCGAGAAAACAAACTCAAATAACCCATGTCCCGATGTAGTCGATATTTTACTGATGAACAATTTTCATTTAGCGCTGTGATTTAGTTTCGGGTCATCCGATATATCGGGTCAATCCACATCAATTTAAAGGGGATCCGATGAACATTATACTAGTAGAGCATGCATTATACATGTTAGATCATGTTTGAATTAGCCAAACACCTTATACTGAATGCGCCAAAAAATCTTGAAAAGTGGGGAATAAGCGCTGAGAGGCAGAAAGTGCAAAGGTTCTTTTTTTTTTAACCTAACACAACAGCACATCCTCACCAAAGTTAATAAAAATTCGTCAAAGTAAACTGCCGCGTTTTTCCCAGTGATAATTTATCGACAAAAGCAGCTGGATATGCAAATCTAGCCATTCAATCTGAACCGAAAACACAAATATTACAGCTACACAGTCAAGGCTAGTGCCTCCATACACCGCAGTAACAGCAGTAAGAGCAGCTTTGCTATACAAAGGATGGATGACTGCCTACGTTCTCATCTCTCTGTCATATTCCGGATGAGTTGATCCATCCTGATAATTTATCGCCGTGCTACGCAATTGTTAGTGCGCCAAAACAGAACGGTGCATTTTACGTCATTTTACAGAATACAAAAGCAAAGTTGTGCAGACAAATCCCAAGTTATAAGTGACTCCCGATATTCACAATATCTTTTTTTTAATCATTTAATTTCATTTCACTTACTGTTACAAGTGAAATTCTCATACTATGTGTAGAATTGTAACAGCACGACACAACACGAGCAGACAAGGTGCATTTTTCTACGATGCTACCACTTCACATACATATTTTTAAAATTCATTAAATCACGGTTATGACGTCACTACATTCATGAAGCGAGTTATTATTTTCCACAAAAAAACCTGTCTTTGCCGTGTTCTTAATAATAACCTGTTAGATCACGTCAGGTTATCATTTTGTTGAGGAAAATAGATTTAGTTCCTGGGCCAACTTGAATTTAACGACTGGATATTGACAGCCTTCAGTAAACAAGACTGAAAAATTTGACACATAGAGGCGCTGAATAGACATTTTTATGTGATCGCCTAGACGAAAAAAAAAAGAGTTGCGCCCCGTCTTTATGGCAGTTCAGTGACGACGTCAAAATGGCGTACGTACAACTTCTCCTGATACATATACAGACAGACAAATAGTTTAATAGGATAATTTTTTCATATACACAAACGTAAATACAAAGTTTTTCTACAACTTTTCTTCAAAAAGTCAATATAGTGTTTTCAAACGAAATTTCAGGAAACCTCTATTTGCGCCTAGCTACAAACAGAGTTGAATCAACATTTCGGTATGGGAGTTGTGTAGACGTACAGCAAGAAAAATAACGGTACCGAATTAACCGTCTCCAGCATACTTCCATAATAAATATCGTTCTTTTTTTTTTTTTTTAAATGACAGTTGAAAGACTTCGTTGGTGTTAATTTTGAATTCCGTGATGTCCGATCTACCCACTGTAATCGATATGATAAAAACACAACTTGGGCGAACGTCAATCCCCTGGTCACTGCCTCGAGCCGGATTTGATCCCGGGACCTCATGGTGGCCAGGCCAACCCTCTCACCAACCCAAGTCTCTAATGGCGTTCATAAAACGTTTCCTGATATCTTTGCAACGTCTTTTTCGATCTTATATTTCGTTACAAAAACAACTAGATATCATAATTATCCGAAAACACACACAAGATTGCGTGACTCATCAAAAAGATTTTAAGTGTTGTTAAATAGATAACTGAAGAAATAGCCATTTGATATTCAAAATTTTCCATGTTTCTTTACTCCGAACTAAACTTTCAATGCAAATCAAACCAGGTATTTTCCATCTATGCAACCTGCTGTTTACTTTCTTTTGGACAGGTTTTTATTATTTTTTTCACACATTGATTGACCCTCCTCTGGGATAATAAAAGAGTACTCATTTCACTCAATGCGTAGGCACATCGCAGGCAGTGATCATTTTATATTATGGTGGATCTTACTGCTTGAATAAACCTCTTGCCAGATTGGGACCTTTTCTGATCAAAAAACGCACGTTAAAGAAATGCAGGACTGGATAAGACCACTCCGTAAATGGGACAACCTCACAAAAAGGACCACTTTTCAATAATCCTGTTCAGTAGGCTGAACAAGGCCCTCTATTATGATGGATCCCACAAAAAGACCACCCCGGACATTGGACCACTTCAGATGCAATCCCGCTCACAGCCCAATTTTCGGGGTTCCAAACGCATGTGAATAACTATGACTGCCAAAACCTATGTCTGCCCATTTCATCTCTCTCCTTCAAGATCAGTCCCCTCCCTCCATTAAGGTATTTTCGTGCATGTGACATTGCTTTACACCACGATTTAGTTAATCTTAATATGTCAACATATCAAATTATGTACACAACACACAAGGTACGCATGCACTTCTTGAACAACGGCACGATGGACAAGGTACACATGTACTTCGTCAGTAATGGCACGATGTACAAGGTACGCATGTACTTCGTCACTAATGACACGTTACACAAGGTACGAATGTACTTCGTCACTAATGACACGTTACACAAGGTACGCATGCACTTCGTCAGCAAATCCACGATGTACAAGGTACGCATGCACTTCTTGAATAACGGCACGATGTACAAGGTACGCATGTACTTCGTCACTAATGGCACGATATACAAGGTACGCATGCACTTCTTAAATAACAGCACGATATACAAGGTACGCATGCACGTCTTGAATAACGGCACGATATACAAGGAACGCATGTACTTCGTGAATAACGGCACGATATACAAGGTACGCATGCACTTCTTGAATAATGACACGATATACAAGCTGTAGTAAAATTAAACGACACCATCAATATTTTACTTTCGGCAGTTCCTTTGAATCGATTTTTTTTTCACATTGCACTAGTTCTGGTAAATTTCCACTTTAGAATTTCACCGAATGCCTAAGGCTTTTTGACTTTCATTCTAGTTACTGTATTAGTTCTATTAACAGCACAAAATATGACGACAATCTATTACTGAAGAACTGTGATATGGCAGCGTTTTTGCTTCAGTTCCTTAGATGTGCTTTGCTACGGATAAGTGATTAATCCGTCGCTTCCACGCAGCAAAAAACTATTTTAAAACCGCAAGTAATAAATTCAACTGTTGCCTCATTCACGCCAACTTAACAACTACCACAGATTTTTTTTTTACATTTTGCGCGAGTCGCAAATTCAAAAAGAAATCAATCTATATGGAAATGAGGTCGAAGACTCTATCGAGCCGATTGTAGAACCGATTCCAAATCGTTAGTAACTTCAACAGAGGTCCGAGAAGAGCAGCTCATCTATTCTATAAAAGTTGCCGCTTATAAATCACTGTCATCGCTCTCGCTCTCTTCGCGTATTTCCGTTTCCATGTCAATCTCCTCCTCACTGCTCTCTTCCCCCTCACTTTCGACGACCCCTAGAGCTGCGCATTCGAGCTTGACATTTTCAAGGAAATTGGGCGCTGGGTAGCCGTGGCCTGAATGGTCGTACATTTCAGTCTTGTGGTGTATGCCATTCCATATGACTACATTCTGGGCTCCCGTTGTAGAGGAGGTACCCACGGTGAAGGTCAAACGGCGTTCCCATGCCTTGATCAACAGTTTCAGAACCTGAACGAATAACAGAAAAAAATAATAAAAACATTACTTTTCACTTTCAGTTTTCATTTTAACTTTCACTTTCAGTTTCCATATTGAAAACTGGATCCTTTTCCATTTACCACAAGCCTTTCGTATCCACTTAAGTTAGAAGTGAACAATACAAGAAACATTTTTTAGACAGATGAGAATTATTCTTCTTCTTTTTTTCAGGTTTTCTTCAAATTTCAAAGATCGGACAAAGCAGGTCATTAAAATTTGCCGTTTTTATTTTGTTCGTTATTAGTCTTGTCGCACTACTCACCCTCTGGCCCTGGCCGTTGTTGGGGAGGTATGCAATCCGGGGGAAGCCTTGTGTGTGATACCGCTGTCCCGGATTGGGATGTTCCGAACCCTGTCACACACACACACACACACCATGGTACCATTATACGCAGCCCGGGAAAAGCCATGTTTACGTAGGTGTGTCGGAAGGGGGGGGGGGGGGTGAGGGGTAGGAGGGGTGGGTGGTGGGTTAATGACATCTGACGCCTAAAAGTTCCCGCATATGCAGTGGAAAGTAACATTATTTGGCACCACCAACCCTTCCTAAAATTAAATGCATTGTCCAACTCGGTTCAGTCAAAACACGGTATGAATGAACTCTATGAATGAACCGTTTTACTTTTTTTGTTATACTTCTATTATTATTATTATTATTATTTTTTTTACTATTATTTTATTTTTTTATTACACTTGATGACTTTCAATCCCCAGTTTCTTGAATTCGTACGATTCTGTAAACTGTTTCCGTATGATTCCTTTTTCCCGCAATAATCTTGTCAGGTGAACTCCTCTGAGACGGTCAGGGCTAGAACGACTAGATATGACAGCGACCTACTCTACCGACTTATTTAGACGTCGCGAAAGCTTGATTCACATCATCGTCTAGTCATTGACAACCATAAGTGATAGCGGTGATCGCTACATTGTGTTATCGGGTAAAACAGGATATGCATGAAATCAATTTTATTCATGAATATATTTGATCCCAACCAAATTACGACCAGGTTTGGGGGTTTTTTTGAAGGTAAAATCAACGTCTACACATCGTTGCTTATTTAACTTCTGTTCAACGTCGTAGCAAACGCGTTGATCTGTAGTCGTAACCAACCAAACCGGAAGTACAACCAGATCCGCACTGGCACAACCTCAAATCGACGTTTTCTCGGCCTCAGAATTGTTGGTGTAATATGACATGTCAAAAACCGTGTTGCGTTGTTTCAATGCAACTAGCAACTTGGCATGACTTGAACAAAGATTTTTTTACAGAAGTCTGAATTTCTTGAGTGCTAAGAATCGTACTTTTTGCGGCCCCATGTGTAATTTCCGCTACGCGATAGCGAAAACGATCTAGTTTATTTTTTTTATTTTCTTTCATTTTTTTATTGTTCTGTTCCTGAGTACAACCTCTGCCTGACCTGCGTGCCCGGTTTGACGTCATACATCACACGTATAGTATCACAGTCGGGGTGGCCGGGCAGGGAGTTCGTCAGGGTGTCGTACGTCATGGTGCCGTCCGGACAGATGCCGCGCTTGACGCCGTAAATAGTCTTGCAGGTGGGGCACTGTATGCACTCGTCCTGCTCAAAAGGAAATAATAAACCTAACGTGAAATAAGCCAGAGCACAGACCGCAACCGGAAGTGAAAATCCAAGATGGCGGCCATTGTGGCATTGAAGGTAGGTCGTAATGGACAGACAGACAACACCTAAACCTCTGACTTCCTTCTCAAATATCGGGTGTGGGGGGGGGGCTAATTAAATATCTGAGAACAGTCACTTTCTTGTTTAAAATGAAATACTTGAAACATTATGTTTAAACGTAAATATTTTGGGGCACATTAAAGAGGACTTAGAAGAGTTGCGATTATGCATCGACAGCATAATCAAAATGAGAAGTGATCTGTGACCACTGAGTGAGAAGTGATCTGTGACCATTGAGTGAGAAGCGATCTGTGACCACTGAGTGAGAAGTGATCTGTGACCACTGAGTGAGAAGTGATCTGTGACCATTGAGTGAGAAGCGATCTGTGACCACTGAGTGAGAAGTGATCTGTGACCACTGAGTGAGAAGTGATCTGTGACCATTGAGTGAGAAGCGATCTGTGACCACTGAGTGAGAAGTGATCTGTGACCACTGAGTGAGAAGTGATCTGTGACCACTGAGTGAGAAGTGGTCATGCGAGGAAGTGATCACAGCATTGAAGAATATAAGGAATAACCAACACGGTCTTAGTCATGAGAAGAGATCACAATTTATAAGATTTCTCAGAAGACTCGACTAAGAACAACTGGAAAACAATGAGCATGGAGAGCAGACGGAAAACAATGAGCATGGAGAGCAGACGGAAAACAATGAGCATGGAGAGCAGACGGAAAACAATGAGAATGGAGAGCAGGATACCTTGGCGCCGCTATCGTACATGGCCTTCAAGCAAGACTTGTGAAACATGTGACCACATTTCAGCTGCAAAGGCACGCTTCGTTTCTCATCCACGAGCCCAGAAGTTTCATGTATACCACTCATACAGACGCAGCAGTCCTCCAAACAAAAAAAAAAAACAAACGGAATCAAGAACCAAGTGTATTGTTAAAAACGTTCAGCAAATGCAACAGCCTTTTCTTCTCATTCAGGTAACATTTCAGAAAATGTAACGGCTTATTCTTCTCGTTCAGTTCATATTTACACTGCCAACGCTGTTGTATTTTAATTTATCACCGATGATTGGTCATTGTGTGTGATGACTTTGCGTTTCGTATTTCTTAGTTCATTTTTTTTTAAATTAACAATATCAATTATAAAAAATATCCAGGGAGTTTCATTTAATATAACACATGGAAATTATGGAGGATGTTTTGGTTGGTGGTGGGGGAAGAGAGGGGGGGCGAGGGGGGCGAGGGGGTGGCGAGAGGGTTTCACCGGAAATTACCTCATCCTTTGGCGGATCGCTGAGAACTTTCATCACAGGATTGATTATGTGGTCAAACTCCCTTTCTGAAAGAGGAAACAGGAAATATCGAGCAAAATACACGTTTTTGTTCTGCACAGCAAAAGCAATTGCTAAAAAAATTAATGACTAAAAAAAAATCAATTGCTAAGGTCAACATTTTTTTTTTATTCTATGCTGATTCAAAATAAGTCAATAATTAATTAAACGAAGGAAGAAAATAATTAACTGTTTATCGATGGCATATGTAATGGTATAACACCATCTCCTATACCCCAGGGCTAATTTCCTTTTTTTTTAACCATGCATTAAAACATAGTGATATCTAAATACCTTGGATGCCTTCACCAAACAAACCTCACCTTTTGTTTGTTTCTTCTGCGATTTTGAATGCGACCTATTAGTGAAGGACCCGTATGGGGGTAGTCTTGTTATCGTCTTTCTTCGGGCCCCAACGCCACTGTCCGGAGCACCGACAGCTGTTGTGCCTCCAGAGCTCGATGATAACAGCCCACCGGTACTTTTTGTGCTTAGATTTAAAGCGGAAGGTGGCCTCGAACTAGTTGCAGACGACTTCCGGTAGGAGTGCGCATGTGCTTCACTTACCTTTCCTCGTGTTACAGGCCCTAGTTTGGGGAAAAAGAGAAAACTAGAGCGGCCAATGTACACCAACATCAGTGTACCCGAACATGTCAAACACTTTTATTAGCCAGTCCTTGCACATTTGGTTTTGTAAACAAACAAAAAATGCCGACCCCTCTCCGACACCCTCCCCTACCCTTTTCCACTGCGTGCCCAGCCTCCGCTTTATAAGGCCTTATTTTAACAATTTCGAACTATTTCAGAGTTGCAAGACCTTTCACCTTGTATAAACATATCTGAATACACATGCCACTAAGTCGGGTTAAGGGACACCTTTATCCCATTCCGGGAGGAGGGGTGAGGGGGGGGGCTACGTAACCCAATATGTGGGTGCCTTAATCCTTAATTCCTATATAAGCCTCGATGCATATTAAGCAATGTGGACTGTGGTCACTATAAACTGGGATTATACTCTACGTCCTTTTAATCTGGGTATGGAGGGTGATCAATACAGAGGTTTTACTATATGTCTTTTTTATCCGGGTTACGACAGAGAAGTTTCACTGTTCGTCTTTTTATCCGATTCTAGGAGGTGGTTGTTAAAAACAGGTTTAACTATATCTCTCTTATCCAGGGTCGAGGGTGTGGGAACTACAAACAGGTTTTTTGTGTACGTCTTTTTATCCGGGTCTTACTATTAGTCGCTACAAACAGGTTCTACCGTAGTTTTTTTATCCAGGTCTTGAAGGTGGTTCCTACATAACCAATTACCCATTTCACAGATGCTTTTTTTACGCATACCGCCACCTCCCAATATACACAAACAGAAGCAATGATTTTTACATAAAAAAAAGAATTAAAACGTGCCGTTGCTTGGAATACTACATGCAAGAAATCTTCCAAGTACTGTGCATTCTGAAGTTAAGGCCTACCGTTCGCGGTACTACTGTCTGTACCGGAAGTTCCGCTCCCTCTTCGAAAAATCGAACCAATCGCCGCCGAAGCGCTGCTCAACATCCTTGACGTATAGCTCCCGTTCGCAGAATAACCACCAGATGGCGCCGTTTTGGAAAACATGCTTGTTCCAAACCCTGATATACCACCGCCAGTGGCGCCAGTAGCCGATGGGGAACCATATATAGAACTGGCGGAGGGTCCGGATGGATTACTCCCTCCTTTGTCGTAGAGATACCTTTCAGCATTGGGATTGTGAACACGCCGTATTCGACGCTCGCGTTTTGTTTCTACACGCGTCTGGATCATCTTCTTCAAGTTGACTTTGTACGGCATCGCCAGCTGTTCTCGACGCATGTCGATCTTTTCCTCTTTGTTCTGATAACCTCTTTCTAGCCTGTCCGAGAAAAATGCCATATACGGCTGCCATGACCCAGGAACTGAATGTAGAAAAACAAAGAAACGACAGTATTATAAGTTTTTGTTTCAAAATTAACCAGCACGCGTACAAGCCAAACTATACACTTGGGTTTGCGGCTTGCGGTGCTGTAGGCTGCTACAAGCTCCCGATCGTGTGGTATTATTAGTTTCTTGACTGCGCAAGAGACTGTACGTACATATCTTGTAAAATTCACTCAAAACGCTATGATTTTAAGTTAAACATATAGAGGTCTTGGGCTATCTGTCTTACAGAGCACGCGACCAGCACTTCCTGAACAGATAATGGCTTTCATTTCACTTTACGTATTAATCACTTACTCACGACAGGCGACTAGAAAAAAAAATGAAGGAAAGATGAAGAAATCACTATCATGCATATCTCCAACAGATGCACGGCGTTAATCTTCTTTTTTTTTTCAACTTCAATATCTAAGACAACTCAGCACTCACCATCCCCTTCAAACTGCCACACAAATCCGCGAGTCACAACGGAGTCTTGTGGATACAACCGCCGTCTGATGTTCCGCCGTGTACCTTAAAAAATGCGCAAAGATTCTTGTAAGATATTGCTGCTGAAAAAAAGTGGGTCAGTGAAACTGGCTATGTCCCCTGCCGGCGTACAATCCAAGTATTTGATTTCGTTAGGTTGGACTACAACCCTTAAGCAATTCGTGTCATATTCGTGAATTTTAAAATGTAATGTCCTTGGGCCGACATGGCTCATTTACAATACCAATTCTTGTTACCACCCATACTACCTATGTGCATAACATTTTGCCAATTGATCAAAAAATGTAGGCTTGAGTGTTTTAACAAACTCATTTCGGCATGTAAGGGTTGTGAAAATTTCTGAAGTTCAGCTGGGCCAATGTCCTTGGGTTCATTTACAATACTGACCTTTGTTGGTTCCAATACTTCCTATATGTAAAAGATTTCAACAATCGAACCAGAAATGTTGGCTTGAGTGTGTTAACAAACGCATTCAACTGAGTAAGGATTGGGAAAATTTGTGAAGTTCAGCTGTGCCAATGTCCTTGGGTCGACATGGCTCATTTACAATACCGATCCTTGTTCGTTCCAGTATTACCCATATATACAATATCTTAACAATCGGTCGAAAAACGTAGGCTCGATTGTGTTAACAAAAAAGGTGTCGACAGACGGACAGACAAACTCGAAAACTATAGTCCCCCGGCGGGGGACTAATAAGAATTCTGAAGCAAATAAGAAACCAGATATTTTTTGGCAGGCTATTCCGGAATAAACCAGTTTGTATATTATTCACTTTCTTTTATATGGGTGTAGGAAAAATGGTCACGGAAACAACGGTAAACGGAAAAAAGGTAAAGTGCTGAAAGCGGAAAATACGGTAACAATAAAACAAGAATGTACAGGGACATTGTGACCAGCCGAGATCTAGTGAATCTATGAATAAGCTTGTCGGGTGCCGGAAGTGATAGTCACACTGTACAAGTTTGTCCAAGAACAAATCCCCAGCATACGAAAAGTGATAAGACCAAATCCAGCGTGAAAAATTGGGCTTCAAAAGACGAGATGGCAATGAGCCAGCTAAATAATTAATTTAGCAACGGACCCGAACATAGACCAATTTTTCCAGAAAAATAACTTCGAACAACGTATCGAAATTGTTTCCACACACGTGTACTGTTGACATGTACTGTCTGACACACACGTGCACTGTTGACATGTACTGTCTGACACACACGTGTACTGTTGACGTGTACTGTCTGACACACACGTGTACTGTTGACATGTACTGTCTGACACACACGTGTACTGTTGACATGTACTGCCTGACACACACAATTAGTTCAAGTAGCAGAAACGACCAAACACATTCGCCTTTTGAAAAGAAGAAAACGCCGCGTTTAAAACATCATTAGTTAAGTTTTAATGTTTTGGTATGTATTATTTTGTTGGGTTTGCATTTCCGACCAGTGCGCATTTTATTTAACTTGCGTTGATGTGCGGTTTGCATTTCGGAAAAATGCGCATGTTTATTTAACTTGCCGTTATGCTCTGTTCGTATTTAGGACCAGTGCGCATATGTATTTAGCTGGCTTTGATGTGCGGTTTGCAAAGCGGACCAGTGCGCATGTTTAGTTAATACGCATTGATACGCGGCTCGCATTTCTGATCAGTGAGCATGTTCCTAATTGGTTGGCTGGTCTAAAAACGGAATCAAAATTCAGAACTTTATTGAACTTATTAGACCAGTTCTCCTTTCCCTGTGACTGAGCCAACAACAAAACAAAGCAAACTGAATCACACTCGCACATTATTTAACAGGTCAAAGGTGTTCCGCGTTGGTGTTAGCCTTCCAATGAATGTTGTAGCCTATTCCTCTGAGAAACTGCTTCACTGTCTTTGTGCGATCAATCAGTTCCCAAATGGAAGGGTGTATGGTCCCAACCAGATGTTCGATCCAGTGACTCCAGGCGTCGCAGAGACTGTTGGTCCACTGTTCTCCATGTGGTGTGACTTGGTGGGTGTTCCGCATTTCTACCTTGAACAGCGGCGGAGTTCGTCGAAACAGGGGGTTGTCCGGGGTTGCACTTGTCGCCGTTTTGGTTTTCTTCGTTATGGCCGTCGCCGTTTTGGCCGTCGCCGTTTTGGCCGTCGCCGTTTTGTCCTGGATTCGTTGATTAAGCATGCAAGTTATTTTCTGAAATAAAAATTAACCCTGATATATTGTGATTAGATGATTTACCACAGTTTCGTTTTAGAACTTTACTGTGTATCGTTATTTCTGTTACCATTTTTCCGCACCCCCTTTCATAGCCCACTTGTGAATATATTTCTATGAAAATGGAATTCTGTTGATTTTGCTGGTTTTTTTCATCATTTTCCAAAATAATTCAGTGGAAACGCCAAATCTTTTCAGCAAAATTCTAAGTATAAACCCGCTTATTCGCTAACCCCAAGAAGCGGCATGCTACACGGTTACCACTACCGATTTAGCATAGCTTATAACGGGAAAAAATTGGCAAGTATCTGCCAAAAACTTTTGGACTGATATTTCAACAACAATGTCCAGGGGCATTGTGACCACCGAGATCTAGTAAATCACGTATCAAACATAGGCATCAGACATGCATGGCCCTCAGCCAGCCGGAACATTCGAAACAAGGAAAAGAGTAGGTTTGAGGCCAGTCACAGGCTCATTTCAATCCTTAACACCGAAAAGAAAAAAGGGTGGCAGTGCTTTAAGATGAACAACAAAAACATTTACCATGAAAAAGTCCAGGTGAGCCACTGTCCTTGGTCGTATATAACTCATATCCAATAGGGATCTTCATTGCTCCATGCACTAGCTTTATCCGAAATATCTTAGTAATTAGTAAAGAATTGTAGGCTAGAGAGTGTTCACAAGCCACATGTCACCAAACCTGATAAAGGCAGAAATAAGAAAATTTCCAAGTCCAGCTGAGCCACTGTCTTTGGTCGGATATGGCTCATATACAATAGGGATCTGTTTTCGTCTATATTCTAGCTATATCTAAACTATATTAGTAATTAGTAAAGAATTGTAGGCTAGAGAGTGTTCACAAGCCACATGTCACCAAACCTGATAATGGTAGAAATATGCAAATATCCAAGTCCAGCTGAGCCACTGTCCTTGGTCGGATATGGCTCATATACAATAGGAATCTTCATTGCTCCATATAGAAGCTATATCCGAAATATCTTAGTAATTGGTAAAGAACTGTAGGCTAGAGAGTGTTCACAAGCCACATGTCACCAAACCTGATAATGGTAGAAATATGCAAATTTCAGCTGAGCCACTGTCCTTTGTCGGATATGGCTAAAAAACAATAGGGATCTTCATTGGTCCATATACAAGCTTTTTTTAAATTTTTTAAGCGATTGGCAAAAAAATGTGCGCTAGAGCGTGCTCACAAGGTAAGTGTCACAGACGGACGGACACGGCCACAGCAATAGCCTTCAGCCAATATTGGCTGAGGGCTAAAAATCCTGTTGTAGTTTCCATATTGTTAAACGCCGTTGTTAAATGGGAACAAATTTATAAAGGAAGTCGGTCAAAAATTGTGGGAGAAGAAGCATTTTGAAAATTGGCTGCTAAATATTTTAAACCCCCCCCCCCCCTCTCATTTAGCCCATTTTTGGCGGATCGCCAGTAACGTAACTTTTCAAAAGAGGACCACCTAATGCAATTTATGGAAAATTTGAAGACTATCCGATTAAATTCGTGGAAGAAGGACTTTGAAAAATAGTTACCGAAAAAAATTGTCAAATCCAAAATATGGCAAATTTTTGGTTGATCACTGCAAAAGTAACTTTTCAAGAGATAGCAGGCTAGTGAACATTTATGCAAAATTCGAAGGCAATGCCATCAAAATTGTGGAAGAAAAAAAACCTTTGGAAAATTGGTTACTAAAAATTCTAAAATGCCCCCCCCCCCCATTTTTCGGCGGATCGACGAAAAAAAGTAAAGTATCAACGGACAAGCACCCAGGGAACAATCGGTCAAAATTGGAAAGATATCTAGAAGCATTTTGAAAATTGGCTACTAAATATTTTAAATGCCTCCCCCCCCCCCCCACAGTTGGCCAATCTTTGGTGGATCTCCGAAAAAACCTTTTCAAAGTGGACCAAGTGAACATTTATTTAAAATTTGAAGACCATCCGATTCAAACTGTGGGGGAACAATTGGAAAATTGGCTACCAACAAAATTTTAAAATTGCCCCCTATTTGGCTAATCTTCGGTGGATCGCCAAAAAATTTCAAGATTGGCTCCCAAAAATTTTTAAAATACCCCAATTTAGCCAATTTCTTTTTGGATCGCCAGAAAAGTAGCTTTTCAAGAGAAGAAAACATGGTGAAAAATTAACAAAACTGGAAGGTGATCCGATCAAAACTGTGGAAGAAGCATTTTGAAAATTGACTACCAGTAAATAAAAAATATGCCCCCCCCCCCCCCCCCCTCCCTCCCGTTTGGCCAATTTTGGGTGGATCGCCAAAAACAGTACTTTTTCAAGAGCAAAACATCAAGAGAACAATCGCGCAAAATTGAAAAGGAACCTGATCCAAATTGTGGGAAATGAAATATTTTGAAAACTGGCCATCAGTAAATTAAAAAATGACCCCATTTGGATAATTTTCTTCGGATCGCCAAAAAAAATGTAATTTTTCTAGAGAGGCCTGACAAGAGAACAGCTGTACTAAATTTTTTCAAAATCTGATTAAAATTGTGGGAGAAGCATTTTTGAAAATTGGCAACCAAAAATTTCAAATGCCCCAAATTTAGCCAATTTTGGCGGATCACGAAAAAATAGTAATTTTTCAAGTGGGGTCTACGTGGAGAATATTCGCATAAAATTTAAAGATAATTTGACCAAACTTGTGAGAAAAGAAGCATTTTGAAAATTCACAACCAAAAAGTTTAAAAGCCCCCCCATTTGGCCAATTTTTGGCGTATCGCCAAAAAAGGGTAACTTTTCAAGAGACGCCTACCTAGAGAACAATCGTGCAAAACTGGAAACGAATTTATTCAAAATTGTCAGAGAAGAAGCATTTTGAGGAGAGGCCTGTCTAGAGAGCATTAGCACAAAACTTGAAAGGAATCCGATCAAAACTGAATAGATGAAGCATTTTAAGTAAAAGTTTACATACGTACATACGCACATACAAATGACAGATGATCCTCTACTGACGTGATACGAGCAGCCCGACGAAGTCGGCTGGTCTAAAAAGCATAGAAGAAACTAAAATCTATCACTGATTTAAGTGTACATTTTACAGATAATCCATTTTAGATTATCTGTAATATACCACAAACCTACGACCGTCCGCCACTCGTGGGTGGTTTTTCAAGGATACTTTTTTGTTTTCGGTGTAATGGAGTTCCCCTTTGGAATGTCGAAAGTGGAGAATTATAGACATGTTTCCAGAAAATTACAAAGCAAACTGTAGTATTTGTGTTGAGTTATAGGGAAATTAAATATTTCCGGGCAAAATATTTTTGCACAACTTTATTCCGCCATATTATTTTATCATCCCGAAATCTGAGAATTTTACGAATTAATTGATTAGATAACTACATAAACCACTAATATAAAAGAAAAAGTATACCAAAATGCCAAACATGAACTGGTTTAGGTAGTCCTGCCATTTAAAAGGGGTATTGTTTTATTTAGCCGACCTCTCGGGTGATAATTGGCGAGACAAAAATGACATTTTCGGGATAAATGTTGATTCCCGGGATTGCGAACTTGTATGAACACTGGCAAAAGACCTAGGTTCAGGGTTGGGAAAAAGACGGCTATTCCAGATTTGACCAGGCCAGTGGTTTTTTCCTGATTTACCCGTCTTTTTCTGGTCAAAACAGGTCAAATCTGCCCTTTTCTGGTCAATTGTCAGGCCTTCAAACGTTCCCAAGTTGACATGCAAACAAGTATTCCATATCAGTAAACGGGAAGCCTTTAGGTTTTAAAGACAACTAGTCTACAAATGAAGATAAGTCATGAACCACAACGAGTATTTATTTACAACCGTAGTCAGCAGAATCGAGTTTGTTTAAACAACGCAGATACTTGTGCTCTGCTGTGTCACTCAATTGCATTTTAATCGCTATTTGTCTGGAGTGTGTCGGCTTAAGGCATCGCGCAACATGTTTTATGTAAACATGTGTTTTCTCTGTTCCCCGCCAAGCGTCATATAATGACTACGCTATTGTTCTAATTGTCTCCGGAGCACGTCAACTCAATATATATAAAGGCAACCCAGTTCTTATTTTTGTAATAAGAAAAGCTTCTTATTACGCGAAAACTGAATAGTCTGCAATTTAGAATAAAATATTTAGGAATATAAGCTGAATAATTATAATTATTATATAATCATTATATAATTTTACTATTGCATAATTATTATATTTTAATTATTACATATATTTCAAAGAGAATTTTAATTATTTTAAGTATAATTTCGAAAGGTGAAAAACTTTTCTAGTATTTCAGCTGTTTTTATGTCTCTTGTAAGAACTGACCACAACTGACCAGAAAACGCCACTTCTGGAGAATTGACCGGGACGGATTTATCTGGATAAATCCCCCGGACAAATCCACCTGAGATTTTACCATGCCAACCCTGCCTAGGTTACTGGTATATACTAAAATAATTAATAGATGCAAAATCAGGTATAAATTTAGTCTGTACACACACAACATTTAATTTTTCCAAGCTTTTGAAATAGCAGTTCAAAAGGTTTTGGCATATAATTACAAGATTTTGCGTCACTTTTCACGCAATAAACCAGGCTCCAGAATGTCAACTATTGTATGAGTTTTGTAGTTATTTCCCCACTTTAAAAAAAAGCGTGACACAGAGGTTATGCATCATTGCCGTGGTACTTTGAGGGTTTTTACGAATGCCAGTAGAGACAATTTTTCACAACATCCCCACAGAGGTGCCTCAAAGCGAGCGTAATCGATTTGCATACCGTTATCCAGCCTGGATTTGAAGCAGGTACACCGAAACCTCTTTCACCTTAGCGAAGAAATAAAAGATGTACAGCGCATTAAAAATTGAACCTGTTATGCAAAACGGGTACACTGGATATGAACTTCCGGTAAAAGTCTGAATAATAGGTACCAATATGCAGGATACGTCACCCAGATCAGATGCAGATGAAACCCAGCCGAACAATGGAAGACGTCGTAGCGCTGACAGAGATATACCGTGTAAGTGTAAGGATGGCTGACTCGGAGCTACTTATTCGCTTACCTGTGGAAAAACGAATTTGATCCATACTTATAAAATCAATACAATAGTGCCTCATATTAGCATCAACTGGTCCGAGATTTAATTTGGCTTCTGTGCTATGCCCTTCAATAAAGTTTGACACATGAGGTTCATACTGGCGCCATGCAAGTGTTTCATCCTGCCACTCCCAAACAATTGCATTCTTACTGCTGGTTGACATTTCACCAGTTATCCTTCAAACAGGTAGACAATGGTAAACAGATGATGTTAACTTTGCACCATGGGATAATCTCAATAGTTTTTCTTTGTTTCACTGCTAGAGTTCATCGTTTGTATCTTTTATTTCCTTCCGTAAAGTGAAAGTGAGAAATGCTACAACAGCTGAACCAACAGAAAAGATGTGTTACTATGCACCGAAGGTACGGCTTAAACTGGCACTGAATTTATACTAAACGCCCACTATAGAGTTTAGCTAGAGGTCTGCGTTCAACGGTGTGGATATGCGTTCAACTTTGTCAGTTGCCAGTGATCAGCATGCAATAGAGTTTACTTCCTGGCCAGTCTAGGTAAACTCGCGACATTTTCAGTTTCGGAAGGTTATTTCTATAAATATCTTCTGATTTTTCCTCAACTACTTTAAAACAAAGGGAATTTTTAAGAAAAGCAATTAATATATATTATGTTCGACTAGAAACACGATTTTTAACATAATTTCAATTTTACAACTTAATAAAGTACGCGCTGATTATAACACGCACTAACTGAGTAATGCAATCCTGTAAAAAGAAATGATAACAAACCCTCAGTGTGCTCTAACTGCGTACAAAAGTCACAAAGCAAATTCACAAAAAAACAATGGGCATGACTCCGAGATGCTATGACGATGGCTTTGTTACATGAAACGTTTTCCTTTGCATTGCACTCATGTCGCAGAATCTCGAGTTTGTTTGCTTTTTCCCCGCTATTTATGAATCGATTTTGCTTGTTCGTGTTATAATGAGGATAGATCCTGGTGCAGTCGTGCTTTGTTTGGGATTCGAGCACTTGTAAAAGACCAATGAGCTCGCCGCTGCGCGGTCCGTTCACAGGTCTTCCACGCGTGCTCGAATCCATACAAAGCACTCAGCCCTACGATCTATCCCTGTATTAATGGCATTTAAGTGAATTTAACAGACAAGCTGTTTTTGAAGTTCACAACTGTTCTACAGATACGTTGAAATAATCAAGATCATGTTGTCTTTCATTGGTCTAAAACTGTTTGTGCGATTTAAAAATACATTTAATTTAGCGTGTGATCTAGAAATGAAGGACTCATTATCCAACCTATTTCAAATCCTTAATAAAACTGCAAAAACACTAAGCTTACGATCTTTACAACACCAATTGCCAGAAAATAAAAAACCGAAGATATAAAAAACTTATAAGAAGAGGTTATTAGCTGGATTTAGCTGTTGTTTATATTGCGTTGTCAAACAGTCAGCGCATCAGCGGCATTCTGTTGGCTGAAACATACTAAATAAATCGTGTAAACAATCCACAATTGAAGTACAGGTAAGTGGTTATAAGTTAAGTCTTGTCTTCTATGTTTACAATATTACAAACAACAATGTATATTAAGATATTCAATACTACAGTTTATATTTCCATAATATTGTTTTTTTAGAACAGACTGTTATAGCAGAGTAAAGTTGGTGCAGGGTATCAGGGTATAAATGCATATAAGTTAACTCAAACTTTTAACGGCTTCGGAAAACTTGTTTGCACAAAAACTTTAATCCATGAAGCAACATGTACCATGTTGATCCGAATTCAACCAAAATATTTTTAGCCACCTTCCTTCAATTTAAAATATACAGTGATTGCATATTTGCAATAAAAATCATATTTTAGTTTCGGAGAACTTGTCTGCACACTGAGTTCCTTTTATGGATGTTTTTAAGTATCGTACTAAATGCCGCAGAAATAATGCATTCATTTATTCTCTAGAACTATAAGAATATAACAATTGATATTATGGAATAGTCGAAAAACTCTAAGAATTAAAAAAAAATGAGGCTGAATTTTTTCAAGTTGTTAAGAGGGTCATGGAAAACTATGAAGGTACAAACAAGTACGAATCTTGAATCAAAGCTATTTTTATTTAAGGACAAGATAACCGTTAAAAATACACCCTGGCACTGCCAATTTTGTATGCAGCGAATATGCCAGACATAAATAAACCTTGCACTGCCAAAAATTTTGTATGTTACGAATATGTCAGATTTTAGTTTTGTAGATGAGATAAACCAATATAGAAATCAAGCCCCATAAAATACGACAAAGCCTAATAATAAATGGGTTAAATGGGTTACAACTTCAATGGATTAAGCATATCCTAGTTAACGTAAATGCATTTAGTTTCTCACTTCGCAAGGATTTCTTCCAAGGCCAAACTTTGCGATTGTATTATCCACGCCCAAGGACCCACAGAAGCTGTCACGTTGCATTCCAGCATCCTGTCGAAACAGATTAGCTAGTTGGTATTGCGTACAGCAAGAAATTGATCCAAACTCTCTGGTTCATGTTCTTCACCAATTTTTATAGTTCAATGAATATAAATATCAATAAAAAAGCATCTTTTCTACAGTTGATAAATAAAGGTGTTCTTATTAGTGACTTAACAGACAAAAACCGTCAAACTGGGTCTTTCAAGAACATTATAGCAATTACGCACTAATATTCAGCCTCAGCATTAACTTTTTGCACATTCTAAGATTAATTTACGCTATACCAAGACAATGAAAAAAAAAACACTATGAACAAGAATATCTGGAAATTGTACCCAGAGGTAAAAGCGAAGACAGTACAAAGTTGAAAGGAGGCAGCACTGTTATCAACAGCACTCGGACTGAAGCTGTGGAACGAACTGCATACTTTGTAATTCTCCTTAAGATATTTTTTACCATATTTTGGTCAGTTTTTTCAGAACCGGGAGCAAAAATACTACAATCCATTGTTAGGAATCGCTTTAAGTTACTTTAGAAATCGATTAATTGATTAATCCTTTATCGAGGATTTATCAAATAAAGGAACAGAATCCAATGTTTGATTATCTTCCAGCTGTCTGCTCTCAAACATAAGCCACTTATTTCGTAATTGGATTATACAGATGGTATAGCCGGCTTGCGTTTGAGAGGACAAAATTGAAAGATATTGCATTTTTTAAAGAAAGAAATTCAAGGGCAGAAAGGACCTAATTAAAAAAAAATCTGCCATAGTAACAAGTTGGTAGAGTACTATCTCATAATCAGTTACATTAGATATAACGGACTCACCGAGTCGAAAGTGATTTATT
Organism: Protula sp. h YS-2021; assembly: GCA_949752745.1. Lineage (NCBI taxonomy): Eukaryota > Metazoa > Annelida > Polychaeta > Sabellida > Serpulidae > Protula > Protula sp. h YS-2021. The sequence continues at coordinate 23,808,919 of OX457030.1, forward strand.
TCACCAAGGACAAAAATATTTACTTTCTTATTTGCTTTATGTATCCTTGTTTTGAATGATAGGGTGTTTTTTATTTATAAAATTTTATTATGAAACCAAAGTTTTGCCATTTCCTTTTCTTGCAAAAATGATGTACGCTAATTCGAAATAACTACGAAGCACCCGTATCAAACTCGATGGCGGATTCAACCAAAGGTCTCAGACTTTCGGTCACTTGTAGATGATTTATAGCCTTATTAATTAACACTTGACAAGCTGTTAGCTTTCAAGGGTTATATGAAATTGTGCGAATAGCCGCTCGTCCTTTTTTTTCCTTTTTGACAGTTTTCCGATTATTTTGGGCCCTAGGATCATGAAACTTGGGACTTATGAAGAGCTTAATCTGAACGTGTGCATGTCACTCTTTTTTTCAGTCTTTGATTTCCTTTTCTTTGTTAAAACGCCAAGTAAAAAGAGGGTATTTTTGCAAAAAATGCGGAGCATTTAACGTACAACACAAAACACCACACACTTGCTTAGCTTTGTGCGAGCTATCACTGCGTACAGAGATAACACAGCGTATGCCTGTTCAGTCAATAAAACCTTAAGTCAACAAAAACCAAACACTACTCGGCTTATAAGACGTATTCAAGCTCTGTTGCTTGCGAATATATTTAGCTGGTATTAATTTATCAACCTATGAAGTTTTTTTCTTGACAGTGGTCCGATTTTTTAGAATATTATAAGTCGCATAATGCTGTGCCATAAGCTCTGTACATAGTTGTATAACACACTGTATGCATGTTGTAAAATACTTTTCAAGAAATAATCCATTGAAGGAAGTATTTTTGCGTTTTAATTTTAATTTTAAAATCCTAATAATTTTATTGAGAAAATATCAACTTGGCACTTTTCGGTCAAAAATGGTTTTCTTGGAACAACTCTGGAACATGTACGAAAAATATTGGTACGATGAGGAAAAACGATAAGGTATTTAGAAAATATCTAATATATACCGTCGATATACAATGCATCCAACGTAAGCGTTGTGGTGCAAGCCCGATTATTAAAATGCATTCAAAAATCGATTTAGTACCGAGAGTTTTCGAAAAGAAGCCCCCATATAAAAGCCCCGGGGCTCTTATTAGGAAACTCTTTCCCAATAGAAGCCCCGGGGCTTCTATTTGGAGTTAAAATAAAGACCTGAAAAAATCGTTTCCTAATAAAAGCCCCCTCCTTCCCTGCAAGTCTTTAGAACTCGTGTTTACTCGCAATGCGGACACAGTGCACTTAATCCTTTGATATGAGGCAGCTCCTAGAATGTTCTGCGTCGTTACTTAATCCTGTGCTTCGCATAAGGCGAACAGACACCCCCTCCCCACTGCCCCCTTTACTCCGGAGTATTACTGGAAATATAACGTGCTGAGTACTGAAACCGGAGGCGTGATGTTGCTCCTCCTTCCCTGCAAGTCTTTTTAGAACTCGTGTTTACTCTCAATACAGACACGGTGCACTTAATCCTTTGATGTTAGGCAAACCCCTGGACACGTTCTGCGTCGTTGCTTAATCCTGTGCTTCGTGTGTTACATAGGACACTTTACCAGACTTTTTTAGTTCCTGTTGTTTTTGTGTACTTTATTTTTGTGCGGATATCAGCAGCACGTAGCGCTTTAAAAAAAAGATGGTAAATGTTCTTTTTTTAAATAAAAACTTATCAACAACCCCCATCTAAAAAATAGAAGCCCCGGGGCTCTAATTGGCAAAGTGTTTCCTAATAGAAGCCCGTGGGGTCTATTTGGTTTCTAAATGAGCGCCTGAAATTGGCCAGTTTCCAAATAAAAAAACCCTGGGCTTTTTCGGAAACCCCCGGTACCAGTAAACCTACAAAACAAAAGACATGTTTTATAAAGCTATGAAGAGCCTTTTTATATATATATATATATATATATATATATATATATATATATATATATATATATATATATATATATATATATATATATATATATATATATATTCTTTTGAATGGTTTCTAAAAACCTCCACCTACAGTATTTGACAGGCGATGAAATTGGCCTCAAAAGTCAAGATCAAAGTGACGTCAAAATATGTCTCTAAACGCTTATTAATAAGGTCAAAATTGATGTGACCTCGTGTACCGTTAACGATAGTTCGACTTATTTGGAAAACGGTTAGAGATAGAGCGATGTTGAGCTCATTTTCGACCTTTGGGCCTAAGCAAGACTGCATAACAGGTACCTCGGTGACCTTGACCTTCTCGATCACGGTCAAGGATCGAAACTGAGCATTATCCCTAGAAAGGTTAGAGATACAGCGATTTTGGGTTCATTTTTTTTTAATCCGTTTGGTCAAAATGACAACAAAAAAAGGAGTTTGACCTTCTCGGCGATAATTTAATCCACATATTTTCTTTTGTGGTTTCTGCAAGTGGGTCATTCCGCCATCTAGAGCAATTCTGTCTACTTTAATAAAACACATTGTTTTCACATGTACTCAAGTTTTTTTTTTTATTGTGCAGGATGTAATACTTTTTAGTCAGGTGATAATCTATGGCCTTTCTGCCTCAAAAACCTAAAATTCAAGTTTTCCTTGCCTCCGGCGCTGTTGTATATCCACTGCTCTACCTTTATTGAAATGGCTATTTCCACACCAAGTAAGACAAATACAACAATGCATAGCAAACAAAAGGCATTTTTTTAGCCAGTCATTGCATTTCTTTTTACCCAATCATTGCTGGGTTTGACATCTGTTTATATCCTTCATTTTTGCACTAAAATTAACTTTAGGGAGCCACGAAAAGTTCTCATAGCTTGTTATTTATAGCTTTTTTTTTCGCAGCAGGAAGTAAATGATCTATTGTTTTAAATATCTAATTTATTTCTGTACTGTTGAAAGTCGATTCTTGAAATGACACTTTTATTGATGTTTCTTTTCAAAATAAGCAATCTGTTGGAGGACTTCTTCGGGATCATTCCTGTAAAAATTGAAAGTAACCGGTAAAATATTCCGAACACTTGTATAATGTAATTAACATGTTTCAAAATCACGGCACATTACCAAAGTTTGAAGTCGATATATTTTGAATACAAGATCTTGGTCACAACAGATACATGCCTACTTCTTCCACTCGCGACATAATGTGGTAGAATTCTCTGGACCTACCAAGCAGCAATGCCACATTGCGATTGCGAATTCTACTAAAACCTTCAAGCCAGCATTCATGTTCTTAGAAGCAATTTGTACCACGGGAGTTTCGGCCAGTCTATGAACGCGGCCGTCTTCCCCCCCCCCCCCCCGACCATCGTCCAAACTCAATCAAAATGCAAAAGACACCACAACACGGAAAGTTCGGAAGAAAATTCCCAATCACTTTCAACAGTTTCAAAGAATTCGCGTGCAAAAATATTAACGTAAAGGGCAGATTTCACAAATACTACAGCTCTAAATATCTGCAATATATTTTGTATTTTCACAGTGTGAGAATTTTTTGTGATATGGTTTTCGTGAACTTGTAACATTTATACCCAATTAAAAAAAAAATCAGCTATCTTTTTCTTATTTCAAAAATAACTAGACCGAATTTCGCTACACGTAGCGAAATGACACCCACTTGCATTGGTATAATCTCTCTGGTTAAAGTCTTTCCACATAATTGTCAGCTTCCCACTTATTATCATGAACAAGGACGTCGAAGTAAGTATAATGTAATCTCAAATAATCAAATTCAGTTTTCTAAACGTTTTCGAGATAATGGTCAAGTTCCGGTTTTAGACCTTGACCATGGCGAAGGAGGTCAAGGTCAACGAGGTACCTCTTATATGACGTCTTTTAGGCCCAAAGGGTCGAAAATAAGCTCAAAATCGCTCTATCTCTAACCGTTTTCGAGATAATGGTCAACTTCCGGTTTTTGACCTTGAGCATGACGGAGGAGGTCAAGGTCACCGAGGTACCTCTTATATAACGACTTTTAGCCCCAAAGAGTCGAAAATAAGCTCAAAATCGCTCTATCTCTAACCGTTTCCGAGATAATGGTCAACTTCCGGTTTTTCACCTTGACCATGACGGAGGAGGTCAAGGTCACCGAGGTACCTCGCATATAACGTCTTTTAGGCCCAAAGGGTCGAAAATAAGCTCAAAATCGCTCTATCTCTAACCGTTTTCGAGATAATGGTCTACTTCCGGTTTTTCACCTTGACCATGACGGAGGAGGTCAAGGTCAAGGAGATACGTCTTAAAGAACGTCTTTTAGGCCCAAAAGGTCGAAAATAAGCTCAAAATCGCTCTATCTCTAACCGTTTCCGAGATAATGGTCAACATCCGGTTTTTGACCTTGACCATGACGGAGGAGGTCAAGGTCACCGAGGTACCTCTTATATAACGACTTTTAGCCCCAAAGAGTCGAAAATAAGCTCAAAATCGCTCTATCTCTAACCGTTTCCGAGATAATGGTCAACTTCCGGTTTTTCACCTTGACCATGACGGAGGAGGTCAAGGTCACCGAGGTACCTCGCATATAACGTCTTTTAGGCCCAAAGGGTCGAAAATAAGCTCAAAATCGCTCTATCTCTAACCGTTTTCGAGATAATGGTCTACTTCCGGTTTTTCACCTTGACCATGACGGAGGAGGTCAAGGTCACCGAGGTACCTCGCATATAACGTCTTTTAGGCCCAAAGGGTCGAAAATAAGCTCAAAATCGCTCTATCTCTAACCGTTTTCGAGATAATGGTCAACTTCCGGTTTTTGACCTTGACCATGACGGAGGTCAAGGTCACCGAGGTACCTCTTATATAACGATTTTATAACGCATCACATCTGACCGGACCCCTCACTCAGTGACATGTTACGTAAGAGCTGTAGATTAGTAACGCACAAAAAGGTCAATTACAGGCAACGAAATAGCCACAAGCAAAAAAAAAAAAAAAAAAAAAAACATAGGTCAATAGCAATGTTGAGCTACTAATGTTTTCAAGCAGTCTCAAGAACTTGAGAATCTTCTGGAAACGGGGGGGGGGGGTATGGGGTGTTGGTGATATCATACACCTTTCTTAAGTTTCTATACGACCTTAATGTTTTTTTTTTTTCAAAAAACCCACGACTTATTCAAGGAATAACTGCACCAAGTTTGAGGTCTATCCGACTTTTCGATCCGATTTATCGAGATATTTTGCTTAACAACTGAACTTTTTTTTTCGTGATGACGCCTTTCTTAATTTCACTACAAGCATCAAAAGTTGAAACAGTCCTCCGACTAACCCAAGGAATAGGCTTCTTGTTCAAATTAAATTCATATTTTACGAGATGACGCCGTGCCGTTTTCGTTCGTTTTACTCGGGACAAAATTTGACAATCTTTTAGACCTACCAAGCAAAAAGCCCACCAAGTTTGAACTTTCTCCGAATGTCCAGTGGCTGAGAAATCTTACATACAAGATTTTATTGTAATGACGTCATACGTCTTTTTTAATTCGCCACATCTGTTAAAAGTCCATACGACTTTTCGTTATCGAGGTATTTTGCACACAAGATCTTGTTCAAACTATAAAGTATTTAACGCAATGACGTCACACGCCGCACTCGTTCCTTTAATTTCCTTCTACTCAGGACAACCTCGACAGAATCTTACCAAGTTTGAACTTTCTCCGATGTTCAGCAGCTCAAAGATTTCGCACAGGATTTGTACGTAATGGCGTCATACGCCTGACCTAATAACGTAATATGTGTCAAAATTTAAAAAAAAAAAAAAAAAAAAAAAACATCCGACCTAACCAAGTCTGAAGTCGGACGGGCATTTCGTTCTCGAGATATCTTGCACACAACGTTTTGTTCACAACAGACACACACACACCTACATACACACACAGAACGGACAAGCTTATGTCTTCCCTTGATAGGGAAGATATCCAATCCAATAAGAAAAATCGGCTCTGGTATTTTTTTACTGGACCACTTTCATGCAAAATTTCAATCAAATTCAACAAAAGTTGTGGGAGGATATGATTTTTCTCGAAGGTTCGCCAAGCCGGCGAAAACAGGCAAATTGGACAATACCTCCCAGCCGCCAAAGTGGGCCGTATCCCCCCCCCCCCCCAACGTTTTTAGAAGGACGCACATTTACATCGCGTCGAAACAAAAATTTAAATAGCGTACGTTGATTTTCAGGGAAAAGATGGATGTGGTATTATTAAGTTGATTTTAGCAAAACTGTATGAAAGCTACTGTAAGCGCATGGACACACGCACGGACACACGCACGGACAAACGAACTGACAGGCGGGGGTTGTTTTTGTAAGTATCGGAAATCAACCAAGCACTTGTACTTACCACCAGAAAAAATGAGAGGGGGTGGGGGTGGGGGAAGACATTTAGCTTTCAAACATTACTTTATCGGAAATGGCACTTTTACCGATATAATGTATACGAGCTTAATTGATTATGGTGAGAACAGTAAATTAATAACCGCAACAGAATATCTTTTACTTACAAATTACATTGACAGGTTTAACAGTCTTCATCAATTTGTAAAACTAATTCAACCTGTACTAAATATATCAAAGTGATGAAAACATTTCAATAAATTTGTTTAGGAATTCTTTTCGGTGCGGCATGCGGCTCAAATATTATATTTTTTGTTTTCGTTTATTGTTTACAGGCGAAGACCACACGGTTTGCAACCCTCTTTCTCACTCTTCCTCTCTTTCTCTCACCCAGACAGACAATCTTATAAGTTTATGGTGTCCTGTGCAAGCAAATAAACTGAAATCATTTTGCTCTCCAGGCTGTAACCACAACGCCTCAAAGCAGTCCTAACAGCATTCAAAACCATCTTCAGTCCGTAGAGAGCATTTTGTCCGAAGCGTTTCCACATCAAAGTCATAGCCAAACATTTCTAAATCTCGCCTGTACAGTTCTTTCAACCTTTCAATCTTAGAGCGTGAAATGTTCACAAACTCAGATAACACCTTAGGCTTCACCACGTCACTGACTGAACGGATCTCAATGCGTCGGACGTTTCGTGACGTGTCATTTAGAACTTTCTGTAGTGATAGGCCAAGGCGCTCTAGAACTGGAGAAAAGTCGTGCGAAAAGCTTTCTAGTCGTAACACTCGGTCATAGTCCACGGAGCAGAAATTACACTTGGTTGTGTAAGGACGCCAATGAACATTGTCAGCTCCCAACAAAATCGCATCGACGTAGTCAGCGAATGAGACGGGCCCTTCTCTGTTAGTTTTTTCCTTTATAAGAGCAACAATTTCTTTAACATATTTCCCTGCAATTTTGTCATTATAGCCAGAAACAAGTCTTTCAAAAGGGTTTCGCACCACGACAAACTTTAGATAATTGCTTGAGAGTCTTTTGTAAGGTATAAAGCGCAAGCCGAAACCTTTGAGTACAGAATGAGTATGCATGTGGCCTTTGGCTTCAGCAAGGGCATCCGGACTACCTGCCTTGGTAGATGCTGCCAAAGTTGTGAGCAGTGTGCTACTCGCTATTTTCGCAATATTACAATACGCTAGTTTCCTTTCATGTAGCACCAGCAATCTTGTCTTTGCTTGATCTGCATCCGTCTTATTTAATAAGACACATTGCTTTCGCATGTACTCGAATCTTTGTTTAGCAGTGCAGTATGGAATTCCCCGGTCACTAAATAATAATCTACTGTTTTTTCGCAGCAAAAATTTGCCATTGCGCTTATCCTGGGCTGTTCCTTTGTTATTTAACCACATTTGGCCCTTAGGCAAAACAGCTCTTTCTCCACTGGGGTAAGAAGACGAAACAATGCACAAAACGACGACCAGAGCACACAGGAAACACAAGGTTTTTTTGCCCAGCCATAGCCATTCTCATTTATTTCTTCCTTTATAAATTTATCCATAATGCTAAATTTAACATCGAAGTGTACTTTTAATCCACTGCAATAAATCAACTAAAGGCTATATATATATATATATATATATATATATATATATATATATATATATATATATATATATATATATATATATATATATATATATATATATATATATATATATATATATATATATATAGTTATTTATATATTTATATATTCATATATACATATATAAACCCGGCAAAAAAGTTTCTGGCCACCTAATATTTTTGAGATAAGAAAGGGTTTCAATTTTAAAAATGTGTAATATATATAAATTTCCAAATACCCCTGTATATGTGTGACAGAATACTGTGTTTAGCAATATTATTCGGCCATGCTCCAGTGAACACGATTCGTTTTTGCAGAGCAGGGGTCTCTTTCAAAAATTACACTATGGAAGGTTCAATGCCAAACTGTCTATTGTTTCATGTGTACGCTTTGTGTGCTTGTGTGCTAAGATAAACCAACATGTTTAATCCGATTCGCCCTGCGGTGTTGAAAACTCAGTGATAATATATATATATATATATATATATATATATATATATATATATATATATATATATATATATATATATATATATATATATATATATATATATATATATATATATATATATATATGTTACAGTAAATCTGTGTCATCAGTAATTTCACGTGATTCCTAAAACTTTTAGGAATTACGTGAAATTACTGTCGGGGCCAGGAATAACTGAAACAGGAGGTCGGTAATTACACGAAATTACTAAACTGTGAATTAAACGAAAACAATGTGTTGACGTTTTATTTATTAAACCTCAAGACTTGAATCAGTACTGCAGTGATCAAATACATCGCTTCTACCATGGTTTCAAATGCAGAATGCATGTCTTTACTCAAATCAGCTACAGAATGTATGTCTTTACTCAAATCAACTACAGAATGCATGTCTTCACTCAAATCGAATACAAAATACATGTCTTTACTCAAATCAAAACACACGTCATGGTCAAATAGAGTTCTAACAATGTTTCAAATACAGAAACACATGTCTTTAGTGAAAGCAAATGCTGATATGAGGTCAGTTATTTATTTTTGCATGATAAACTGCTGTGACATCTGCTATTACCGTTTGGTTCTGATAGGTAAAATACCGTGGATAATCCCCTTTCAAGTTTTAAATCACAATACTTGCAATAATTGATAGGAAGCTCCAGTATTAATCTTAATTCATAATAGCGAGTAATCTTGACTTTGTAACATTTGCAATTCGAGATGACAGCAAAGGTCTCAATATACAATTCCATCTCCGGCAAATGACACCAAATCTCACCTCAGGTGAGTCAGTGCACAAATTGCAATTCAAGATACACGCATGTCCAAGGACATGACCCAACCGAGTTACCAAACAAGGAAAGAGAGAAAAACTCTGAAACGAATACTGTTAGGCCAAAAAATGATGCATGAAAAATGCATTTAATTCGAATTTGGAAGCTACCCAAAAAGGGATGTTGGTGAGGTTGGGTTTTGATGATTCACGTTTTTACCGACAGTTACACAATTTTACAAAATCTTTAAAATTCCACCATTTCGGCATTTTTTTGTCATTCGCCAAAAAAGCAAAGTCCAACCGGAGAAGCACCTAAGAAACTTTCGATTAAAATTTTATAACTGTATTTGAAAAAGACTACCATTTATTCCAGTTTTTACCAAATTTCAAAGTTACGCCATTTCGGCAGTTTTTTGGCCAACCGTGAAAAAATTAATAGCCTTTTAGGCGAACCCCTGAGGAACATCCCTGCGTAACATCTAAGCTATTGGTGAAAAACTGTAGGAGCAACATTTAAAAAATGGGTCAAAACGGGCACAAAAAGTGCCGTTATTTTGTCAGTCTTTCGTCAATCGTCAAAAAAAGTAATAGCGAGGTGGGCACCACCCAGGAAACATTCCTGCGTCATATTAAAACGATTGGAGTAAAAACTGTAGAAGGAGTAGCATTTAAAGAAAAAGTTTAACATACACACATACATTCAAGCCCCCTATAGTGATATGACTAACCCAGTCCGACAAAGTCGGCTGGGTTAAAAAAGGGACTCGCGAGTGATCTTCGCTTTGTAACATTTGCAATTCGAGATGAAAGCAAAAGACTCAATATGCAATTCCAACTCCGGCAAATGACACCAAATGTCACCTTAGGTGAGTGAGTTCACGAATTGCAATTCAAGATAAAAAAGGACTCACCATGTTCCTCCATTTTTTGGCATCGTTTAACTTTATTTGACTTTCATTACGCATATTTACTAACCGATGTTTAGGAAATTTGTGAAACAAAACTACTTTGAAAACAGTAAATACATGAAATTCCTGAAGATTTTAGGAATTTCGCGTAATTCCTGGCCCGACAGTAATTTCACGTAATTCCTAAAACTTTTATTAATTACGTGAATTTACTGATAACACAGATTTACTGTGACATATGTATATAAATAAATATAAGATATATATATATATATATATATATATATATATATATATATATATATTAAAATACACGCTGGTTTTTCAAGGACTCCTGCTTTTAATTACTACTGTATGGTGGGGTTAAGACTCGTCAAACAGCCTTCCAAGTTTATGGTGTCCTGTGCATGCAAATAAACTGAAATCATTTTGCTCTCAACCACGCCCGTAACCACTACGCCTCAAAGCAGTCCTAACAGCATTCAAAACCATCTTCAGTCCGTAGAGAGCATTTTGTCCGAAGCGTATCCGCATCAAAGTCATACCCAAACATTTCTAAATCTCGCCTGTACAGTTCTTTCAACCTTTCAATCTTGGAGCGTGAAATGTTCACAAACTCAGGTAACACCTTAGGCTTCACCACGTCACTGACTGAACGGATCTCAATGCGTCGGACGTTTCGTGACGTGTCATTTAGAACTTTCTGTAGTGATAGGCCAAGGCGCTCTAGAACTGGAGAAAAGTCGTGCGAAAAGCTTTCTAGTCGTAACACTCGGTCATAGTCCACGGAGCAGAAATTACACTTGGTTGTGTAAGGACGCCAATGAACATTGTCAGCTCCCAACAAAATCGCATCGACGTAGTCAGCGAATGAGACGGGCCCTTCTCTGTTAGTTTTTTCCTTTATAAGAGCAACAATTTCTTTAACATATTTCCCTGCAATTTTGTCATTATAGCCAGAAACAAGTCTTTCAAAAGGGTTTCGCACCACGACAAACTTTAGATAATTGCTTGAGAGTCTTTTGTAAGGTATAAAGCGCAAGCCGAAACCTTTGAGTACAGAATGAGTATGCATGTGGCCTTTGGCTTCAGCAAGGGCATCCGGACTACCTGCCTTGGTAGATGCTGCCAAAGTTGTGAGCAGTGTGCTACTCGCTATTTTCGCAATATTACAATACGCTAGTTTCCTTTCATGTAGCACCAGCAATCTTGTCTTTGCTTGATCTGCATCCGTCTTATTTAATAAGACACATTGCTTTCGCATGTACTCGAATCTTTGTTTAGCAGTGCAGTATGGAATTCCCCGGTCACTAAATAATAATCTACTGTTTTTTCGCAGCAAAAATTTGCCATTGCGCTTATCCTGGGCTGTTCCTTTGTTATTTAACCACATTTGGCCCTTAGGCAAAACAGCTCTTTCTCCACTGGGGTAAGAAGACGAAACAATGCACAAAACGACGACCAGAGCACACAGGAAACACAAGGTGTTTTTTGCCCAGCCATAGCCATTCTCATTTATTTCTTCCTTTATAAATTTATCCATAATGCTAAATTTAACATCGAAGTGTACTTTTAATCCACTGCAATAAATCAACTAAAGGCTATATATATATATATATATATATATATATATATATATATATATATATATATATATATATATATATATATATATATATATATATATATATATATATATATAGTTATTTATATATTTATATATTCATATATACATATATAAACCCGGCAAAAAAAGTTTCTGGCCACCTAATATTTTTGAGATAAGAAAGGGTTTCAATTTTAAAAATGTGTAATATATATAAATTTCCAAATACCCCTGTATATGTGTGACAGAATACTGTGTTTAGCAATATTATTCGGCCATGCTCCAGTGAACACGATTCGTTTTTGCAGAGCAGGGGTCTCTTTCAAAAATTACACTATGGAAGGTTCAATGCCAAACTGTCTATTGTTTCATGTGTACGCTTTGTGTGCTTGTGTGCTAAGATAAACCAACATGTTTAATCCGATTCGCCCTGCGGTGTTGAAAACTCAGTGATAATATATATATATATAATATATATATATATAAATATATATATATATATATGTTACAGTAAATCTGTGTCATCAGTAATTTCACGTGATTCCTAAAACTTTTAGGAATTACGTGAAATTACTGTCGGGGCCAGGAATAACTGAAACAGGAGGTCGGTAATTACACGAAATTACTAAACTGTGAATTAAACGAAAACAATGTGTTGACGTTTTATTTATTAAACCTCAAGACTTGAATCAGTACTGCAGTGATCAAATACATCGCTTCTACCATGGTTTCAAATGCAGAATGCATGTCTTTACTCAAATCAGCTACAGAATGTATGTCTTTACTCAAATCAACTACAGAATGCATGTCTTCACTCAAATCGAATACAAAATACATGTCTTTACTCAAATCAAAACACACGTCATGGTCAAATAGAGTTCTAACAATGTTTCAAATACAGAAACACATGTCTTTAGTGAAAGCAAATGCTGATATGAGGTCAGTTATTTATTTTTGCATGATAAACTGCTGTGACATCTGCTATTACCGTTTGGTTCTGATAGGTAAAATACCGTGGATAATCCCCTTTCAAGTTTTAAATCACAATACTTGCAATAATTGATAGGAAACTCCAGTATTAATCTTAATTCATAATAGCGAGTAATCTTGACTTTGTAACATTTGCAATTCGAGATGACAGCAAAGGTCTCAATATGCAATTCCATCTCCGGCAAATGACACCAAATCTCACCTCAGGTGAGTCAGTGCACAAATTGCAATTCAAGATACACGCATGTCCAAGGACATGACCCAACCGAGTTACCAAACAAGGAAAGAGAGAAAAACTCTGAAACGAATACTGTTAGGCCAAAAAATGATGCATGAAAAATGCATTTAATTCGAATTTGGAAGCTACCCAAAAAGGGATGTTGGTGAGGTTGGGTTTTGATGATTCACGTTTTTACCGACAGTTACACAATTTTACAAAATCTTTAAAATTCCAATATTTCGGCATTTTTTGTCATTTGCCAAAAAAGCAAAGTCCAACCGGAGAAGCACCTAAGAAACTTTCGATTAAAATTTTATAACTGTATTTGAAAAAGACTACCATTTATTCCAGTTTTTACCAAATTTCAAAGTTACGCCATTTCGGCAGTTTTTTGGCCAACCGTGAAAAAATTAATAGCCTTTTAGGCGAACCCCTGAGGAACATCCCTGCGTAACATCTAAGCTATTGGTGAAAAACTGTAGGAGCAACATTTAAAAAATGGGTCAAAACGGGCACAAAAAGTGCCGTTATTTTGTCAGTCTTTCGTCAATCGTCAAAAAAAGTAATAGCGAGGTCGGCACCACCCAGGAAACATTCCTGCGTCATATTAAAACGATTGGAGTAAAAACTGTAGAAGGAGTAGCATTTAAAGAAAAAGTTTAACATACACACATACATTCAAGCCCCCTATAGTGATATGACTAACCCAGTCCGACAAAGTCGGCTGGGTTAAAAAAGGGACTCGCGAGTGATCTTCGCTTTGTAACATTTGCAATTCGAGATGAAAGCAAAAGACTCAATATGCAATTCCAACTCCGGCAAATGACACCAAATGTCACCTTAGGTGAGTGAGTTCACGAATTGCAATTCAAGATAAAAAGGACTCACCATGTTCCTCCATTTTTTGGCATCGTTTAACTTTATTTGACTTTCATTACGCATATTTACTAACTGATGTTTAGGAAATTTGTGAAACAAAACACCTTTGAAAACAGTAAATACATGAAATTCCTGAAGATTTTAGGAATTTCGCGTAATTCCTGGCCCGACAGTAATTTCACGTAATACCTAAAACTTTTATTAATTACGTGAATTTACTGATTACACAGATTTACTGTAACATATGTATATAAATAAATACAAGATATATATATATATATATATATATATATATATATATATATATATATATATATATATATATATATATATATATATATATATATATATATATATATATATATATATATATTAAAATACACGCTGATTTTCAATGACTCCTGCTTTTAATTACTACTGTATGGTGGGGTTAAGGCTCGTCAAACAGCCTTCCAAGTTTATGGTGTCCTGTGCATGCAAATAAACTGAAATCATTTTGCTCTCAACCACGCCCGTAACCACTACGCCTCAAAGCAGTCCTAACAGCATTCAAAACCATCTTCAGTCCGTAGAGAGCATTTTGTCCGAAGCGTTTCCACATCAAAGTCATACCCAAACATTTGTAAATCTCGCCTGTACAGTTCTTTCAACCTTTCAATCTTGGAGCGTGAAATGTTCACAAACTCAGGTAACACCTTAGGCTTCACCACGTCACTGGCAGAACGGATCTCAATGCGTCGGACGTTTCGTGACGTGTCATTTAGAACTTTCTGTAGTGATAGGCCAAGGCGCTCTAGAACTGGAGAAAAGTCGTGCGAAAAGCTTTCCAGTCGTAAGACTCGGTCATAGTCCACGGAGCAGAAATTACACTTGGTTGTGTAAGGACGCCAATGAACATTGTCAGCTCCCAACAAAATCGCATCGACGTAGTCAGCGAATGAGACGGGCCCTTCTCTGTTAGTTTTTTCCTTTATAAGAGCAACAATTTCTTTAACATATTTCCCTGCAATTTTGTCATTATAGCCAGAAACAAGTCTTTCAAAGGGGTTTCGCACCACGACAAACTTTAGATAATTGCTTGAGAGTCTTTTGTAAGGTATAAAGCGCAAGCCGAAACCTTTGAGTACAGAATGAGTATGCATGTGGCCTTTGGCTTCAGCAAGGGCATCCGGACTACCTGCCTTGGTAGATGCTGCCAAAGTTGTGAGCAGTGTGCTACTCGCTATTTTCGCAATATTACAATACGCTAGTTTCCTTTCATGTAGCACCAGCAATCTTGTCTTTGCTTGATCTGCATCCGTCTTATTTAATAAGACACATTGCTTTCGCATGTACTCGAATCTTTGTTTAGCAGTGCAGTATGGAATTCCCCGGTCACTAAATAATAATCTACTGTTTCTTCGCAGCAAAAATTTGCCATTGCGCTTATCCTGGGCTGTTCCTTTGTTATTTAACCACATTTGGCCCTTAGGCAAAACAGCTCTTTCTCCACTGGGGTAAGAAGACGAAACAATGCACAAAACGACGACCAGAGCACACAGGAAACACAAGGTGTTTTTTGCCCAGCCATAGCCATTCTCATTTATTTCTTCCTTTATAAATTTATCCATAATGCTAAATTTAACATCGAAGTGTACTTTTAATCCACTGCAATAAATCAACTAAAGGCTATATATATATATATATATATATATATATATATATATATATATATATATATATATATATATATATATATATATATATATATATATATATATATATATATATATAGTTATTTATATATTTATATATTCATATATACATATATAAACCCGGCAAAAAAAGTTTCTGGCCACCTAATATTTTTGAGATAAGAAAGGGTTTCAATTTTAAAAATGTGTAATATATATAAATTTCCAAATACCCCTGTATATGTGTGACAGAATACTGTGTTTAGCAATATTATTCGGCCATGCTCCAGTGAACACGATTCGTTTTTGCAGAGCAGGGGTCTCTTTCAAAAATTACACTATGGAAGGTTCAATGCCAAACTGTCTATTGTTTCATGTGTACGCTTTGTGTGCTTGTGTGCTAAGATAAACCAACATGTTTAATCCGATTCGCCCTGCGGTGTTGAAAACTCAGTGATAATATATATATATATAATATATATATATATAAATATATATATATATATATGTTACAGTAAATCTGTGTCATCAGTAATTTCACGTGATTCCTAAAACTTTTAGGAATTACGTGAAATTACTGTCGGGGCCAGGAATAACTGAAACAGGAGGTCGGTAATTACACGAAATTACTAAACTGTGAATTAAACGAAAACAATGTGTTGACGTTTTATTTATTAAACCTCAAGACTTGAATCAGTACTGCAGTGATCAAATACATCGCTTCTACCATGGTTTCAAATGCAGAATGCATGTCTTTACTCAAATCAGCTACAGAATGTATGTCTTTACTCAAATCAACTACAGAATGCATGTCTTCACTCAAATCGAATACAAAATACATGTCTTTACTCAAATCAAAACACACGTCATGGTCAAATAGAGTTCTAACAATGTTTCAAATACAGAAACACATGTCTTTAGTGAAAGCAAATGCTGATATGAGGTCAGTTATTTATTTTTGCATGATAAACTGCTGTGACATCTGCTATTACCGTTTGGTTCTGATAGGTAAAATACCGTGGATAATCCCCTTTCAAGTTTTAAATCACAATACTTGCAATAATTGATAGGAAACTCCAGTATTAATCTTAATTCATAATAGCGAGTAATCTTGACTTTGTAACATTTGCAATTCGAGATGACAGCAAAGGTCTCAATATGCAATTCCATCTCCGGCAAATGACACCAAATCTCACCTCAGGTGAGTCAGTGCACAAATTGCAATTCAAGATACACGCATGTCCAAGGACATGACCCAACCGAGTTACCAAACAAGGAAAGAGAGAAAAACTCTGAAACGAATACTGTTAGGCCAAAAAATGATGCATGAAAAATGCATTTAATTCGAATTTGGAAGCTACCCAAAAAGGGATGTTGGTGAGGTTGGGTTTTGATGATTCACGTTTTTACCGACAGTTACACAATTTTACAAAATCTTTAAAATTCCAATATTTCGGCATTTTTTGTCATTTGCCAAAAAAGCAAAGTCCAACCGGAGAAGCACCTAAGAAACTTTCGATTAAAATTTTATAACTGTATTTGAAAAAGACTACCATTTATTCCAGTTTTTACCAAATTTCAAAGTTACGCCATTTCGGCAGTTTTTTGGCCAACCGTGAAAAAATTAATAGCCTTTTAGGCGAACCCCTGAGGAACATCCCTGCGTAACATCTAAGCTATTGGTGAAAAACTGTAGGAGCAACATTTAAAAAATGGGTCAAAACGGGCACAAAAAGTGCCGTTATTTTGTCAGTCTTTCGTCAATCGTCAAAAAAAGTAATAGCGAGGTCGGCACCACCCAGGAAACATTCCTGCGTCATATTAAAACGATTGGAGTAAAAACTGTAGAAGGAGTAGCATTTAAAGAAAAAGTTTAACATACACACATACATTCAAGCCCCCTATAGTGATATGACTAACCCAGTCCGACAAAGTCGGCTGGGTTAAAAAAGGGACTCGCGAGTGATCTTCGCTTTGTAACATTTGCAATTCGAGATGAAAGCAAAAGACTCAATATGCAATTCCAACTCCGGCAAATGACACCAAATGTCACCTTAGGTGAGTGAGTTCACGAATTGCAATTCAAGATAAAAAGGACTCACCATGTTCCTCCATTTTTTGGCATCGTTTAACTTTATTTGACTTTCATTACGCATATTTACTAACTGATGTTTAGGAAATTTGTGAAACAAAACACCTTTGAAAACAGTAAATACATGAAATTCCTGAAGATTTTAGGAATTTCGCGTAATTCCTGGCCCGACAGTAATTTCACGTAATACCTAAAACTTTTATTAATTACGTGAATTTACTGATTACACAGATTTACTGTAACATATGTATATAAATAAATACAAGATATATATATATATATATATATATATATAGATATATATATATATATATATATATATATATATATATATATATATATATATATATATATATATATATATATTAAAATACACGCTGGTTTTTCAATGACTCCTGCTTTTAATTACTACTGTATGGTGGGGTTAAGGCTCGTCAAACAGCCTTCCAAGTTTATGGTGTCCTGTGCATGCAAATAAACTGAAATCATTTTGCTCTCAACCACGCCCGTAACCACTACGCCTCAAAGCAGTCCTAACAGCATTCAAAACCATCTTCAGTCCGTAGAGAGCATTTTGTCCGAAGCGTTTCCACATCAAAGTCATACCCAAACATTTGTAAATCTCGCCTGTACAGTTCTTTCAACCTTTCAATCTTGGAGCGTGAAATGTTCACAAACTCAGGTAACACCTTAGGCTTCACCACGTCACTGGCAGAACGGATCTCAATGCGTCGGACGTTTCGTGACGTGTCATTTAGAACTTTCTGTAGTGATAGGCCAAGGCGCTCTAGAACTGGAGAAAAGTCGTGCGAAAAGCTTTCCAGTCGTAAGACTCGGTCATAGTCCACGGAGCAGAAATTACACTTGGTTGTGTAAGGACGCCAATGAACATTGTCAGCTCCCAACAAAATCGCATCGACGTAGTCAGCGAATGAGACGGGCCCTTCTCTGTTAGTTTTTTCCTTTATAAGAGCAACAATTTCTTTAACATATTTCCCTGCAATTTTGTCATTATAGCCAGAAACAAGTCTTTCAAAGGGGTTTCGCACCACGACAAACTTTAGATAATTGCTTGAGAGTCTTTTGTAAGGTATAAAGCGCAAGCCGAAACCTTTGAGTACAGAATGAGTATGCATGTGGCCTTTGGCTTCAGCAAGGGCATCCGGACTACCTGCCTTGGTAGATGCTGCCAAAGTTGTGAGCAGTGTGCTACTCGCTATTTTCGCAACATTACAATACGCTAGTTTCCTTTCATGTAGCACCAGCAATCTTGTCTTTGCTTGATCTGCATCCGTCTTATTTAATAAGACACATTGCTTTCGCATGTACTCGAATCTTTGTTTAGCAGTGCAGTATGGAATTCCCCGGTCACTAAATAATAATCTACTGTTTTTTCGCAGCAAAAATTTGCCATTGCGCTTATCCTGGGCTGTTCCTTTGTTATTTAACCACATTTGGCCCTTAGGCAAAACAGCTCTTTCTCCACTGGGGTAAGAAGACGAAACAATGCACAAAACGACGACCAGAGCACACAGGAAACACAAGGTGTTTTTTGCCCAGCCATAGCCATTCTCATTTATTTCTTCCTTTATAAATTTATCCATAATGCTAAATTTAACATCGAAGTGTACTTTTAATCCACTGCAATAAATCAACTAAAGGCTATATATATATATATATATATATATATATATATATATATATATATATATATATATATAGTTATTTATATATTTATATATTCATATATACATATATAAACCCGGCAAAAAAGTTTCTGGCCACCTAATATTTTTGAGATAAGAAAGGGTTTCAATTTTAAAAATGTGTAATATATATAAATTTCCAAATACCCCTGTATATGTGTGACAGAATACTGTGTTTAGCAATATTATTCGGCCATGCTCCAGTGAACACGATTCGTTTTTGCAGAGCAGGGGTCTCTTTCAAAAATTACACTATGGAAGGTTCAATGCCAAACTGTCTATTGTTTCATGTGTACGCTTTGTGTGCTTGTGTGCTAAGATAAACCAACATGTTTAATCCGATTCGCCCTGCGGTGTTGAAAACTCAGTGATAATATATATATATATAATATATATATATATATATATATATATATATATATATATATATATATATATATATATATATATATATATATATATATATATATATATATGTTACAGTAAATCTGTGTCATCAGTAATTTCACGTGATTCCTAAAACTTTTAGGAATTACGTGAAATTACTGTCGGGGCCAGGAATAACTGAAACAGGAGGTCGGTAATTACACGAAATTACTAAACTGTGAATTAAACGAAAACAATGTGTTGACGTTTTATTTATTAAACCTCAAGACTTGAATCAGTACTGCAGTGATCAAATACATCGCTTCTACCATGGTTTCAAATGCAGAATGCATGTCTTTACTCAAATCAGCTACAGAATGTATGTCTTTACTCAAATCAACTACAGAATGCATGTCTTCACTCAAATCGAATACAAAATACATGTCTTTACTCAAATCAAAACACACGTCATGGTCAAATAGAGTTCTAACAATGTTTCAAATACAGAAACACATGTCTTTAGTGAAAGCAAATGCTGATATGAGGTCAGTTATTTATTTTTGCATGATAAACTGCTGTGACATCTGCTATTACCGTTTGGTTCTGATAGGTAAAATACCGTGGATAATCCCCTTTCAAGTTTTAAATCACAATACTTGCAATAATTGATAGGAAGCTCCAGTATTAATCTTAATTCATAATAGCGAGTAATCTCGACTTTGTAACATTTGCAATTCGAGATGACAGCAAAGGTCTCAATATGCAATTCCATCTCCGGCAAATGACACCAAATCTCACCTCAGGTGAGTCAGTGCACAAATTGCAATTCAAGATACACGCATGTCCAAGGACATGACCCAACCGAGTTACCAAACAAGGAAAGAGAGAAAAACTCTGAAACGAATACTGTTAGGCCAAAAAATGATGCATGGAAAATGCATTTAATTCGAATTTGGAAGCTACCCAAAAAGGGATGTTGGTGAGGTTGGGTTTTGATGATTCACGTTTTTACCGACAGTTACACAATTTTACAAAATCTTTAAAATTCCAATATTTCGGCATTTTTTGTCATTTGCCAAAAAAGCAAAGTCCAACCGGAGAAGCACCTAAGAAACTTTCGATTAAAATTTTATAACTGTATTTGAAAAAGACTACCATTTATTCCAGTTTTTACCAAATTTCAAAGTTACGCCATTTCGGCAGTTTTTTGGCCAACCGTGAAAAAATTAATAGCCTTTTAGGCGAACCCCTGAGGAACATCCCTGCGTAACATCTAAGCTATTGGTGAAAAACTGTAGGAGCAACATTTAAAAAATGGGTCAAAACGGGCACAAAAAGTGCCGTTATTTTGTCAGTCTTTCCTCAATCGTCAAAAAAAAGTAATAGCGAGGTGGGCACCACCCAGGAAACATTCCTGCGTCATATTAAAACGATTGGAGTAAAAACTGTAGAAGGAGTAGCATTTAAAGAAAAAGTTTAACATACACACATACATTCAAGCCCCCTATAGTGATATGACTAACCCAGTCCGACAAAGTCGGCTGGGTTAAAAAAGGGACTCGCGAGTGATCTTCGCTTTGTAACATTTGCAATTCGAGATGAAAGCAAAAGACTCAATATGCAATTCCAACTCCGGCAAATGACACCAAATGTCACCTTAGGTGAGTGAGTTCACGAATTGCAATTCAAGATAAAAAGGACTCACCATGTTCCTCCATTTTTTGGCATCGTTTAACTTTATTTGACTTTCATTACGCATATTTACTAACTGATGTTTAGGAAATTTGTGAAACAAAACACCTTTGAAAACAGTAAATACATGAAATTCCTGAAGATTTTAGGAATTTCGCGTAATTCCTGGCCCGACAGTAATTTCACGTAATTCCTAAAACTTTTATTAATTACGTGAATTTACTGATTACACAGATTTACTGTAACATATGTATATAAATAAATACAAGATATATATATATATATATATATATATATGTATATATATATATATATATATATATATATATATATATATATATATATATATATATATATATATATATATTAAAATACACGCTGGTTTTTCAATGACTCCTGCTTTTAATTACTACTGTATGGTGGGGTTAAGGCTCGTCAAACAGCCTTCCAAGTTTATGGTGTCCTGTGCATGCAAATAAACTGAAATCATTTTGCTCTCAACCACGCCCGTAACCACTACGCCTCAAAGCAGTCCTAACAGCATTCAAAACCATCTTCAGTCCGTAGAGAGCATTTTGTCCGAAGCGTTTCCACATCAAAGTCATACCCAAACATTTGTAAATCTCGCCTGTACAGTTCTTTCAACCTTTCAATCTTGGAGCGTGAAATGTTCACAAACTCAGGTAACACCTTAGGCTTCACCACGTCACTGGCAGAACGGATCTCAATGCGTCGGACGTTTCGTGACGTGTCATTTAGAACTTTCTGTAGTGATAGGCCAAGGCGCTCTAGAACTGGAGAAAAGTCGTGCGAAAAGCTTTCCAGTCGTAAGACTCGGTCATAGTCCACGGAGCAGAAATTACACTTGGTTGTGTAAGGACGCCAATGAACATTGTCAGCTCCCAACAAAATCGCATCGACGTAGTCAGCGAATGAGACGGGCCCTTCTCTGTTAGTTTTTTCCTTTATAAGAGCAACAATTTCTTTAACATATTTCCCTGCAATTTTGTCATTATAGCCAGAAACAAGTCTTTCAAAAGGGTTTCGCACCACGACAAACTTTAGATAATTGCTTGAGAGTCTTTTGTAAGGTATAAAGCGCAAGCCGAAACCTTTGAGTACAGAATGAGTATGCATGTGGCCTTTGGCTTCAGCAAGGGCATCCGGACTACCTGCCTTGGTAGATGCTGCCAAAGTTGTGAGCAGTGTGCTACTCGCTATTTTCGCAACATTACAATACGCTAGTTTCCTTTCATGTAGTACCAGCAATTTTGTCTTTGCCTGATCTGCATCCGTCTTATTTAATAAGACACATTGCTTTCGAATGTACTCGAATCTTTGCTTAGCAGTGCAGTAAGGAATTCCCCTGTCACTAAATAATAATCTACTGTTTTTTCGCAGCAAAAATATGCCATTGTGCTTATCCTGGGCTGTTCCATTGTTATTTAACCACATTTGGCCCTTCATCAAAATAGCTCTTTCTCCATTGGAGTAAGACGAAACTATGCACAAAGCGACGACCAGAGCACACAGCAAACACAAGGTGTTTTTTGCCCAGTCATAGCCATTCTCATCTATTTCTTCCTTAATAAATTTATCCATAATGTTCAATTTAACAGCGAATAGCACTTTTAATCCACTGCAATAAATCAACTAAACGATATATATATATATATATATATATATATATATATATATATATATATATATATATATATATATATATATATATATATATATATATATATTAAAATACACGCTGGTTTTACAATGACTCTTGCTATTAATTACTAATGTATGGTTGGGTTAAGACTCGTCAAACACTTTGAGAACTACAATCTATAAAAAGCGAGCTTTTGGTTCCCAAACAGACACAAAAACATTTGTATGTGTCGGGGAGTAGGATGGGTGTAGTGGAGAGGGAAGGGGGATTTTAGTTGTTGAGCCATTAGAGTTCCTTTATTGGATGAAGCTTATTAATCTACAGTCAAGAAATGCCACTTTTATCGACAAAAAATTTAAAATAATTGTTTTTGGTTACTCTGGTTATCGATCTAATTTTGTTAAACTTCACAAGACATGGTGGCTGGTAGAAACAGTGTTACAAGGCTTCATCTCGCAGCCCCCACCTCCCCCTTCTCCCAACACCCCGCATTTATATCGAGAAAAATAAATAAATAAATAAAATCCCATGAAATGGTATTAATCCCATAAGACATTATGGCAAGGCTTCGTCCCTCACCCCCCCCCCCCCCCCCCCACCTTTAACAAGTATACCAGTGAACTAGTTAAGTCCCCCGCCGCACCTCCGTTTTTCAAATAAAACAGTTCGAGTGACCTTGACAAGGTCACCAAAACCTAATCAGGTCAAGTGCCTTTGCCCAGCATTCTACCTACCATTTTTTGTTGAAATCTGTAGGGATAAACTTGAGATAATCGCCTTATACTACAGCAATCATCTAACTGCGGGCTCTGCTGCTCTCGATCAATATCGATCAAAGGCTAACGAGATCACATTTCAAAGCTGACATTTGCACTTGGCCGGTTTAGCTCAGTTGGTATGATGCTGGCTCGACAAACGATAGGTACGGAGTTTAAAAACAGGTTTGGGCTTGTCATTCAGAAGTAGTCGAAATTACACATTTTTCACATTTTAACAAATCTGGAAATTTTTCATTTTTTTTTTTAGAAAAATCAAAATTAACCACGCGTTGCACACCTCAAGTATATGTTCTCTCTCTGTGCCAGAAGGAAATGAAATCACTGTATTAGTTACTGAAATATGACGCGTATAAACTTACCACTACAAATAATGGTTATCACACATTTTCATAGCATTTCAAAAATTTGGCAATTTTTCAATTTTCGACAAAAATAAACAAACAACCCTGCTTTGCACATCTCCAATATATGAGCTCTCTGCGTGCAAGAGAGAAATAAAATCCCTTTAATAGTGACTGAGATCTAGCGCGTACAAACTTGCCACTCCACACAGGGGCAATTGCACATTTTCTTCACATCTCAAAAATCTGGCAATTTTTTCAAAAATAACCATGCGTTGCACACCTCCAATATATGTACTCTTTCTGTGCAGGAAAAGAAATGAAATCACTTATTAGTTACTGGAATATGGCGCGTACAAACTTAACACTATAGATAGCGGTTATCACACATTTTTTACATTTCAAAAATCTTTTAATTTTTCAACTTTCGACAAAAATAAAAAAAAAACAAGTGGGTCAGTGAAACTCACTATGTCCCCCGCCGGCGTACAATCCCACCATTTGATTTTGTTAGGTTGGACTACGACCCTTCGTATCATATTCGTGAATTTTAAAATTCCAGCTGGGCCAATGTCACTGGGCCAACATGGCTCATTTACAATACCAATTCTTGTTACCACCCATACTACCTATGTGTATAACATTTTGCCAATTGTTTAAAAAAATGTACAAACTCATTCCAGTATGTAAGGGTTGTGAAAATTTCTGAAGTTGGGCCAATGTCCTTGGGCCGACAGGGCTCATTTGCAATAGCGACCTTTGTTGGTTCCAATACTTCCTATATCTAAAAGATTTCAACAATCGATCCAGAAATGTAGGCTTGAGTGTGTAAACAAACTCATTCAAATGAGTAAGGATTGGGAACATTTGTGAAGTTCAACTGGGTCAATGTCCTTGGGCCGACATGGCTCATTTACAATACCAAACCTTGTTGATTCCAATACTACTCATAGTTACGATAGCTTGTCAATCGATGCAGAAATGTAGGCTTGAGTGTGTTAACAAACTCATTCCAGTATGTAAGGGTTGTGAAAATTTCTGAAGTTCAGCTGGGCCAATGTCCTTTGGCCGACAGGGCTCATTTACAATACCGACCTTTGTTGGTTCCAATACTTCCTATATCTAAAAGATTTCAACAATCGATCCAGAAATGTAGGCTTGAGTGTGTTAACAAACTCATTCGACTGAGTAAGGATTGGGAAAATTTGTGAAGTTCAGCTGGGACAATGTCCTCGGGCCGACATGGCTCATTTACAATACCGATCCTTGTTCGTTCCAGTACTACCCATATATACAATATCTTAACAATCGGTGGAAAAATGTAGGCTTGAGTGTGTTAACAAAAAAGGTTTCGACAGACGGACGCACAGACAAATCCGAAAACTATAGTCCCCCGGCGGGGGACTAACAACCATGCGTTGCACACCTCCAAATACGCTCTCTCTGTGCAAGAGAAAAATAAAATCCCTTTACTAGTGACTGAGATCTAGTGCGTACAAACTTGCCACTATACATAGGGGCAATTGCACATTTTCACAACATTTAAAAAATCTAGCAATTTTTCATTTTTTGCCAAAAATAAAAAAATAACCACGCGTTGCACATGTCCAATATATGTACTCTCTCTGTACAAGAAAGAAATGATATAACTGTATTAGTTACTGAGATATGGCGCGTACCAACTTACCACTATAGATGGGGACAGACGGACGGACACGGCCCGTTTCATAAGTCTCCCGCTCCGCGCCATGCGCGGTGGCGGAGGGATTAATAAAGCACGTGTGTAAAATGACGACAAAAAGCTTTTACCGTCTTCTCCACTGACTTTTCAGGTTTTATTTTTTTCAGTCTCTAGATCCACCCTTTGCCACTGCGTAAGCGCATGACGTATAGCCCCTTAATGACGTTTGGATCACGTGTCCACATGTTTACTTTTGCATTTATTTATTATTATTTTATTATTTTTTTCTGTTGTGGTTGAATAGCTACGCTACACTGCATTTACACACGACTGTGCGAACAGTAAAATATAATACTACTTTGCTTAATGATGTAAATGTAATACATTTCTCTTAGGAGTGCAAAGATATACCTCACTGCCAGTGTATGGAGACAGCAAAAAAAAAAAAAAAAAAAAAAAAAAAAACATTGATAGACAATCCTCCCCTCCCTAAAAAAAATCATGTCTGAATTTTTGGAATTGTGAGACTCTGTTTGTGTGTGCATGTGTGCAATTTTGTTTCAGCAGAACAATATAAATGCTTCAAGTGTTCACTTGGGATTTCGGTGCCGAAAGCGGTCTACTTTGCAATATATCCTCGCGCTCAACACACTAAAGCCCTTGAACAGCCACATACTCTCTACCAGTTTATTGTTTATTTATTTGACAAATACTCAACGAATACCCGACTTTTCTTGTTTTATCGCCATCGACTTCAAAAGCTTTGCAAAATGTGTAATTTTCCCAATCCCTTTTATGGATATATATATATTTATCTTTACTGGGAAAGAACTGACGTATGTAAAAGACTTTATTTTTTTGGCAATTTCCCTGCCAGAAGCGAAGTGAATTTATGACATTTATAAAACAATTTACATGGCACACTGATGCCTGGAGAGTATTTCCGGATTACCATATTGTTTTTTTTTTTTTTTTTGTTTTTTTTTTTTTTGTTTTTTTTTTTTTTTGCTCCAATGGCTTGACCGAATTGCTTTCCCAACCTGTTGGCTCATGATTGTGTTTTCTTAGATTCTTCCCACTTCACACCTGCTCAAACATAAAGTACAAATTTCCTTCATCCCCCTCCTCTCCCCCCACCCCCCCCCCCCCCCCCTCCGCCGCTCAATTCTTCCCGCGTTATTTCGGTGTATCTTTTTTTTTTTTTTTTTTTTTGTATCAGCTG
Organism: Protula sp. h YS-2021; assembly: GCA_949752745.1. Taxonomy (NCBI): domain Eukaryota; kingdom Metazoa; phylum Annelida; class Polychaeta; order Sabellida; family Serpulidae; genus Protula; species Protula sp. h YS-2021. The sequence goes on from OX457030.1 coordinate 23,835,939, forward strand.
TCAAGCAGTCAGCATCAAGGAGTCCACCAAAAAAAGCAGATTTGCACTGTTTGTTCGCAAATGCTCGGTGCTCTCGCCGTGGCGTCCAGGCTTGATCTCCCCTCCTCCCTATCCCCACCTACAGCCCTTTCTCCTCCCTCTCCTTCTGCCTCTTCAATTCGCGCTTGAGCTTGCGGCGCTCCCCTTCGAACTGCTCCATATTGATGTCGTCCAGGATGTCGGTGACAACGCCGTAGCCGAGCGTCTTCTTGCCCACCCGCATCGTAAATCGCAAGCCTTTTTCTAAAACCTGCCAAAAAAAATCAAACTACAGCGACTAGCAAACTATTTAGTTTTTTTTTTTTTTTCGTTTTTTGTGAACAAAACAAATGTTTTCCCGACTAAACCCGCAATTCCCCAATAATATTTTTTCTATTTCTCACGAGAACACCATGAACAAGTTTTACTGAACGTGTTTTCTTTCATACCTGGTCACTGAAAGAGGTTTGTTTGTTTCTTTGGTGTTTAACATCCCGTTCACCAACTAGGATAGGGATATTGAAACACACTTGCTAAAGACACAAGATGGAAAAAAAAGAATGAAGAATGAAGAAACAGTAAAAGAGGAGTCAGAAAGAAAGAAATTTCGGTTAGTTGCCTCCTAGTCTCCCACGCCATGCACGGAACAGAAAACAGTGGGCGTATTCTTAAGATTGCCCCCAACCCACACAGGGATGCAAACAAAGTAAACTATTCACATTTACTTAAAAAAAGCTTGCTATGTGGCGTATATTTTGCGTTTAAAGAACAAAATATACTTCAACGTTGAGAATTGTTATCGTTGCTTATTTTCTGAAATTTACATCTTCAACTGTTGGATTTCCCATAAGCTCTCTTAATTGCTGCTATAAATTAAGTCTTGCTGCAAACTTAAAATGACACGTAATTTTCAACAAAAAAAAATTTTTTCTCGAAAAATAAATAATACTGGACAAAATAGAATTTTTGAAGGAACGAAGAAAAAAAAATAATACGGCATCATCCAGACATGTACCCCAATATGTATGTATGTTTTGAGAAAAGTCGACTAATTAACTTCATAAGAAATCACTACGGACAGACGGACGGCAAGACAGACAGACGGACGGACAGCTGGACGGACACACCAAATGCTATATATGTCTCCCTTAGGAGGAGACATATAATAAACTGACTCCTGACTGGGGATTCAACTTGCAACGTCATTTACTTGTCAATGAACAATAACGCGCATTTCTCATCAAACCCGAAAACCCACCCGCTTACGTCAGAACGGAGTAGGTGAGAAATGACAGTTCTATGGCACTTCTAGACCCATTTTCTCCCTACTGCCACTAGTAGTTGAGAAATACAGTTCTACGACACTTCTAGACCCATTTTCTCTCTACTACCACTAGATAACTTTCGTAATGTTTAATCGATTTTAATCAAAATTTTACCGTTTGATCCAGTTTTATGTCTAGTTTTTTAGCATAAAGTGTCACAGGCTATTTGCATATGTGGCTATAAGCATAATTTTTTTTTTTTTGGGAAGAGGACACCATTCAAACATGTGTTCGAATGGCAAGCCCATTCAAAGATATGTTCGAATGGCAAACCCATTCAAAGACATGTTCGAATCATCTTAAAAGAAGCACCTATGAAACTTTCGATTAAAATTTTATAACTACTGTATTTAAAAAAGACTGAGAGAAATGATTGGTTCGACAATTCAGTTATTTACTACCATTTATTACAGTTTTTGCCAAACTTCAAAGTTCCGCCATTTCGACAGTTTTTGGCGAACCGCGAAAAAAATCATAGCCTGGTAAGCGAACCCCAGGGGAACATCCCTGCGTAACATCTAAACGATTGGTGTAAAACTGTAGGAGGAGTAACATTTTAAAAAAGGGTAAAAACGGGCACAAATAGTGAAGCCATTTTGTCAGTTTTTTGACAATCGTCAAAAAAGTAATAGCCAGGTGGGCGACCACCCAGAGAACATTCCTGCGTAATATCAAAACGATTGGAGCAAAACTGGAGTTGCATTTTAAAGAAAAAGTTTAACATAAGCACATACAGTCAAGCCCCCTATAGTGATACGACTAACCCAGTCCGACAAAGTCGGCTGGGTTCAAAAAAGCATTCAAATGCATTTCTGAGATTTTCTGATATTTTTTAAAATTAAACAGTTTTCTTCACAGGTCGTGACCTGTGGAAATCGAGTGAAATTTTGAGTTCCTCCACAATTTATTCCTAGGACGTAATTTTTACTAACTACCTCTCAAACGACTACATTGGTAAAAGAAAAGGCATTAAAATGTATTTCTGAAATTTTCTGGTATTTTTCAAATTTAAAATTTTTTCACAAGTCGTGACCTGTGGAATTTGAGTGAAATTTTAAGTTCCTCACAAATTTATTCCTAGGCCGTAATTTTTACCTAATACCTCAGAAATGACCACAGGGATAGTAGAAATGCATTTCTGAAAATTTCTGACAATTTTCAAATTTAAAAATTTTTCACAGGTTGAAATTGAGTGAAATTTTAAGTTCCTCCAAATTTTATTCCTAGGCCGTAATTTTTACTTACTAGAACGCTAGTGACTTCAAGATTTCTAGAAAAGGTATTCAAAAGCATATCTGAAATTTTCTGATAATTTTGAAACATTTCACAGGTCGGGACCTGTGGAAATTGACTTAAATTTTATGTTCCTCAAAAATTTATTAATAGGCCGTAATTTTTACTTACTACCTCAGAAATGACCACAGGGATAGTAGAAAAGGGGAATTTTTAACAGGTCGTGAAGTGTGGAAATTGAGTGAAATTTTAAGTTCATAAAAACTTACTAGTGACTCCAGAAATTGTAGAATTTATTCCTAGGCCGCAATTTTTAATTACTAGCACTCTAGTGACTCCGAGCATTGTAGAAAAGGCATTCAAATGCATTTCTGAAATTTTCTGGTATTTTTCAAATTTTGAAAATTTTCACAGGTCGGGACCCATGAACATTGAGTGAAATTTTAAGTTCCTCCAAAATTTATTCATAGGCCGTAATTTTTACTTACTACCACACTAGTGACTTCAAGATTTCTAGAAAAGGTATTCAAATGCATTTCTGAAATTTTCTGATATTTCTCAAATTTTGAAATATTTCACAGGTCGGGACCTGAGGAAATTGAGTGAAATTTCAAGTTCCTCCAAAATTTATTCATAGGCCGTAATTTTTACTTACTAGCACTCTAGTGAGTCCCGGAATTGCAGAAAAGGTATTCAAAAGCATTTCTAAAATTTTCTGACATTTTTCAAATTTTGAAATATTTCACAGGTGGAAATTGACTGAAATTTTAAGTTCCTCCAAAATTTATTCATAGGCCGTAATTTTTACTTACTACCTCAGAAATGAATACAGGGATAATAGAAAAGGCATTCAAATGCATATCTGAAGTTTTCTGGTATTTTTCAAATTTTGAAAATTTTCACAGCTGGAAATTGAGTGAAATTTGAAGTTCATAAAAAATTTATTCCTAGGCCGCAATTTTTAATTACTAGCACTCTAGTGACTCCGAGAATTGTAGAAAAGGCATTCAAATGCATTTCTGAAATTTTCTGGTATTTTTCAAATTTTGAAAATTTTCACATTGAGTAAAATTTTAAGTTCCTCCAAAATTTATTCCTAGGATGTAATTTTAACTTACTAGCACTCTAATGACTCCCGGAATTGTAGAAAAAGATATTCAAAGCATTTCTGAAATTTTCTGACATTTTTCAAATTTTGAAATATTTCGCAGGTGGAAACTGAGTGAAATTTTAAGTTCATAAAAAATTTATTCCTGGGCCGCAATGTTTACTTACTAGCACTCTAATGACTCCAAAAATTGTAGAAAAGGCATTCAAATGCATTTCTGAAATTTTCTGGTATTTTTCAAATTTTGAAAATTTTCACAGGTCGGGACCTATGAACATTGAGTGGAATTTTAAGTTCCTCCAAAATTTATTTATAGGAAGTAATTTTTACTTAGTAGCACTCTAGTGACTCCCAGAATTAGAAAAGGCATTCAAATTCATTTCTGAAATTTTCTGGTATTTTTCAGATTTTGAAAATTTTCACAGGTCGGGACCTATGAACATTGAGTGAAATTTTAAGTTACTCCTAAATTTATTCATAGGAAGTAATTTTTACTTACTAGCACTCTACTGACTCCGAGAATTGTAGAAAAGGCATTCAAATGCACTTCTGAAATTTTCTGGTATTTTTCAAATTTTTCAAATTTTCACAGGTCGGGACCTATGATGTTTACTTACTAGCACTCTACGGATTCCCGGAATTGTAGAAAAGGTATTCAAAAGCATTTCTGAAATTTTCTGACATTTTTCAAATTTTGAAATATTTCACAGGTGGAAATTCAGTGAAATTTTAAGTTCATAAAAAATTTATTCCTAGGCCGCAATTTTTACTTACTAGCACACTAGTGACTCCAAAAATTGCAGAAAAGGCATTCAAATGCATTTCTGAAATTTTCTGGTATTTTTCAAATTTTGAAAATTTTCACAGGTCGGGACCTATGAACATTGAGTGGAATTTTAAGTTCCTCCAAAATTTATTCATAGGAAGTAATTTTTACTTAGTAGCACTCTAGTGACTCCCAGAATTAGAAAAGGCATTCAAATTCATTTCTGAAATTTTCTGGTATTTTTCAGATTTTGAAAATTTTCACAGGTCGGGACCTATGAACATTGAGTGAAATTTTAAGTTACTCCTAAATTTATTCATAGGAAGTAATTTTTACTTACTAGCACTCTACTGACTCCGAGAATTGTAGAAAAGGCATTCAAATGCACTTCTGAAATTTTCTGGTATTTTTCAAATTTTTCAAATTTTCACAGGTCGGGACCTATGATGTTTACTTACTAGCACTCTACGGATTCCCGGAATTGTAGAAAAGGTATTCAAAAGCATTTCTGAAATTTTCTGACATTTTTCAAATTTTGAAATATTTCACAGGTGGAAATTCAGTGAAATTTTAAGTTCATAAAAAATTTATTCCTAGGCCGCAATTTTTACTTACTAGCACACTAGTGACTCCAAAAATTGCAGAAAAGGCATTCAAATGCATTTCTGAAATTTTCTGGTATTTTTCAAATTTTGATAATTTTCACAGGTCGGGACCTATGAACACTGAGTGAAATTTTAAGTTCCTCCAAAATTTATTCATAGGTCGTAATTTTTACTTACTACCACACTAGTGATTTCAAGATTTCTAGAAAAGGTATTCAAATGCATTTCTGAAATTTTCTGGTATTTTTCAAATTTTGATAATTTTCACAGGTCGGGACCTATGAACACTGAGTGAAATTTTAAGTTCCTCCAAAATTTATTCATAGGTCGTAATTTTTACTTACTACCACACTAGTGATTTCAAGATTTCTAGAAAAGGTATTCAAATGCATTTCTGAAATTTTCTGATATTTCTCAAATTTTGAAATATTTCACAGGTCGGGACCTGTGGAAATTGAGTGAAATTTAAAGTTCCTCCAAAATTTATTCATAGGCCGTAATTTTTACTTACTAGCACTCTTATGAGTCCCGGAATTGCAGAAAAGGTATTCAAAAGCATTTCTAAAATTTTCTGACATTTTTCAAATTTTGAAATATTTCACAGGTGGAAATTGACTGAAATTTTAAGTTCCTCCAAAATTTATTCCTAGGCCGTAATTTTTACTTACTACCTCAGAAATGAATACAGGGATAATAGAAAAGGCATTAAAATGCACTTCTGAAGTTTTCTGGTATTTTTCAAATTTTGAAAATTTTCACAGCTGGAAATTGAGTGAAATTTTAAGTTCATAAAAAATTTATTCCTAGGCCACAATTTTTAATTACTAGCACTCTAGTGACTACCGGAATTGTAGAAAAGGCATTCAAATGCATTTCTGAAATTTTCTGACATTTTTCAAATTTTGAAATATTTCACAGGTGGAAATCGACTTAAATTTTAAGTTCCTGCAAAATTTATTCCTAGGCCGTAATTTTTACTTACTACCTCAGAAATAACCACAGGGACAGTAGATAAGCATGCCCAAGAGCATGATGCAACCCAGTTACCAAACAAGGAAAGAGAGAAAAACTCTGAAACGATTACTGTTAGGCCAAAAGATGAAGTATGTAAAATGCATTTAATTCGAATTTGGAAGCTACCCGAAAAGGGATGTTGGAGAGGTTGGGTTTGACGATTCACGTATTTACCGACATTTACACAATTTTACAAAATTTTTAAAATTCCACCATTTCGGCATTTTTTTTTTTTTTTTTTTGTCATTTGCGAAAAAAAGCAAAGTCCAGGTGGAGAAGCACCTAAGAATCTTTCGATTAAAATTTTATAACTATTTGAAAAAACCTGAGAGAAATGAATGGTTTGACAACTCAGTTATATACTACCATTTATTCCAGTTTTTGCCAAACCTCCAAGTTCCGCCATTTCGGCAGTTTTTGGCGAACCGCGCAAAAAAATAATAGCCTGGTAGGCGAACCCCTGGGAAACATCAATGCGTAACATCTAAACGATTGGTATAAAACTGTAGGAGTACCATTTTAAAAATGGGTCAAAACGGGCACAAAAAGTACCGCCATTTTGTCAGTTTTTGGTCAATCGTCAAAAAAAGTACTACAAGGGCCCCGCGTTAATTCGTACTCTTCGCGACCAAGGAAAAAAGTACGAATTAACCGAGGGTACCAATTAAGCGGGGGTCGAATTTTCGAACGCACAAAAACAGCAATAGGCTCAAATTTGCTGGCTTCAAAACCATTGATTATTTTATCGTTATTTTTTTTTATCCACGATTCAAGAGTATTTCTGGGTATCCCGTACTCCGTCATGGTTCCGTACTGGTTTTTGACTCACTTGTTATTTGCCTCAAGACTTTGAACTTAAAAGTCCATAGTGTGGTCATGGTGTTTTCGTTTTGATGCCATTTTGCAAGTTGAATTGACCAGTGTTCAGCGTCTAAACTGTCTGTAGTAAACAACAGGCATCTTAAGCTGCAGCACAGTACGCGAAGAAACAATGCTCCGGAGTGGTGATGCCATGAAAAGACTGTGCACACTAAGACACACAGTTCACGGAGTTGACCGTGTCAGTCACAACACCCGAACCCGAGCATTTATGCCCCACAATGCATGTTTATTAATCCCAACGCATGACCCCTGAGCTGCGTTTTGTTTAAAATAAGTGAAAAGTACCATTTGTCTTACTCTACATAGTTAACAGGCCTGAATAATGGGTGTCACTTATGTGACGAATTTTCCGAGTCCTCGTTAATTCGTACTTTTACATAGGAGTAAATGGGTCCCAAAATAGGGACCAGCGAAATTGGTACGAATTAGCCGGGGGACCGAATTAACCGAGAACGAATTAACGAATTAACGCGGGGCCCCTGTAGCCAGGTGGGCGACCACCCAGGGAACATTTTTGCGTAATATCAAAACGATTGGAGCAAAACTGTGGGAGGAGTAGCATTTAAAAGAAAAAGTTTAACATACGCACATACATTAAAGCCCCCTATTGTGATACGACTAACCCAGTCCGTCAAAGTGGATTGGGTTTAAAAGCAGCCAGCGCACCCACCCATCGTATAATCCCACCAAGTTTGAAGCTGATCCGACTTGTGGCTCGAGAACTATCGTGTTAACAAAGCATACCTCCCACAACACATATACCGACGTCATATGACGTCACGCGTAGCATTATATAAAACTTGAACACAATACGAACCGTGCATGAATCTCTCATCAAACCCGTAACTCCGTCCGCTTGTCTCGGAACGGCTCACATGGCGCTACGTGCTGTCCAATATGCACAAAACACAAAAGCAAACCTGTGCACCCACCCACCTGCGCACCCGACAGCTATCGTGTCAACAAAGTCTAGCGCCGACTAGTGTCCACAACGCATGTGAACGATGTCATATGACGTCACACGTTGCATTATATGAACCAAATACAGTATAAACCGTTGGATCTAACCAAAGCATGACATTCCTTGCAAGTGCGAAGTTTTCTCGACCTTTCGTTCCGAAGTTTTTAGTGACGATACATTTTTCACGTTCTGACGTTCTATGACGTCAAAAGCTGATCCGATGTTTCGTTCTCAAGTTATCCTGTTATCAAAATTAGGTGTCTACAACAGACGAACACTACACGAACCTTCCTTAAAAGGTTATACCCAAAAAAATATCCGCTATATCACAACCTGTTAAAGCAGAGCGCCCAAAAAAATTCATACGAACCCAAAGATGTGGTCTACAGACAGACGGACGGAGACACTATTAAAGAACGACACAAAAAATTCAGTCACAGAATGTGTGATGTACGTACCATCGATTTAACCATATGTATTTTAAGGTTGACGTCCTCTCCAGGCATTACCATTTTGCCCTTCTCCATTGAAATGAACACAGGACAATCCCATGTTTTGCAGAAGAGCTGCAGTTGAACACCGTCGACATAAGGTTTTGTGCGCCCACTACCTTCCTCTTCTGTCAGGAAATAAATCTGAAATTTCAAGCATTAGTAAAGCATTCATATTCTATACAAAAAATGTGAAAATGTAGGACAAGAGAACAACCACAACCAAAGCAATAAAATGGCAGAGAAAATGGTACAGCACTGAAATTACGCCAAAAAAAAAATTACACTAACTGTAGGAGAAAAATCGTACAAAATAAACAGATATAGGAAATAAACACTGACGGTGTCCCATTACCATATTATATCCTACCCCCTACCTCCCCCCCCCCCCCAAAATCCAACTGACCACCAGTCACGCGGCTGCTGGGATAAGTGACCGCTACAGTGTTCCCGCCCCCCCCCCCCCCTGCATATCAGCTCCAAATCTAGGCAGGTCACGCTAACTGCGGTATGAGACACACACACACGTGGGTGTCACACCACAGGCAGTCCCGCGGGGACGGGTTTGGAGGAGGGGGGCGGGGGGAGGAGGGGGGCGGGGGTGGCGTGGGGCCAGAGGCTACCTGTGCCTTGAAGGTGTTGTGTTGGTTGATGGTGGCGGGCTTACAGAGGGCCTGCCCTCGCCTCAGGTCCTCCTTCTTGATCCCCTTCAACAGGACGCCCATCTGGTCGCCCGCCTCCCCCTTCTCCAGGATCTTGTGGAACATCTCAATACCTGCAACAAAGCGAGAGCAAAATGGGGGATCATCTCAATACCTGCAACAAAGAGAGAGCACAGCGGGGGGAACATCTCAATACCTGCAACAAAGAGAGAGCACAGCGGGGGGAACATCTCAATACCTGCAACAAAGAGAGAGCACAGCGGGGGGAACATCTCAATACCTGCAACAAAGAGAGAGCACAGCGGGGGGAACATCTCAATACCTGCAACAAAGAGAGAGCACAGCGGGGGGAACATCTCAATACCTGCAACAAAGAGAGAGCACAGCGGGGGGAACATCTCAATACCTGCAACAAAGAGAGAGCACAGCGGGGGGAACATCTCAATACCTGCAACAAAGAGAGAGCACAGCGGGGGGAACATCTCAACACCTGCAGCAAAGAGAGCGTAAATGGTGCACCACCTCAATACCTGTATTAAAAGGGGGAAAATGGGTACCATCTCATTACCTGCAACAAAGACGGATGGAGGGGGAAGGGGGTTAGCAATGGCTCAATACTTGCAGCAAAGAGGGGGGGGGGGGCAAACTGGGGCGGGGAAGATGAGGGTTTGGGAAACATCGAGTTTCTGCACACCTCACATCCACACACGAGACCAAGGAAAAAAAAACGGGATCAACACAAATCCATGGATTAAAATTCTGCCCAGCAGCAGGCTGAAACTTCATTTATTTTAACCGCTTTAACTGTTTTAATCCAAACTTGAACTACACCTAAAAGACACTGACGACATGAGGATTTTCGACAATGACGACATGAGGGCGGCATGGCCCGAAAGAAGAAGAGGCTACTCACCATTCACACTGACTTTGTGGGACTTGCCGTGGCCTAAGATTAACCCTTCGTCTCCCTTGCGTATTACTCCGCGTTCTAGCTTGCCTGTGATTACGGTTCCTCGACCTGTAATCAATATCAATACGGACTAATTATATATATATATACGGACTACTTTTGAGTTATGGATATAAATAGGAATCTTGTTACAAAACTTCGATCACCCTCTCAAAATCATTGGCCAAAAATGAATGTGTTTTGTCCATTTAAAATTCGGAATTATTTCACTCAAATCGTTTGAGAACCGTACGAACACCTGGGATTCTCGACAGTTTGATTTCTATTATGAGGTCGAAGTAAATCTGATTCAATGACGACAAGGGAAGGGGGGATCTTTCGTAGGTAGACCGGCTTTAAGCAATATCTGATAATTCCACCATCTTTTTCTTGAACATACCCGTCGGTTGAACGGATAATTAAGCACTCCCTCTATTCCACCCCTTTCCCCACCCTCTGTATAAAATAAACTGGAATTTCTTCGGAAAACAACTCACCCTTAATGTTATAAATATTTTCAATGGGCAGGAAGTAGGGTTTATCCAGATCTCGCTCTGGGTTTGGTATGTGAGTGTCCACTGCCTCCAGTAATTTTTTTATAGATTCTTCTCCCAACTCCGGCTTATTTCCCTTAAAAATAAAACAAGACATAAGCATGAAAAAATTTCTAATGGTCGGGACCATGCTGCGTCGTCACCGACTGACCTCCTACCTCTTTTTCTAAGGCACAAATAAATTATTTTATAAAAATCCAAGAGCCGGTCAGTCGCTCGCGAAAAACCCCAACGACAGTAACGTCACGTGACGTCTCTTAAGTTATAGCTGGGGATGACGCCACTAGGCTACATGCAGATTGACGTCACTGGCTGTAACCACGCTGACGTCACAGGAAGGGCATCCTCTGTCACAATTAACGCATCTGTTTCAAACCTTCCGGTGTAACAGCGCAGTGCAGAATCCGGCCGAACAGGTGTAACAGCACGCCTCTAGAATGCACTGAGCAGAACCCCGAACTATAGGTATACGAGCATGCCTCCACAGCGCACAGTGCACAACCCGTACCTATAGGTTGTGACAACATACCTCCAGCGCGCACAGTGCAGAACCCGAAATTATCGGTGTATTGTCGCCGTCGAAGCCATACTCAGCTAACAGTTCCCGAACTTCCATTTCTACGAGCTCCACCATTTCGTCATCGGCTACGTCCGCCTTGTTAATGTACACGACCACGCTGTTGATGCCGATCTAAAAATAGCAAAACTACCTCTGTTTATAAATATCTGCACAAAAACTCACTGAAACGTACAACCCCCGAAATCACTGCTTCTCGTACATTAACAACAGTCGATATCCACATACAGCTATCCAATGGACATGAGTGAAAAAAAAAAAACACCCTGTCAGCTTAAACACACAACGACGGGTCCGATGAAGCGACAGACCTGCTTGGCAAGCAACAAGTGTTCTCTGGTTTGCGGCATTGAGCCGTCGGTTGCGGCTACCACCAGAATGGCCCCTTCCATCTGTGCCGTGCCTGTAATCATGTTCTGTAAACACACCAGAGCATGCACATCAACCCCGTTGTATCTTTTCTTCAGTGTTACTTTATTTACCATTTTTTTACTATATATTTTTTTAAATATTTATATTTATTTACTGTTATTATTTAGCGACACTTTCGTAATTTGCACTCTTTCGCTGAGTTATATTTAAACCAATTGTTGATGATTCCTCCTCAAGCGCACAAGCTATGAGCCCCATCCTCCCTCCTCTCCCCTTACTCCACACACACAGGCACACTGGGGGAATATCTCAAACCAGATTTACGCAGACTTAACTACTAGAAACCATATTTAGATCCCGGTTAAGGAAATCAACTGCAGAAAAACAAATTCATACTGTATGAAACAAAAAAACAAAACAAAAAAAAACACTGACTCACACGTGATGCGTACCTTAATGTAATCGGCATGTCCCGGGCAGTCCACATGTCCGTAGTGACGGTTTTCTGTCATGTACTCCACAGTGGTAGCGTTTATTGTGATCCCTCGTCGCTGCTCTTCCGGCGCCCGATCGATGTCCGTGTACGATTTAAACTGTGATTTATTGGCCTCGGCACAAACTGTAAAATACACAAGAGCAGGTTTGTCGGCGCAAAGCCAGCTTCTGAATCGAATATGGTGGCTTCCATAGAGTCTTCTCAAACTTCTGCAAGTGTCTTTCCGGAAAACACCCATTTGACCCCTGTATTCACCAAAGTTAACTGTACAGTTAATCGATTCTGTTAACTGCTCCGCTGGTAACCAGAACATCCGAACGGTAAATTAATAAATCTACCCTGATTAATAAACAAAATCCAACCTAGAATTGTCTGCGCTTTTTTGCAGTTAGACTTACTGATTTTCGCTTTTCGGAGTTCAGTTAACTGCACGGTTAACTTCTGTGAATACCGGGGCAGCTGATTATTACAATTAACAGATTTCGCATTTCGAACAGCCGATATATTTTTTACGCAGTACATTTCCCACAATATGTCCTGACATTGTTTTTTTTTTTTTTTTCTAGAGGGGGTTTGGGGGAGAGGATAGGATTTAAACTGTGATTTATTGACCTCAGCACAAACTGAACACACAACAGCAGCACTGATGGGGGGGAGGGAGAGTGGGAGAAGGGGGTAGGAATGGAAGGTCAGTTTCTCCATATTTTTGCTAAGCAAAATATCAAATGTTCATGTTATCGCAATGGTGGTGATGAAACTTCGACCTTAACCACACCTTCCACCTCACGATTCGCCGATGACCGCACAGCAGCCCCCCCCCCCCCTCCCGTCCCTCCCTCCCCCACCCATCACCCGCGCCGTAGCCCTCACTTTTCGTTATGGCGGCTGTCAGCGTAGTCTTGCCGTGATCCACGTGCCCGATGGTGCCTATGTTGAGATGCGGTTTGTCCCTGGTGTATGTCTCTTTCTTCGGCCCGCCCAGGCCAACGGGCGCTGCGAAGAGGGGATTCGTGCCGCCCGTTATCCATCGCGCCGCTTTCTGTTCCAGAACGCAAACAACGTCTCTCATCAATTACGTTACCAACAGCTACTTAGATACCGTTTAAAGAGGGTACAAGGCACCACATATGGTGTCAGTCCGCTCTATCCAATAACGTCGGCCAGGTCTTACTTTATGTCTACTGAATCAATTTCGGAAAAGACCAAATATGTTCACTCTGCGCTGGGGCACACATTTGCATGATGACTTCTTATCTGAGGTAATGACATTTTTATTACATTTACACAATGTTGTAAGTCATCCCTGCCTTTGCAACCAAAAGCTCCAACAATAATCTACGTGGCCGTCAACCAAATCATTCACATTAGACGTTACAGAAAAAAGTATATACCATACGTTATACAAGGTATTATACATTCAACATAAAGATGAAAACACAGACGATTCTCTGAAAATCAGAAATAGTAGTCTCTGGTGTATACGTACCAAATTATGGTGAAAAACGTTCAATGCAGTTTTTGTCAAACCTGCAACAAAAAAAGAACACGATTTTTACACGGCTACAAATGTATAGCAAACCATTGAGAGCTTGTCCCACGAGGCTTGGAAGTATGAAAAGTTGATTTAATTTTATATAATATCGTCAATGACGGCACGTACAGCCGAAGAAGTGCCAACGGGCTTGAAGTATCGACACAATCTGGGTAACAATAAGCCAGGAAAGTCACACACTGCTGTCTGTGTGTGTATGTGTGTATTTTTTTAATCTGACTTCGGTGTTTTAGTAGCCAGCCTAGTATGTTGAAACACTCGAATTTCATACATGTTTTCCTCTTCAACAGTACGTCATATATTATACAAAAAGAAAACAGTAGGCCGATTATGTCCGTGCATGATAGTTCAGCCAATATCGAAACCGCTCCCACATCAAACCACAACTGGTCTATTGCCATCGCACTGCTGCATGCGAGGGTCGCTACGCCTACCGGTAAATCAAATGAAATTCGAAAATAAAGTTAGTTAGTTAGTTGATTGGTTTAACGACACCGCCAACCTGTTGCAGGTCATGTTGTGTCATTCCTGGTAACTTTGTCGAATTTATACTTTATTGATTAAAAATCGTTATAAAATAAAATCTTAAATATACTAAAAACTAGACTTAATGGTGGTCTACATATAGGAATACATGTTAATCTCTTAAAAATTCTAGGACCTTGTTGGAATTCACTTTTTAAAAGAGCTCTCATGGAATCAACTCTATAATATACAATCGAAAAGAAACAACTTTGCATTGTAAGTTTCAAGTACGATCATTTTAGATATACACTGTGGCAAAGGCCCGCATGCGCTCACACAGGTCCTGGTTATAAACATTTCCTGCGAACAGGGGCCCATTTTCTCAACCTTCCGCAGGTAACAGCAGTTTTGACACTGAAAATCAAATACCAAAGGGCGATTCTTGGCAGAAGTCTAATTCACAAAATTGAGAAAGACGTGGACACTGTGCTCAGCTGTAAAAGCGAAGACATTACAAATGTGAAAGAAGATACCTACTATAAAATTCCATAAAGGGAGACAATGAAAAGGTATGCTTCGCAGAGGACAACTCAAACCACCTGCTTCTATGGAAGGCAGAACTATAAATAATTGCTATAAAACCCATAAGGGGAGACAATTAAAAAATTCGCCGTCAGGGGGGCTTGAACTCATCACATTGTGATTAGCAGTCTAATACTTTGCCGCTTGAGCTATCGAAAAAGATGACCAGTACAGAAACATCAAGTAAGACCGCATTCCTGTATTTTTGCATTTGACCGTTATTGGCCATAAGATTGTAAGACTGACAAGAGTTGGTTGTTAGGCCAGGAAGAAAAATATTTTTGTTTCTTATCCTTATTTTAGAAAAAATCTCTCGGACTGTCAGACATCTTTTAGAAAAATTTCTCCAACAGGCCTTCATTGATAGCTGAATATTACTATTTTTAATGATAATAATAATAACAACAACAACAACAGTAACTAGAGCAGTGTGCATAGCCCACATATTCCCCACAGGCCCCCCATCGGTTAAACATGGCCATCAATAGTCAATCAAGAGCTGAAATTTTCCAAGTCAAGTTGGTGCCATTTTCCTTGGACGAACCTGGCCCTTTGTTCCCATAGAAGATACATACGAAGTTTCATTGAAATCCCTGCAGTTGTTCTTGAGATATCGTGTTAAACTCATTTCGATGCTGAATAATTTTCATGATTTGATAAATTTTAAAGTGCATTTGGCTCATTTTCCTTGGGCCAACCTAACTCATTTACAATACCGATTCTTGTTATTGCCCACAGGAGCTACACACCACGCCTCAATTAAATCCTTGCAGTTGTTCTTGAGATATCGTGTTAACAATAGTCAATCAAGAGCTGGTGCATTTTCCTTGGACGAACCTGGCCCATTTACAATACCATTCTGTGTTTGTTCCCACAGAAGCTACATACGAAGTTTCATTAAAATCCCTGCAGTTGTTCTTGAGATATCGTGTTAAACTCATTCCGATGCTGAATAATTTTCATGATTTGATAAATTTCAAAGTGCATTTGGCTCATTTTCCTTGGGCCAACCTAACTCATTTACAATATCGATTCTTGTTAGTGCCCACAGGAGCTACACACCACGTCTCAATAAAATCCTTGCAGTTGTTCCTGAGATATCGTGTTAACAATAGTCAATCAAGAGCTGGTGCATTTTCCTTGGACGAACCTGGCCCATTTACAATACCGATCTGTGTTTGTTCCCATAGAAGCTACACACCAAGTTTCATAAAAATCCTTGCAATAGTTTTTAAGTTATCGTGTTAACAAGCTCACACAATAGTCAATCAAGAGCTGAAATTTTCTAAGTTCAGCTGGTCCAATTTCATCGGACGAACCTGGCCCATTACAATACCGATCTGTGTTTGTTCCCATAGAAGCTACACACCAAGTTTTATTAAATCCTTGCAGCAGTTTTTAAGTTATCGCGTTAACAAGCTGTTGATGACAGACCGACACGCGGTCGATCGCATATAGAACCTGTGGGGAACAAAAAATGGCCTCCAATGGGGCTTGAACCGACCAACTCGAGACTGCAATTCCAGTACCGAGTGAGCTATCAGGCGACTGGTGAGGGCGCATCAAGAAGGAACATATTGTAATTTTTAGCCACTATTTTGACCAAATCACTAAACAAAATAATAACCTGATACAGAAAATTGAGGGGAAGAATCTATCAAATTTCAACGCAATCGGGTCGGATTTGCAGGAACAGTAGTTTTTTTGTGTGTTTTTTCTCAATTTGGCCAATATTTTGGTCAAATCGCAAAAAAAAAAAAAAATCAGGGAACAGTTCGGCAAATTTCAAAACAATCGGACCAGAAATGTAGGAAGAGTAGCTTTTTGAAAAATTGTTTACACCCAAACATAACGAACAACAAAGTCCCGCAAATAACGAGCAGAACGAGACGACAGTCGACTGAGCTAAAAAGGTGCATTTATATGAAAAGGGTTATAACAGCACCGAAATCCAATGCAGATAAATCTAAACAGTCTAAAATATATTACAAAACAGTACAGTGCTTGGTGATAAAATGTCCCCACCCCGATTTAAATTTTTACAACTGGGCCCTTGGTGAGCAGATACGGGCCTCCACTGTATGTAATTGGTAATCAATTACAATACATATTTGAGTCGAAATTTGAAAACTGAAAACATTCGATGAGTCGAAGTTTTTTTGTTTTGTTTTTTTAGCTCCTGCCTTTTTATCGCTGTAGGACTTACAGCTGTCTGATAACTCGAAATATATCTAACTCGAAGTGATCTGAAGCGGATTTGTTTCCCTTTTTTTGGCTCCGCTAGTGCAACTCAATAGTATTTATCAACACTATAGTTTACACAAGCAGCGGTTGAAAAACAGTGTCACTGAGTTCTATCTGACCACTTACGCAAGCTGAGTATACGTGTACATTTGCTGCAAATGGACATCGCTTCCTCTCTGTATCACTGTTTATTTATGGCCCATGTTTCATCTGACTCTTCCACTGTCTAATTGTGTCATAAATAATCCTTATCTGTATAAATAGGCTGTAGCGGACTTGGTGTTAGTTTTTTTTTTTTTTTTTTTTGAGATGGTACACTTAACCTTTATATGGTCCCTAAATTTGAAACATGTGTTAAAAGTCAGGTGATCCCCTGTGATTGGTCTGTGACACGTGTTCTGATCAACGGACCATATCGTCTCAAATTCGTTGTTATTTTTTCACGTGTTCGGGCAGTCTGTTAAAGTCAGTGATACTGGGCAGATGGGTTTAGCCTGAAGTTTAAAGTCCGCCACAATTGGTAAGAGCTTGATTATAATTAGCTATAATACATGAAATGTTTTTATGTCATGTGTAACTTATATTTAATATTGGTTCGATTTATCTGTTAATTATCGGTATTTTGGCATTAATTTTGTGGCAATGTGTTCAAATATTTGTTATTGTTTATTGCAGTCCACATTGCGAGGCGGGATAGGAAATGGTCTTTTATTTCCCGTCCGTCACAGTGGACAATTTGACTAGAATGGAGGGCTAAATCCATTTTGGAGGCCAACCAGTGACTGGGCAGAACAGAGGCCACCACGATGCCCCCCCCCCCTACCAGCTACGCGCTGGACGACTCGGCATCAATGTGCGAGAAGTGGCCTCATTTGAAGAAGATGCAGTCCAAACTTATGCCAGTATCTGATTCCGCGGAAATTGGTCTGCTTATAGGATACAATTGTGGCCGAGCGCTCATCCCAAGAGAAGTTATTACAGCCAAACACGGACCCTTTGCCCAACGAACAGATTTGGGCTGGGGGATAGTTGGCATTGTTGGCTGTGGTTCTCCAAACAGTCATGGTTTCAGTCACAGAGTTACGGCCTACGATGTGGGCGGGGATAAGGTCAATCGAATTGCCTTTCGCACCTGTGCTTCGGTGGTCGCACCACCTCGTGACATTTTAGAAGTCCTTGAGTACGATTTTAAGGACTTCTCAGAGTTAGTTAGTTAGTTAGTTAGTTATTTGATTGGTTTAACGACACCGCCAACCTGTTGCAGGTCATATTGTGTCATTCCTGGTAACTTTGTCGAATTTATACTTTATTGATTAAAAATGATTATAAAATAAAGTCTTAAATATACTAAAAAATATACTAAAAATAGACTTAATGGTGGTCTACACATAGGAATACATATTAATCTCTTTTAAAAATTCTAGGACCTTGTTGGAATTTACCTTCTCAAAGAGCTCTCTCATCGAATCAACGCTATAATAACGGGGACGAATGTGATTGAAGTCTATACAATCTATCAAGATGTGTTTTACTGTATACCGTTCCTGACAACTTATACATTCGGGTTGTGGTTCACCTCTTAAGAGGTGTTTGTGAGTAGTGTAAGAATGTCCTATTCTTAATCTGTGAATTACCATATCGTCGCGAAGGCCATTTAGGGAGGACTTCTCAGAAGGCGTCGGACTGTCACAAGAAGATGCACGGTTTTTGGAGTTGATGCAATCAAACATCTTTAGAGACTCGGATAATCACTTCGTTATGCCTCTCCCGTTTCGTGCAGAACCCAATTTACCTAACAATCGTCGGGTAGCGGAGGAAAGGCTCGGATGTCTTAAGCGTCGGTTTCATCGTCAACCACAACTCAAACAAAAGTACACAGAGTTCATGACTGAAATCCTCGATAAGAATTATGCAACTTTTGTTCCACCTTCTGATCTGGATAAAGTAGTCTGGTATCTTCCCCACCATGGGGTTCATACTGCCAACAAGTTGAGGTTTGTGTTTGATGCAGCTCCAAGTTTAAAGGAGTGTCCCTCAATGATCTCTTGCTGCAAGGTCCAAACCTAACAAACACGCTTCTCGGCGTACTGTTGAGGTTTCGACAGGAAACGGTAGCCTTTGGATGCGACATTAAAAAAATGTTTTATCAATTTAAAGTACCAGAAAAGGACCGTTTCTGCATGTGTTTCCTTTGGTGGCCTTGTGGCGATACATCAAAGGAGCCATGTGTGTATGCAATGGGTGTGCATACGTTCGGACTTCGATCATCACCTTCATGAAGCAACTTTGGCCTAAAACAAGTAGGAGATGACTTCGAGCATAAGTACGGCTCAGCAGCAAGTAATTTCTTGCGACACAACTTCTATGTAGATGATGGGATCAAGAGCGTTACTGAACCCAAGCAGGCGATTGAACTTATTCGCAAAACGTCAGACATGTGCGGGGAGGCAAGTTTGACGCTGCATAAATTCGTGTCAAATTCTGCGGAGGTCCTGGATTCTATTACAACGGAGAGAAGGTCAAACCAAGCTAATGTTGACCTACGGTTTGAAAATTCGCCTCTAGAGCGTACATTGGGTGTTCAATGGAATATTCAGTTGGACGCGCTTAAGTTTCGAGTCGAGCTTAAGCACCGCCCTATAACTCGAAGAGGGTTGTTATCTGTAGTAGCCGCTCTCTATGATCCCATGGGTTTTATAGCACCCTACTCTTTGATGGGGAAACGAATTCTTCAGAACCTGTGTATTGCCGGAGCAAGATGGGATGAGGAAATCCCTGAAGATCTCAAGTACCAATAGGGACAGTGGTTAGATAGTTTTGCGGACCTTAAAGAAGTAACAGTACCTCGTTGTTTTCGCCCACATAGCTGAGGTGCAACTGCAGCATTTTTGCGATGCCTCTGTGCTGGGATATGGGTGCTGCAGTTATCTATGTCTTGTTGACAGCAGTGGAAATCCGCATGTTTCTCTGGCTATGGGGAAATCAAGAGTTGCTCCGATTAAGCATGTGACTGGTCCCAGGCTGGAGCTAACGGCAGCAGTGCTAGCTGTTAAAATGGCAAAAACGATCGAAAGGGAACTTGAATATCAGGATATCAGGCATGTGTTTTGGACGGACAGCCAAGTTGTACTGGGATACATAGGCAATACCTCCAAACGGTTTCATGTGTTCGTCTCCAACAGAGTTGGTTTTATACGTTCGCAGACCAATACGGATCAATGGCATTACATTCCTGGTACAATCAACATTGCAGATATTAAGGATTTGTGCGACTCCAGATGGTTTTTAGGACCAGACTTTCTTTGGCAACCGGGTTTGCCATCTTTTGGTGCAAACAGAGAGATAAGTTACGATGATCCTGAAGTCAAGGATGTGCTTTCATTCGTCACAATTTCAAAGGAGTTTGAGCTCGAACGGTTCTCTCACATATCAAGCTGGCGCAGACTAAAAAGAGTAGTGGCTTTGATTCTGCTGTGGAAGGACGCCCTAAGACAGAAAAGGCGAAGGGCAACCAGAAGTGCTGTCTCAGTCTACGATTCAGTTAATCTTCAAAGCTTAAAATTAGCAGAGCACAAAATACTGAAGTTAACTCAGAGCTCGTTCTTTCAAGATGAGATCGAAGCTATCTCAAAATCGGAACCAGTGAAGTTGTCGAGTCCATTAACTGCTTTGGACTGTTTTCTAGAGGATGGTTTGCTGAAAGTCGAAGGACGTCTGAGGAAGTCAACCCTATCTGTGTCGACTATACACCCTGTTGTGGTGCCGAAGTCTAGTCATATTGCGAAACTGATCATTGGCTACTGAAATGATTCAGTATTGGATCAAGGGAAGTGCATGACTTCAAATGCCGTGCGGTCTAAGGAATTTTGGATAGTTGGTTGCTCGGTTTATCTATCTTTGCGTGATCTGCAGGAGGCTGAGAGCAGAAGCTGCCCATCAGAAGATTGCCGATTTGACTGCAGACCGTATGCAACCTATTGCACCCTTCACCCACTGTGGTGTGGACTTCTTTGGCCCTTTTACTGTGAAGTCGTGGCGAAGAGAGGTTTAGCGATGGGGTTGCATATTTACATGTCTTTCGTCGCGTGCTGTACATATTGAAGTGGTCAACTCGCTGACCACCAGCTCGTTTATTAATGCACTCCGACGATTTATAGCGATTCGCGGACCTATCTCACTCCTCAGATGTGATCAAGGCACCAATTTTGTTGGGACTGCCAAAGAGTTGAAGGAACAGTTCAAGAATATCCAAGAGCCCTCAGTTAGACACTTCTTGTTGGAAAATAACTGCATATTTGAATTTCGGATGAATCCAACTGCAGCCTCCCACATGTCAGGAGCATGGGACCGCCTCATTCGTTCTGCTCGAAGTGTTTTAGCCTCCCTTATGCACCAATACGGTTCTCACTTGGACGATTAGTCACTTCACACCTTCATGACAGAAGTATCTGCTGTTCTGAATAGCAGACCTCTTACGCTTGAGTCCTTAACTTATCCAAACTTCTTGGAGCCACTCACTCCAAATCACCTTCTAACAGGAAAAACGAAAGTAGTTGTCTCTCCTCCGAGTGAATTCCAACGTGACGATGTCTATTCGGTAAAGCGCTGGAGGAGGGTACAATACCTCGTTGATCAGTTTTGGTCTCATTGGAAACAGGAGTATGTCCACTATTTGCAAAGTAGATCAAAGTGGACACGTCAGCGGCGAAATTTCGCTGTTGGAGACATAGTCTTAATTCGAGACGATTGTGTACCAAGGAATTTGTGGTCTTTAGAGAAGGTCCATGAGGTTAACAAGTCATCTGATGGCTTTGTGAGAAGTGTCACACTTGCAGTCGGTGACAGGAATCTAGATAGTAAAGGCAAACGCTTTGGTAAGGTCAAGTATCTTGTTAGACCAGTGACGAAGCTAGTTCTTTTTATGTAGAACATGGGGTAGATTCCCCGCCGAAGATTTCGTTATTAAATGTATTGAATGCTTAAACATGCCAATATATATTTTGATGTTTTCACTAGAAATTTGACTCATTAAAGTTCTGACAGTGATATGCGTAGTAGAGAGTTTGTAAAATCGTTTCATGTGTATTAATGTGAAGTTATATGACGTGCAAGGTTTATTCGTCAAATTACTGCGTAATTTGGGGAGCCATGTAGCGGACTTGGTGTTAGTTTTTTTTTTTTTTTTGAGATGGTACACGTAACCTTTATATGGTCCCTAAATTTGAAACAAGTCAGGTGATCCCCTGTGATTGGTCTGTGACACGTGTTCTGATCAACGGACCATATCGTCTCAAATTCGTTGTTATTTTTTCACGTGTTTAGGCAGTCTGTTAAAGTCAGTGATACTGGGCAGATGGGTTTAGCCTGAAGCTTAAAGTCCGCCACAAATGGTAAGAGCTTGATTATAATTAGCTATAATAAATGAAATGTTTTTATGTCAGAAATATTTCATGTGTAATTTATATTAAATATTGGTTCGATTTATCTGTTAATTATCGGTATTTTGGCATTAATTTTGTGGCAATGTGTTCAAATATTTGTTATTGTTTATTGCAGTCCACATTGCGAGGCGGGATAGGAAATAAACTAGTTAAAGAACAGCAATGATCTTTTATTTCCCGTCCATCACATAGACATTGCAATTGTTACGTACTCATTCAATTACTGATTATTATGTTTACTGAACACAGCTTTCACGCAACTCATATCAACTGGTTAAAAAACTGGTTTCAAAACACTTTAAGTTTTTGTGCAGTTCAAAACAATATGACTGATTTTTCCCAACCGCAGCCATCAGTAATTTTGCAGTTTGAATATGATTAGAAACATTATGTTGTGTACACAGTGAACTATATATGAGCTACATAGCGAACTCGAAGTTCTCTTTTTTTTTTCTTCTCCCAAGTATTTCAACTTATCAAATATGTACTGTACTCGAGTATGTAAATGGATTTTTGCCATCTCGTCAAAAAGTGCACAAGGAAATGCAACGGATTTTTTTATTCATGTCTCCGCTGAGGAAGCATACACAAACTGTTGCTGCGATTCTAAATAAATCGTCGTCTGGCTACGATCAATCCCAAAAAGTGTAATTTGTAGAATAAATGCAGTCTTTGGGAGCTGCTGATTTGCAAGTTTCGACAGAGTTCCCGTTCCTAGCCGCTGATTTTTACTGCGGGATCGCATCACCAAGCGAGTAATTAGCTCCAAGAGACCGCTCGCTATTGGGCTTCGGCGTACCGTTTCATGTCCTCGCTGGCTGACAATATACAAGTCGACTGCGATCGCTATGAGGCACCTCTCTGCGATTTTGTGCCAGATTTAACTACCCACAAGTCTAGTGGCATTTGCCTAAGGTCCTCAAACCACAACGGCAATAATATACAACTTCTGTGTTGTGCTTTCTTTAAAAGAAAAAAATAGGAAACAACCACAAATCCACCGCAATAACTGACAATTGTTTACATACAGGGAGCATGGTTCATCACTTCAAAGTGACAACAAATTTTGTAATTGTCCACCAAAAACAATGCATTGATATTTTATTTTCATATTTTTCATTTTGGTCTCTTGACATTTAAACTCTTACCGTAAAAATCAAATTGGCAGGCGAGTGCAGATGCTAAACTTTTCTGCACTTTAACGAAGAAAGAAAAGATATGCAGTCCACTATTGTGCGTGTTTAACAAAATGGGTATGTTGCGTGTGAACTTTCAGTGAATGTTTGAATAACAGGGACTGGTGTGTAGGCTTCGCGCCTCAGAAGATACGAAGATGACTTCTATTAGGCGAACAACTGCAGGCTTCGTAACTCCTACACAGACATATATGAAGTAATTGAAGGAGGAGCCGACTCAGAGCTAGCGAGTAATAAGGACCAGATGCTTACAGCAAATAAATACAAGCTAAGCTGATTTGGGAAATATCAGCAAATTATTTCGGGTCGCATGTAATTATTAAAATGTTCAATGTCTGTACCAAACAGTGTTGTGACAGCTTCGTCACAAACGAAACAAAAGAACCCAAATCAAACTTTACTATTTTTCAACGATTACTTTTTTGTTTTCGGTGTAATGTCCCCCTTTGGAATGTCGAAAATGTAGAATTTTAGACATGTTTCCAGAGAATTACAAAGCAAACTGTAGTGTTTGTGTTGAGTTATAGGGAAACTAATTATTTCCGGGCAAAATATTTTTCGACAACTTTAATCCGCCATATTATTTTTTCATCCCGAAATCTAAGAATTTTGCGAATTAATTTATTAGATAACTACATAAACAACTAATATTGAAAGGAAAGGTATGCTAAAATGCGCACATGAACTGGTTTTAGTCCTATAATTTAAAGGGGAATAGTTTTATTTAGCAGACCTGTCGGGTGATAATTGGCGTGACAAAAATGACATTTTCGGGATAAATGTTTCTTTCCGGGATGGCGAACTTGCATGAACACTGGCGGAGATCTGGGTTACTGGCGCGTCTTGAATAAAAATAACCGGGTATTAAATGGAAGAAATGATAGCGCGATTAATGTTAATGTCCACTTTCTCCTGCACCAAAGCGCAACCTTTTTTAACAACAAGCATGTATTTTGAAAAATTATTAAAAGTTTTAACATTTGGTTTCAAGTTTCAATTTCTTTCATGTTCCGAGTATGAGCTGTTTTTGCGATATTTCTTCCATACTTTTCTATCATTTCTTCCATTTTTACCCGGTTCCCTCGCAGTCCTAATTCATAATTCTTGCGCCTTTTATTCGAAACACCCAAAGTGTGATTTGGCTTACACATTTATATAACGTATGGATCTGCTATTGTCGCCCACAAAGCTTTTTACACGAAGACATTCAAAGTAATAATTTGCTTATGAGACGACAGAAACGAGGAAGACAAAAATATTTATAAGTTATAAAACATTCTGAATGGTTACATGAAGAACCGCCGTAAAACTTCAGGATTACACTGGATGCCATGTTGTTTCCTTGCCCTTCCAATCACGGCTTTCACTATTTGAGAGCATTAAAGCTGTACATCCCGAATTTATTTTCTGACTGTACTCGTTCAAATATTGGCGAGTAAAATGTATATTATAAAAAGATGTGTGGTTTCAAGGCATATAAACAAATGACATAAAGCGTAACAGCAAACTCATGGATATGAATCTTTACCTTATTTACTACTAAACCTAAAGGTTATTATTAATTAAAAACTTATTCATGAAAAACAAAATATAAATGTAGTTCATGTTAGCACCGCTGTTGCCCATGAGATAACCTCTACGGCGGGTGTGTATATGACCTTTTCACTATGCAGACCAATTGGAAATTCCGCGAATATGGTATTCATAGCAGTGAGGAACTACTTTTTAAAACATTCCACCGTTCCGTGTTTATGGGATTAAGCCAGACTTTTTTTCTTCGCGATGGTCCTCTTTGTGAGGCTCTTCCATTAAACAGCCTAATTTTATAGTTCTGTTCTGATATTATCACACATATGAGTTTGTTCGATCCCGAAGCTCATTAGAGATGAATTGTTCTATACATAATGAGCAAATTACACGGGTACACCTTAAGAATAATGAAAAGGACCCCGGGGGCACTTGGTATTACATGTGTTACCATATGTGACCTATTACAAAACAAACAAAATCAAACAAAACGCCGAGAGAGGGACAATTGTGAGGTCACGCGGGGCGGCAATTTCTTTTAACAAGGAGTTAATTGGTTAAAAGGGGTTAGTATTTCTAGCTTATCGCTCCGTGTTTAGGTGTCGTCTTAAAAGTTCTGGGACACGCCTGCTAACCCGAGTTTCCCTCACCATCCCCAGGAAGGGACTACCACACTATCTGAACACTGTGTTTCGGAAAAAATTTATGAACTTAAATGCACTTAATATGAATGGCAAATTTTAAGGAGTGCATGCCTTTTGTAAATGCAATTCAACACTATTGAGAAACAGACTGAGATCCTCTCGCGATCGTGTTACCACAGTGCCAAAAGCTGCAGCCAGTGGCAGGAGCCACAAAGCAATATTGTATTCGAAAGCAGACAGACGTGAACCAGGGGAGAGCAGAGGGCAGGGAGGTACACTATTGTACAAATTATTTAGAATGCATAAGTCGATCAGTATTTAAAAAGACCCCTGAACGTGGAGTCATAAGTATGAAATAATGATCTTTTTTTAACCAATTTAAACAGCTTTTTAAAGAAACCGACTTTTGTGGAAACGCAGAGTATTGAATGAAAATTAACCTTGGTATTCCTAGGGGACCGCGTCTGGCCTAAAAATTACCTCCTTTCTTCTCGCTTTTTTTTTTGACACACATGGTGACACTTATGATACCAAGTGCCTCCACCCCCGGATGTGATACCTATACTGACTTCACCACGCATCGCAGTTATATAACAGCTACAACTGGGGAGATCTATCTGTTATGTAAACACATAGAGTGGACGGATATTTTAAAAAGTAATTGCTCTATTTTCTGAGTACTATTTTTGCGGAATTTCAACTGGGTCTGTGAAGTAAAAGGGTGTCATACACCACAGACCGAACCACCGCAGAGGTTGGTATTGGACAACATCATACGACGTATACCAAACTAAAGTACACAGTAAACACTGTAAGGTTGGATCGAGATTGGATAGACTATCAACGTCTGGTTTTGGCTGTTTATAGAAGTCGAAACAGGGTCTACCCCCACCCCCAACGTTGGATAGACGTCGATTATCCGACAACTCATGGCTGCAGATAAATTGAAAATGGAAGTCGAAACAACGTTTATCGCCCCCTTTTGTGTCAACCGGTCACGCAAGATATGTATAACGTCGGTTTCCAGGAATGTTTCTTCTCAAAAGGAAAAATGTGCGCTCTCGACGTTCTCCTATTTTACGTCCTCGCTCTGGTCTATTTTCAAAGTGTCCTGTCATGACTACCATTTTGAGAAAGCCTTTGATTCTGTTGAGTGAAGTTTTTTTAATGCTAGTACTTTAAAAATTTAATTTTGGGGAAAATTTCATATCCTGGATAAAGTGTTGTTATAACAATATAATTAGTTGCGTAAGCAATAATGACTTTACCAAAGACTGGTTTGAATTACATCGCGAGATGTGACAAGGATGTCCGTTGTCTAGCCTACTTTTTCTTTTGTTTGTAGATGTTATGGGTAACACCATTCGTGGCAACCAAAACAATGAAGGTCTTGTCATCGGCAGTAAAGTTCACAAAATTAATCAATTCGCTGATGACTTCACCTGCATGGTCCTTCAATATATACATTAATAGAAACAATAAGGGGTTTTTCCAAATTCTCGGGGTTGAAACTAAACACAGAGAAATGTTGTATTTTCTACCTGGGCTTATTGAAAACCAAAAATGCAAGTATTTTAAATATGAAAGTAATGAAAGATTCATTCAATTTATTGGGATTCAAATGGGCAGAAACATATCAGAGTAAAGACGATTGAACTTCAAAAATAAGACACATTCTCTCGCAAACGTTTTAAATATGCATATGTTGTGCACTCAATTCTTGTGCCAACAGACAATTATCAATGGGATTAGAGTAATTATAATCCTCCGTTTTGTTTAATTGTTAATTATATATGTCGCGTCGTCCCTAAATAATGCATGCTCATAGGAATTACTATAATTGGTATTTCTATTGTTTATAATAGTTATGGTATGTTTATAATTGTAAAACCCCTTTTTTTACTCCTTTGATTGTTGTCACCTGTTTGTTACCCACTCTTATAATAAGTGTCTTTGTTAGGATCTACAAGTATATAAGCTACGGAAAATAATATACGGGAGAAGCTAGAAGTGCATATCTGAATGATAAAACGTTGATTGAGAAATTATATTATGAACTCGGATATATGTTATGTTGTGGATATTCGATCATGTACGGTGCGTGACTATCGTTCTTAAGTCTAACAACCAAAATGCTTTTCTTGGCGTAATAGACCCCGGTACACCCCACTGCACTTAGTATTTTTATATCAATAAACACTTGTTATTTCATTTAACCATTCTTTTTAATTTATAAGGAAGTGCCCCGCTGTGAGTCAAAAACGGCTCACAGAGGTGTACTTCATATGGTGGAGATTTGCAGTGTAATTACGCCTTGAAATCATAATAATAATTATTTCACA
Organism: Protula sp. h YS-2021; assembly: GCA_949752745.1. NCBI lineage: Eukaryota > Metazoa > Annelida > Polychaeta > Sabellida > Serpulidae > Protula > Protula sp. h YS-2021. The sequence continues at coordinate 23,863,945 of OX457030.1, forward strand.
AAATACACTACAAAATAAAAGAAAGAAACATTTAAAAAAAATGGCACAATTATTTTGTCCATACTTACAAAAATAAACAAATAAGCAAATAAAATCAGTGTCATTGGTGAAGTGAGGGCCAGTAATGCTCTTCACATGAAACCGAATTTACAGAAAAGAATAAATGCATTTCTTCTATTTAAAAAAAAAGCCACAATATTCTGCAAAGCAGTGACGGTGGTGCTCATTTTAAAGTGGGGGGAGACATTTGACGCCCCTGAAAACACTTATATTCTAGCTGAAATTCGTTTTTGCATAGCATAATTACTTGCACACCAACGGTGTTCATATTTCATAAGTCGATTTGTACCAGCAATTTTGGCAAGTCGAATGGAACTTGTTCTACAAAACTTTGTATAATATGCATACAGCATAGAACATACTAGCCTTTTAAAATTGTAACTAGCAAAATGCAATAATTACTAATAATAATATCATCTATATTGCCAATACTTTACTGTGCTTTTTATCACAGTTAAGGCTACTCGCACAACAGTGGTGATCACAAAGTTTTTAGATTGGTTGTCTTTTTCTTAAACTAAACTAATTAACCATAAAGGCATGTGAAATGTCACAAATACAGACCACGACTACACGCGCAACAATGGTGGTCATAAGTATCAATCACAACAAATCCCAAAACACAATATAGTTCGTTTGGACTAGCAGTGTTGACATGGGAAACACATTAGCACAATGCTTCATCACCATGGATTTCTTTTAACATCCAAATTGTCTCTACATCCTTATCATGCAGCTCGCACAAAATTTTATATGCCAATTTTATATCTGGCAAAGGACTTCTTCTGTTTCTTGAAGGTGCTGATATGTTGAGTTGTTTGGCCATGGTTTGATTTGTTAAGCGTGGTTCAACAAGTGACTTCAACATTTGATTTCTTTGCTTAGATTACTTTTTATTCTGATTTTATAGTCGTTTCAAAGGTCAAATTTTCAGCTGTTGTTAAGTAATCACTTTGTTGCTCGAATACCGCCTTATCATGTCTAACGTCAAAATGTCCTACATAAACCAACATCAAGATACCCCGTTCGAACGTTGGCAATGTCCGCTTAAAGAGCCGATAAAAGTACCTCTCCCAAAATATTTTTCTGGGTACTCCAAGGAGGATGGAAAAACATGGCTTAAGTATTTAGAGTTATTTCATCATTGTAGTGGAATAGGACCAGACATTGCACCACGAGTTTTTCCAGTTTTCTTAAAAGACCTAGCTCTTCAGTGGTTTGATAATCTTCCAGATTTCGTCAGTTCAGATTATGTTCTGCTAAGAGAGGCATTTCTCGATAGGTTTCACAATAAAGTCTACACTTTTAGAGATGGTCTCGATGAACTTTACGGAATGTCTATTGACAGCGTTTCCACTGACGTAGATTGGGATGAGTTTGTTTTTAGACATGGTACTGTGTGTGATAGGCTTGGTTTTTCACAAGAATTCCAAAGAGTTCAGAGCTTTATCAGTCTAATGCCCCGGGAAATAAAGCCATGGTTGTATGCTGGTGTCTACAATGACACAAACAGTTGTGCCAGAAGTGCGAAACATTTCTTCCAATCGCATATTGCGAGGACAGAATCATCATCCGAACCAGTTCGTCCTGTTAACAGGGTAGAAGCAAATTTGATTCACGAATATACCAAAAAGCAATATCAACCAAGGAAAACTTATGAACGAAAACAAAATAGAAAAAAAGGCTGGAAGGTTCCGTGTACAATCTGTGGTTCAAACAACCATCACAAAGACCAGTGTCATGTTACTACTAAACCAGACACCAATGATGCAAGCACTCAAACCAAAAATGCAAACATACACCTAACAATGAAAACTGCACATACACATCAAACACCTAAAGTTTGCCCCATTCTTGATCTGAGTGACAGCTCACACATAGCAGTAAAATGTAGTGACGGGGTGGAACTACATACTCTTTTGGACACCGGAGCCAATTGTAACTGCATCAGTGTTGAGGCCTTCAAACGCCTTAGGCAGTGTGACAAAACGGATGTCGAATATTCAAAATTCAATCATGCACAGTCGGCCGGTGGTGCCCCTTTGTCTATCAAAGGAACTTCAACAATTTCGTTTCACCTCAAAAACTCCAGCTTCCGAGTTAATGCGTATGTTATAGAAGATTTGGTTGTTGATTTTATTTTGGGAAGAACATTTCTTGAAGATCAGGGTGCAGTTATAGATTTTTCTAAGAGCACCATAAAACTGAACGATAAATACACGCTGGTAGTATCCGATGAGTGCGTTGTCGATCCGCAGACCCAAAAAGTTGTTTATGTTGATGTTAAGGGGAGCATCCCTAATGCAATCGACGGTCTAGCCCGTCCAAACCACAGAATACAAGCTCTCGGCTTATTTATGGCAAACACACTTAACACTTCAAAGAACAACAAGATACCAATACGTTTGATGAACCCTTTAAAATCACCAATTAAACTTAAGGCAAAAACAAAAATAGGAACTTTTAGTCCTCTCAGCTCAGTTGATAGCATTAGCCTCGTGGAAGATACGGGTCAAATCAAAGACTTACCATTTGTGAACCTTGTCTCTGATGGTAAAGCTACAAATCAAACAAACCTTGGAACTGAAAAACATAAAAATTCAACCTCCATACATCATCACAATCTTAGCTTTGAGGAGGCTCGGGCAAAGCTTAAGAACTCTATTGATCTGAGTCAGTCAGATCTCACTGATGTTCAAAAAGATCAGCTGCTTGACGTTCTTGCAGACCGGCGAGAAGCATTCTCGCTAGCTGGTGAACTAGGCAACTGCAAACTAATAAACCACGAAATCGCTCTAAAGCCTGGAACAAGACCTATTTATCAAAGACCTTATCGCTACTCCATGTTTGCAAATGACGAGGCACGGAAACACGTAGCTGGCTTGCTAGAAAAAGGTGTTATCGAACCTAGTACATCTCCTTGGTCTTCTCCAATTTGCATTGTCACCAAGCCGCGATCTGATCCAAATGCTCCAATTGAAACAAGGATGACAATCGATTATAGGAGGTTAAATGATCAAACGCTGCCTGATGTCCATCCCTTGCCACGGCTCGATGATACACTCGATAGAATTGGTTCCCAAAAACCAGTTTTCTTCAGTTCAATCGATCTTCTTTCTGGGTTCTTTCAAGTTGAGCTGGACGAGAAAAGTAGGCCTTACACAGCATTTTCCTTCGAGGGAGGACATTATCAGTTTACAAAATTAGCGCAAGGTTTGAAAAACTCACCGGCATCTTTTTCTCGGTTGATGCAACTCATACTCACAGGACTTCAATACTTTATCTGCTTGTGCTATATCGATGATATAATCATATTTTCGAGCACGTTTGAGGAGCATTTGAAGCACATTAGTCTGGTTCTTGGAAGTCTGATTAGTGCCAATCTCAAGGCTAAGCCGCAAAAGTGTCAATTTGCTAAGAAGGAGGTCAAGTTCTTGGGCAACATTGTTTCGAAAGATGGAGTTAAGCCAGACCCTGGGAAAATAAGCGTGATTAAGGATATGAACCCGCCGAAGAATGTCAAAGAGCTCCGTCGGTGTCTAGGTCTCATGGGTTTTTACAGAAGGTTTGTCCCTCACTTCCAGCTTTATGCATCTCCACTTTACAATCTGTTGAAGAAGGATAAGAAATGGGAATGGACAACGAAATGTCAAGAAGGTTTTCAAAATCTGAAAGATTCCCTGATAAATGCTCCAATTCTTGGATATCCCGATTTCAGCAAACCTTTCATTGTTTATACTGACGCATCTATCGATGGTCTTGGTGCTATGTTGGTTCAAGAGCAGCAATTTGAGGGCAAAACAATCCCAAGGGCTCTATGGTACTCTGGTCGTTCACTTAACAAGCACGAGAAAAAGTACAATATCAGTGATCTTGAACTCACTGCCATTTTTTACGCAATTCAGCAATACCGTCCATACTTGCAATACAACAAAGTCGTTTTCTATACAGATCACAAAAGTCTTACTACTCTTATGAAATGCAAACAACCTACAGGGAGACTCGGTAGAATTCATCAAGCTCTTACAATGCTCAACTACGAGGTTATACATCTCCCTGGTAGCAAAATGGCTCATGTAGATGCCATAAGTAGGTTTCCACATTTAACTTTGCCAAAAGAACACGAAGACGTTGTCGAACCCGATTTTGTTGATCCACCGCTTGTCGAACCAAAATCCAGTGCTGATCTTAAGGTTTTTGCAGTCAATGCTAAGGCCCAAAGTTTTAGATCTAAGTTGACCCAAGAGAGGAAGAATCATGAACTTAACAAATTCCACTTTTCAAAAGAACACATTAATCGTCTTATTATTTTACAGTCCAAAGATCCTGAAGTTACGGATCGGTTGAAGCTTATCGAGGAGCAAGAGTTGGATGTCCCTCCCGAGCGTTTTAAGAAACTGCTCGCAAATATCGACGATTTTATTGTTGAAAACGGCGTTTTATATAGAGTTCATTATCAACCAAGGTCTAAAACACGTTCCAAGACAGAGAAATGCGTACTTCAGCTTGTCGTTCCTGCAGAGTTGCGTCACGAGGTCATGCGAGAACTGCACTGTGATGTGCACTTTTCATACATGAAGGTTTGGTACAAGGCTCAGGAGAAGTACTGGTGGCCCGGTATGTTTAAAAACATCAAGTCTTTCTGCGAGACATGCGTGCAGTGTCAGCAAGCAAAGGGATCTCAAAAACGGCCTCCTCTAATTCCAATAGAAAGTAACTTTCCTTGGCAAATCGTTGGTGTTGATATAACAGAACCACATGTTATCTCGCAAAAAGGGAACAGATACATTTTGGTCTTTGTAGATCTTTTCACAAAGTTCGTTGTTGCTAGGGCCATTCCAAATATGAAAGCTGAAACTGTAGCAAAGGTGTTTTACGAGGAGATTATTTGTCGATTCGGTGCCCCACAGAAGTTATTATCTGATCGTGGTGCGCAATTTTTGTCCTCGATAATGAAGTTTACTCGAGAGTTATTCAGCGTTCAAGGTCTTTTCACTTCCGCTTGGAATCCACGCTGCGACGGGATGACAGAACGCTCAAATCAGACAATCATGAAATGTCTCAGTTTCCTTTCTAACGCACATCATGACAACTGGGATGAACGCTTATCTTCAGCTGTGTTTGCCTACAATACCACACCGTGCTTTCGTTCTACGGACTATACTCCGTACTACCTTTTGTTTGGTCGCCACTGCAAAGGTCCTGCCGACCTCAGGCTTGTGATTCCTGAAGATGTCCCTCATAACATTCAGGACTACGTCACTACTCTAGTGAACAGCCTAGACGAAGCTTGTACCATGGCCCGTGAGAACATTCGGGAGCACCAAGCTAGCATGAAAGAATACTTTGATAGGAGTGCACAATCCTGCAGACTACAGGAAGGTGACAAAGTATTTCTTTATATTCCAGTGACTCCTAAGCACTTGTCACGCAAATTGCGCCATCCTTGGTGCGGCGGCTATGTCATCCACCGGTTTTTAGGTCCAAACACAGTCAAGCTTAGAAAGCTAAGCGACGGTAAAATACTGAAAGCACCAGTAACTGTCAAGCGTTTGAAGAAATGTATAGACCCTCAGGAACGCCCTCAACAAGTTTTGGCAAATGACATTTTCCCCGCATTGGACGAATTAACTGATGACGACATCCCGGTCGATAATTTTGCTCCATTCATGGCTGTTCGTCCCAGTGAATCCTCGGACACTGAGGAATCGTTACACGATGCCCCCATTCCCTCTCAACAACCTTCTCAAAATCAATTTGTAAATGTAGAGAAAGTTCTTGCTAGAAGAAAATATAAAGGAAAAGTTCAATACAAAGTAAGATGGCAAGGATACGGTCCAAAAGATGACTCATGGGTGAATGAGGAAGATGTAAATGATGTCCTTCGCGAGTTCGTTGCGAGTAATAACCTACCGAAAAGGCGAAGAAAAAGGAGACCGTAGATTTAATCACATTCTGCCATTTATTTATTATGTATTATGTATTATGTATTTATGTATTATGTATTGCTTTATTTTCTGTCAGTATATCGATGCTTACGATATAAGATACATATTGTATGAGTTGAACTGCTAAAATTGTTACATAAAATTCGGCTCAGGTTTGATATTATGCCAGAGCATCTCAAACTGTAAAAGTGTGAAATTAAATGTCGGCATTATGAGTAACTTAAAATATGTAGCTTACAAATTGGTAATATTAATCCAAATACAAAGCACTAATTGCATATTTAAGATACCGTATTGTATCATTTGCGGGTTCCGTTCAGGCGTTTCTTTCTGCAACGACCTACTCTGTGCAAAGATACAAAACATGTTGTACATTGTATTCTACAGCTTTTATTTTCTAACCATACTTATTTGGTGCTAGCTCATCCTCAAGACAAACTTATGTTGTTAAACATAGATGTTTTGTGTCGAAATACATCTGCACCTTCATGAGAACTACTTTGCGGAGTATTCGACCTAATTATTGATCTTGACATTTCCTTACCTTTATTGATTTTGCAAGTTATTTTTTTTCGCAAAGAAATCAGGTGTATATAAACACTTATGGCTATTTCATTATCTTCAATGTAGTTAAATCTGTGTTACATGTATCATTTTGTGTAATTATCAATAATGGTCAAAATTTGTATATACTGTATAGGAGAAAACATTATTATTAAGGCGCATTATTTTTTTTCATATGTTTACATTTATTCACATGTTCATTTACTCATTTATTTTTTAAACATCTTGTTCATGTGACTTTTATAAGTGTTTCAGAAAAAATTGAAAGGTGCTGTTATGTTGCGTACCGCGCATATCGATGATTGCATTGTATTTTTATGCTCTTGGCTTCATGTAAAATAGTATCTCCATGGTGGAAAGTGGCAAGAGAGAATCTTGTGAGAGAATGTGTTGCAGAGTGAAAGCTCTGAAAGTATCAAAATTTTAAACCCCGGCCGGGTCCTTTTCGATCAGAATGTGTCTGTGCCACCCGAAACCAAGGAGATCCATTTAAAATTTCAATAAGTTTCTTAAGAAATTTAAAAAAAGGGAAACAACGACTCAAGCTGTAGCAGACGAGACGTTTCGAACGGCTTAACCACACAGTCTTCGGAATACACCAGTTCCCAGGCATCAAGAACCAATCAGCTTGCGATTTGTGATTTTATAGCGTTGAAAAAGCAACAGATGCTCGAACAAGTGATACAGAATATCGGACATTTGCTTGATTTTACATCTCTGCGGAAAGAACCTCGCCTGTTGTGCAGCGGGCATGCCATCTTATAGACATTCTCTTTATATACTAAAGACGGTGTTGCAGAAACAAGAATATTTTTTTTGCGCTACGCTTGTAATAAAAACATTTTACCTACTGCATTTTCTACATTTATGATTTTCTCGGCTTCATGATAAAAAAAATCTGCCGGTTAGTATTTGATATTATTTGTATGCCATGTTGCAATGTATAAATATTAGCATTCTTGTCTAAAATAGTTCAGTCAAAGGACATATGACAAAATTTAAACTTAGATATTTATGTTTAACTAAATTTGCAATTTAGTCATAAAGTGGGGGGAGATGTTGTGCACTCAATTCTTGTGCCAACAGACAATTATCAATGGGATTAGAGTAATTATAATCCTCCGTTTTGTTTAATTGTTAATTATATATGTCGCGTCGTCCCTAAATAATGCATGCTCATAGGAATTACTATAATTGGTATTTCTATTGTTTATAATAGTTATGGTATGTTTATAATTGTAAAACCCCTTTTTTTACTCCTTTGATTGTTGTCACCTGTTTGTTACCCACTCTTATAATAAGTGTCTTTGTTAGGATCTACAAGTATATAAGCTACGGAAAATAATATACGGGAGAAGCTAGAAGTGCATATCTGAATGATAAAACGTTGATTGAGAAATTATATTATGAACTCGGATATATGTTATGTTGTGGATATTCGATCATGTACGGTGCGTGACTATCGTTCTTAAGTCTAACAACCAAAATGCTTTTCTTGGCGTAATAGACCCCGGTACACCCCACTGCACTTAGTATTTTTATATCAATAAACACTTGTTATTTCATTTAACCATTCTTTTTAATTTATAAGGAAGTGCCCCGCTGTGAGTCAAAAACGGCTCACAGAGGTGTACTTCACATAGTCAAAGAGGAATAAGTATTGGTGGGAAAATTCTCATTGCAAAAACTTTTGGTTTATCTAAATTCATTCATCCTCTTTCTATTGTTGATTTAAATAAAGATATCATGAACAGCATTCAAAAACTGTTGGATTCATTCATCTGGAACTCTGAGCCACCAAAGGTGAGGCATTCCACGCTTATAAACGACTATCATAAATGAAGACTTAAAGCAATAGATGTTAATTGCCATGCAAAAGCGTTGAGATTGCCCTGGGTATGGCGCATGTTATCAAATGAGGGATGGGCTGACATAATCAATATGTTTTTTGAAAATATGGGTGTTTTATTACTCTTCCCAAGATGCAACTTCAACACGGAGTCATTGTGATGTCTACCATGTTTCATAAAAACATGCTCAAATACGCTGCAGAGATTACGCTCTCCGCGGGCTCTGAATATGTTATATGGAACAACAAACTTATTACAATAGAGGCAATAGTGCCTTTGTATTAAGAAATGGTTTGGAAAGCGAGTTATATTTATTCAAGACTTATGTAAAGAAGATGGTTCTTGGATAAGCTACAAAAATTTTGGCGCGAAATATGAAATACGCACAAATTTCTTGAGATATTTTGGTATTCTATACTCAATTAAATCAGCTATAAAGCATTTTCCCATAATTAGCAATGCTCCGTTAGAGCAACGACCGAACTTTGATGTTAGTAGTATCTTACTCCGTCTAAAAAGTGGTCGGCAAATAGATTTGTCAAAAGTCAAAAGTAAACATTTGTATTGGGAATTTATAAATTTAATATGTACTTCAACGACATCCCTTCAAAAATGGACAATTGATGAAAATATCCCAGAAGATTTCGTTTATAAGAGTTTACCACGTGTCAAGACTTCTGTAAACGAGCCAAAGGTACTCGCACTACAGTTCAAAATCATTCACAACATAGTAAATTGTGGGGTGAACTTGTACAAATGGAGAATCAGAGAACATGAAATCTGTTGCTATTGCAACTCAGGAGCAAGAGATACGTCATTGCATCCTTTAATTGTTTGGTTGCCCGATTACCCAACTTTAGTTAAACGCCATTTTTGATTTAATTGAGTTTCCTGAACCTCCACACATCACAAATATTTCAGCAAACGAGTTTTTTTTTGGTGTAACTGACCCAGCATTAAATTTCATTTTTATTGTCATTAAATATTTCATTTATAAATCCAGAGGGAGAAACGAAATTTTTTCTGCTGGAGTAATAATAAAAGAATTATACAAACGTATTCACATAGACAAAACACCTATATCGAATACAAAGTATTCAAACAAGTGGGGAAAGTACGATAGACTGCGCAAAGACAGCGAACTGTATATTACGTATTCTTTGAAATATTGAATGTTTAACTACGCTTATATATATAGAAGTGTGATGCTGAAGGTTGTAACGGGAACATAGAGTAAGAGTATCTTCATCATCTTCTTTTTTACGTCTTACGTAGTTTTTTTCTTTCCTTTTTTCTTTTTTTCCTTTTCAATTACTTTTCCATCAAATACATTGGAGGGGTAGGAATGTTAAAAATCATTCTGGACCTGCCTCGGTAGGCAGATCAATGCTGATAAAAATTTAATAATGGAATGTAATATTTAGGGCTTGCAGAATTAAAACTATCAGTTGTAATAGTAATTAAGGTTTTGTTCGAGGCATTTGAATACAAATGTGACTTGTATAAATACAATATCTCAGTGATTATCCTATAGCAAATGTTAAAAATTGTACAATGGAATGTTGATCTGAAATGAAAATAAAGGGGACTGTCCAGCATTGAACAAAAGAAAAATAGCCCATGTCCCGACACAAATACAAAAAAAAATTCTAGTGAGTAATAACACAGGGAGGTTGTTCTTAGTTGTAAACCCGACGTCCATACAACGTCGATTTTGCAACGTCTATTGAACATCTATTCCATACGCCGATTCAATATTGTTCAAAAGACGTTTATTAGACGTCGGAGAAAGTTGCGTTTTGGTTGCGACTAACAGCAACGTCTAATCAGCATTGCTTTCCCAGCGTCTATTCAACGTTGTGTCAAAGACGTTGGAAAAACGTTGATCTTTGTTCGCGGCAAGGCATAACCAAAGTACAACCAGAGTCAATGTTGTGGCTTACACGGGTGGACGTCTCAACCTAAAATCGACGTTAGATCGACCTTTCAATGTTTACGGAAAGCAATTGACAAACGCAAACCACAATACCACTTACTTTTAAAAAAATAAAATTTTTTATTATTTATTTTATTTATGTATTGATTTATTTTGCATTCAAATTGTGAAGGAAATGTAAATCTTAAAAACAAATCCGGTATGGTTGGGTAGAGCACAAACCGCTAACCTTCCGCAGCTGATGGTCTTCGGAGTAATAGTCAAAATAATTATGTGGTTAAAGCAAACTGGGGTTTTGTGAAGTGATTTCCTCCCCGCCTCCCTGAACAACAACGGTTGCTCAGGGCGAAGACAACATCTCTGTTTTTCTCTGACATACGGTAAGGGAATCAAACGGAACGCAGGAAAAAAAATTGTATTTTCGCTCTTGAAAAAAGTCAAACTGGAGCAGAAGAAAAACAGAACATTCTCTTCTCCTCCCTTTTAGATGACAGTTAAATGGACAACTTTTTGGTTGAAGGTGTGTTTTTGAATGAGGAAAAGCAAAGTAATGAAGCCGATAAGAAGTGATGGTTTGAATGTCACACAAATGCCATAGCCCGGTGATGGATAGCCTCTTGCAATGTGAGAGGCATTCCATGCACACGATACCACCCACAAACAATGCATGCGAAACACTCTGAATTCGTGAATTTGTTGCTACTTCACTGTTAGTGCTGTATTCTTCGAAAAAGAGTTAACTTTCACAAGCTCTTATCTTGCCGTTACGTTCTTTGAAACTCATTGCTCAAGAAAATTGTGTTTTAAGGGGAAGGATTTTTCCACATCCAGAATATCTTTATAAATACTTTCCATCATGCACAAGGCGATTTTTGTTCCAAAAGACTGAGTAAATGAGCATTAACAGAAAATGGGAGTTTTTCTGGGTCTGAGAGAGAAAAGAGAGAGAGAGAGAGAGAGAGAGACAGAGACAGAGAGAGAGAGAGAGAGAGAGAGAGAGAGAGAGAGAGAGAGAGAGAGAGAGAGAGAGAGGGGGGGGGGGAAGAGAGAGAACGAGTGTGTGAGTAAGAGGAAGTTTTCTGTTAAACTCAGTATTTCTTCAAAATTTTGTGTTTAAAATCACAGCATATAATTCTGAGTTGCGTAAAAAAAAAACCATAATGTACTTGAGTGATAAGCTTCATAGCTATGTCACGGGTCAAGTAATTCAGACAGTCACGGCTGATTGAGTTACTGTATTATGTCAAGGACCCGGATACTTTGCCAAAAGTAAACACTGCCACTTGTTACTTTTCAACATAAAACGTGTGTATGTGCCAGAGTGTCGTTTTCACACATTCCAGAATGCCAGTTTTTTTTTTTTCGTAGGCTGGTTGAACTTCAAGTGAAGGAACTAGATCCACCCCCTGTCTTTCTATACACGTAAAGAAAAAAAAAAAACAAAGCACACGAAATTTTTAAGCTTTCAGTTGTTATACTCATGCAATATTTATAGATACGTTCTGATAATATCCAAAAAAAAGTATATATTAATCTTGTACTTTTTAACTGGTATTATTTTCAGTATTAAACATATCCCCTGACATTATCATTTTGGTAGTGAAAATATGACGACAGGTGAATGTCGTAAGTGTTTTGTTGATAGCTGGATTCCTCCCGCACGTGCTGTAGGCGGTGTTCTATGACACAGGCGAAAAAAGCGAGCAAAATTTGGATTTTTTTTTTCAGTTTAATTCCGCCGTACCATGCGAACACCCAGGCTGTGAATATTTAAATGTTTTTGCCTCTTTAATGGACATTGATTTCAGTGAAAAAAGTTCTGATCAATTTTGTGACGTCACTGTTTTTTCTGGATACCATGTTTCAACAGTGTTAATCCATAAACGATTTTTTGCTTTAAATTTATCGGGATAGTTTTTGTCCATTCTTTAACCGTTTTTACGAGAACAAAAGAAGTAAAATAAACATATGAAAAAACCAGAAGCATATATTTGAAAAGATGTCAAGAATGTACCTTGAATCCTTTCCTGATATACGGGATATTGAGGGATCTTCCAGAAAAGGTGAGTCGTTTCTTTCGTTCAAATCCTGTGTTCAAAAACGAGGATACGACTTCCCCTGCACCAACTCTCCCAACTTTTTAGTTTTCCTTGACAAATCTCACCAGTTCACTATTTATTTTACATACCTACATGTATGTGTGCATGTATGTATGTGTGAGTGTGTGTGTGAGAGAGAGAGTGAGAGAGAGAGAGAGGGAGAGAGAGAGAGAGAGAGAGAGAAAGAGAGAGAGAGAGAGAGAGAGAGAGAGAGAGAGAGAGAGAGAGAGAGAGAGAGAGAGAGAGAGAGAGAGAGGAGCTACTTCTCTCAGATTTTATAACTGTCACTCCCGTAGCCATAAAAATGTTGAAAACAAAGTGCCACGCCCAGAAGATACAACCGAGAAAACTGCAGTTATAACAAGCGTGCAAGCTTTAAGACTAATGGATTTTGAATTTGAATTTTTGTCCACAATAAAAAAAATTGGCCAGTATGTTAAACTGTTGCTGCACAAAATTGCTACAGTAGATCTCATATCACCACAAAAATAAATCGGACCGTGATCCCAATCCCTCTCTTTTAAATGGAATTTGACATCACGGTGAAATAAGAACCATGCGACCATTGAATGACATTGCGTGAAAATTGGTTAATTTTGAGAAAAGGTGAAAGGTTTTTGGAACCACTGAAATTTGCCAAGGCGGGTTTGTCAGTTCAAGAAATGGCAGGATTCAAATATGTCCGCAACACATACACATACACACATACACACACACACTCTTTCTCTCTCTCTCTCTCTCTCTCTCTCTCTCTCTCTCTCTCTCTCTCTCTCTCTCTCTTCATACACAAGCAATTGAACTGCCAATCCGCAATATATTGTTAAGGGATTGGATTGATCACAAATGATTAAGTTCATAAATGCATTTTGTATGCTACGTCAAGACATTTTGTCCAGAAATAACTCCAAAATCGACAGAGAAAAACATCTCATCCTTCCTTAATGGCGTGCTTTTAGAATCAAACATTAATACTGAAGTGAGGAACTATTTGACGTTTTCGCTCGTTTTGATTTTAAGAGTAATGACGTAACTAGAGTGGAAAGTAAAAAAAAAAAAAAAAGCCCTGACACTAATTTTTAAAAGTATATTGAAAGAAAATGAGCAATCATTCCAACTATTCATACTCGGATCTCAAACAAGAACCATAATCTTTTTATATGTAAATATTTAAATGGAAATCTCTCCATTATCTCATACACCGGGTTCAAAACACATATATCTGAAATTACAAAAAAGAGGAATGCTAGAAATCTGGACTTGAAAAGTTGGCGTAACTGATGATTCGTAAACAACAACATACACGTCCAAAGTCATTTCTTACAGTAAACAAATCATCCTGAAAATGATCCATAACTGTAAGATTCTTCATAGTGACCTCCGACACGCCTAATGCACGTTAAGTTCCACCCAGACTTAATCTTTGCCGACAAAATAAAATGCCTGGATATGCTGTAGATCTATAGAGCTGTTTCTACTTGCGTTTTCATTGGTTGCTGGAATCAGCCAATTGGCAAGGGTTTCACTTTCATCTAAAGCTGTAACAACTGCAAGATGCCGTTCCATAGGAGCAAATTGAAACTACAGACCTAACAGTTCTCGGATTTGTTTGGGAGCTCCAGGGATCAGATCCTGTTTTGTTTCAAGTGAAAGGATACACCAGAATGACCAGAAACGCCCCCTTGTGCTACTATCCAAGACGTGATGTTTTTCTAAGGCCACACGCTGTTGAAAGGTAGTGGCGATTAATAGAGATTATCTGTCATGATTAATCACAGTACAGTTTCATCTCAAGATAATCCGGCGAAAGTTGCCCACAAAACTAGCTCTCGGACCATCTCTTTGTCTTTCTTCGTTGCGATCACATGTGGGAATAACCAGCAAAAGTTCCTAGAATTTTACCGACTGTTCGGAATTGGCCAATGAGACCGAAGCTCTGATGCAATGTCGATGAGGCGGGATCAAACTTGCTCTCCAAGAAATGAACTAAGAGCATCGTCGTCATAAATCGTGACGGCAACGGAACACGGCGACCAAACGGCTGTCATTTGTCAATTTTATGCTCACTTTATCAAACATCTTATTCACCTTCGAAGAGGAACGAAGAGCTCTTAAAACTAAAATTTCGCCAAAAGGTTTATCTATGATCCCGAACAGATTGCCACCATAGCACATATATCTATTTTAACTTCTGACTCGTGTGTTTTATTAGTCCGAGAAATAGCGAGTACACGTGCGTCAGGTGTGTGAGTAATTTCCCTCTTTTTTTCCCTGCAACTTAAGAACGTCGAATCGCAAGCAGCCCGTCATATGGATAATAGCATACTGACGGGTAGGACTCAGGGGTTTAGTATTGCGTCGATAATGGCAGACCAGTTGGAAGGTGGCTACCCTTACGGATACGCATACCCTGGTGGATTATCAACACAAATGGATTATTATCACGGCTGGGGACAGAATCCCACGTATGGAAGTGGCATAAAAGGAATGGAAGGTACAAATTAAACCTGTATACAACGACTCTTTCAGAAGTGCTTATACCTTCTGTCTTCTTTGGCTAAAGATTCCTATTCTTTTTATTCAGTAAATAAACATATTTACGAAATAACATTTTAGAAAGGCGGACTCATGGGATGCCTAATAATCTATACAGAAACAGGAGTTGAAAAATAAGCGTCATAGTTGAACTGCTACTACCTTCAAATTTATTTCTGAAGTATTTTCTTTAACATAGTTTATTATTTTGTAGTTAGAAAACTCAATAGATTAAATATATTCAGGGTTTAATTGTACGAAACAGTGAACTGCTTGATTAAGCCTTTCATGTTTGGAGTATGCAAAACACTCGAGAAAAAAAAAAGAGTAAAATTTGCGGCACTCTTAAAATTTTTGTTTGTTACATAACATTTTCCAGTATCAGAATACAAACCAACAAGTTTTTTTTCGGCAAAACTTCAAATTGGCCCAACTTGAAATTTAACAGTTTTACATAACGTCCTGTAATATTAGAATATAAAAAATATATTATTGAGTCCGAAATGTTATTTGAGCTTCCATGCCGTATTTTCTATTATTTTCAAACTTGCTGCACCTTGTAGTTTTTGAAAGTTTTAGCAATACCAGAGAATAATCTTTCCGCCAAATTAAAGAAATTGAAAAAAAAAACAGAAATAGGATTGAAACTTAAATGGATGATTCAAAATCTGAGAAGAGCGTGTTATTTCCTAGTATGTGTTTTTTTTAATTTTAAGAAGACACTAATTGCTGTTTCAGCATTATGAGAAATAACGTGACAGTCAAACAAAACATCCGCAATTGCATCAACATCTCTTTTTTTACGCGAGAAGTTTCATATGAATGTTAAATGCGGTTAAAAAAGGTTATGCGTTTAAAGATATTAGACAGAGGCAGACGCCCTCCTCTATGTTTTTTATTTATCTGGTGGTCCATATGCAAATTTACGCCATGCGACGCATTTGACGTATTGTGCAGCGCCAACTTTGCATCGACACTGTGTTCTGTTGCATCTACGAGTCTTTTCCTAGCTTTCCACTTGCGTTATGGCTCTGGATCTTCCGAAAATTTTATCCGTGAGAGCGTGACGTACTACAGTGTACAAAAACGACCTTTTTGTGACGCCGAAACGAAAACTGGAATTCCGAAGTGATCTAAATAGAAACGTGTGGCGTAACATTTACCTGTTTTTTTACGAGCGGGATTGACTAAGATATGACGTTCATCTGAAAAAAAAAAGAGCATGAAGCCACAAATAATTGATTTGGCTGTCTTATCCACTTTATTTATTTTAAAATCATGAATTAATTTTTGTCGTTTTTGGACAATATTGTAACCACAAATGCTGTCATTATTTATCAACACTGTTGTATCCAACATCCGTCAGTCGCTGACGTCACTGTCACTGTAACAAGGCTCTAATATATATGTACATACTTTAACTTTCACAGACTTTCAGAGGTTTTTCAACTTTGGGAGAGGTGGGAGGGACGATTTGTTGACAATTTTTTTCGGGTCCAAAAATATATGGGAAGATGTGTGGGTTGGGAAGCACACGTTTACTCAGTTATTATGCGCATGGGTTTTGTTTGATTTACATAGAGATATATTAAATTTATGCAATACTTTTAATTGAAAATACAGCAATACAAAACTTGATTTTTTTTTTTGTGCAAAATTATCTCAAATAAATATAATCTGGATAACTTCCATATACGTGTGTATAAATAATTATTCCAACAACACAATAAAGGGTTGAAACAAATTGTTACTGGATATCTGATTTTGCTTGTAGCATCAGATGCGTAAAATAACGAGGGTGGGTAGGTTAATAAATAAAATATTATCTTTAAAAATGCACCGATTTTATCTTGTTAGTTTTTTTTTATTTCAGCGTGTATAATGAATACTGGAAATATGAAATCTTCCTATTATCCTCTCACCAACATGTCGTCGCTGAACGGATCACCAGACAACACAGTGCAACACACTCCCACCTCCCAACACAGCCCCAACACCAGCTTAGACCATGACCAAAAAGACGCAGCCCAAACAGATATATCACCAAGCAAGGAGGCCATGGGTTCGAATCTCTCAGAGGGTGATGACTCGTGCGTTGGTGTAACTAACTTGGACCCCAAAGATAATAAACCCCTACATCACAAGCTTACCCATGTGAACGCACAGCTAGAGATGAAGGCACTGTGGGAGGAATTTGATTCGCTGTCCACCGAAATGATTGTCACAAAGGCTGGAAGGTAAGCTCATGCGCGTCTTTTTTTTCAGTACTGGATGCACCCTGCAAACACGGTATCCATTCAAACTTGAGGTTTTTGCCAGATTATTATTATTATTTTTGTTATTATTTTTGACGTTGTTGTTAAAGAGCCAACCTCTACGGCGGCTCGTTCTGTTGTATATAAGACCTTTTTTCTACGCAGACCCATTTGGTGATTCCGAGAAAATAAACCTCATAAATCCACTCTATTCTTATACATACCAAATAGATCTCCTCAGAGGTCAGCTGTTTTATAACAAACCCTTTATTGAAGGTTTAAACGTGGGCAAGATACGTTTGAAATCTGAGGAATTTGCAACTGAGAAAGCCTGAGTAATCTTAGCAAAAGATGTTATGCAACATCTGCAAATAATTCGCTGATTCTCTGCAACTGGTAATGTTTGGACGACGTAATATAGTACATTACGTTTTATAAACGAGATATGCGATTAAGAACGAATAATTGGAGAAATGTTCAACTTGAGAAAGGTTTGCTAAGGCTTGTCCAAAATACCACTTTTTTATCACCTGTGGTTCATTAAATATGCAAGAAAAACGAGAAAAAAGTGTAAAAAATTAGCTGCTAAGGAGAACACTTGCTAAAAATAACTCCGGGATCACTATAGTAGACAACTATTAAAATTATATAACAGCAACATAGACAAATTATTTATTTATAAAATAAAATAATAATATATTATAGGGGTCTAGGGGATCTTCCGGTGGGTGATTTGCCGGTGGGCGATTTGCCGGTGGTCTTTTGCCGTTAGAGGTGAATTGCCGGCAGGTGAATTGCCGGTGAAATCAGCAAAAAAGTAATATTAAAAAAATAGTTTATTATCTGTTCCAAACAAGTAACCTCAACATCAAAGAAATTGAATAAAGAAAGCTTAAAAGAATTAATTGCATTTTTGTTGTTGCGTTTGTAGCTATTATGTAAAATAAATTACAGATTTTTTGATTGCCCCAATTATCGAAATCCCATCTGCTCCATGCTAATCTTAATTCCAGAGTAAGTCGACTTACTCTGGACTTCGGATTACCCCGATTACCTCGATTGCATCTTCTCCGAGTTGGAAAGTGTGTATAAAATCCCTAATAAATTTCGTTGTAATATCATTCAACAAACCAAATATGGAGTGTATTGGAACTATTAGAGGAAAGCACAAATTAAGCTATGAGGGGTTTTTGTACGAAAAAGATAGAAATTTGGCAAATGGATTCGTTGCTTATGAATGCGAGAAAAGGCGTGCGGGGCATTGTAAGGCCAGAGTAAAGGTGCGGGGGGGGGGGGGGGGTGGGCGGCGGGGGTGGGGGGGGTGGGGGGGGGGTGGGGGTGAGATCGTTAAGGTTAATGAGCATACAAAGGGTCGAAGAGTTTCATTCATCTTTGGTTGCAATTTAGTTGCTAAGTAATATTTATTTAGTGCTCTGTTCAGAGAGTTAATTGTGAAATCTATAGATTGTGAAATGTTATAGAAATAAACCAGATATTTAGCGAAATTTGTTTCCACAATTTTTCACAATTTTACCGGCCGGCAAATACCATAGACCGGCAACTCACCTCCACCGGGAAATCACCCACCGGGAGATCTCTTGTTCTCATATTATAGTAATACTTAAAACAGCGTAAAATGGGTTTCATGTTCTTTTTTTTTTCTGTGAACAACGAAAACAAGCCAATAACCATTCGGATCAATTTGCTGTTAAATATTTTGAAAAAAATGCCACGTTTTTCTTCATTGTCTAAAAGTTAAACATTTTAACAAAACAGAACAAAAAGTAAAAACGATTTTATTATAATAAGTTCATCACCAAAAGTCATAAAAAGCCCAAAAATACCACAGGAAGTTATATGCTCCTTGTGCTGTGTATTTAAGTTGAAATATTGTGGAACCAGCCGGGATTAATAATTATTGATAGTGTCAGTTTAATAAAATAGGTATTTTTCATGTTCCCGATGTTTCCGCATTAAAAAAACTGCCACGTGGATTTGTTGACAGAACATATCCTCTGGTCAATTTGGACAAAAATATGGGAATCTTTGAGAAGTAGAAAAGTGCAACCAGAATGAAAATTAAGCACAATAATTGATGAATGAAGTGTTTATTTATTTCCCCACTTATTTTATATCTGAATATGTTTACAACTATATTGCGAAAATTACTATTGGAAACGAAAGATTATGTTGACAATTTATCAAACAAGTTTAATTTTGAACACACATTTTTCACGTTTGCACCAAAATTCTTTCAAAATGTACTGCAAAAACTAAACTAGAAAGATAAAGGATTTGCAGTAAAACCTGTGTATTAAGGTATAGTTTGGAACTCAGTGAGATTGCGAAACAGTCTGGCGTGAACTGCCCCTAATTCCCATGTGTCCCTAATATACAGGGGGTCCATAGTATTTAGGTTTTACTGTACATACGTATGTCGATATTTAATAAATCAGAAAATTTAAAACGAAGTATTTCACTGTTTACTTTAGGACAGTTCAACACCAGATTATTTCTTTGTTTTTTTTTGTAGAAGTCGAACATATTAGAAATATGTCTCGCCCCTGGGTTTGCACTAACGTTCATGACTTGAAAAAAAGACCCCTAAACGCAGAGTGTTGATTTTGAAATAATACCCCTGTTTAACCAAATGCGGAGAACAGCTCTGAAAGAATCGACATCCCCCTTTTGTAGGAAACGCGGAGTACTGAATAAAAATTACCCCCTCGCCCTTTTTTTCAAACAAAATTGGCACTCGGCGCGTATCTCGCCTCGCCTTAAATTTAGACCCCCCCCCCTTGGTAACACATATGGAACCAAGTACCGCCCCCACCCCTTCCTGGGCTTGCTATTCACCTAGTCACCACTGTCATACAAATTACATGCCAACAACTCGGGTTTTGAAAAACGATGTCGCAATAACTTCATGCTTGTATTGGCGTGAAAAGCACCGATAATCTCCTTAATAAAAGAATGGAAATTTGGCGGTTTATTTGGTAATATATTTACAAAGTCATACGTAATAATATTATGGATCCAGGGCAATTTCCGACAGGGCAATTCCAGACCAAGAGAACTGCCTACTGTCTAAATTCCCGACATTTTAAAAAAAATGATGTAAAGATATAACTTATATTGTCGTCGATAATTGCAATCGTGTCTGGAATGAACATACTTAATGTAAGACTTCTATGGTACTTATGGTATATATATATAACCCAACCATGCACAAACCATAATGGAATTTGGTTACGACCAGACGGTGAATTTATCACGATGAAGGTTGATGGCCCCGACTCAGAGGGTTCAAATGATGAAAGCAAAATCAGGCAGCAAGCGAGACGTTGCAAAACGGCAAAGTAGTAAAACTGACTAATTTCCGGAAAGTTTTCCTAAATAAAAAAATTAATCAATTTAAAAGCATTCCGATTTTGTTTTCTGTTATTTTTGTAATAGTCAAGAATTGTTTCTGGCGGCAATTGTCCGGGTCCGAAATTGCCCAGTCGGGAGATGTCCGGCTCGGGAATTTCTCCTAAATCCTAATATCATATGAATAACGAAATAACTTTATTATAAATTAAAGGCTAAAAACAAATAAATAAATACATAAATAAATAAATAAGTGAGCAAATAGAACTAGACAAATACAGGAATTGTAGCAGAAAAATTTGGCTTGTTTTCCAGATGGTACAATTTGTATGTGTATTTGTTTACGGAACTAACAAATTTATAGGATTACCCAAGTGATATTTCGCTGCTGCACGTTACACCTGTGTTTTGTTGCTTGTCTTTGCTACAATTAACCTAATCAGTTGTTTGAAATCGTAATTGACTAAAGCATAAACATACATGGCAGTAACGCGTAATTAATAACTTCCCAACGATGCCAGGATACTGTAATTTTTGCACTTTTTTTTTTTTGCTCTCTCGAGGAAACACCTGGATGGCTGCCGAGGCACTTATTTTTTTCACTACCTGCGCTAAATCTTAACGAATCCAAGAAATATGTATACTATAGGACAAAAGAAAGGTCGCACATAATGAAAAATTGTATTGTTACTCACCTTATTGCTCGATTGGCTTCAAATTTGTACCAAAGAAACCTCTCAGATAGTGCTACAATATACTCGATAAATGAAACTTGTGAAGAAATTTTAATGAAAGGTCACAAAGCGTCAAAGTCAGTGTAAATGCCGTTTTGAGTTTTCTTCGATTTACAATGTTTATAACGGCCACTAATACCGTATGCGGTATCCATTGGAACGCAGTAGGGTCTAGATTCCACTATGCATTGAAGTTATCAACCTGTTAATTTTGTATTGAGGATATTTGTGCCACTCCTCAATCAATGCTTGCCTCAATTCCGCGAGATATTGAGGCGGTGGGTAACGGGCTCGAACTTGGCGATCCAAATGATCCCATAGATGTTCTATGGGATTCATATCCGGACTACATGCAGACCATGGGAGCACAGCAACATTATTAGCCGCTAAGTAATCTCTACACACCCGAACAACGTGTGGGCGGGCATTGTCTCTCGCGGTTTAGCACCACTCCGATGTGGACCCGACGAACGCGGATTCCATGTTCGCGTAGGCGCCATATAACGGTTTTCGAGCTCGTACGGTTATTCGTCCGTCCAGGGATCTCCGTTGTTGTTATTGTGACTGGTCTGAAGCGATCCCGGAGGTGAATCATGCGGATTCGGCGATCCTGGTTAGGTGTGGTCACACGCGGACAGCCACTACGTGGTCGGTCTTTGATTGATCCAGTGTCCCGATACCGTCTTCGGAGTTTTTCTACTGCTCTTTTACTGCACCCGAAACGTCTGGCGACGGACTGAGCAGACGCACCAGCTTCAAGCATGCCAATAGCCTGGTCGCCACAGTTTTGCGGTATTCGCGGCATCTCAGTTCTCCGTTGTTTTCATCGATTTACTGCGTTTACATATGCTGTTATATTGATGACCACGTGTGTGATTTTATAATTTTTCAATATTGAGCCGGTACTGACTTATGTGGATTAATATGGTACCGTGCTTGAGTGCCTACAAACCCGTAATAAATAACCACACCCGCATGAAAAAATAACGATGGTTACAACTTCTGATTATAATCTGATGCTAAAAATTTAGAAAAAAAATATCCATAGGGTTTGGAGATATTTGGGCTTTTATGTGCGAACTTTCTTTTGTCCTTCAGTATATATTGTGGAAACGGGAAAATGGTTTCATTTGTGAGATTGGGTCTATCTCTGTCATTGGAAGAATGGCACAGGAAGGCTTGTTTTGTGAAGCATTCTTATTTCTGAGATTGCTACAAGGACCATCAACAAAACGCATGCGCAAAATAAGCAAGGTTTTTGACGCCCCCCCCCCCAACCACACCCCACACCCCCACACCCTAGCCCATTCCAACCGTAGCCCTTCCTCGTCTTACCCTGCTTCATCAGCTTATGGATAACCCCAACCCCCCTCCCCCTTCGACCCCATCCCCGACATCCGTATTCCCACCCCCATCCGAATTTTCATTAGCTTTCTCCGAACCGGCCTCTTCGCTGTAAAAACTCTTACAATGTTGCCAATAATGTTAAGTAAATTTACTTCAGATTAGTAAATGTAAAACGTCACATCTTTTCAGATACTTTTTCTTAATCAACATTTTAAGACATTTTTTTTTTTTTTTTTTGGTTGGATTGATGTGTTTAAGCGCATTTTTTCCTCGAAAACTGACCCGATAGTTAGCGACAGGTGTAAGACGGATTGTTGGCTTTGACGAAGGATTGACAGATGGTTAAAAAAAAATCCAGTGCATCCGTAACATTCTAACATTTACTTGTCCATGCTGTCAGTTCTGCCTGGGTATGCGCTCAACATTGCATTGCCCTTATAAAAATAGTTGCTATAAATGTGATCAAACCTTTGTGTCTCAAACCTAATGAAAACTTACATTTTACGCATCGGCATGATCAGATCACCTTATTCAGTTCTTAAGACTTTCTATTATAACAGTTGTTACATATGATCGTCATTGCTTGGTTACTTTTTATATATGATAAATACACTCTAAAAATGTTGATGTCAAAAACAAACAAACAAACATAAGTGTGATATGTTGTAATGAAACCTGACAAAAATACGAAAAAAAGCAGTTTTTAACAGAAATATTTCACCGTCATTTCTTTATACGAATTGGATATTTGCAAAAAGTTTTCAAAAAACATAGTTTCTTTGCTAACTTCTTTTAAAAGAATATGTATTTGACTGATCTACGATTTGTCATGTCGAGGGAGGGTGGGGGCACGATGAGGGATTAGAAGCTTAAAAAAGGGACGACATTTTTTATGGGGGGGGGGGTGGGGAGTTACATGAAAGCGAAATCCGACGCCATCTTGCGAAGAGGTAGGCCTAGGAATTAGAAATAAAACAATAGTATGAATGAACACTAGAACGATACAGTAATCCACGGAATATTATCTGAACATTCCAAAACGATTACTTAATAAATTATTTTTAAGCGCTAGGGAAAAGTTACACTGTTCATTTTTTTTCTATGCCCCCTCCCCCCACCTCCCCCCCCCCCCCCCAGCTCGGATTAAAGTGTTCCGACGGGACACGCAAGGGAGAGTGTGGTTTATGCCGGTTAGCTGGCCACAGGGCCTGACTTGTCATCGGCACTTCGTAGTAAGAGGTCTAAATAGGCGTATTTAGGCGCATTTAGACGCGGCAAAAAGAAGTATCCATGCTGGCAAATAAATGATGTACCAGAAGCTCACGATAACGGCGAAAGTGGTGCGGGAGGTTAACTTAGTGCCAGTGTTGAACTTCCAAAGAACAAATTACAGCGATATCAATTGGTAAAAGAATACTTTAAACACCCAACGAGTTGGAGTTCCATGTTTTTGTGTATGAATATTATTAAACAGTTCTCCCGTGATGAATATATAGCTTAGCAACAGTTAGAGATGTTTAAAATGACGTAACGCAACAACATAAACATTAATTTCTCTGCCCTTTTTAGCTCGATGAATCCAAGTGTTCAGATCGCTGTTATGGTCTTAAAAAAAATGTTCGTTAAGTAATTCAATCTTTACTCAAAGGAAAGTACCTCTGGAAGGTTATCGGTGTGGAGATTAGTGATGTATTGAAGCTCTAACTTGTGCTGATAAGTAAAAGTCTTTTTTTCCTCTCTCTACTAAAAGTATGAGTAAGTCTCACATTAGGTACCAGAGCCGCATCCAGCATATTGCAAATAAATAGGGTTAAATCCGGTTTTGCCGTTTCATACCATTCCACTTAATTTGACCCACATTGATACTTTTGGCACCCACATGTTTTTGGCGCCAAAAACTACGTGAGATGAAATACAAATTTTCAGTTAGATTTGCCACTGAGGTTTTTTGTTTTAATTTGGAAAAAAAAACGATCTGGCTGAGTCTTCTAAGATCTGTCTGATGTATGCCTGTTTTAGATTACCTTTCAAATCCGGTGGCACTTCGCACCAAATCTTATTTGAAAACTTCTTGCTTTGCTAAAAAAAAAACATATACATATATAAGGCTTGAGCCTACCAAAGGAATGATTATTTTTATTTGATTCTCCGTCTGGTCATCCATTTCCCTCAAAACATTTTTGTCTGATATTTTTTCACAACTTGGTGTACTCCAAACATCATTTTAACCGTCATTTCTGGAACTGAAAAAAAAACTAGCCCAAAATGATACACTTGGTATAAAGTTCCATGACAAAAGACTTTCTGATAAATAAGTATTAATTAAATTAAACCTGCACAAAAAAAGAAGAGGGGAAAGAAGCTATAGGGTTAGGCTAATTTCAGAGTGAATGGGTGACGTCACAAATCTGGGGACAGGGATGAGAGCGGGGGTGAAAAAACGAAATATATAATGATGTAAAATGGCCACTTGAGACAGCGAATGCAAGAGAGGATATTACAAAGATGATCGTTTGAAAAACATATGTTTTTTCTCTCATTTAGTCCACCGTTTTTAACTGGAATTATTACATAGGCGCCAGGACGCTCGCTGGAGATACTGATAATCTTCAGATAAAACTTATAAATGGATTTTTTCTTCATTTTAAACTTTAACTTCGAATGTATCTAATATGGATCTTTGTCTACAGGAGGATGTTTCCGACTTTCCAAGTCCGGCTGTTTGGTCTGGATCCTCTCTGTGACTATATGCTCATGATG
Source organism: Protula sp. h YS-2021 (assembly GCA_949752745.1). Taxonomy (NCBI): domain Eukaryota; kingdom Metazoa; phylum Annelida; class Polychaeta; order Sabellida; family Serpulidae; genus Protula; species Protula sp. h YS-2021. Next base: position 23,889,399 of record OX457030.1, read on the forward strand.
GACTTCGTGCCGGTGGATGACAAGCGCTATAGATACTCATTCCACAGTTCAAGCTGGGTCGTAGCGGGTAAGGCCTGGATTTTAATATTTTTAGAAAGCGGGTCGGGGGGGGGGGGGCGATGGGGGTGACCGAAAAACTAAATAGGCGCTAATCTTGAATTCCATGATATGACTGAACCCACTGCAAGGCAATCCCCTGCTTGCCACGCCATGCCAGATTCGAACCTAGGCCCCCCCTCTGGAATTGCCAGACCAACTTTCGGAATTAGCCGAGCTAGCAGTCACCCACCTATCATCTGTTTTAAATTTGACTTGATTTTATTGTTTCAGAGATTATCTCAATGTTACCGGATTTTCCGGATATCTTAATCCACCTTGGCTAGTCGTAAGTCTGACATATTGCGACAGTACCATCATGTCTCATGAATTTTGAGAATGTTTTACCATTTTTGTTTACAAAAACTATTCCAATTTACTTACATAAGCATCAACTTATAACCTTTGTACAACCGGCCAACAAATTTCAGACTTGTGCTTTTGTACATTATTTTCTTATTGATGTGTAATTTATCGTATCAAAAGCTGTATAAACTGTGAACACATAGAAATGTGTACATATCTGTCTTCAGTGCAATGCGTTTACCCAGAGCACAAAGCTTAACAGATGGTGGGTTTAGCATCTTAGGTGCAAAAACCACCCAAATAATTTCTCATTTTCAAAGCCTATCATTATCTTTGCTGTCAGGAATATGGCATTTTGCATGATTTTGATAAGAACAATTTGTAAACTTTCCATGATGAATAGGTGCTTTTTAGTGAGCCAAATATATTGCATTTCAAGTTTAATTTTGCGAGTAATTCATATCTAAGTTAAGAGATAAGTGGTGTATCAATCTCGAGAGCCTGGCAACACCCAGTTATATAAAAAACAGAAATCGGATAATTTTAAAACTTCTTCGTTCCAAAGGTTTTTGCTTCAACATTCTTGATAATTCAAAACTTTTCTTGGGTGTTTTTTTAACAGAGTGAATGAAAAGAATTCATTTTATACTGGAAAGAAAAAAAAAGATACATAACAAAAATGGATTGCTCTGAACTTTAATTGCAATTTTTTATGGAGAGAACATAAAAGCCTATTTTGTAAATTTATCAGAGTTTTGAAATGTACATCTTCATCTTCGTAAGGTGCTTTTTATACTTCAAATGTAAGCTTTCTAGCAGTATTTTCCATCCAAAACAGTTTCTGATATTCTAACGATGTTTCGAATCTCTTTCGATAGCACTGTAAACTACATAAAACTTGTAGATTTTTTTTATCTTTCATTGAAACATAACGAGTTTTACATGCCTGGTTTCTATCCCACATTTAGACCAAGGAATAGGGGGTTTTAGTGGCATTACCGTTGCAGGAAGCATTGACAAGTCGCTACATTTAGTTGAAACTCCACACGCTGATAATGCACAAGCGTGATATAACTTCTACTAGAGACCTTGCGTAGAAAGTCTACTTCCCGTTTTACTGATTGGTTACTAATGCTTTGACATACCACGAGACCTAAACTTTTTTACTCTTTGCCCCCCCCTCCCTACCCACCCCCAGTCTCCGAAATCGCGAATTTCCCTGTCATTTTAGGAAAAGCAGGCACATAAATATACGGGAGGGGAAACGATCATTTGGGCATCACACTCCTCCTATCCAATCGAAAATTGACATGTCTCTGGCAAAAATATATCCTTATTCACAGGGAAAGCGGATCCACACATGCCGGGGAGGATTCACGTGCATCCGGATTCCCCCGCCAAAGGTGCTCAGTGGATGAAGCAGATCGTGTCTTTTGATAAACTCAAACTGACGAACAATCTCATGGACGACAATGGTCACGTGAGTCATTACGTTGCTGCATGAGTAAAGAGTGTGCATTATGACGGGTAAAAGCGGTCGATAAACGCTATGACATCATCAGCTTTTTATTGTTTATTTATTCATTTCTTTTAATTTTACAAGTAACACAGAGTTTTATCGATTTTAATTACATGACTTAATCCTCTTATGTTTTTTATTTTACTCTTCTGTTTTACGTAAAGTGAGAGAAACGATCTCTTGGGTTAATGTTCCAGATGATTTTAAACTCCATGCACAAGTATCAGCCTCGCTTTCACGTCGTCTATGTTCACCCAAAAGGGGAAGATGTATCCCAGACGGAAAATTTCAAAACCTTTATCTTCACAGAGACGAAATTCATGGCAGTCACCGCATATCAGAATCACAGGGTATTTATTTTTTAAGCTGATTTTTTTCTTTGTTTTCCTTTTTTTGCAAAATTAATTAACTGCAGTTTTTTTATAACATATTTTGCAATAAAACATAGAAACGGAACAGACAAACTATGAGGATATGCCATTAAACTGTTAAGTTTTTACAATAAATACCACAGATATTTTTAACCATGCCTTAAAATGGCTGGTTGTTTTTTATTACTGACCGACAGTCTCCGTTTTAACATTTTCCGTCTAACCAAATATCAAACCACAGCAAGAAATGTGTTATTGTTTATTTTTACAGATAACGCAGCTAAAAATAGCCAGTAATCCATTTGCAAAAGGCTTCCGTGACTGTGATCCAGAGGATTGGTAAGTAGGATCATGCTAACATCATGTTATGATTATTTAACAGCCTGTTGACTACATGCGAAATGGTGACCTTTAAAAATGTTGACGTTGTAGCATAAGTACCACCACAGAGTTTGAGTATGACTGTGATAATATAACGCGCAATAGAATTCAGATGCAAAAAAGGCAAATGTTATGGAACATTTTTCAACGGTTAGATAAGAAAGAAAAATGGTCAAATTTCACTGATGTATTTCAACGGTTGCAGTTTCGCTGAGGTACTGTCGCACCTCAATCCGGCGCAGCGATCTCGTAGCCACCACAGGCCGAGCTCCCTACAGCTGCTCTCAGCGGCCGGGAAAACCAGTCCTAAAGACACAAACAAAGGTGAGGCTAGCGCTAAAAATCTAAAAAACACAGCAAAATCTAAGGTCCTTTAGACATAAAATTGGCGGAGCCACTGCATCAAGTTGTCGGGGATGAAGCTTTTATTTTGAGCTATTCACTGGCCGCCTTCTTTGTGAATGCAGAACTACAAAACCGCAGCGAGAAATTTACATCAATTTATTGTTATGTTCGTATTCCGAATAAACTTTTTTCATCTTTTTTTTTACAGAATCAGACTCAAAACAGGACGGCGATATACCTGCTTTGCCAAATCCAGTCTCCTTGAACACGTCTCTCCAGTCATCAAGTTTCTCCACATTTAACGCCACGCATGCGCACTCAGCCGATCAACAAACTGTACTTCCGGCTTACACATCAGACCCGAATAATCCCTATAGTGCTTATACCGCATACGCTGCGAGCATGACTGATCCGTACTTTTCGGCAACGGCGAAGGCGCGGACATCAACGTATGCTCGCGGTTTGGATTATTCCGCGACAGGATATCACCCATACACGCGCGTAGGTAGTATATACCCCAGAACGAACTATGGGACAACGCATGGTTATGAAGCATTTTGAACTCTGGTGCAAAAAAACTGAAAAAAATATTCAGTGTTCAGTGGTGACCACAACGAGCTGTTGACACAAAGGAGTGTGAAGGCTGCGAGAGTGCCGGAGGGATATTTGGGATGGGGAGAAGGGGGCTAAAGTTTTTAGCAGCTGCTGAGGCCATTTCTTTTGTATTAATGCCGTAATTTGTTCGCTCTATGCCATATACCGCTAAAAGTGTTGTTTAAAAACTCACGAGTTGTATTTGCAGTGATACGCATAGTTTTTTTAATGTTATATGTTAGTGTTGTCCAGTATCTAATCTGTACACAGCACTTTGAAATCCTAGCTTTATTCATAATGTTCTGCCTTCAACTTTCAGAGGATGACATTTAGCTTCTGTTGATATGAAATATTATTGACCAGTAAGAAAATGTCTACCTTTAGGTTGACATTTTCAACCTTTAGGTTGAAATTTTTGAAAATGATCAATAATAGCTTAAAAGGCGTTTTTTTTTTTTTTTTTTTTTTTTGCAAAAAATTGTAGTTGACTCGCGTAATCGACACATCATATAACAGTATTTACCTAAGTAATGTAAAAATATGCTGATAAAATTCATGAAAAAGTTAAGTATTGGTGAAACTTCTATGCGAATGCTGAACTTGATTTGGAACGTAAATATATAAAGTGAAATAAACACGAAAGAAATTAGAGCGTAGAGTAGAGCCACAAATGCAGTACCTGAACGTCAAATTACGATCAAGTTGCTGAATTTGCAGGTGCTTCAAATATAATTGCATCTAAAAAATGTAATTGCAATTCAGCCTCAAAAGTAATAACAGGACACTGTATGTTGATATTACGTAAGCGCAAATTTTAAGTCAGCCTTAATGCTTTTCATACTAAACTTCTTTGAACAGTATTATTCGTGACTTCTTTACCAAAATGTAATGTTTTTAATTGTGTGTGTTTTTCTTTATATTTTTTTTCAAACTGGTTTCATTATGATTGTGTGTTCTTATTCGAGAACTGATATACAGAAATCAAAATGGTGCTTCCAAATAAAATGGTGCTATATACGGCTTCTCTTTTGTTTCGAGTTCATATCAGACATGAGACCTGCCGTCTAGAATCGGCTTCGAAAATCTGAATAAACACTTTCCTATACGTGCTCAAATGATATTCAACATATGAACGAAATTTACAGCTTTGAAAAAACTAGCTGATTTTATTGAATAAGTGTGACCCTGTTCTTGGTTTAAAAAAATGTTTGTGGGGCGTTCCAAATACTTCTCGGTTCAAATTGTGTTTTAAGGGTTTGATTGCAGCTTCCTTGCACAAAAGTATCGAACTTCTCGGCGTAATAACAAGATAGTAATTGATAGTTTCTACACAAATAAACCGCCCTAGCAGGCCATCATTTGTCACACAAGTTGATAGCGCGTACAAAATCAACCCAGGCGTGTAATTTCCACGGCATGAACGCTGCATACTGCACGCATCCCCGTGTCTTATATTATCGCCCACCTGCCGCGCAAAAACCATTTGTTTGCACAGACGTCACAGCTACTAATGTGTTGTGTGTCGATAAAAGTTGTTTGCTACCTACGGTGCAAAGGGCTTCTGAAATATTCCAGTTATGACAACAGGGTGTCTGCCCTGCCAGCTTTTATCTTTTGCCAGGCGATAAAGTGACGTCTTTATCTTACCGAATTCTGTCCATCCTGCTAATAGATACTGCATTCAGATTTTACGTAGCATCATATCATTGCTTCATATTTGCCTAGAATTACTATGTTAAGGGCATTTTAGGGGCATTTCTAGCCAAGATCCTTGTCACTTTTCCTTTATATTCCACAAGAACTTAAATTCTAAATTTATGTTTGATTTCCGGACATTTCGAAATTGAGTGAAATTTTAAGTTCCTCCAAAATTTATTCCTAGGCCGTAATTTTTACTTACTAGCACTCTAGTGACTCCAAGGATTCTAGAAAATGCACTAAAATGCATTTCTGAAATTTTCTGACATTTTTCAAATTTTGAAATATTTCGGGACCTGTGAAAATTGGCTGAAATTTGAAGTGAATCCAAAATTTACAACTAGGCCGTAATTTTTACTTACTACCTCGGAAATGACCACACAGATAGTAGGAAAGGCATCCAAATGCATTTCTGACATTTTCTGACATTTTTCAAATTTTAAAATTTTTCACAGGTCGTGACCTGTGGAAATTGAGTGAAATTTAAGCTCTTAATAAATTTATTCCTAGGCTGTAATTTTTACTTATCATCTCTGAAATGACTGCATTGGTAAAAGAAAAGGCATTCAAATGCATTTCTGAAATTTTCTGAAAGCGGAGAGCCAGGGATTCAGATAACCAGGGGGATCCAGGGAATCAGGGTTATACGGGTAACCAGGGTATCCGGGTAACCAGGGAGTTCCAGGTAACTACAGGGAATCAGGTGCTATCCAGACATCATGCTCATAATTCCATAAGCAACAGGAAACTAAATTTGGTTGGTTTTCTTTATGCTAAATTTCTACACCGGTGTAAGAAACCGTTTTGACCCCCAAAATAAATCGACCCCCCGGTCGATTTGTTTTAAAATAAACAGACCCCCCTGAAATGTTTTAACCCTCTTATTTCTTGTTGATTTCTTTATTTCTTTCCACATATGGCCACCTTATTAGTTTCTTTAATTGAAATAAAAACTATATCCACGAATAACAATTTATCTAGTAACTAACATCTACATTTTCAAACACGAAAACACTTCCAACACCACTGACATACAGTCACCAAAAATCTGTCCAAGCTCAATAATGGCATTTCAAAGGTTCAAAATAATAATTTTCTACATCAAGAGGTAGAAAATGCTTAAAATAGTATTTAAAAACCACATGCACCTTTTTTACTTCCATTTTATATTTAAACATGATTATTTGGAGGGGGTCATTTTATTATGGGGGAGGTCTGTTTGTTATGGCGGGTTTTCCCAAAACAAATCGACCGGGGGGTCTGTTTGTTTTAAAACAAATCGACCGGGGGTCAATTTGTTTGGGGGTCAAAAGGTTTCATTACACCGGGGTAACAGGCTATCTTACCCCCCCCCCACCGTATAGCTCCCCCCTGGGGGAAGGGGATGCTAGACTAGGTTATCTTCCCCCCTCCAGTATATTTACACTCCCACGGACTTTTTTACGTGCAAATATATTTGGATAATATTTATTCATGTAAATAAATGATCTGAATTATTGATGGGGTTCCGACTTGTGAGCTGGCAAATTATGTTTACATTTCGGCCGTAGGCTTGAGCGTGTCACAGCTCGGGCGTATCCAGCCGTGACCAGAATTTACTCAAGGGTACCCATAACTTTTAATTAGCAGTATCTGTACCATAATTAATCATTCAGCAATAAACAATACACTGCTAATTATTTATTTTTTGTTCTGACTTAAGTATCTTTAAATAAACTCATACATTCCCACATATGGCGGTCCTGTTTACAGTCCAGAAAAAATATCATTTAAAGCTCGAAAAGAGTCGAGATTATTTGTTCAGGCGCCATAAAAAGGAGCGCAAATCGTTTACAAATTCAAGGCGTGTGTTTACAAAATGGTAGACACACTGCTTACTGTCTTTCTCCAAGATGTGATAGGAAAGCGATTAAAGGTGGTTACTTTCAGACCATGCCGTTGTCGAGGTTATCAAATATTGACCTGTGAAGTTTCAAAATAAATTCAAAATAAAAGTGACGGTGTTTTTAATACAAAAACTTTTTCCCGGCACCTATTCTATGTTGGTAATCGGTTACACATAGCAGTTATCTCCATTTGGCCTTTAAAATATGATACATTTTTAAAAGACTTTTTCAGCCTTATAACAATAACAAGTTAATTAGCTGATTTTAGCTGATTCAAAGAAAGTTACCGGTAAAATGAGTAATGAATGAAAACTGTCTCTGATTTTATTTGTTGCTAGTCACTGAAATAAAGTCAAGGCAGTTGAAAAAAAAGACGTTTAAGAATATGCACGTTGATCCAATGCACATTAATAAAACAAATGTTTTGTCATGATTTGTCAGTTGTTTTTTTTAAATAAACTTACTTGTGTTTTTTTTTTTTTTGTAATTCCAATGTAGAGGAAAATATAATTTTTTACGCTATAGCAAGGTGGAATCAAAGTGTACAATCTATAATACAAACACAAGAAACGTTGTTATATAATTTTAAATTGTAGATATTATTCTATATGAAAAAAAAAACACTTGCCATGACAGTGAAATCAAATTCGACACGTTCAGACCAATAGTAAATATCGTTCTTTTTTTCTTATAGAAAAAAACCGTAAAAAATAAACATAATCTACGTGATGCAATAAAACAATATTTCTACAGCCTGTAGGCATTTCTTGTCAATTAATTAGAGTGATAAGTATCCGCTTGGAGCTGTAAATTTGATAACTCGTTGAGAAGAAGTCTTCTAAATTAACTTGGAAAGAATATTTCATTCTGCAGCATTTTTCAATGTTTTCAGTTTCAAGAAAGAGAAGAGAGGAGAGGGGTTTTCTGAAACTTTGCTTGCATTTTTTTCAACTTCGAAGAAAAAAAGAATAACTGTCCAAAATGTTGGTTACTGTTGATTGCCATTTTTGCAAGGTTCTGTGTTGATATCGAATTAAATTTATTATTTTGAAATCATATAATGTGAGATATACCTCACCTGATTTTCGACACAACATAAAATACTACAATTTTTAGTCTGTATTATTAGACTTATCGATTGGGAACTTGTTGATTTCCTCTTGTCCAGTTAGTATCGTATTTACCAACGATTAACAAAGATTACCAGTCTTTGTGATTAACCATATGCATGTTGATGATTTCCCTTTCTTTTATCGTTAACCCAAAGGAATGTTAGTTATAATACCCCTTTTTACAGAAATCATTCATTGACTTTTGCTTACACTTGAATTGCATTTTATAAAATTATCATTTTTTTTTCATATAAATAAGCATCTTTATAAAACTCCTAAGTTCGTTTTGCTCTACAAGAATGGATAGATCCCGTAGGTATCCAGAGCGGATGATATTACGCCCATACGTCATCACTTCTGCGAGCAATGGGAATCGTTTAGAACATGGATTGATGAGTGAATTGTGGGCCTAATTATATCCCCACAATCTTCCTTCCAAACAACAGCCCTGGCTGCAATAGATCGCGCCTGTAATTTCTTTGCCAGTCAGTTCCAATGAAATCTAAATATTTTTGGAAGCCAGTTCGGCAACGTAAAATCTCTTATATTTCGTTTAATCTTCCATTGTTTGAAGGTGTGCGTTTGTTTGATAACGAATAATTTCAAGGCCCTAATGATCACATATTGTTGCTTAAATTTGCGTGCATATTTCGGAAAGAAAATCTGTCACGGTTCTTAGAATTTCAGTTGTTTCAAGTGATGCACTTTATTTAAATTTAAACAAACAGACCCCCCGGTCGATTTGTTTTAAAACAAACAGACCCCCTCTGAAATGTTTTAAGCCTCTTATTTTTTTGTTGATTTCTTTATTTCTTTCCACATACGGCCACCTTATTAGTGTCGTTAATTGAAATAAAAACTATATAAATGAATAACAAATGATTTAGCAACTAACATCTACATTTTCAAACACGAAAACACTTCCAACACCACTAACATACAGTCACCAAAAAAACTGTCCAAGCTCAATAATGGCATTTCAAAGGCTCAGAATAATAATTTTCTACATCAAGAGGTAGAAAATGCTTAAAATAGTACTTAAAAACCATATACACCTTTTTTACTTCCATTTTATATTTAAACATGATTATTTGGAGGGGGTCATTTTATTATAGGGGAGGTCTGTTTGTTATGGCGGGCTTTCCCAAAACAAATCGACCGGGGGGTCTGTTTATTTTAAACAAATCGACCGGGGGGTCGATTTGTTTGGGGGTCAAAACATTTCATTACAGCGGTACACAGGTCATTCTTTTTGAGAAAGCCCTGCAATGTGTGATTTTGTTTTCATTGTTGTTTAATTTGATTCATTGAAAACAAAAGACATAGTCATTAATCAAATGGAATTTTAACAGGAATCAAACATCAAGAATCTTCGCCTTAAAAAAAAAGATTTATTTAAACTTAAAAACATATATTACTTAACAAATATTCTAATGCCTAAATACCTGACGAATTCTTTAGTTTTCATTGGAGTGGGGGGAGGGGGATGATGAAAGAGATATATCGACAGACGTTCGACAGCCGTCGTGATTTAGTCGCGACGAAAATGACAAAACGCATCTCATTTTCTACGTTAAATATTCGTCGACAGACGTCGTGACCTCAAAAAGACGTTTGATAGACGTCAGAATGATCACTTAATGGATTTTTTCTCTCGATTTCAAATCTCGAGCAAAACGCTAGAATTTTACGACGAGTAAACAGAAGAAAGTAGAAGCTTTCAAATAAATTACCTTGTAGCTGATGTCGGAATTCATTTTCAAAAATTATGCAAGGTCTATCCGGTCTTAACATGCTTGTGGTATCGATAGATCCGGCAGGCTCGTTAACATTATATACTTGAATAAATCCATCAATGTCCAATCCAATGTCAAAATTCCCAGACTCCCTTTGCAATTCAGAAGGAGTCTGGGTAAAAAAATTCATTTACTTAATGGTCCTCCATATTAATTTTGTCCCAAAAAAGCTCGTGCTGACTCTTGCATTAACTGGGTTGTTACGAATGATCGTTCAGTTTTTCACCTTGTCATGATTGCTATTCTTTATTTGTCACCTTAATCGCAGAACAATAGGGGTTGACGGGCCGGGGGAGGCAGGGCCAATTCGTCTGGCACATGGACATTAAGTATGAGAATGCCTTCCTTCTCGGTAAACTCTATTTTCATGGCCCTGTCTATTCACATCTCGGGCTGACGCCCTCGGTATGAATAGACAGGGCCATGAAAATAGAGAATACCTCGAAGTCAGGCATTCTCATATACGTCTCGTAAGTCCAAAAGTCCAAAGTCGCAATATCATATATATATTTTTTAACTCATTTTTAAATGTATATCGATTATCGATTAAAAGAAGAAATGGCCATTTACTTCTTTGAATTTGCATTACAATGTCAACACTTTCTAGGTACTCATTTAAAAATTTTAAAGTTTAGAATACTTAAAGAACATTTTAGAAAATAAAGAATACTTTAAAAATACCTTAAACATTTAAAATGTTTTTAAGATTGTCTTTATAAGGAATATAACGAAACATCTGTTCTCAGAGCGATCCAGCCCCTTTATTTAAAGAAAACCCGTTGCTACGGGTTTTGGTTTTCTACGTTTCACCTGCTGCATGCTTCCACTGGGATGCTTTTCCTGCTATCTGCGTATTATCATGCCAGGATGCCATTGGAAAGAAAAACCCATCATTAAGAAGAGACATAGCTATCTCTGGGCGCTTCGAAGAAAATGGTACAATCTTAACGAATGCAGAGTCGATGAGTCTTCCTCAAGTCGAGCAGATATCACGCTTATGCCTATTTTCGCTCATTTGCCCAAGAGTACCTTTTAAAAGTGTCTTAACGGCGATTTGGAATAAAACAACAACATGAGTATGACGCCATCTATTGGTCAATATGATATCGACGTGGAACCTTAACTCCACTGGATTCAAGGGGAAAATCCTTTTGACTCTTGGTCTTAGGGGTAGGGGTGGCGTGAACACCGAATTTTTGTTTATAAAACGTGTGCAGCCTCTGAGAGGCAAAGAATTACATGTCCCAGAAATTCACGTGAAAGGGGGCGTTGCCACACCACAATATATTTTACGGGGGCAGGGTAAGGCTTCTCACCTGGGTGGGGTGAGGGGGGGGGGCGTAACAGAGCTGCCATCTACTCTGCCCTTGTTCCAAAAATATATGTACTAGAGACAAATATACTTGAAAACTTGCCAACTTTGTTCTTTTTTTAAAACTGTCATATGTGTTTTGGGATTGGCAGCATTTTATGTAAATTACTCAGTTGTATTATACAGACTGCTGTGTAACCTGCATCGATTCACAATTTTTCATGTCATCCAGTTCATTAAGATCAACCAGACTAATATCTCTCACCTGTTTGAGATCAAACTCGTTTGATTCTTTGGAACATGTGCTGACTCTGCTAATAAAAAGGTCCCTCTGTAAGATTCATAAAAATTATCAATTATAGGTGGTTTCTGATATCTCTGAACAAAGTGCTTTGAAACGAGACCGTTTGTCCGGTGACGAAAGAGGTTCATGCTATCACTCGTCGGCGTGGAGCCTTCTTTCGGAGAAAATTACACTCACCTTTATTGAAAACAGCCATTCGTAGTTATGCGATGAGTTCCCAACATGGAAGGTTAATTTGACGGGAAGGCATTGGATGGTCGTCTTTATGTAGATTTGAAACAACGCTTGATCACACAAAAAGGAAGAGTGAAATTTAAATATATTCGTGGATTTTTTTTATTCTATGGAACGCGAATGAGTGCGAACAGTTATAGTAAGAAGAGCGATTCTGAAATGCGGCTAATGTTCGGAGTGTCGTCGTCTATGGAACGCAGAAGTAATTATTGGCACCCCGACTAGACTGGATCGGGAGGAACATCATATTTTTACTGGCCCGCCCGTTAGTCCGTCAGAACATCTGTCCGTCACGCCAAGTACAGGGGTGCACATAAGACCTTCGCATTTCGCCATGGCGAAGGTGAAATCCATTTAGCGAAGGTGAGCAGATTCACCTTCGCCAATTTGGCGAAGGTGAATTTTAGGCAGAACTTATTATAATTAAATCAAAATATGCTTTGTTTCTGATTTGCGTGAACGTGAAATGAATGCACAGCTATCCTATTGAAAAACGCAAACAGTGACGACACTCGTTCAACTTGTCCATTTTTAGACACCATAATTGTACGCATATCGATTTATATTTAAAAGTATAACAGATTACCATATTTGCAATAAACAAATTAAGTTAGTTTTAATAAGAGGGTTAGTTTGGCGAAGGTGGATTCGACTTGGCGAAGGTGAGCTGAACGTCCTTCGCCAAATTGGCGAAGGTAAAAAAATCGTTATGTGCACCCCTGCAAGTATATATATATATATCGTTTTGCAAGGTTAATGGCGAACGTGATTTTTTTGCTGTTGAATCTCTCATCACATCCGCACCGCCACGCAGTTTCACCGAATTTAAAACGAGACTGTAACAATAATCGACATCCGGTCAGGGTAGCTTAAAATTTCTCTCAGTTGCCCTTCGCATCACCCCAGTTTAGACGAGTATATTTCTAGCTTTTCTCTGAAAATCAAAGGCGGAAATACTTTGTCTAACCGCAATTAAGTTGTTTGTTTGAAGGTCAGATTCAAGTGTAAAACAGCAACAAAACATCTAAATATATTGCCGATTTCCATATCCAATAAATTACGCTATCTTTAATTCCTCGACTTGGTTTAAAGTTTGTTTATAAAGAAAAGAACTGTTTATAGAATGAAGTTATGCTTAATTTTTTTTTTGCATCTGTGGATAAACATAAAGAAAAACATTTTGTTGTATTCGCCAATGATGCCTTTGTTTGGATCACGAAGCGCAGACATGTTTTAGTCTGAAAAACAGTATTAGGTGCGAGAAAAATGTTAACAGCCTTTAACTGTATAACGCGCCAGATCCTTTCATCCCTTCATTGGTTTGGCAAATTGTTCACAAGTTCACACATAGCAGCAGTGATGGCAAATTGTAAACAAGTTCTTAACAATTGAGCGAAGAATCTAAAAGAGTTGAAACATTTTGCAAATTGTTAGAGGGGTGATGAGAAGGGGAGATGTGTGAACACAGTGTTGTACAGGTTAATTTGTTGCGGGTGTTGAAGGTGCAAATATCCTCAATAATCCAGCAACAAAACCTGTTAAAAAGAATGGCCCGAGGGTATTTTCATCACCAAGTTATCTCAAGTTGCTGTGGTTTACTCGAAGTCAACATGTACTCATCCAAAATCTTCAAACATTCTTACTTGTTTAATTTACTTTTTGTTCTCATTTTGGTTTATTGAATTCTAGATTGTGAGTAAACAACTTAGCACAATACTAAGATGTGTACAATGTTGTCCGTTGTAGTTATTTAATTTTTAATTTTATTTACGACTTTTACAACTCATTTCTCCGCTGTCTGACACACTTCTAGAACACGGGCGGGTAATAGATAACAAATGCCCCCCTCCTCCCCCCTCCTCCCTCCTCCCCCCCCCTTATCTTCGTCTTTAGTTTGCCGTAGTCTCTGGTTATTTGCAAAAGACTGAGTCACAAAAATCAACAGAAGCCACAGTTTTATTGCTGTACCACCCTTTGATAAGTATCAATTAAAGCGACAGATCAAATGGTAGCGCTTCACACGTCGCGCAGCACCAAAATCAATCACTTCTCCGAGGCCTTCCGATGACGCATTTAAAAAAAGTGTTTTTAAATCATTGTTTTTAAGCCCATTGCGCTAACAATTTCAAGTGTTTTTAACTTTTCTTTTCAAATCAATGATATACAAAGACTTCAGTTAAAAATTTTCAATCAGAAAAATTAAAATTATCGTCATTTCCTTCTTAAAATGACATCATTTAATCAGATTTTCCACATGAAGTCGAACGGATTATGTGGTGTTCCCGAATAACTAAGCTAAATTTAACCCCACCTGCCCTTACCAGTTTGTTTTTTTTTTAAGACAACGGTTCATACAAGGCGGACCATGGCCTCGTCTTGACCATGCCTGGTCATAGACACGCTTCATTGCAGTGCCACAGTCTTGATTAACACCTTTCATTTAAGAAATTTCGCAACATCGCCTTTGAAAAAAATCCTTCACAGACATTAAGGTGACGAGAAATTTGTCCACCCTTCAGTAAACCAAATAACTTTAATAGGATTCTAATGCAATAAAATTTGCGCAATAAAATAATACAAGGTTCAAAGTTTTCGCAGTTCGTATTTAAAGCAAGAATTCGGATAATTTCTTCACTGTTTTAGGATAATTTTCATTTTCTTTACCATAAAGTATTTTTTGACTTTGTCTGTAGAAAGAAATGTTTGACCTTTTCCGTTAAATATATCAGTGCTGGAAGTATGATAACAAATACGTTGAAACTCGGTAAGAAATTGCCATTTAGTACATTGCTGAAAATACTAACCAAATAAACACAAAGTCTATTCTTCTTTTTCTTCTTCTTGTTCTTCCTCTTGTTATTACATTATTACCATAATAATAATAATAATAATCAATAATAATGATAATAATAATAGTATAATAGTAATAATAACAATAATAATAATTATTATTATTTTATTACTGTGTTATACAGAACAATGTTGCTAAATTATAAATTACCTTTTAAATTTTTCACTCTTAAATTCAATGTTTCCTTAAGTAACCTTTTTTTAACATGTTTTATGCCTAATTACACATTAGCATAACTGTAGAGTAATATCAAAGTAGCAACAATAAAAATGAATGATTACTGTAAATCGTTACAGCAACCTGAAAAGGAACAATGAGTGAAACATTTACAGTTCCCAATTTTAACGGTTCAAGCATGTTTTGGCATCTTGTGTATGGTTCTGTCGTTGGGAGTACCTTGACAGTAAATATATGATCCTGAAGCCTTGTCTAAACAAATCATGAGATTGGTTCATGTAGGTATTTTTATGCGTTTCCAATATGTATCAAACTAAATGGTTTAATGAAATGAAGTAAAGCATTGTGTGAAATCTTATGTATTTTATGTTTTTTTAGTGTCAGTGATTTCGATACTTGTGACTCAGACAAGTATTTTCGTTGAAGGTCAAGGTAGGATGATATTCTGAAATTTGTATCAAATATTTAGTTTGGTAAGTTTTATACTCCTGATTGTCATTGATCATCTGAGAAATTGTTCAGTTTAGAAGCTTCATCTCAGTTTTTAATTTTTAGTCTCAAATTATTTCAAATGTGTTTTTATTTCTCAGTCATTTTCGGAGATTAAAGGTCTTCATTTTTTTTTACTTTCGTATTTTGATAGGTTTTTGTCAATTTCTATCAACAAAAACGTATTTATTTTATCATTTCATTTAAAACCACACCCATTTTTGGAAATTTAATGAATATGAAACATATATACTGTATGATATTAATTACTTACTATATTCCCCAGGCCTACCGAATGTGACATGTGAAGAAATAGGTTGCTGTGTCGGGCAGGACAACACTTGCTCTGGTAGAAACAACGGTGTTAATTGTTACTGCGACATAGCCTGTGAATCATTTGCAGACTGCTGTCCTGATTACGACTTCTGTATTAGTATGTATAATCCATGTTTACGTACTGCGTGCCATTGTTTTTAACACTTGACAAGCCTTTGGCTTGCAAAAGGGTTATATGAATTTGTGCGAGCCAAATTCGTCCTTTTTTTCTTCTTGACAGTTTTTCCGATTTTTTGTGTCTTCTTCTTCTCTGACACTATGGGCCCTAGGACCATGAAACTTGGGACTTATGAAGAGCTTGATCTGAACATGTGCATGTCACTTTTTATTTTCGTCTTTGATTTCGTTTTCTTTGTTAAAACGCCATGTGAAAAGAGTGTATTTTTTGCAAGTAAATGCGTAGCATTTAACGGCAGCACAGAATACACATTTGCTCAGTGGGCTTTGTGCTAGCTCTCATAGATAACAAGGCGTGTGCCTCATCAAGTCAACAACAACCAAACACAAACAACTAAACACTACTAAGACGTATTCAAGCTGTGTTGTTTGCAATATATTATTCAAGAAATAACCCATTGACGGAAGTATTTTTGCGTTTTAATTTTTGTCAAGTGTTTAACATTTCGCTAGCGGAATGAGCTTCTAGTTTCTATTTTATTTTTAACTGCTCCTAGAATTTGTAGAGTAAGTCTGCTTCCTAGATTAAAAGGATTGCGCTCCTATTTTTTATTCTGTCAAATAAATATGTTTATAAGCATACACTTATAAACAAGCCATACAAATATTTTGCAAATCACGCGATTAATGACATCATAAATGACGAATTTGTCTATCTCAGCAACCAATAAAGATAGAAACGTCAAACCAAAACCAAACTGTAGCGGAGGGTGGCGCAAACAAGCCAACAAAAATTTTGCAAATCACGTGATTAATGACGTCATAAATGACGAATTTGTCTATTTCAGCAACCAATAAAGATAGAAACGGCAACTGAAAACCAAACTGTAGCGGAGGGTGGTGCAAAACAAGCGATACAAAAATTTTGCAAATCACGTGATTAATGACGTCATAAATCACGAAGTTGTCTATCTCAGCAACCAATAAAGATAGAAACGTCAAACCAAAACCAAACTGTAGCGGAGGGTGGCGCAAAACAAGCGATACAAAAATTTTGCAAATCACGTGATTAATGACGTCATAAATGACGAATTTGTCTATCTCAGCAACCAATAAAGATAGAAACGTCAAACCAAAACCAAACTGTAGCGGAGGGTGGCGCAAAACAAGCGATACAAAAATTTTGCAAATCACGTGATTAATGACGTCATAAATGACGAATTTGTCTATCTGAGCAACCAGTAAAGATAGAAACGTCAAACCAAAACCAAACTGTAGCGGAGGGTGGCGCAAAACAAGCGATACAAAAATTTTGCAAATCACGTGATTAATGACGTCATAAATGACGAATTTGTCTATCTCAGCAACCAATAAAGATAGAAACGTCAAACCAAAACCAAACTGTAGCGGAGGGTGGCGCAAAACAAGCGATACAAAAATTTTGCAAATCACGTGATTAATGACGTCATAAATGACGAATTTGTCTATCTCAGCAACCAATAAAGATAGAAACGTCAAACCAAAACCAAACTGTAGCGGAGGGTGGCGCAAAACAAGCGATACAAAAATTTTGCAAATCACGTGATTAATGACGTCATAAATGACGAATTTGTCTATTTCAGCAACCAATAAAGATAGAAACGTCAAACCAAAACCAAACTGTAGCGGAGGGTGGCGCAAAACAAGCGATACAAAAACTTTGCAAATCACGTGATTAATGACGTCATAAATGACGAATTTGTCTATCTCAGCAACCAATAAAGATAGAAACGGCAACTGAAAACCAAACTGTAGCGGAGGGTGGCGCAAAACAAGCGATACAAAAATTTTGCAAATCACGTGATTAATGACGTCATAAATGACGAATTTGTCTATCTCAGCAACCAATAAAGATAGAAACGTCAAACCAAAACGAAACTGTAGCGGAGGGTGATGCAAAACAAGCGATACAAAATTTTGCAAATCACGTGATTAATGACGTCATAAATCACGAAGTTGTCTATCTCAGCAACCAATAAAGGTAGAAACGTCAAACCAAAACCAAACTGTAGCGGAGGGTGGCGCAAAACAAGCGATACAAAAATTTTGCAAATCACGTGATTAATGACGTCATAAATGACGAATTTGTCTATCTCAGCAACCAATAAAGATAGAAACGTCAAACCAAAACCAAACTGTAGCGGAGGGTGGCGCAAAACAAGCGATACAAAAATTTTGCAAATCACGTGATTAATGACGTCATAAATGACGAATTTGTCTATCTCAGCAACCAATAAAGATAGAAACGTCAAACCAAAACCAAACTGTAGCGGAGGGTGGCGCAAAACAAGCGATACAAAAATTTTGCAAATCACGTGATTAATGACGTCATAAATGACGAATTTGTCTATCTCAGCAACCAATAAAGATAGAAACGTCAAACCAAAACCAAACTGTAGCGGAGGGTGGCGCAAAACAAGCGATACAAAAATTTTGCAAATCACGTGATTAATGACGTCATAAATGACGAATTTGTCTATCTCAGCAACCAATAAAGATAGAAACGTCAAACCAAAAACAAACTGTAGCGGAGGGTGGCGCAAAATAAGCGATACAAAAATTTTGCAAATCACGTGATTAATGACGTCATAAATGACGAATTTGTCTATCTCAGCAACCAATAAAGATAGAAACGTCAAACCAAAACCAAACTGTAGCGGAGGGTAGCGCAAAACAAGCGATACAAAAATTTTGCAAATCACGTGATTAATGACGTCATAAATGACGAATTTGTCTATTTCAGCAACCAATAAAGATAGAAACGTCAAACCAAAACCAAACTGTAGCGGAGGGTAGCGCAAAACAAGCGATACAAAAATTTTGCAAATCACGTGATTAATGACGTCATAAATGACGAATTTGTCTATTTCAGCAACCAATAAAGATAGAAACGTCAAACCAAAACCAAACTGTAGCGGAGGGTGGCGCAAAACAAGCGATACAAAAACTTTGCAAATCACGTGATTAATGACGTCATAAATGACGAATTTGTCTATCTCAGCAACCAATAAAGATAGAAACGGCAACTGAAAACCAAACTGTAGCGGAGGGTGGCGCAAAACAAGCGATACAAAAATTTTGCAAATCACGTGATTAATGACGTCATAAATGACGAATTTGTCTATCTGACCAACCAATAAAGATAGAAACGTCAAACCAAAACCAAACTGTAGCGGAGGGTGATGCAAAACAAGCGATACAAAATTTTGCAAATCACGTGATTAATGACGTCATAAATCACGAAGTTGTCTATCTCAGCAACCAATAAAGGTAGAAACGTCAAACCAAAACCAAACTGTAGCGGAGGGTGGCGCAAAACAAGCGATACAAAAATTTTGCAAATCACGTGATTAATGACGTCATAAATGACGAATTTGTCTATCTCAGCAACCAATAAAGATAGAAACGTCAAACCAAAACCAAACTGTAGCGGAGGGTGGCGCAAAACAAGCGATACAAAAATTTTGCAAATCACGTGATTAATGACGTCATAAATGACGAATTTGTCTATCTGAGCAACCAATAAAGATAGAAACGTCAAACCAAAACCAAACTGTAGCGGAGGGTGGCGCAAAACAAGCGATACAAAAATTTTGCAAATCACGTGATTAATGACGTCATAAATGACGAATTTGTCTATCTCAGCAACCAATAAAGATAGAAACGTCAAACCAAAACCAAACTGTAGCGGAGGGTGGCGCAAAACAAGCGATACAAAAATTTTGCAAATCACGTGATTAATGACGTCATAAATGACGAATTTGTCTATCTCAGCAACCAATAAAGATAGAAACGTCAAACCAAAACCAAACTGTAGCGGAGGGTGGCGCAAAACAAGCGATACAAAAATTTTGCAAATCACGTGATTAATGACGTCATAAATGACGAATTTGTCTATCTCAGCAACCAATAAAGATAGAAACGTCAAACCAAAACCAAACTGTAGCGGAGGGTGGCGCAAAACAAGCGATACAAAAATTTTGCAAATCACGTGATTAATGACGTCATAAATGACGAATTTGTCTATTTCAGCAACCAATAAAGATAGAAACGTCAAACCAAAACCAAACTGTAGCGGAGGGTGGCGCAAAACAAGCGATACAAAAATTTTGCAAATCACGTGATTAATGACGTCATAAATGACGAATTTGTCTATCTCAGCAACCAATAAAGATAGAAACGGCAACTGAAAACCAAACTGTAGCGGAGGGTGGCGCAAAACAAGCGATACAAAAATTTTGCAAATCACGTGATTAATGACGTCATAAATGACGAATTTGTCTATCTCAGCAACCAATAAAGATAGAAACGTCAAACCAAAACCAAATTGTAGCGGAGGGTGGCGCAAAACAAGCGATACAAAAATTTTGCAAATCACGTGATTAATGACGTCATAAATGACGAATTTGTCTATCTCAGCAACCAATAAAGATAGAAACGTCAAACCAAAACCAAACTGTAGCGGAGGGTGGCGCAAAACAAGCGATACAAAAATTTTGCAAATCACGTGATTAATGACGTCATAAATGACGAATTTGTCTATCTCAGCAACCAATAAAGATAGAAACGGCAACTGAAAACCAAACTGTAGCGGAGGGTGGCGCAAAACAAGCGATACAAAAATTTTGCAAATCACGTGATTAATGACGTCATAAATGACGAATTTGTCTATCTCAGCAACCAATAAAGATAGAAACGTCAAACCAAAACCAAACTGTAGCGGAGGGTGGCGCAAAACAAGCGATACAAAAATTTTGCAAATCACGTGATTAATGACGTCATAAATGACGAATTTGTCTATCTCAGCAACCAATAAAGATAGAAACGTCAAACCAAAACCAAACTGTAGCGGAGGGTGGCGCAAAACAAGCGATACAAAATTTTGCAAATCACGTGATTAATGACGTCATAAATGACGAATTTGTCTATCTCAGCAACCAATAAAGATAGAAACGGCAACTGAAAACCAAACTGTAGCGGAGGGTGGCGCAAAACAAGCGATACAAAAATTTTGCAAATCACGTGATAAATGACGTCATAAATGACGAATTTGTCTATCTCAGCAACCAATAAAGATAGAAACGTCAAACCAAAACCAAACTGTAGCGGAGGGTGGCGCAAAACAAGCGATACAAAAATTTTGCAAATTACGTGATTAATGACGTCATAAATGACGAATTTGTCTATCTCAGCAACCAATAAAGATAGAAACGTCAAACCAAAACCAAACTGTAGCGGAGGGTGGCGCAAAACAAGCGATACAAAAATTTTGCAAATCACGTGATTAATGACGTCATAAATGACGAATTTGTCTATCTCAGCAATCAATAAAGATAGAAACGTCAAACCAAAACCAAACTGTAGCGGAGGGTGGCGCAAAACAAGCGATACAAAAATTTTGCAAATCACGTGATTAATGACGTCATAAATGACGAATTTGTCTATTTCAGCAACCAATAAAGATAGAAACGTCAAACCAAAACCAAACTGTAGCGGAGGGTGGCGCAAAACAAGCGATACAAAAACTTTGCGAATCACGTGATTAATGACGTCATAAATGACGAATTTGTCTATCTCAGCAACCAATAAAGATAGAAACGGCAACTGAAAACCAAACTGTAGCGGAGGGTGGCGCAAAACAAGCGATACAAAAATTTTGCAAATCACGTGATTAATGACGTCATAAATGACGAATTTGTCTATCTCAGCAACCAATAAAGATAGAAACGTCAAACCAAAACCAAACTGTAGCGGAGGGTGGCGCAAAACAAGCGATACAAAAATTTTGCAAATCACGTGATTAATGACGTCATAAATGACGAATTTGTCTATCTCAGCAACCAATAAAGATAGAAACGTCAAACCAAAACCAAACTGTAGCGGAGGGTGGCGCAAAACAAGCGATACAAAAATTTTGCAAATCACGTGATTAATGACGTCATAAATGACGAATTTGTCTATCTCAGCAACCAATAAAGATAGAAACGTCAAACCAAAGCCAAACTGTAGCGGAGGGTGATGCAAAACAAGCGATACAAAATTTTGCAAATCACGTGATTAATGACGTCATAAATCACGAAGTTGTCTATCTCAGCAACCAATAAAGGTAGAAACGTCAAACCAAAACCAAACTGTAGCGGAGGGTGGCGCAAAACAAGCGATACAAAAATTTTGCAAATCACGTGATTAATGACGTCATAAATGACGAATTTGTCTATTTCAGCAACCAATAAAGATAGAAACGTCAAACCAAAACCAAACTGTAGCGGAGGGTGGCGCAAAATAAGCGATACAAAAATTTTGCAAATCACGTGATTAATGACGTCATAAATGACGAATTTGTCTATCTCAGCAACCAATAAAGATAGAAACGTCAAACCAAAACCAAACTGTAGCGGAGGGTGGCGCAAAACAAGCGATACAAAAATTTTGCAAATCACGTGATTAATGACGTCATAAATGACGAATTTGTCTATCTCAGCAACCAATAAAGATAGAAACGTCAAACCAAAACCAAACTGTAGCGGAGGGTGGCGCAAAACAAGCGATACAAAAATTTTGCAAATCACGTGATTAATGACGTCATAAATGACGAATTTGTCTATCTGAGCAACCAATAAAGATAGAAACGTCAAACCAAAACCAAACTGTAGCGGAGGGTGGCGCAAAACAAGCGATACAAAAATTTTGCAAATCACGTGATTAATGACGTCATAAATGACGAATTTGTCTATCTCAGCAACCAATAAAGATAGAAACGTCAAACCAAAGCCAAACTGTAGCGGAGGGTGATGCAAAACAAGCGATACAAAATTTTGCAAATCACGTGATTAATGACGTCATAAATCACGAAGTTGTATATCTCAGCAACCAATAAAGGTAGAAACGTCAAACCAAAACCAAACTGTAGCGGAGGGTGGCGCAAAACAAGCGATACAAAAATTTTGCAAATCACGTGATTAATGACGTCATAAATGACGAATTTGTCTATTTCAGCAACCAATAAAGATAGAAACGTCAAACCAAAACCAAACTGTAGCGGAGGGTGGCGCAAAATAAGCGATACAAAAATTTTGCAAATCACGTGATTAATGACGTCATAAATGACGAATTTGTCTATCTCAGCAACCAATAAAGATAGAAACGTCAAACCAAAACCAAACTGTAGCGGAGGGTGGCGCAAAACAAGCGATACAAAAATTTTGCAAATCACGTGATTAATGACGTCATAAATGACGAATTTGTCTATCTGAGCAACCAATAAAGATAGAAACGTCAAACCAAAACCAAACTGTAGCGGAGGGTGGCGCAAAACAAGCGATACAAATTTTTTGCAAATCACGTGATTAATGACGTCATAAATGACGAATTTGTCTATCTCAGCAACCAATAAAGATAGAAACGTCAAACCAAAACCAAACTGTAGCGGAGGGTGATGCAAAACAAGCGATACAAAAATTTTGCAAATCACGTGATTAATGACGTCATAAATAACGAAGATGTCTATCTCAGCAACCAATAAAGGTAGAAACGTCAAACCAAAACCAAACTGTAGCGGAGGGTGGCGCAAAACAAGCGATACAAAAATTTTGCAAATCACGTGATTAATGACGTCATAAATCACGAAGTTGTCTATCTCAGCAACCAATAAAGATAGAAACGTCAAACCAAAACCAAACTGTAGCGGAGGGTGGCGCAAAACAAGCGATACAAAAATTTTGCAAATCACGTGATTAATGACGTCATAAATGACGAATTTGTCTATCTCAGCAACCAATAAAGATAGAAACGTCAAACCAAAACCAAACTGTAGCGGAGGGTGGCGCAAAACAAGCGATACAAAAATTTTGCAAATCACGTGATTAATGACGTCATAAATGACGAATTTGTCTATCTCAGCAACCAATAAAGATAGAAACGGCAACTGAAAACCAAACTGTAGCGGAGGGTGGCGCAAAACAAGCGATACAAAAATTTTGCAAATCACGTGATTAATGACGTCATAAATGACGAATTTGTCTATCTCAGCAACCAATAAAGATAGAAACGTCAAACCAAAACCAAACTGTAGCGGAGGGTGGCGCAAAACAAGCGATACAAAAGTTTTGCAAATCACGTGATTAATGACGTCATAAATGACGAATTTGTCTATCTCAGCAACCAATAAAGATAGAAACGTCAAACCAAAACCAAACTGTAGCGGAGGGTGGCGCAAAACAAGCGATACAAATTTTTTGCAAATCACGTGATTAATGACGTCATAAATGACGAATTTGTCTATCTCAGCAACCAATAAAGATAGAAACGTCAAACCAAAACCAAACTGTAGCGGAGGGTGATGCAAAACAAGCGATACAAAAATTTTGCAAATCACGTGATTAATGACGTCATAAATCACGAAGATGTCTATCTCAGCAACCAATAAAGGTAGAAACGTCAAACCAAAACCAAACTGTAGCGGAGGGTGGCGCAAAACAAGCGATACAAAAATTTTGCAAATCACGTGATTAATGACGTCATAAATGACGAATTTGTCTATCTCAGCAACCAATAAAGATAGAAACGTCAAACCAAAACCAAACTGTAGCGGAGGGTGGCGCAAAATAAGCGATACAAAAATTTTGCAAATCACGTGATTAATGACGTCATAAATGACGAATTTGTCTATTTCAGCAACCAATAAAGATAGAAACGTCAAACCAAAACCAAACTGTAGCGGAGGGTGGCGCAAAACAAGCGATACAAAAATTTTGCAAATCACGTGATTAATGACGTCATAAATGACGAATTTGTCTATCTCAGCAACCAATAAAGATAGAAACGGCAACTGAAAACCAAACTGTAGCGGAGGGTGGCGCAAAACAAGCGATACAAAAATTTTGCAAATCACGTGATTAATGACGTCATAAATGACGAATTTGTCTATCTGAGCAACCAATAAAGATAGAAACGTCAAACCAAAACCAAACTGTAGCGGAGGGTGGCGCAAAACAAGCGATACAAAAATTTTGCAAATCACGTGATTAATGACGTCATAAATGACGAATTTGTCTATCTCAGCAACCAATAAAGATAGAAACGGCAACTGAAAACCAAACTGTAGCGGAGGGTGGCGCAAAACAAGCGATACAAAAATTTTGCAAATCACGTGATTAATGACGTCATAAATGACGAATTTGTCTATCTCAGCAACCAATAAAGATAGAAACGTCAAACCAAAACCAAACTGTAGCGGAGGGTGGCGCAAAACAAGCGATACAAAAATTTTGCAAATCACGTGATTAATGACGTCATAAATGACGAATTTGTCTATCTCAGCAACCAATAAAGATAGAAACGTCAAACCAAAACCAAACTGTAGCGGAGGGTGGCGCAAAACAAGCGATACAAAATTTTGCAAATCACGTGATTAATGACGTCATAAATGACGAATTTGTCTATCTCAGCAACCAATAAAGATAGAAACGGCAACTGAAAACCAAACTGTAGCGGAGGGTGGCGCAAAACAAGCGATACAAAAATTTTGCAAATCACGTGATTAATGACGTCATAAATGACGAATTTGTCTATCTCAGCAACCAATAAAGATAGAAACGTCAAACCAAAACCAAACTGTAGCGGAGGGTGGCGCAAAACAAGCGATACAAAAATTTTGCAAATCACGTGATTAATGACGTCATAAATGACGAATTTGTCTATCTCAGCAATCAATAAAGATAGAAACGTCAAACCAAAACCAAACTGTAGCGGAGGGTGGCGCAAAACAAGCGATACAAAAATTTTGCAAATCACGTGATTAATGACGTCATAAATGACGAATTTGTCTATTTCAGCAACCAATAAAGATAGAAACGTCAAACCAAAACCAAACTGTAGCGGAGGGTGGCGCAAAACAAGCGATACAAAAATTTTGCAAATCACGTGATTAATGACGTCATAAATGACGAATTTGTCTATCTCAGCAACCAATAAAGATAGAAACGTCAAACCAAAACCAAACTGTAGCGGAGGGTGGCGCAAAACAAGCGATACAAAAATTTTGCAAATCACGTGATTAATGACGTCATAAATGACGAATTTGTCTATCTCAGCAACCAATAAAGATAGAAACGGCAACTGAAAACCAAACTGTAGCGGAGGGTGGCGCAAAACAAGCGATACAAAAATTTTGCAAATCACGTGATTAATGACGTCATAAATGACGAATTTGTCTATCTCAGCAACCAATAAAGATAGAAACGTCAAACCAAAACCAAACTGTAGCGGAGGGTGGCGCAAAACAAGCGATACAAAAATTTTGCAAATCACGTGATTAATGACGTCATAAATGACGAATTTGTCTATCTCAGCAACCAATAAAGATGGAAACGTCAAACCAAAACCAAACTGTAGCGGAGGGTGGCGCAAAACAAGCGATACAATAATTTTGCAAATCACGTGATTAATGACGTCATAAATGACGAATTTGTCTATCTCAGCAACCAATAAAGATAAAAACGTCAAACCAAAACCAAACTGTAGCGGAGGGTGGCGCAAAACAAGCGATACAAAAATTTTGCAAATCACGTGATTAATGACGTCATAAATGACGAATTTGTCTATCTCAGCAACCAATAAAGATAGAAACGTCAAACCAAAACCAAACTGTAGCGGAGGGTGGCGCAAAACAAGCGATACAAAAATTTTGCAAATCACGTGATTAATGACGTCATAAATGACGAATTTGTCTATCTGAGCAACCAATAAAGATAGAAACGTCAAACCAAAACCAAACTGTAGCGGAGGGTGGCGCAAAATAAGCGATACAAAAATTTTGCAAATCACGTGATTAATGACGTCATAAATGACGAATTTGTCTATCTCAGCAACCAATAAAGATAGAAACGGCAACTGAAAACCAAACTGTAGCGGAGGGTGGCGCAAAACAAGCGATACAAAAATTTTGCAAATCACGTGATTAATGACGTCATAAATGACGAATTTGTCTATCTGAGCAACCAATAAAGATAGAAACGTCAAACCAAAACCAAACTGTAGCGGAGGGTGGCGCAAAACAAGCGATACAAAAATTTTGCAAATCACGTGATTAATGACGTCATAAATGACGAATTTGTCTATCTCAGCAACCAATAAAGATAGAAACGTCAAACCAAAACCAAACTGTAGTGGTGGGTGGCGCAAAAGAAAACTTTTGCAACTCAGTCGTGGTTTTGATATGTGTGGAGAAAACAAGGAGGTGCCCGTCGGCGCGTCTGTCTTTCCGTCTGTCCATCTGTCTTCCCAGTATTCGTCTGTCCGTCTGTGTGTTCCTGGGTGTCCGTCTGTTTGTCTGTCTTCCCGTGACGTCATTATGATGTCATTATGACATTATTATGGCGTCATTATGACGTCACTGTTTTTAGAAGCCCATGGGCGTCTGAAAACAGTCGTCACGTCATTATGACGTCACTTCCTGTTTTTCGAAGGCCATTATTATACTACTTTTGTTCTACTCAGAGAGATCCTACCAGTGTAAAAAAAAATCCCATGTCTGGGTTATACTTGTTCGTTATATGTTGAAATATCGGTTATTTTTCAAAGTGGCGTTAAATATAAAGGTTTGCTATTGAAACACATGCAACTGGCCTTAGCTTCAGAGATTACGGGTTTGTTCGTTCAGGTTGATGACACTGTCGTCAAGTGAAACGAACACATGATAATGATGGCAAATTTTCATTAAAAAAGTAGGAAGCATCTGTGTGTGGTATATTATGCAAAATTAATGTTTTACCAAAAGAACAATAAAGCTTTATCGCAATTCTTGTTTACATTTCATGTCAAGGCCATTTCAGTAATGACAAGTTATGAAGGTTCTTTGAATCTTCGGGTTCCTTCAAAACATAACAATAAGAAACATGTGCTCATCAAATGTTTTAAATTCATCACAAAAAAAATTACATATGAGCATCCAAAAATTCTTAGCTGATTAAGTTTGAAATAAAAGTTTACTACCAAACGAAAATGAATAACTAATTTTACCGCAGATTAATTTTATGTTTTAAAAATTTGTTTTATTGCCTATTATACATATTGTACCTAAACCAAATACCTCATGATATGAATTCGCATTTACAAATATGTGGATTTAAAGAAAAGCTGCATATTTTTGTCAATTACTTATTGTCTATTGGCTACGTTATGCAGTGAATGGTATTTGAGTTAATGACATATCATTGTCATATATGCGTATATGCGTAAGATATAAACAATTTGATATTTTATATTACTGATGCATTTTAGATGAATGTGATTCAAACCCTTGTCTTAACGGTGCGACGTGCAGCGATTTCTATGTTTTCTATAACTGCACTTGTTTACCCGGATATACGGGTTCAAATTGTGAGACCGGTAAGTGACGTCACAATTGTATATTTTCAAATAGGAGATAGTAAAAGTGTTAATAGCTTGCATTTTGAAGAAGTTGTTTATCACGCCTAAGTCAAAATAATTTTTTGATAAGTTATGTGATGCTTCAAAGAACTTGTCTAGTGTGAGGCAAAAATATTATTGGGATTCGTAGCTATGTTTAATAACTTTTTGTTTAGTTTTATTTGCCTGAAGTGTATTCCACACCAAATGAAGTGCTAAAAAGCAGCACACCTGTTGGCATCTTTGTAATAGATTTTACCTTGGACAGACTGATATATTTGTAGTTAAAACAAAGCCTTTTTCAGAAAAGCTATATATTTTATTTATTCCGGGTGTTCACATGTGCGCAAAGCAAATAGGGAAATCCTTCTTGCATTCGTTTGGGCACGATAATTATTCGCCAACGCTTTTCTTTTTAAATTCTGCACAGGAACCCTCAAGACAACTGGTTCTAATGTTTCACTTCCGGTCGGTTTGCATTGTTTCTTTTGCGCCTGATTATTTTTATTTGTATATGACATGTACAAAAATAATAATAAATAAATAAATAAATAAATAAATAAAAGAATGACATTACCAAGCTAGAACCAAAAGCTGTACTTTTGTTGGGTTGTCCTGTTCCAGAAAAATGTAAGATTTTTTAGCTACGAGCATAAAGAATAAAGGGTTATGAAAAGTCACGTGACAAATAGGAATGAATTATACATTTTTTAAAAAGCTTGATTTTTGTATTATATATGTAAGAATCAAACTTAAGAGCACTT
This sequence comes from Protula sp. h YS-2021, assembly GCA_949752745.1. NCBI lineage: Eukaryota > Metazoa > Annelida > Polychaeta > Sabellida > Serpulidae > Protula > Protula sp. h YS-2021. The sequence continues at coordinate 23,918,534 of OX457030.1, forward strand.
TTTAATTTTATTCTTCTAATTATACGTTAATCTTAATTTCCATTCTTACTGTAAAAATTTTGAAGCGTACTCACGGAGAATAGGTAACAGAATTCAACACCACAGTTCCTTGGCTTTAATTTGATTTTCTATAATTTCTGTGGCGTATCAATAAAGAAGGAGTAAGTGAAAAAAATCATGCCACGAGGCTTTTCTTGTTTGGTGCGTAGAAGTTAAAAAGATAAAATAAAAGTAAATAAAACAAAACATATAATAAAATATTTAAAAAAGAAAATATTTTAATGTTAGTTAAATATTGTAAGTTCAGTTGTTCGTTTCACTTTTTGTGAAAAGAGTAAGACCCAGGATAAATGAACGATAATATGCTCAATAGTATTGGTGCACGTGTCGTCTGCTCCAAGACTAGCTCCGTGTCAGCTCTTCCTCAAATTACTTCATGTATCTATGTCTGAGATAGGCCGAAGCGAAAGGGCGAGCCGCTTTTTGGAGCGACTACAAGAACTGTTGGCGGTTACATACACTACCAGTAACCTAGGTGTTTCGCCAGTGTTCATGCAAGTTCGCCATCCCGAAAACAACATTTATCCCGAAAATGTCATTTTTGTCTCGCCAATTATCACCCGAGAGGTTGGCTAAATAAAACAATACCCCTTTAAATGATAAAGACTACATAAACCAGTTCATGTTCGCCATTTTGATACGAGGGACAGGAGATAGAATTGGTTGGAGTAGATCGTAATTGGTGACAACAAAAGTTTCAATTCTAAAAAAAAAAAACTTCATAAGCCCGATGCAAATGTTCCAACTCTTTCGACTTAAATATTCCCTATTTTACGATACTTGCCAAATAAAAATGGTTTTCAGTGTGGGAGATGGTCTTTTCAGTTTCACCAATTTCGATCTACTGTAGCCATTCGTTCTTCCCCCCCCCCCTCGTATACTTTTTCCTTTAATATTAATTGTTTGTGTAGTTATCTAATAATTCGCAAAATGCTTAGATTTCGGGATGATAAAATAACATGGCAGATTAAAGTTGCCGAAACATATTTTTGCCCGGAAATATTTAATTTCTCTCTAACTCAACACAAACACTAGAGTTTGCTTTGTAATTCACTGGAAACATGTCTAAAATCTACACTTTCGACATTCCAAAGGGGAACTCCATTACACCGAAAACAAGGAAGTAGTCGCTGAAAAACCACCCAAAAGTAGCCGACGGTCCTAGATTACTGGTACAGACTTCCATGCGATCATTGGGGTGCGACATTTGGACCGATTTTGCTCCCCCTTTTTGCTTTTATATATTGCGCCAAACTCCAATTAGTGTCACTCTGTTCAAAAGGCAACTTTGTTGGTAGTACTTGTCAGACTGGTCACAAGTAAATACAGTGTGATTTACCAGGAAAGAAAATTGTAACAAAAAGATGAATAAAAATCGGTCCAAATGTCTCACAATGCACTTTTTTCGGACGCTATGTCGTGGATTCCTCATTTGGAACCCAGTAGTGAAAATCTCCATGAAGAAAGATGCGTTGTTTAAAGTAGCCCTGAGTTTGCTCTTCCTTGCATGCACTTGCTCTGTATCTCCCTGTCATAGCTACGACGTCTTCCATTGTTCCCCTAATAGGGGTCAACTTAATTTATTCCCACAGGTATAACCTAAGGGGAATATATGTGATCGACCATGTGTCGGTCTGTCGGACTGTCATCAACAGTTTGTTAACACAAGCTAACAACAGCTGCAAGGATTTTAATGTAACTTGGTATGTAAAAAGCACAGATCGGTATTTAAATGGACCAGGTTCGTCCAAGGAAAATGGACGAGCTGGACATAGAAAATTTCAACTCTTCATTGACTACGAGCTTCTTAACACGATAACTTAAAATCAACTGCAACTCTTTGTACACTTGTCAGAACTTTGAAAAAAAAAATATCTGAAAGTAGCGACGTACACAGTATCTCGAAACTTGCTAGCCTGACCCAGACCAGTTCGCCAAATGATTGGTTGACAACGACGAGATTATCGAGCACCGCGGGAGTGTGTTCAGGTTCATTTTCTGCAGAGTTGTTCAATTATTTCCAAGACCAGCGCGAAATAGACTGCGCTTCAGATTTTCTTCCACGATATCGAAATGACCGCCTGACTAAAACGACAACTAAAACGCTAAATCTGAAGCTCAGAAAACGACTGTAAAAATTACTTGATACCTTCACGTCATTCTCACAAGCAGTGACACGTCATAGTCACAAGCAGTGACACGTCATAGTCACAAGTAGTGTCACGGCATAGTCACAAAATTCCCCGTCAAAGTCACAAGAAGTAACATGTCGTAGTCACAAGCAGTGACACGTCATAGTCACAAGCAGTGTCACGGCATAGTCACAAAATTCCCCGTCAAAGTCACAAGCAGTAACATGTCGTAGTCACAAGCAGTGACACGTCATAGTCACAAGGAATGGCGCGTCATAATCACAAGCAGTGACATATCGTAGTAACAAGCAGTGACATGTCAGTCACAAGCAGTGACACGTCATAGTCACAAGCAGTGTCACGGCATAGTCACAAAATTCCCCGTCAAAGTCACAAGCAGTAACATGTCGTAGTCACAAGCAGTGACACGTCATAGTCACAAGCAGTGTCACGGCATAGTCACAAAATTCCCCGTCAAAGTCACAAGCAGTAACATGTCGTAGTCACAAGCAGTGACACGTCATAGTCACAAGGAACGACGCGTCATAATCACAAGCAGTGACATATCGTAGTAACAAGCAGTGACATGTCAGTCACAAGCAGTGACACGTCATAGTCACAAGCAGTGTCACGGCATAGTGACAAAGTTCCCCGTCAAAATCACAAGCAGTAATATGTGGTAGTCACAAGCAGTGACACGTCATAGTCACAAGCAGTGACAAGTCATAGACATGAGCAATGACACGTCATAGTCACAAGCAGTGACAAGTCATAGACATGAGCAATGACACGTCATAGTCACAAGCAGTGTCACGTCATAGTCACAAGCAGTGTCACGGCATAGTCACAAGCAGTGTCACGGCATAGTCATAAAATTCCCCGTCAAAGTCACAAGCAGTGACATATCGTAGTAACAAGCAGTGACATGTCATAGTCACAAGCAGTGACAAGTCATAGACACAAGCAATGACACGTCATAGTCACAAGCAGTGACACTTCATAGTCACAAGCAGTGTCACGGCATAGTCACAAAATTCCCCGTCAAAGTCACAAGCAGTGTCACGTCATAGTCACAAGCAGTGACACGTCATAGTCACAAGCAGTGACACGTCATAGTCACAAGCAGTGACATGCTGTTGGCTTTGTCAGACATAGACGAATGTGCGTCAAATCCATGTCAGAACGGCGCCACGTGTAATGATCACGTCAACAGCTTTTCGTGTGCGTGCGCCCCTGGTTTCACTGGCGCACTTTGTGAAACAGGTAGACCATAGGCGTTTGACGAGCTGAACTTCTGTGTTACTTTTAGAACTACCATGTAAATAGATTGGGATAAATGGTGCACCACACATATACAGGATAAGGTTTTAAGCATATCGAGTTACATTATAATATATAATCACACCTCAGAAAAAGTTGAGTTGGTGAATGATTATAACAAGAAATGTTGCGTAGCAGTTGTATTTTGGGCTAAATATTGATAACGCTGACAAACTTTACGTTAATAAATACTTATGGAATGTCTTTTTTTTATTTCAGAAATCGATGGGTGTGGATCTGTCCCATGTCAAAATGGTGGGACGTGCAACAACCTCGTGAACGGTTACACCTGCGCGTGTGCGGCAGGATACACCGGGGCAAACTGCCAGACAGGTAGCAGTTTCAATACGGTAAAAACCTGATAAAACCTGACATCGCAGTTTGGTAGTTCGTATAGTATTCTTGGTACCTTATTTCGCATGTCGTCTTTTTTTTTTTACTTGTTTTAGAATCACCTTAATCCGACTCACATTGAAAACTTGCTTTGTGTGTTTTTTTTTAATCAGATATCAATGAGTGTTCCTCCACACCGTGTCAGAACGGAGGAACGTGTAACGATGCTGTCAGCGGTTACTCCTGCACATGCCCGGCGGGCTACACGGGCGTTCTCTGCGAACTAGGTAGATATGCTTGTCTGGGCTGTGGTACGCAGTCGATAAAGAACATACCGCATTGTGTCGCGTTCTGAACTTCAGTCCAGGGTGTGTGCTTAGCTAAAGCTAAATCCTACTTCATTGAAAATTGTCGCATCGATTGCTGGGTTATTATGTGTAGTGGTATGATATTTTTTTTTATATTGCTGTTTTGAATAAAAAAATAAAAATATGTCTGCAAGAGATTAGTTTGGTGAAAGTGAAAAAAGTAATAAAAATAGAAGCAGTTACAGAATGAAAAAATGGGTGCAATGCGTTTTTACATTCATATTTTCGTTGGGGACACTTTGTTTTCGTTGGTTATAGTCCTGTTTACGTCCGGGACACTTCTGTGTTTGTACAGGACACTTCCGGTTTCGTACAGGACACTTCTGTTTTCGTCTGGGACACTTCTGTTTTCGAGCAAGACACTTCTGTGTTCGTTACGGACACTTCTGTTCTCGTTACGGACACTTCTGATTTCGTCCGGGGCACTTCTGTTTTCGGGCAGGACAGTTCTGATATCGTGCAGGACAGTTCTGTTTTCGTCCGTGACACTTCCGTTTTTGTACAGGACACAGTTGTGTTTACTTTCAGGAGTGGTGGAGTGTGACTCCAGCCCGTGCCAAAATGGTGGCACGTGCTCGGATCTTTTAAACGGCTACACGTGCACGTGCGTGGATGGTTACACCGGTGCCCAGTGTCAGACAGGTAAACGTTTTCCCCAGTATCCCTGCCATTGTCACGTTCTTTCAAGAAATGAAAAGTAATGGGTTTATAATCCCATGGCTTCAAAATTTTCGTTTTGTTTTTTAAACTAAACTAAAAGTAACATTGGCACGTCGATAGCAAAGCAGTTTATATACGCATACAGTACATGCACAAATATTTGTTTTGCACAAATGAAAAAAAGATGGCCATTCATCAGGGCTGAAAAAAGTCCGATTTTTTCAAACCATGATTTTTTAATTTTTTTATTGAAATCGATTTTTGTGGATTTTTTTATTTAAATCAAAGTCGAAAAATGTAAGCAGCAAAATATACCAAGCTTTCAACAATTTATTGCAGACGTCATAACGCTGTCTTGTAAAACATTTTGACTATCTCCGATAACTATTCGCAAATATAATTGTTCAAATAACTGCCCGCATATTCACGGGTTCCTTTTTGGATTTTTGTTGTTTGAAGTGTCTCTATCAAAGTAGCTCCACACAGGAGCAAGACGTCTCCCAGACCTTTTGGAGTTGTCAGTAATATTTTTCTGACAGATTCTCAATTAACTGAAGAAGTCATTTGGGTGGGGCGGGGGCGGTTAAATACACCTTGCACGACGCGTAACACTAATACTTTGCAGGCACACGAGGTAGAGACATGCTTTACTTACACTGGAGTAGTTAGAGCTACCGGCACTGGCCCCTGCCGGTAGCTGCAACTACTCCTGTGTTCCCCACCTGCTAATTACCCCCCCCCCTCCCCCACCCTTCGAAACTTCTGTGCACTGATATGTGTTACGATGTGAAAGACTTTGTATAAACTAAAGGAGTTGCAAACGATGGCTGAGTGCCTTTGCTAATTCAAAGGCGTTATGACAACCAATTTTTTGTTTTTAAATAAAAAAAATATGATTTTTTTATGTTGATTTAAATCAATTGATTTAAATCAGACCAGCCCTGCCATGCATACCTGGACTTTGAAGGCCGCCAAATGTCACATTGGAATATTCGGCTTTCAAAACTCACCTCCGAATTTTGTTGACTTGTTCGTGTTATTTCGTGTGGACAGACATAGACGAGTGCACGCCGTCGCCTTGTCAAAACGGCGCTGTTTGTTACGACTTGCCCGGTCAGTTCCTGTGCGATTGCGTGCCAGGCTACACCGGACAGCAGTGTGAGACAGGTACGTCCATGCCCCAGCAAAATAGACGCACTCGGATACCGGTAGCTTCCTCCTCGCCCCCACCCTCCCCGTCTCCCCCCCCCCCCCGCGTTAAAACAACGGGATAGCAGTGTGAGACAGGTACGTCCATGCCCCAGAAAAAAAGACGCACTCAGGTACAGGCAGCTTCCTCCTCGCCCCCCTCTACCCCCTCTCCCCGTCTCCCACCCCCCGGGTTAAAACAACGGGACAGCAGTGTGAGACAGGTACGTCCATGCTCCAGCAAAATAGACGCACTCAGATACAGGTAGCTACCTCCTCGCCCCCCCCCCCCCCTCTCCCGGCCTCCCCCCCCCCCCCCCCCCGAGTTAATACCACGGGACAGCAGTGTGAGACAAGTACGTCCATGTTCCAGCAAAATAGACGCACTCGGGTAAAGGTAGCTACCTCCTCGCCCCCCACCCCCCTCTCCCCGTCTCCCCCCTCCCTCGCCGCGTTAAAACAACGGGAAAGCAGTGTGAGACAGGTACGTCTGTGTCACAACACATTACATACAATCGGATTCAGGTAGCTTCCTCCTCGCTGCCCCCTCCCCCCGCCCTGCCCCCCCCCGCCCCGCGTTAAAACAACTGAACAGCACAGCGAGACAGATACGTTCATGTTCCAGCACAATAGACGCACTCGGATACAGTTAGCTTCCTTCTCGCGCCCCCCACCCCCCTCTCCCCGGCCTTCCCCCCCCCTCCCCGGCCTTCCTCCCCCTCCGCGTTAAAACAACGGGACAGGCACGTCCATGTCCCAGCACAAGAGATGTACTCGGATCCACGTAGCTCCCTCCTCGGCCCCGTCCTTCTCCCCCCCCCCCCCTTCCTCCCCCCCCCCCGCCCCCGCTAAAACAACGGTGTCGTTTTTTTTTCATCTTAAAAATATTAAAATACAAAGACCATGTACGCTTAAATACATCCTCACGATAACCAGATATATTTTATTTATTTTGAAACTTTTTCAAAATGCTGACATTATAGGGCAAACTAAATTAAATGTGAAATTGACAAAAAGTGTCAATAATTAAATTTTGATTTCGTATTTGCTCTGGTTTACGCAGATGTTGATGAATGTTCGTCTGCTCCGTGCCAAAATGGCGGCACGTGCGCGGATGCCGTGAACAGCTACGTGTGCGCATGCGCCGTCGGCTTTACCGGTGCTGATTGCGAAACAAGTGAGAGCCGTGATTTTTCTCTTGTTTCACATAAAGAGAAAACCGTGGTAACTGCGAAGTATAATGTAATGATAGTAAAAAATGATTAAAAAAAAAAAAAACGGAAGTATGAATATTTTTTGGTTGAAAGTTTTAAAAAGTAAATGATTTATATTTATAGAATAACCCGGAGTGAGATATCGAAAACAATGAAAGAGGCTTAAATTCTCAGAAATTCTCAGGAGTGTCTTCGTATTTTTAAAGTGGGAATAATAGTACTGTAGGGCATTGTAAGCGTTGCGCAAAGGTCTATTTAGAAGCATTATGGTCTTGGTTTAAGATAAAAGAAATTAATGCATGTATGTGTGTGAACACAGATGGTTTATACTGCCAGGGACCAATAAAATAGATTTCTTGTTATCCGATTTTCAGATAAACCGAAGTATTTCTGACCTCCAAAACTACGCTGTCACTACCTATTACCGAATTTCAAATTAAACGTCTTCAAATTAAGTAGTCCACTGTATTAAGTACTAGCAATGGACCACTATTATTATTAATTTACGTGATTTTAAAGTATTTTTAAAGTACGTGTGTTGACTCGAGTGCCCTTCTTCCGCAGATCTCAACGACTGCACACCCAATCCGTGTTTGAACCAAGGCACGTGCGTCGACCTTGTGAATGACTACTCCTGCACGTGCTCGGCGGGATTCACAGGAACTCACTGCGAGACAGGTGCGAAACACGTGCTCCGCGCATAAAGTGGGCCAAGGATAAGAAATATTTACGTTTGCATCACGTCATGCATAGACGCGCAGCATTCCTGTAGAACTTGCTAATTATCCCCCGTGAAACGGAGGGATATAGGTTTGAGATTGTCCGTCCGTCTGTCCGTCCGTCCCCTCTTCAAGCTAAGGACTTTGTGGACACCACTTCTATATCAACGAAGTATAATTCAGCTTTCATATTTCATACAGGCAAAATATAGGGTATAAAGATGTGCAACGTCAAGGTTTCAGTTTGATCGAAGCAAAATTGACAAATTGACAGGCTTTTGAAAATCGTCGAAAATAGACATATGTGCACATGTATAGGACTTTGTGGACACCACTTCTATATCAACGAAGCATAATTCAGCTTTCATATTTCATACAGGCAAAATATAGGGTATAAAGATGTGCAACGTCAAGGTTTCAGTTTGATCGAAGCAAAATTGACAAATTGACAGGCTTTTGAAAATCGTCGAAAATAGACATATGTGCACATGTATAGGACTTTGTGGACACTTCTATATCAACGAAGCATAATTCAGCTTTCATATTTCATACAGGCAAAATATAGGGTATAAAGATGTGCAACGTCAAGGTTTCAGTTTGATCGAAGCAAAATTGACAAATTGACAGGCTTTTGAAAATCGTCGAAAATAGACATATGTGCACATGTATAGGACTTTGTGGACACCACTTCTATATCAACGAAGCATAATTCAGCTTTCATATTTCATATAGGCAACATATAGGGTATAAAGATGTGCAACGTCAAGGTTTCAGTTTGATCGAAGCAAAATTGACAAAATGACAGGCTTTTAAAAATCGTCATAAATCGACATATATGCAAACGGAGTGGACTTCGTGGATTAGATTAGATTACATTAGATTAATAAAAAATAGATTCGGGTTATATCTGTTCAAAGACAGTTTGTAGTATTGTTGATTTGTCGTTCAAGGAAGGGTGTCCAGTTTCCTGTCAATGGTAATCCATTAGCTTAGATATTGCATAGGGGTAATATTTAGGGTTTCACGGGGGATATTGCTGCTCTCTGACAGCATCTAGTTTCTTTAAATAAAAGAGCAATTAATAAATAAATAAATAAATAAATAAATAAACATTTAAAAGAAGTAAAAAAAAAATGAATACAAGGTAACAAATAAACAACAAAGAAAATGACGGTGTATATTAATCATTACTCAGGGCTGGATGTAAGCTGCGCTTCCATTGGCTGCTGCGCCGACCAGGACAACAACTGCTCTGGGTTTCTCGCTGGTACCGAGTGCTTCTGTGACGTAGCCTGCCTCGATTTTGAAGACTGCTGTCCTGATTTCGTCGTCTGTATTGGTATGAAGTGTTTCAAGCGCCGCCGTAATTTTTTAAATTAGAAAAATATTTGTTAGTTATTTATTTTTTAAGGATGAATCATTAACAGCTGGTTTAAAATTAAAAAAAACAAAAAAAACAAAAAAAAAAAAAACAGAACTTTACATAATCGCTAAAACGTTCACAAAAGGGTATTATTGGAAGGGTTAAACTTTGTGTCATTAATAAAGATCGACGCTGTTTAGATATATCTGTGTCGGGACTTATCAGCACCTGATTTAATTGTAAAAAAAAAAATAAATAAATAAAAAAAAAACAAAAAAAAAAAAACGGAGAAGTATGCATTGAGTCTTGTTCTATTGCAGATGAGTGTTTATCGAGCCCGTGTCAAAATGGCGGCACCTGCACGGACTTCCTGTTGTTTTATAACTGCACTTGTCCACAGGGCTTCACGGGACAACAATGCGAAACTGGTAAAATGTTTTTTTTTATCACTTCCCTGGCGCACGATCTTTCACTACACTTGTGATTTTGTTCTCTTCTGGAGTATTCCTAGTTTTTTTTTATAGCCATAAAATTTTATTTTGTCAAGAAAAAAAAAAAAAAAACAGAACGAAAAAAAAACTGAACCCCTTAATGATTAGTCATTCTCGGGCCCAGTTAAAAGCAAATAAATAAATACGCTTTCTCATCTCCTTTCCCCCGACAACGTCATTTTAGAAGATTAGATTATTACGTTATCACAATAATCTTGCATGCTGTCACTGAGTTTATTCTGATTGGTGACTGCAGAGATAAGCAACTGCGCGTCAATGCCGTGTCAGAACGGCGGCACGTGTTTGGATGACGTCAGCGGCTACACGTGCGCATGCCCGCCGGGCTTCACGGGACCACTGTGTGAAACAGGTAAATACGATAAAAAATGGCTCTCCGACCAAAGGCGTTTTAATTTTTGTTTTATTTACAACATTTAATACATACAGAATGGATGCTTAGCACCTTATTCCGCGGCAGAGTCACAAAATGTTGTGCCGTGAAATGGCTGTTTAAGTTCTCATTATAAATTTACAATTTTGGTGCAACTTTGTGGAGACTTTGCGCTGATGGATTGATTGTGCGAAGTATAAATTTTGTAGTCATTTATTTAATAAATATAAAAGCATATAAATAAATCGATAATTCTGGTCATTTGTGAGAGATTTTTTTTAAGTTAGATTTTCATCTTAAGTTGATTGTGTCATAAGACAGAGGACGTTGCAAGGCTGACGCAGTCTGCTGACGGTGGGAGTGGTCCAGTTATGCGCGTATTTTGTTGTGTATAATATGGCTGACGTCACAAATTTGGCGTAGGTGGGGAGGGGGGGTGGTCAAAATTTCTCAAAATTTTGCGTATTCACTTTGAGGGTGACGTCATCGTAGTGTGAAACGATCTACTGCCTGTTGTAGATGTGGACGAGTGCGTGTCAACGCCGTGTCAAAATGGCGGCACGTGTAGCGACGCCGTTAACGCCTACACGTGCACGTGCGCTGCCGGATTTACAGGGGACCAATGCCAAACAGGTCATACAGTGCCGCTAAATTTGAATCGATTGTTGAGAAGAGAGAGGGTGGGGGGGGGGGGGAGAGGGGGGATCACGCGTTCCTTGGTTTGATATAACTTTAGATTTTACATGTTATTCACCGTCAGAATGGTGAAAACATCTAATTTTAATCTAAACGTATGTGCATAGATCAAAGTAAGCTTCGGTTTTAATGTATAGCAATGACTTTGTAGATATTGACGAATGTTCTTCACTTCCATGTGAAAACGGCGGTACTTGTAGTGGCTTGGTAAATAGCTATGTGTGTACCTGTGCACCTGGGTACACGGGTACTAACTGCCAAACAGGTATCTATTTAGTTTCTTTTTTTCTGAAATTTTTTTTTTTTTTTTAGCTGAGTTCTCGAAGTTGCGTTTCGTGGTGAATCCGGTGACCGAGGTTGAAACATATGGCGCCGATTTCACAACTTAAGTCTGGACCTGATTTGGAGCAAACTCAGTCTAGACCGCGGTTAAGACTGGGTTTCAGACCATAGTGAATTTCACAGCCTCGGTCCAGACCACATTCATGTGTAATTTTCTGTGTCTGTATAAACGGACTAAACCCTGTCTAGACGGAGTTTGAGACCTGGTTTCAAACCAGGTCTAGACTTAAGTTGTGAAATCGGCCCATGGTCTCTTTGACGCCCGTTTGACATTGTCATAAAATTTCAGCCTGAAAAAATAATGAAGCATATCGGGCAATGCAGGCGTAGTCAGTCGACAACGGCAAAAGATAAAGTTTTTTTTTTTTTGTATACACGTAATACGAAATTGCCTTTTAACAAAGCTTAAGAATTGCAGTAAAAAAAATATTTTATTTATTTTTTATTACTATTTTTTTTTTTGGTTTGTTCTATTAATATTATTAGAAATAGATGAGTGCGCCTCTGGTCCGTGTCAGAACGGCGGCACGTGCACAGATGTGGTCAACGGCTACACGTGCGCATGCGCGGCCGGATTTACAGGAAGCAATTGCCTATCAGGTTGATTTGAAAAAAAAGGGGGGGGGGGGGCAACTGAGACAAATACAAGGGACTATAAATAGATTGAGTGTGAATGATAAACTGTTTTTTTTTATGGTGCCATGAGACAGTCTCTCTACCGATATTCTTTGAATGGGTTTAACGTTTCACAAAAAATAACAATTATAATAAAAATTAAAAACAAATTTAAAATTAAATTTACATCACAGAAAGTTAAATATAATGAGTAAGGTTCGTTCAGTATTGATCTGAGGCAATATTAAAGCAAAAAAAAAGAAAAAACTACTTATTAGTAGATAAACAAAATAATTTTGATTGACAGATACTAGCGATTGCGCCTCCAACCCGTGCCTTAACGGCGCCACGTGCTCAGACATGCTGAACGGCTACATGTGCACGTGTCCCCAAGCCTTCACCGGCGTCCACTGTGAAACAGGTAACACTTGTAGCTAACAACTTCTCGTATGTTCTAGCTCAATTTGATATAATTTCTGATTTTAACTTTGTGATTGCACGCTGTGCTTAATAAAGCAATTTTGTTGTACTTTTCTAGTTGGTTTGACTTATTTCGACGTAAACAAATACGTATTTTCTTATAATTGTTTTTCTCTCCCATATTTCGGTTGTAACGTCTGTTTTTAAACCATTTTCTGAAATTGATATAACGGCGTTTTGTCTTTGGTTCAACAACATTTCACTTCTGTGATTTTGACTTTTATTCGTGGATTTAAATTTCCAAATATTTCAGTAGCCTTTAAGAACCGATTTCACAACGTAAGTCTAGATCTGGTGTGAAACCAGGTTTCAAACCCAGTCCAGACAGGGTTTTGCCAATTTGTACAGACATAGAAGAATGTGGTCTGGACCGAGGCTGTGAAATTCACTGTGGTCTGAAACCCAGTCTGAAGCGCGGTCTAGACTGAGTTTGCTCCACATCAGGTCGAGACTTGGTTGTGAAATCGGCCCTAAAAGTGTAAAGTAATTTTCAGGCAAAACATTTAATAAAAAACGCCTAGCATCTCTGCGTTAGGTTTAAGGTATCTACGCTACATGACCCTGACTTTCATACTGTTGGTGACCTTGATATTTCAGGTGAGGACGTCACGTGTCTGCAGGTCGGTTGCTGCTCCGGCCAGGACAACGACTGCTCCGGTTTCCAGTCCGGAGAGCAGTGCTTCTGTGACGTCGCCTGTGTAGATTTTGCTGACTGCTGTCCGGATTTCATGGTGTGCTTTGGTGAGTTTCCCAAAAAGGAAGAAGCTATTCGCACCACCGTGGTGTCAATTACAGGATGTATGTCTAATTCGCACGACTGTGGTGTAAGTAACAGAGCTTGCCTTTTTTATTCGCACCGCTCTGATGTAAATAAAACACATTTGGTGAGTGTTTCAAATACTACTTCATCAACAATAGCAATTAGGTTGCTGGACAACATTCCCATGTCTGTGTTCAAACTGCTTTTTAGATATCAGCTAAAACCAAACTTGATGCATTTTTTTCTGTTATTATTTAGACGAGTGCGAATCTACTCCGTGTCAAAATGGCGGCACCTGCACTGATTTCATCTTGCGGTATGAGTGCACCTGCCCTGCTGGCTACACTGGTGTGCAGTGTGAAACAGGCGAGTACCTCATCCAGAATATAATAATAATAACAATAATAACAATAATAATTATAATAAAAATTTAAAAAAAGGTAGAGAAAAAGTCATGTAAATCTTTTCAATATTGAGCTAGGTTTATTCGAAAATTCCCAGCTGCTGGTTGAGAAATTTTGTTGGTAATCAACCAATGGCAATAGCTTTTTGCTGCTGTTTCTCGGAACCTCTCGTGTAATCGAGACTCTAGCGTTGAATACTACAGTTCTGTAGTATGCGGAAAAGTGCTAAAAATTAAGATTGACCTACCCAATGGACAACATAGGGCATTAGATTTTCTACGTAACCATTCCAATTGATATAGGTATTATTTCACTGACTTGTCACAGAAATAGATGAATGCGCGTCAAATCCATGTCAGAACGGCGCCACGTGTGTGGATGACGTCAGTGGCTACACGTGTACGTGTGCCGCGGGATTTTCAGGACCTCACTGTGAAACAAGTGAGCAGTTTTTTCTTTGAATTCTCAAATAATAAAAATTAACTAAAAAAAACAAAAAAACACCAATATATTGCATTCCTTTAAAATGATGAAGGAGCATTATTTTCACGGTGAACTTTGGGTTGGCCCTGATTTTGTCACTTGCTCATTGATCGTATTTCAGATATCAACGAATGCTCATCGAGCCCGTGTCAGAACCAGGGCACGTGCGGTGACGCTGTGAATGCCTACACGTGCACGTGCGCGCCGGGCTTCACAGGAACGCACTGTCAGACAGGTGCGCAGACAATTTTTCCTAAAAGCTATAAATAGGGTGCTTTGTTTTTTTTTTCTAAACTTATGACACTACAATAGTAATTTGAAGATTTTCAATGAAAGTTTAGTTTAATTTAATCCTTTTTAGGAGTAAAATATTTGTCTGCGTGCAAATAACTGTTTATTTCGTTTAAGAGAGAAAATACTGCTTCTTCAGTTAACATCGAACATGTAGACTGGAAAAATGTGTGTGTGTTGTGCTTCAGAAATAGACGAGTGCGCTTCTGGCCCGTGTCAGAACGGCGGCACGTGCTCGGATATGGTCAACGGCTACACGTGCGCATGTGCGGCCGGATATACCGGAAGCAATTGTGAATTAGGTTGGCTCTTTGCTTTATCAGTAATTTTTGCTCTCACCTTTACAGCTTAAAAGTCTCGTATAATTTGCTGCAATATTTGAGCAGTTTCACTTTATTTTGGTGTCTCAGTTCTAGTGAAGTGAAAAATCAAGAACGAAAATACATGTAACTAAATGAAAACAAAGCATTTTGTGCGTAAGTCAAGAATGACAATTAGCTTAGCGTTGTCACTGAAAAGTGAAATTTCGCAGAAATTTATGGATCCTGCAACATACATTATTCAAAAAATAATAATAGAAATAATAATGATAATGATGATGATATTATAACTTAATGTGGGCTGACAGATACTGACGACTGCGCCTCCAGCCCGTGCCTTAACGGCGCCACGTGCTCGGACATGCTGAACGGCTACACGTGCACGTGTCCACAAGCCTTCACAGGCGTCCACTGTGAAACAGGTTACGTTAGTCTTTGAAGCAACGTGCATTTAACTTACAACGTAACAGATAGAAATCTCATTTCAAAAACAGGTTCTAGTTTTGATCAGTTGAGCAAAACTTAATATAATATAATATAAAGACCCTCAAGGCTAATATTATCGTAGCTGATCGTGGTGTTGTCTCCATGACCTTTACCGTGTCTGTGACCTTGGCATTTCAGGTGAGGACGTCACGTGCCTGCAGGTCGGCTGCTGCTCCGGCCAGGACAACAACTGCTCCGGTTTCCGGGCCGGAGAGCAGTGCTTCTGTGACGTCGCCTGTGTGGATTTCGCCGACTGCTGTCCTGATTTCATGGTCTGCTTTGGTGAGTTTCCCAAAAGGAAGAGGCTATTCGCAGCACCCTGGTGACTTTTCTAAAACTCCACAGCGTTGCCATTGAGACGATATTCAAAGTGAAAGTCAGTCTGTTTTTCTTCAAATTGTTTTTTTTTCTCTCTTTCTTTCGCAGACGAGTGCGAATCTACTCCGTGTCAAAATGGCGGCACCTGCACTGATTTCATCTTGCGGTATGAGTGCACCTGTCCTTCTGGCTACACTGGTGTGCACTGTGAAACAGGCGAGTATTCAAATCCGACTCTCCACTAAAATGGAAAGGAATTGGTGCCGGGGGTGGGGAGGGGGGCAGCCTGAGTGATTTCCCGTATTGATCTTCCTGTGGGAGATTTAGAGACTCTGACTTTGGGAGCGTTGTGCTGTGTTTTGTTATAATCGTGGTCAGTTTTTCCGTGTAACCTCAGATTAGTAGATGTGTTTTTTTTTTTTGCTTTAATATGCTAAAGAAATAGACGAATGCGCGTCAAGTCCTTGTCGGAACGGTGCCACGTGTATGGATGACGTCAACAGCTACACGTGTCAGTGCGCGGCTGGTTTTACTGGAACTCACTGTGAAATAAGTAGGCAGTTTTTTTGTAACTGTTGATAGTTATTTCTATCGACGCCTGGTTGTTTTTGCAACGTTTGGTTTAGATTTATAAAAAAAAATGGCAAAAAATAGTACATTAAGCCGCTATCGAGTGAAGTTATGTGTGAAAAGAGTAGCAAGACTTAACGTTTGTTTTGATTCGTTGAAATATGTCCTGTGCTTGTTTTACGTATATTCCAGATATCAATGAATGTGCATCAAGCCCTTGTCAGAATTTTGGCACGTGCGGTGACGCTGTGAATGGCTACACGTGCACGTGCGCGCCGGGCTATACAGGAACGCACTGTCAGACAGGTGCGCACAAAGTCAACTTTTGGGTTGGGTTAATTCGCTCGTACTTACAGTACGACTGACGTCAGTTTTACACCGTCTACTGGCAGCGTCAGTAGTGCAGTAGTACACCGTGTACTGGCACATTCAGTAGTACAAAGTGTACTTACAGCTTAGGAAGTATACCGTGTACTTACTTACACCTTCAGTAGTACTGAAAGCACTTCTTTATATTGAAATATTATATAGCATCAGACCTCAGAAGCTAACTTAGGGTTTAACGTGCCAGTTAGTGGTCTTAACCAAAACTAAACTTGCGAATTGGAATAAATACACTCACCTGTTTACCCGCGGTATTAGTTCGACTATACCCAGCCCTTGTCGTTGTTTGCTCCGAGTCAGTTTGCCATCGGGCGGTGTTGCTCATAAATTCGCCCGTGGATAATTCGTATTGTGCCTTTACGCGTACTCAGTTTCGAGCCCGTAGTGTTGGCATATTTTCCCCACTGATCACCCATACTATCGATTTCAGATGATTTTGTCCGGTCCTAATTGGCTCGAATGAACGAACATGTACTGTATCTTTAAGCTGAATGAGCTTAAATAATGTGTAATACAGTAGTTTTTCGACGTAAAGGCTATTTTGGTCATTTTATCCAGGCTACTGTGTATAAATAAAGGAAAGCTGTGTTTTTCTTACAGAAATAGACGAGTGTACTTCCGGCCCGTGTCAGAACGGCGGCACATGTACGGACCTGGTCAACGGATACACGTGCGCATGCGCACCTGGATTTACCGGAAGCAGCTGCTTACAAGGTATAAAATGTTGGAAATACTTAATGGTTTGTTGCGAAAAAGAAAGAATCTTAAGAAAGTCAAGTTTTTAATTGATCGAAAATTTCATCAACAAGTTCTGACTTAGAGAATAACGAAAAGTTTTCGAATTTAACGGTGCAAATTTTAATTGTTTTATACAAAGACCTTTCGTATTTTATGCAATATGTTGAACTGTCATCCTGTAAATTAGTAGATTCTGCTGACCAGTTTATCAACGGCAAGAGACATTTTCAACCTGTGAATAAAAATAAAATTTGTAGAAATCAACGAATGCGCGTCCAGCCCATGCCTTAACGGTGCCACGTGCTCTGACATGCTGAACGGCTACATGTGCACGTGTCCCCAAGCCTTCACAGGCGTCCACTGTGAAACAGGTACGGTTAGCTCATTGCATAGCCAATACAGGTCGTATAGAGAGAAAGAAACAGCAACACATAAATAAAGTAATAAATGATTTGACGGTAAGATGTTGGGAGAGAGTCAGCCAGTGGGCACCATTTGTGTTCTTCCATCGCTGATCAATTTTGACTGTTTATTTATTTAATAATTTATTTTTAATTTTCAAGCCTGCCCCTTTCTCGTTTTCCTTGGATGAGCTAACTGATAATTGTTAATGGCCATGACCTTTACCCTGTTGCTGACCTTGGCATTTCAGGTGAGGACGTCACGTGCCTGGAGGTCGGCTGCTGCTCCGGCCAGGACAACGACTGCTCCGGTTTCCGGGCCGGAGAGCAGTGCTTCTGTGACGTCGCCTGTGTGGATTTCGCCGACTGCTGTCCTGATTTCATGGTCTGCTTTGGTAAGGTTCTTGTTTACGATTTATCTATTTATTTATTTATTTATTTATTCATCCAAAAACACGTTAAGCATGCGTTTCAAATTCGCCTATCATTTGAAAGACAACTGGCCTTGAGGTAAAACTTTCAATATAAAATTCGCATTTCAGACGAGTGTACATCAGACCCATGTCAAAATGGCGCCACGTGTAGTGACTTTATCCTGCGCTACGAGTGCACGTGTCCGACGGGTTACACTGGCGCCAACTGCGAAACAAGTGAGTACTCTTCGGTATTTGGCTTTGACCGCTGCTTTGGTGAAACCCAAAGGTTCCAGGTTCGATTCCCAGACCTGGAGTGAATATGCAAGGGACTGACCCAGGCCGCAGTTGCGTTAGGCAAAGGGAATGCTGTGGGTTAGATCACTTGTCACAAAAATCAAACATAATCCTAACGGTCGTCCCTTTATTGCCTACAGTCAAGTGGACGTATTTCGGATGTCTTTTTGGTAGACATGGACGAGTGCTTGTCTGGACCCTGTAACAACGGAGCGACCTGCGTGGACGGTGTGATGAGCTATATGTGCCTCTGTGACGCCGGATTTACGGGGACGCAGTGCGAAACAGGTGCGTGCACCGTGATTGTCAGTACAAAGAAAACAGTTGTATTTTGACTGGTAAATACAAAGATTTGCAACTGAACCAATGGATTATTTTCTGTACAATTTGGTCACGCGAGAGGCATAGCTTAAGTGATCACGTGGGAGACATAGGTTAGGTGATCACGTGGGAGACATAGGTTAAGGGATCACGTGGGAGACACAGGTTAGGTGATCACGTGGGAGGCATAGGTTGAGGGATCACGTGGGAGACACAGGTTAGGTGATCACGTGGGAGGCAAAGCTTAAGTGATCACGTGGGAGACATAGCTTAAGTGATAGGTTAAGGATCACGTGGGAGACATAGGTTAAGTGATCACGTGGGAAACATATGCTAAGTGATCACACCTGAGGCATAGGTTAATTTTTAATAATAATGTATGTGATAATTCAACTTAACATTTAAAAAATGATTTAAACGACACACTCTGAGCACACAACGTTATGCAACAGTGCGTTGTTTTTTTTTCTTTTTATTGACTAAAATTTCAGATATCAACGAGTGTGCTTCAAATCCATGTCAGCATTTTGGCACGTGTAATGATCTCGTAAATGCCTACACGTGTACCTGCATGGACGGGTATACAGGAACTGAATGCCAAACAGGTATGCGTTTATGTGCCGTGGACGTTCTGTCCCTGGGACGTTCTGTCCCTTGGACGGTCTGTCCAGGAATAGTTTTGTTCGTGGATTTAGCATATCATATTAAAAACAGGAACTACAAATAATGTTTTTAATTCGAAATGGAAGAGTTTTGTGTCTTACAAGCAAACGTCTGACTTTTTTTAAAAAAAAAAAAAAAAAAAATATCGTGTTTCCACTTTGGAAAATTTTTATTCTCTTTAATTCAGATATCAATGAGTGCGCATCTAATCCATGTCAGAATTTCGGCACGTGTACTGACTTCGTAAATGGCTACACGTGTACCTGCTTGCCAGGGTACACAGGCACAGAGTGCCAAACAGGTACGTGTTTATGTATCGGCGGTTAACATTTCATAGTAACAGACGCATATATACTAGTGCGATTTATTGTAAAGCGCATTACTTCCATCAATTACGTCATCTATGCCGAAACAATAAGGGCTACAATCCTTCATTAACGAGGCATCGGTGTTGAAGTAGGGACATGTGTGATGACTCACCAAAAACAAACGATTCCCTTCGCTGAGGTTGTGAAATTTTCTTGACTTTTATTAGTCCCAGCGGATCCTTTCTATTTTCCTAGGACAGAAAGGGTCACAGTTCCTTCAATAGAAATGGCCATTGATCTCAATTTTCGAGGCTCTTTTGGTGCACGTTCAAGGACACCGAGGCTCGGACTGGCAGGCTTTTTCTTTAAAAGCACACTGAGAAATACCCTGGCGCATTATTTTCGACCTCAGCGAAACTCCCAAGCTAGAGTAAAGCGTGGTTTTGCAACTGTGGATTCACTGTTGTTGTCTTCGATAATGAGAGATTCGATATCCTGATCTCAAGAAAACACATATTTTTCTCAGTAAAAAATTGTTATCTGATTATAAAACTTGTGCGCCATAATTTATAATTGGGCCATTTATGTGATGCACCCTTTCTAAAATAACGCCGTTAGCCCCAGTCGTGCGCCGAGATCTGAAAATTGACATCAATGACATTTCCTATTATAGAAACTATGAGTCTTGCTGTCATACGAAGATCGCAAGAGTCATCTAGGACTAGACTTTTATTAGCCCAGCTTTTTAGTCGATCGGTCAATTTTTTATTTTTATGAAATTTTTGAGGAAACAAAATCAAAAATAATTCAAAATGCTTCTCCTCCTACATTTTTGATCCGATGTAATTTATTTTTTCGTATGAGGCGTCCCTAAGGGGTCTTGCATACGACTTTTGTTTTGTTTTGTTTTTTTTTGTCGATCCGGTGGTTTTTGAATTTTTGGGGAATTTTTGAAGAAAAACTTTTAAAATGTATCTCCTCCTACATTTTTTTATCCCATGTCGTTTGATTTTTGGTGTGAGGCTTTCCTAAGTGCATACGGCTTGTGCTTTTTTAGTGGATCGGGTGATTTTGGGGGAATTTTTTAAGAAACGAGTTCAAAATGCATTTTCTCCTACAGTTGTTATCCGGTTTCATTTATTTTTGATATAGGACATCGCTAGGTGGGTCGGGCATACGACTCGTGCTTTTTGATTTGAGTTGGGAATTTCTGATTTTTGGGGGAATTTTTGAAGAAAATATGTCAAAATGCATCTTCTGCTACGGTTTTGATCCGATATCATTTATTTTGGGTGTGAGACATGCTTTGGGGCTTTTGGAATACGGCTTGTGCTTTTTGAGTCGATCAGGGCATTTTGGGGGAATTTTTGAAGAAAAAAAATCATAATGCATTTCCTCCTACACTTTTTATCCAATTTCATTTATTCCCCACAGACAGAGCCTGTGGGCAATATATGCGATCGAACCCCTTTCGGTCTGTCATCAAGAGCTTGTTAACACGATAACTTAAAAACTGCCGTAAGGATTTTAATGAAACTTGGTATGTAGCTTCTATTGGAACAAACAGATCGGTATTGCTAATGGGCCAGGTTCGTCCAATGAAAATGGACAGCTGCACTTAGAAAATTTCAGCTGGTGATTATGTCTCCCCGTTCTGTGTGTGTGTGTGTCCGTGTGCTCACGACGAAATCAGAGCCTGTGGGTGTACGCTCAAAGTGAAACCGGAGCTTGTTTGTGAAACCGGACCCTATACCCAGGGTCTGCATTCACAAACCAGGTGTATCATAACCATAATTTGAATTGATAGATAGGCTTTCATATGAGAGGGGTGTCCAGAAACGCCTGATGTATTTTTTGTGCAAAATTTTAGTTTATACACTTTCCAATGGGATGACCCACCGTGAGCGAGCACTTGGCAGGTTAATTAAAACTTAGCCAATCAAGTGGTTTCCACATGGTTTGTGCTTATATTCTCGACCAATGAATGAAAAGCACATGTTGGGCGACTTTATGAGATACGGGGGTGTCAACTTTTTTTGTTTACAAAATTTCCGAAGTCCTAGCAGCTTCTTTTCCCTGTAACAGCTCAAAAACGTATAGCAGTGATAAATGGTGTTTATTTTTCTGTAAAACAGTATTTTTTTGACAAACTGTTACTTAGTTTCTACAAAAGTAGATTTTACAGTGGTTACATTCAAGGCTTTCACCTACATTGTGAAACGTCCGTTTTTACGGTGTGTGTGTGTACCTTTTCTATAACTTTGCATTGTCCGTCTTTTTAAACCTCAGATAATCGACAGCTCCAGCTATTTCCATTGTACATTTTAGCCCAGCTTACGTTAGAAAATTTCAGAAATGCATTTGAATGCCTTTTCTACAATTGTTGGAGTCAGTAGAGTGCTAGTAAGTAAAAATTACGGAGTAGGAATAAATTTTAGAGGAACTTAAAATTGGATTCAATTTCCACAGGTCCCGACCTGTCAAATATTTCAAAATTTAAAAAATGTCAGAAAATTTCAGAAATGCATTTGAATGCCTTTTCTACAATTGCTGGAGTCAGTAGAGGTGCTAGTAAGTAAAAATTACGGCCTAGGAATAAATTTTGGAGGAACTTAAAATTTGATTCAATTTCCACAGGTCCCGAGCTGTGCAATTTTTCAAAATTTGAAAAATGTAAGAAATTTTCAGAAATGCATTTGAATGTCTTTTCAACAATTCCCGGAATCAGTAGAGTGCTAGTAAGTTAACATTACTACATAGGAAGAAATTTTGGAGGAAACTAAAATTTGACTCAATTTCCACAGGTCCCGACCTGTGAAATATTTCAAAATTTGAATAATGTCAGAAATGCTTTTGAATGCATTTTCTACAATTGTTCGAGATACTAGACTGCTAGTAACTAAAAATTACGGCCTAGGAAAAAATTTTGGAGGAACTTATAATTTCAGTCAATTGCCACAGGGACGACCTGTGAAATATTTCAAAATTTGAAAAATGTCAGAAATGCATTTGAATGTCTTTTCTAAAATTGTTCGAGACACTAAAGTGCTAGTAACTAAGAATTACGGCCTAGGAAAGCATTTTGGAGGAACTTAAAATTTGACTCAATTTCCACAGGTCCCGACCTGTGAAATATTTCAAAATTTGGAAAATGTAAGAAATTTTCAGAAATGCATTTGAATGGCTTTTCCACAATTCTTGGAGTCAGTAGAGTGCTAGTTAGTTAACATTACGGCATAGGAAGAAATTTTGAAGGAACTTAAAATTTGACTCAATTTCCACAGGTCCCGACCTGTGAAATATTTCAAAATTTGAAAAATGTCAGAAAATTTCAGAAATGCATTTGAATGTCTTTTCTAAAATTGTTCGAGACACTAAAGTGCTAGTAATGGCCTAGGAAAGCCTTTTGGTGGAAATTTCACTCAATTTCCTCAGGTGCCGACCTGTGCAATTTGAAAAATGTAAGAAATTTTCAGAAATGCATTTGAATGCCTTTTCCACAATTCTTGGAGTTAGTAGAGTGCTGTAAGTTAACATTACGGCATAGGAAGAAATTTTGGATGAACTTTAAATTTGACTCAATTTCCACAGGTCCCGACCTGTGAAATATTTCAAAATTTGAAAAATGTCAGAAATGCATTTGAATGCCTTTTCTACAATTGCTGGAGTCAGTAGAGGTGCTAGTAAGTAAAAATTACGGCATAGGAATAAATTTTGGAGGAACTTAAAATTTGATTCAATTTCCACAGGTCCCGAGCTGTGCAATTTTTCAAAATTTGAAAAATGTAAGAAATTTTCAGAAATGCATTTGAATGTCTTTTCCACAATTCCCGGAATCAGTAGAGTGCTAGTAAGTTAACATTACTACATAGGAAGAAATTTTGGAGGAAACTAAAATTTGACTCAATTTCCACAGGTCCCGACCTGTGAAATATTTCAAAATTTGAATAATGTTCAGAAATGCTTTTGAATGCCTTTTCTACAATTGTTCGAGATACTAGACTGCTAGTAACTAAAAATTACGGCCTAGGAAAAAATTTTGGAGGAACTTATAATTTCAGTCAATTGCCACAGGGACCGACCTGTGAAATATTTCAAAATTTGAAAAATGTCAGAAATGCTTTTGAATGCCTTTTCTACAATTGTTGGAGTCAGTAGAGTGCTAGTAAGTTAACATTACGGCATAGGAAGAAATTTTGGAGGAACTTAAAATTTCTCAATTTCCACAGGGGCCTACCTGTGAAAGATTTCAAAATTGGAAAATGTCAGAAAATTTCAGAAATGCATTTGAATGTCTTTTCCACAATTGTTGGAGTCAGTAGAGTGCTAGTAAGTTAACATTACGGCGTAGGAATAAATTTTGGATGAACTTTAAATTTGACTCAATTTCCACAGGTCCCGACCTGTGAAATATTTCAAAATTTGAAAAATGTTAGAAATGCATTTGAATGCCTTTTCCACAATTCTTGGAGTTATTAGAGTGCTAGTAAGTTAACATTACGGCATAGGAAGAAATTTTGGAGGAACTTAAAATTGGATTCAATTTCCACAGGTCCCGACCTGTGAAATATTTCAAAATTTAAAAAATGTCAGAAAATTTCAGAAATGCATTTGAATGCCTTTTCTACAATTGCTGGAGTCAGTAGAGGTGCTGGTAAGTAAAAATTACGGCCTAGGAATAAATTTTGGAGGAACTTAAAATTTCTCAATTTCCACAGTTCCGACCTGTAAAAGATTTCAAAATTTGAGAAATGTCAGAAAATTTCAGAAATTCATTTGAATGTCTTTTCTACAATTGTTGGAGTCAGTAGAGTGCTAGTAAGTTAATATTACGGCATAGGAATAAATTTTGAATGAACTTTAAATTTGACTCAATTTCCACAGGTCCCGAGCTGTGAAATATTTCAAAATTTGGAAAATGTAAGAAATTTTCAGAAATGCATTTGAATGGCTTTTCCACAATTCTTGGAGTCAGTAGAGTGCTAGTTAGTTAACATTACGGCATAGGAAGAATTTTTGGAGGAACTTAAAATTTGACTCAATTTCCACAGGTCCCGACCTGTGAAATATTTCAAAATTTGAAAAATGTCAGAAAATTTCAGAAATGCATTTGAATGTCTTTTCTAAAATTGTTCGAGACACTAAAGTGCTAGTAATGGCCTAGGAAAGCATTTTGGTGGAAATTTCACTCAATTTCCTCAGGTACCGACCTGTGCAATTTGAAAAATGGAACAAATTTTCAGAAATGCATTTGAATGCCTTTTCCACAATTCTTGGAGTTAGTAGAGTGCTGTAAGTTAACATTACGGCATAGGAAGAAATTTTGGAGGAACTTAAAGTTGGACTCAATTTCCACAGGTCCCGACCTGTGAAATATTTCAAAATTTAAAAAATGTCAGAAAATTTCAGAAATGCATTTGAATGCCTTTTCTACAATTGCTGGAGTCAGTAGAGGTGCTAGTAAGTAAAAATTACGGCCTAGGAATAAATTTTGGAGGAACTTAAAATTTGATTCAATTTCCACAGGTCCCGAGCTGTGCAATTTTTCAAAATTTGAAAAATGTAAGAAATTTTCAGAAATGCATTTGAATGTCTTTTCCACAATTCCCGGAATCAGTAGAGTGCTAGTAAGTTAACATTACTACATAGGAAGAAATTTTGGAGGAAACTAAAATTTGACTCAATTTCCACAGGTCCCGACCTGTGAAATATTTCAAAATTTGAATAATGTTCAGAAATGTTTTTGAATGCCTTTTCTACAATTGTTCGAGATACTAGACTACCAGTAACTAAAAATTACGGCCTAGGAAAAAATTTTGGAGGAACTTATAATTTCAGTCAATTGCCACAGGGACCGACCTGTGAAATATTTCAAAATTTGAAAAATGTCAGAAATGCTTTTGAATGCCTTTTCTACAATTGTTGGAGTCAGTAGAGTGCTAGTAAGTTAACATTACGGCATAGGAAGAAATTTTGGAGGAACTTAAAATTTCTCAATTTCCACAGGGACCTACCTGTGAAAGATTTCAAAATTTGAAAATGTCAGAAAATTTCAGAAATGCATTTGAATGTCTTTTCTACAATTGTTGGAGTCAGTAGAGTGCTAGTAAGTTAACATTACGGCGTAGGAATAAATTTTGGATGAACTTTAAATTTGACTCAATTTCCACAGGTCCCGACCTGTAAAATATTTCAAAATTTGAAAAATGTAAGAAATTTTCAGAAATGCATTTGAATGGCTTTTCCACAATTCTTGGAGTCAGTAGAGTGCTAGTAAGTTAGCATTACGGCATAGGAAGAAATTTTGGAGGAACTTAAAATTTGACTCAATTTCCACAGGTCCCGTTGAATGTCTTTTCTACAATTGTTGGAGTCAGTAGAGTCCTAGTAAGTTAACATTACGGCATAGGAATAAATTTTGGATGAACTTTAAATTTGACTCAATTTCCACAGGTCCCGACCTGTGAAATATTTCAAAATTTGAAAAATGCCAGAAATGCATTTGAATGCCTTTTCCACAATTCTTGGAGTTATTAGAGTGCTAGTAAGTTAACATTACGGCATAGGAAGAAATTTTGGAGGAACTTAAAATTGGATTCAATTTCCACAGGTCCCGACCTGTA
Organism: Protula sp. h YS-2021; assembly: GCA_949752745.1. Taxonomy (NCBI): domain Eukaryota; kingdom Metazoa; phylum Annelida; class Polychaeta; order Sabellida; family Serpulidae; genus Protula; species Protula sp. h YS-2021. The sequence continues at coordinate 23,944,686 of OX457030.1, forward strand.
AAATATTTCAAAATTTGAAAAATGTAAGAAATTTTCAGAAATGCATTTGAATGGCTTTTCCACAATTCTTGGAGTCAGTAGAGTGGTAGTAAGTTAGCATTACGGCATAGGAATAAATTTTGGAGGAACTTTAAATTTGACTCAATTTCCACAGGTCCCGACCTGTGAAATATTTCAAAATTTGAAAAATGTCAGAAATGCATTTGAATGCCTTTTCCACAATTCTTGGAGTTATTAGAGTGCTAGTAAGTTAACATTACGGCATAGGAAGAAATTTTGGAGGAACTTAAAATTGGATTCAATTTCCACAGGTCCCGACCTGTGAAATATTTCAAAATTTAAAAAATGTCAGAAAATTTCAGAAATGCATTTGAATGCCTTTTCTACAATTGCTGGAGTCAGTAGAGGTGCTGGTAAGTAAAAATTACGGCCTAGGAATAAATTTTGGAGGAACTTAAAATTTCTCAATTTCCACAGTTCCGACCTGTGAAAGATTTCAAAATTTGAGAAATGTCAGAAAATTTCAGAAATTCATTTGAATGTCTTTTCTACAATTGTTGGAGTCAGCAGAGTGCTAGTAAGTTAATATTACGGCATAGGAATAAATTTTGAATGAACTTTAAATTTGACTCAATTTCCACAGGTCCCGACCTGTGAAATATTTCAAAATTTGGAAAATGTAAGAAATTTTCAGAAATGCATTTGAATGGCTTTTCCACAATTCTTGGAGTCAGTAGAGTGCTAGTTAGTTAACATTACGGCATAGGAAGAAATTTTGGAGGAACTTAAAATTTGACTCAATTTCCACAGGTCCCGACCTGTGAAATATTTCAAAATTTGAAAAATGTCAGAAAATGTCAGAAATGCTTTTGAATGCCTTTTCTACAATTGTTGGAGTCAGCAGAGTGCTAGTAAGTTAACGTTACGGCATAGGAATAAATTTTGGAGGAACTTAAAATTTGACTCAATTTCCACAGGTCCCGACCTGTGAAATATTTCAAAATTTGAAAAATGTCAGAAATGCTTTTGAATTCCTCTTCTATAATTGTTGGAGTCAGTAGAGTGCTAGTAAGTTAACGTTACGGCATAGGAATTAATTTTGGAGGAACTTAAAATTTGACTCAATTTCTACAGGTCCCCTACCTGTGAAATATTTCAAAATTTAAAAATGTCAGAAAATGGCAGAAATGCTTTTGAATGCCTCTTCTACAATTGTTGGAGTCAGTAGAGTGCTAGTAAGGTAACGTTACGGCACAAGAATAAATTTTGGAGGAACTTAAAATTTGACTCAATATCCACCTGTGAAATATTTCAAAATTTGAAAAATGTCAGAAAATTTGAGAAATGCATTTGAATGTCTTTTCTAAAATTGTTCGAGACACTAAAGTGCTAGTAATGGCCTAGGAAAGCATTTTGGTGGGAATTTCACTCAATTTCCTCAGGTACCGACCTGTGCAATTTGAAAAATGGAACAAATTTTCAGAAATGCATTTGAATGCCTTTTCCACAATTCTTGTAGTTAGTAGAGTGCTGTAAGTTAACATTAAGGCATAGGAAGAAATTTTGGAGGAACTTAAAGTTGGACTCAATTTCCACAGGTCCCGACCTGTAAAATATTTCAAAATTTGGAAAATGTAAGAAATTTTCAGAAATGCATTTGAATGGCTTTTCCACAATTCTTGGAGTCAGTAGAGTGCTAGTTAGTTAACATTACGGCATAGGAATAAATTTTGGAGGAACTTAAAATTTGATTCAATTTCCACAGGTCCCGAGCTGTGCAATTTTTCAAAATTTGAAAAATGTAAGAAATTTTCAGAAATGCATTTGAATGTCTTTTCCACAATTCCCGGAATCAGTAGAGTGCTAGTAAGTTAACATTACTACATAGGAAGAAATTTTGGAGGAAACTAAAATTTGACTCAATTTCCACAGGTCCCGACCTGTGAAATATTTCAAAATTTGAATAATGTTCAGAAATGCTTTTGAATGCCTTTTCTAAAATTGTTCGAGATACTAGACTGCTAGTAACTAAAAATTACGGCCTAGGAAAAAATTTTGGAGGAACTTATAATTTCAGTCAATTGCCACAGGGACCGACCTGTGAAATATTTCAAAATTTGAAAAATGTCAGAAATGCTTTTGAATGCCTTTTCTACAATTGTTGGAGTCAGTAGAGTGCTAGTAAGTTAACATTGCGGCATAGGAATAAATTTTGGATGAACTTTAAATTTCACTCAATTTCCACAGGTCCCGACCTGTGAAATATTTCAAAATTTGAAAAATGTAAGAAATTTTCAGAAATGCATTTGAATGGCTTTTCCACAATTGTTGGAGTCAGTAAAGTGCTAGTAAGTTAGCATTGCGGCATAGGAAGAAATTTTGGAGGAACTTAAAATTTGACTCAATTTCCACAGGTCCCGTTGAATGTCTTTTCTACAATTGTTCGAGACACTAAAGTGCTAGTAACTAAAACTTACGGCCTAGGAAAGCATTTTGGAGGAACTTAAAATTTGACTCAATTTCCACAGGTCCCGACCCGTGAAAGATTTCAAAATTTGAAAAATGTCAGAAAATTTCAGAAATGCATTTGAATGCCTTTTCTACAATTGCTGGAGTCAGTAGAGTGCTAGTAAGTAAAAATTACGGTCTAGGAATAAATTTTGGAGGAACTTAAAATTTCACTCAATTTCCACAGGTACCGACCTGTGCAGTTTGAAAAATGGAACAAATTTTCAGAAATGCATTTGAATGCCTTTTCCACAATTGTTGGAGTCAGTAGAGTGCTAGTAAGTAAAAATTACGGCATAGGAATAAATTTTGGAGGAACTTAAAATTTGACTCAATTTCCACAGGTCCCGACCTGTGAAATATTTCAAAATTTGAAAAATGTCAGAAATTATCAGAAATGCATTTGAATGCCTTTTCCACAATTCCCGGAATCAGTAGAGTGCTAGTAAGTTAACAGTACCTCATAGGAAGAAATTTTGGAGGAACTTAAAATTTCTCAATTTCCACAGTTCCGACCTGTGTAAGATTTCAAAATTTGAGAAATGTCAGAAAATTTCAGAAATTCATTTGAATGTCTTTTCTACAATTGTTGGATTCAGTAGAGTGCTAGTAAGTTAATATTACGGCATAGGAATAAATTTTGAATGAACTTTAAATTTGACTCAATTTCCACAGGTCCCGACCTGTGAAATATTTCAAAATTTGGAAAATGTAAGAAATTTTCAGAAATGCATTTGAATGGCTTTTCCACAATTCTTGGAGTCAGTAGAGTGCTAGTTAGTTAACATTACGGCATACGAAGAAATTTTGGAGGAACTTAAAATTTGACTCAATTTCCACCGGTTCCGACCTGTGAAATATTTCAAAATTTGAAAAATGTCAGAAATGCATTTGAATGCCTTTTCCACAATTCTTGGAGTTATTAGAGTGCTAGTAAGTTAACATTACGGCATAGGAAGAAATTTTGGAGGAACTTAAAATTGGATTCAATTTCCACAGGTCCCGACCTGTGAAATATTTCAAAATTTAAATAATGTCAGAAAATTTCAGAAATGCATTTGAATGCCTTTTCTACAATTGCTGGAGTCAGTAGAGGTGCTAGTAAGTAAAAATTACGGCCTAGGAGTAAATTTTGGAGGAATTTAAAATTTGACTCAATTTCCACAGGTCCCGAGCTGTGCAATTTTTCAAAATATGAAAAATGTAAGAAATTTTCTAAAATGCATTTGAATGACTTTTCAACAATTCCCGAAATCAGTAGAGTGCTAGTAAGTTAACATTACTACATAGGAAGAAATTTTGGAGGAAAATAAAATTTGACTCAATTTCCACAGGTCCCGACCTGTGAAATATTTCAAAATTTGAATAATGTCAGAAATGCTTTTGAATGCATTTTCTGCAATTGTTCGAGATACTAGACTGCTAGTAACTAAAAATTACGGCCTAGGAAAAAATTTTGGAGGAACTTATAATTTCAGTCAATTGCCACAGGGACCGACCTGTGAAATATTTCAAAATTTGAAAAATGTCAGAAATGCTTTTGAATGCCTTTTCTACAATTGTTGGAGTCAGTAGAGTGCTAGTAAGTTAACATTACGGCATATGAATAAATTTTGGAGGAACTTTAAATTTCACTCAATTTCCACAGGTCCCGACCTGTGAAATATTTCAAAATTTGAAAAATGTAAGAAATTTTCAGAAATGCATTTGAATGGCTTTTCCACAATTGTTGGAGTCAGTAAAGTGCTAGTAAGTTAGCATTGCGGCATAGGAAGAAATTTTGGAGGAACTTAAAATTTGACTCAATTTCCACAGGTCCCGTTGAATGTCTTTTCTACAATTGTTCGAGACACTAAAGTGCTAGTAACTAAAACTTACGGCCTAGGAAAGCATTTTGGAGGAACTTAAAATTTGACTCAATTTCCACAGGTCCCGACCCGTGAAAGATTTCAAAATTTGAAAAATGTCAGAAAATTTCAGAAATGCATTTGAATGCCTTTTCTACAATTGCTGGAGTCAGTAGAGTGCTAGTAAGTAAAAATTACGGTCTAGGAATAAATTTTGGAGGAACTTAAAATTTCACTCAATTTCCACAGGTACCGACCTGTGCAGTTTGAAAAATGTTAGAAAATTTCAGAAATGCATTTGAATGCCTTTTCTACAATTGCTGGAGTCAGTAGAGTGCTAGTAAGTAAAAATTACGGTCTAGGAATAAATTTTGGAGGAACTTAAAATTTCACTCAATTTCCACAGGTACCGACCTGTGCAATTTGAAAAATGGAACAAATTTTCAGAAATGCATTTGAATGCCTTTTCCACAATTGTTGGAGTCAGTAGAGTGCTAGTAAGTAAAAATTACGGCATAGGAATAAATTTTGGAGGAACTTAAAATTTGATTCAATTTCCACAGGTGCCGAGCTGTGCAATTTTTCAAAATTTGAAAAATGTAAGAAATTTTCAGAAATGCATTTGAATGTCTTTTCCACAATTCCCGGAATCAGTAGAGTGCTGTAAGTTAACATTACGGCATAGGAAGAAATTTTGGAGGAACTTAAAGTTGGACTCAATTTCCACAGGTCCCGACCTGTGAAATATTTCAAAATTTAAAAAATGTTAGTAAATTTCAGAAATGCATTTGAATGCCTTTTCTACAATTGCTGGAGTCAGTAGAGGTGCTAGTAAGTAAAAATTACGGCCTAGGAATAAATTTTGGAGGAACTTAAAATTTGATTCAATTTCCACAGGTCCCGAGCTGTGCAATTTTTCAAAATTTGAAAAATGTAAGAAATTTTCAGAAATGCATTTGAATGTCTTTTCCACAATTCCCGGAATCAGTAGAGTGCTAGTAAGTTAACATTACTACATAGGAAGAAATTTTGGAGGAAACTAAAATTTGACTCAATTTCCACAGGTCCCGACCTGTGAAATATTTCAAAATTTGAATAATGTTCAGAAATGCTTTTGAATGCCTTTTCTACAATTGTTCGAGATACTAGACTGCTAGTAACTAAAAATTACGGCCTAGGAAAAAATTTTGGAGGAACTTATAATTTCAGTCAGTTGCCACAGGGACCGACCTGTGAAATATTTCAAAATTTGAAAAATGTCAGAAATGCTTTTGAATGCCTTTTCTACAATTGTTGGAGTCAGTAGAGTGCTAGTAAGTTAACATTACGGCATATGAATAAATTTTGGATGAACTTTAAATTTCACTCAATTTCCACAGGTCCCGACCTGTGAAATATTTCAAAATTTGAAAAATGTAAGAAATTTTCAGAAATGCATTTGAATGGCTTTTCCACAATTGTTGGAGTCAGTAAAGTGCTAGTAAGTTAGCATTGCGGCATAGGAAGAAATTTTGGAGGAACTTAAAATTTGACTCAATTTCCACAGGTCCCGTTGAATGTCTTTTCTACAATTGTTCGAGACACTAAAGTGCTAGTAACTAAAACTTACGGCCTAGGGAAGCATTTTGGAGGAACTTAAAATTTGACTCAATTTCCACAGGTCCCGACCCGTGAAAGATTTCAAAATTTGAAAAATGTCAGAAAATGTCAGAAATGCATTTGAATGCCTTTTCTACAATTGCTGGAGTCAGTAGAGTGCTAGTAAGTAAAAATTACGGTCTAGGAATAAATTTTGGAGGAACTTAAAATTTCACTCAATTTCCACAGGTACCGACCTGTGCAGTTTGAAAAATGTCAGAAAATTTCAGAAATGCATTTGAATGCCTTTTCTACAATTGCTGGAGTCAGTAGAGTGCTAGTAAGTAAAAATTACGGTCTAGGAATAAATTTTGGAGGAACTTAAAATTTCACTCAATTTCCACAGGTACCGACCTGTGCAATTTGAAAAATGGAACAAATTTTCAGAAATGCATTTGAATGCCTTTTCCACAATTGTTGGAGTCAGTAGAGTGCTAGTAAGTAAAAATTACGGCATAGGAATAAATTTTGGAGGAACTTAAAATTTGATTCAATTTCCACAGGTCCCGAGCTGTGCAATTTTTCAAAATTTGAAAAATGTAAGAAATTTTCAGAAATGCATTTGAATGTCTTTTCCACAATTCCCGGAATCAGTAGAGTGCTAGTAAGTTAACATTACTACATAGGTAGAAATTTTGGAGGAAACTAAAATTTGACTCAATTTCCACAGGTCCCGACCTGTGAAATATTTCAAAATTTGAATAATGTTCAGAAATGCTTTTGAATGCCTTTTCTACAATTGTTCGAGATACTAGACTGCTAGTAACTAAAAATTACGGCCTAGGAAAAAATTTTGGAGGAACTTATAATTTCAGTCAATTGCCACAGGGACCGACCTGTGAAATATTTCAAAATTTGAAAAATGTCAGAAATGCTTTTGAATGCCTTTTCTACAATTGTTGGAGTCAGTAGAGTGCTAGTAAGTTAACATTACGGCATAGGAAGAAATTTTGGAGGAACTTAAAATTTGACTCAATTTCCACAGGTCCCGACCTGTGAAATATTTCAAAATTTGAAAAATGTCAGAAATTATCAGAAATGCATTTGAATGTCTTTTCCACAATTCCCGGAATCAGTAGAGTGCTAGTAAGTTAACAGTACCTCATAGGAAGAAATTTTGGAGGAACTTAAAATTTCTCAATTTCCACAGTTCCGACCTGTGAAAGATTTCAAAATTTGAGAAATGTCAGAAAATTTCAGAAATGCATTTGAATGCCTTTTCTACAATTGCTGGAGTCAGTAGAGTGCTAGTAAGTAAAAATTACGGTCTAGGAATAAATTTTGGAGGAACTTAAAATTTCACTCAATTTCCACAGGTACCGACCTGTGCAGTTTGAAAAATGTCAGAAAATTTCAGAAATGCATTTGAATGCCTTTTCTACAATTGCTGGAGTCAGTAGAGTGCTAGTAAGTAAAAATTACGGTCTAGGAATAAATTTTGGAGGAACTTAAAATTTCACTCAATTTCCACAGGTACCGACCTGTGCAATTTGAAAAATGGAACAAATTTTCAGAAATGCATTTGAATGCCTTTTCCACAATTGTTGGAGTCAGTAGAGTGCTAGTAAGTAAAAATTACGGCATAGGAATAAATTTTGGAGGAACTTAAAATTTGATTCAATTTCCACAGGTCCCGAGCTGTGCAATTTTTCAAAATTTGAAAAATGTAAGAAATTTTCAGAAATGCATTTGAATGTCTTTTCCACAATTCCCGGAATCAGTAGAGTGCTAGTAAGTTAACATTACTACATAGGAAGAAATTTTGGAGGAAACTAAAATTTGACTCAATTGCCACAGGTCCCGACCTGTGAAATATTTCAAAATTTGAATAATGTTCAGAAATGCTTTTGAATGCCTTTTCTACAATTGTTCGAGATACTAGACTGCTAGTAACTAAAAATTACGGCCTAGGAAAAAATTTTGGAGGAACTTATAATTTCAGTCAATTGCCACAGGGACCGACCTGTGAAATATTTCAAAATTTGAAAAATGTCAGAAATGCTTTTGAATGCCTTTTCTACAATTGTTGGAGTCAGTAGAGTGCTAGTAAGTTAACATTACGGCATAGGAAGAAATTTTGGAGGAACTTAAAATTTGACTCAATTTCCACAGGTCCCGACCTGTGAAATATTTCAAAATTTGAAAAATGTCAGAAATTATCAGAAATGCATTTGAATGTCTTTTCCACAATTCCCGGAATCAGTAGAGTGCTAGTAAGTTAACAGTACCTCATAGGAAGAAATTTCGGAGGAACTTAAAATTTCTCAATTTCCACAGTTCCGACCTGTGAAAGATTTCAAAATTTGAGAAATGTCAGAAAATTTCAGAAATTCATTTGAATTTCTTTTCTACAATTGTTGGAGTCAGTAGAGTGCTAGTAAGTTAATATTACGGCATAGGAATAAATTTTGAATGAACTTTAAATTTGACTCAATTTCCACAGGTCCCGACCTGTGAAATATTTCAAAATTTGGAAAATGTAAGAAATTTTCAGAAATGCATTTGAATGGCTTTTCCACAATTCTTGGTGTCAGTAGAGTGCTAGTTAGTTAGTATTACGGCATAGGAAGAGATTTTGGAGGAACTTAAAATTTGACTCAATTTCCACAGGTCCCAACCTGTGAAATATTTCAAAATTTGAAAAATGTCAGAAAATTTCAGAAATGCATTTGAATGTCTTTTCTAAAATTGTTCGAGACACTAAAGTGCTAGTAATGGCCTAGGAAAGCATTTTGGTGGAAATTTCACTCAATTTCCTCAGGTACCGACCTGTGCAATTTGAAAAATGGAACAAATTTTCAGAAATGCATTTGAATGCCTTTTCCACAATTCATGGAGTTAGTAGAGTGCTGTAAGTTAACATTAGGCATAGGAAGAAATTTTGGAGGAACTTAAAGTTGGACTCAATTTCCACAGGTCCCGACCTGTGAAATATTTCAAAATTTAAAAAATGTCAGAAAATTTCAGAAATGCATTTGAATGCCTTTTCTACAATTGCTGGAGTCAGTAGAGGTGCTAGTAAGTAAAAATTACGGCCTAGGAATAAATTTTGGAGGAACTTAAAATTTGATTCAATTTCCACAGGTCCCGAGCTGTGCAATTTTTCAAAATTTGAAAAATGTAAGAAATTTTCAGAAATGCATTTGAATGTCTTTTCCACAATTCCCGGAATCAGTAGAGTGCTAGTAAGTTAACATTACTACATGGGAAGAAATTTTGGAGGAAACTAAAATTTGACTCAATTTCCACAGGTCCCGACCTGTGAAATATTTCAAAATTTGAATAATGTTCAGAAATGCTTTTGAATGCCTTTTCTACAATTGTTCGAGATACTAGACTGCTAGTAACTAAAAATTACGGCCTAGGAAAAAATTTTGGAGGAACTTATAATTTCAGTCAATTGCCACAGGGACCGACCTGTGAAATATTTCAAAATTTGAAAAATGTCAGAAATGCTTTTGAATGCCTTTTCTACAATTGTTGGAGTCAGTAGAGTGCTAGTAAGTTAACATTACGGCATATGAATAAATTTTGGAGGAACTTTAAATTTCACTCAATTTCCACAGGTCCCGACCTGTGAAATATTTCAAAATTTGAAAAATGTAAGAAATTTTCAGAAATGCATTTGAATGGCTTTTCCACAATTGTTGGAGTCAGTAAAGTGCTAGTAAGTTAGCATTGCGGCATAGGAATAAATTTTGGAGGAACTTAAAATTTGACTCAATTTCCACAGGTCCCGTTGAATGTCTTTTCTACAATTGTTCGAGACACTAAAGTGCTAGTAACTAAAACTTACGGCCTAGGAAAGCATTTTGGAGGAACTTAAAATTTGACTCAATTTCCACAGGTCCCGACCCGTGAAAGATTTCAAAATTTGAAAAATGTCAGAAAATTTCAGAAATGCATTTGAATGCCTTTTCTACAATTGCTGGAGTCAGTAGAGTGCTAGTAAGTAAAAATTACGGTCTAGGAATAAATTTTGGAGGAACTTAAAATTTCACTCAATTTCCACAGGTACCGACCTGTGCAATTTGAAAAATGGAACAAATTTTCAGAAATGCATTTGAATGCCTTTTCCACAATTGTTGGAGTCAGTAGAGTGCTAGTAAGTAAAAATTACGGCATAGGAATAAATTTTGGAGGAACTTAAAATTTGATTCAATTTCCACAGGTCCCGAGCTGTGCAATTTTTCAAAATTTGAAAAATGTAAGAAATTTTCAGAAATGCATTTGAATGGCTTTTCCACAATTCTTGGTGTCAGTAGAGTGCTAGTTAGTTAGTATTACGGCAAAGGAAGAAATTTTGGAGGAACTTAAAATTTGACTCAATTTCCACAGGTCCCGACCTGTGAAATATTTCAAAATTTGAAAAATGTCAGAAAATTTCAGAAATGCATTTGAATGTCTTTTCTAAAATTGTTCGAGACACTAAAGTGCTAGTAATGGCCTAGGAAAGCATTTTGGTGGAAATTTCACTCAATTTCCTCAGGTACCGACCTGTGCAATTTGAAAAATGGAACAAATTTTCAGAAATGCATTTGAATGCCTTTTCCACAATTCTTGGAGTTAGTAGAGTGCTGTAAGTTAACATTACGGCATAGGAAGAAATTTTGGAGGAACTTAAAGTTGGACTCAATTTCCACAGGTCCCGACCTGTGAAATATTTCAAAATTTAAACAATGTCAGAAAATTTCAGAAATGCATTTGAATGCCTTTTTCTACAATTGCTGGAGTCAGTAGAGGTGCTAGTAAGTAAAAATTACGGCCTAGGAATAAAATTTGATTCAATTTCCACAGGTCCCGAGCTGTGCAATTTTTCAAAATTTGAAAAATGTAAGAAATTTTCAGAAATGCATTTGAATGTCTTTTCCACAATTCCCGGAATCAGTAGAGTGCTAGTAAGTTGACATTACTACATAGGAAGAAATTTTGGAGGAAACTAAAATTTGACTCAATTTCCACAGGTCCCGACCTGTGAAATATTTCAAAATTTGAATAATGTTCAGAAATGCTTTTGAATGCCTTTTCTACAATTGTTCGAGATACTAGACTGCTAGTAACTAAAAATTACGGCCTAGGAAAAAATTTTGGAGGAACTTATAATTTCAGTCAATTGCCACAGGGACCGACCTGTGAAATATTTCAAAATTTGAAAAATGTCAGAAATGCTTTTGAATGCCTTTTCTACAATTGTTGGAGTCAGTAGAGTGCTAGTAAGTTAACATTACGGCATAGGAATAAATTTTGGATGAACTTTAAATTTCACTCAATTTCCACAGGTCCCGACCTGTGAAATATTTCAAAATTTGAAAAATGTAAGAAATTTTCAGAAATGCATTTGAATGGCTTTTCCACAATTGTTGGAGTCAGTAAAGTGCTAGTAAGTTAGCATTGCGGCATAGGAAGAAATTTTGGAGGAACTTAAAATTTGACTCAATTTCCACAGGTACCACCCTGTGCAATTTGAAAAATGGAACAAATTTTCAGAAATGCATTTGAATGCCTTTTCCACAATTGTTGGAGTCAGTAGAGTGCTAGTAAGTTAACATTACTACATAGGAAGAAATTTTGGAGGAAACTAAAATTTGACTCAATTGCCACAGGTCCCGACCTGTGAAATATTTCAAAATTTGAATAATGTTCAGAAATGCTTTTGAATGCCTTTTCTACAATTGTTCGAGATACTAGACTGCTAGTAACTAAAAATTACGGCCTAGGAAAAAATTTTGGAGGAACTTATAATTTCAGTCAATTGCCACAGGGACCGACCTGTGAAATATTTCAAAATTTGAAAAATGTCAGAAATGCTTTTGAATGCCTTTTCTACAATTGTTGGAGTCAGTAGAGTGCTAGTAAGTTAACATTACGGCATAGGAAGAAATTTTGGAGGAACTTAAAATTTCTCAATTTCCACAGGTCCCGACCTGTGAAAGATTTCAAAATTTGAAAATGTCAGAAAATTTCAGAAATGCATTTGAATGTCTTTTCTACAATTGTTGGAGTCAGTAGAGTGCTAGTAAGTTAACATTACGGCGTAGGAATAAATTTTGGATGAACTTTAAATTTGACTCAATTTCCACAGGTCCCGACCTGTGAAATATTTCAAAATTTGAAAAATGTAAGAAATTTTCAGAAATGCATTTGAATGGCTTTTCCACAATTCTTGGAGTCAGTAGAGTGCTAGTAAGTTAGCATTACGGCATAGGAAGAAATTTTGGAGGAACTTAAAATTTGGCTCAATTTCCACAGGTCCCGTTGAATGTCTTTTCTACAATTGTTGGAGTCAGTAGAGTCCTAGTAAGTTAACATTACGGCATAGGAATAAATTTTGGATGAACTTTAAATTTGACTCAATTTCCACAGGTCCCGACCTGTGAAATATTTCAAAATTTGAAAAATGTCAGAAATGCATTTGAATGCTTTTTCTGCAATTGTTGGAGTCAGTAGAGTGCTATTAAGTTAACATTACGGCATAGGAAGAAATTTTGGAGGAACTTAAAATTTGATTCAATTTCCACAGGTCCCGAGCTGTGCAATTTTTCAAAATTTGAAAAATGTAAGAAATTTTCAGAAATGCATTTGAATGTCTTTTCCACAATTCCCGGAATCAGTAGAGTGCTAGTAAGTTAACATTACTACATAGGAAGAAATTTTGGAGGAAACTAAAATTTGACTCAATTTCCACAGGTCCCGACCTGTGAAATATTTCAAAATTTGAATAATGTTCAGAAATGCTTTTGAATGCCTTTTCTACAATTGTTCGAGATACTAGACTGCTAGTAACTAAAAATTACGGCCTAGGAATAAATTTTGGAGGAACTTATAATTTCAGTCAATTGGAAATATTTCAAAATTTGAAAAATGTCAGAAATGCTTTTGAATGCCTTTTCTACAATTGTTGGAGTCAGTAGAGTGCTAGTAAGTTAACGTTACGGCATAGGAATAAATTTTGGAGGAAATTAAAATTTGACTCAATTTCCACAGGTCCCGACCTGTGAAAAATTTAAAAATTTAAAAAATGTCAGAAAATTTCAGAAATGCATTTGAATGCTTTTTCTGCAATTGCTGGAGTCAGTAGAGGTGCTAGTAAGTTAAAATTGCGGCCTAGGAATAAATTTTGGAGGTACTTAAAATTTGGCTTAATTTCCACAGGTCCCGACCTGTGAAATATTTCAAAATTTGAAAAATGTCAAAAAATTTCAGAAATGCATTTGAATGTCTTTTCTAAAATTGTTCGAGACACTAAAGTGCTAGTAATGGCCTAGGAAAGCATTTTGGTGGAAATTTCACTCAATTTCCTCAGGTACCGACCTGTGCAATTTGAAAAATGGAACAAATTTTCAGAAATGCATTTGAATGCCTTTTCCACAATTCTTGGAGTTAGTAGAGTGCTGTAAGTTAACATTACGGCATAGGAAGAAATTTTGGAGGAACTTAAAATTTGACTCAATTTCAACAGGTCCCGACCTGTGAAATATTTCAAAATTTGAAAAATGTAAGAAAATTTCAGAAATGCATTTGAATGCCTTTTCTACAATTGCTGGAGTCAGTAGAGGTGCTAGTAAGTAAAAATTACGGCCTAGGAATAAATTTTGGAGGAACTTGAAATTTGATTCAATTTCCACAGGTCCCGACCTGTGAAATATTTCAAAATTTGAATAATGTTCAGAAATGCTTTTGAATGCCTTTTCTACAATTGTTCTAGGTACTAGACTGCTAGTAACTAAAAATTACGGCCTAGGAAAAAATTTTGGAGGAACTTATAATTTCAGTCAATTGCCACAGGGACCGACCTGTGAAATATTTCAAAATTTGAAAAATGTCAGAAATGCTTTTGAATGCTTTTTCTACAATTGTTGGAGTCAGTAGAGTGCTAGTAAGTTAACATTACGGCATAGGAAGAAATTTTGGAGGAAGTTAAAATTTCTCAATTTCCACAGGTCCCGACCTGTGAAAGATTTCAAAATTTGAAAATGTCAGAAAATTTCAGAAATGCATTTGAATGTCTTTTCTACAATTGTTGGAGTCAGTAGAGTGCTAGTAAGTTAACATTACGGCGTAGGAATAAATTTTGGATGAACTTTAAATTTGACTCAATTTCCACAGGTCCCGACCTGTGAAATATTTCAAAATTTGAAAAATGTAAGAAATTTTCAGAAATGCATTTGAATGGCTTTAACACAATTCTTGGAGTCAGTAGAGTGCTAGTAAGTTAGCATTACGGCATAGGAAGAAATTTTGGAGGAACTTAAAATTTGACTCAATTTCCACAGGTCCCGTTGAATGTCTTTTCTACAATTGTTGGAGTCAGTAGAGTCCTAGTAAGTTAACATTACGGCATAGGAATAAATTTTGGATGAACTTTAAATTTGACTCAATTTCCACAGCTCCCGACCTGCGAAATATTTCAAAATTTGAAAAATATCAGAAATGCATTTGAATGCCTTTTCTGCAATTGTTGGAGTCAGTAGAGTGCTATTAAGTTAACATTACGGCATAGGAAGAAATTTTGGAGGAACTTAAAATTTGACTCAATTTCCACAGGTCCCGACCTGTGCAATATTTCAAAATTTGAAAAATGTCAGAAATGCTTTTGAATGCCTTTTCTACAATTGTTGGAGTCAGTAGAGTGCTAGTAAGTTAACGTTACGGCATAGGAATAAATTTTGGAGGAAATTAAAATTTGACTCAATTTCCACAGGTCCCGACCTGTGAAATATTTAAAAATTTAAAAAATGTCAGAAAATTTCAGAAATGCATTTGAATGCCTTTTCTGCAATTGCTGGAGTCAATAGAGGTGCTAGTAAGTAAAAATTGCGGCCTAGGAATAAATTTTGGAGGTACTTAAAATTTGGCTTAATTTCCACAGGTCCCGACCTGTGAAATATTTCAAAATTTGAAAAATGTAAGAAATTATCAGAAATGCATTTGAATGTCTTTTCTAAAATTGTTGGAGTCAGTAGAGTGCTAGTAAGTTAACGTTACGGCATAGGAATAAATTTTGGAGGAAATTAAAATTTGACTCAATTCCCACAGGTCCCGACCTGTGAAATATTTCAAAATTTGAAAAATGTCACAAATGCATTTGAATGCCTTTTCTACAATTGTTGGAGTCAGTAGAGAGCTAGTAAGTTAACGTTACGGCATAGGAATAAATTTTGGAGGAAATTAAAAGTTGACTCAATTTTCACAGGTCCCGACCTGTGAAATATTTCAAAATTTGAAAAATGTTAGAAAATTTCAGAAATGCATTTGAATGTCTTTTCTAAAATTGTTGGAGTCAGTAGAGTGCTAGTAAGTTAACGTTACGGCATAGGAATAAATTTTGGAGGAAATTAAAATTTGACTGAATTCCCACAGGTCCCGACCTGTGCAATATTTCAAAATTTGAAAAATGTCACAAATGCATTTGAATGCCTTTTCTACAATTGTTGGAGTCAGTAGAGAGCTAGTAAGTTAGCGTTACGGCATAGGAATAAATTTTGGATGAACTTTAAATTTCACTCAATTTCCACAGGTCCCGACCTGTGAAATATTTCAAAATTTGAAAAATGTAAGAAAACTTCAGAAATGCATTTGAATGCCTTTTCTACAATTGCTGGAGTCAGTAGAGTGCTAGTAAGTTAACGTTACGGCCTAGGAATAAATTTTGGAGGAACTTAAAATTTGACTCAATTTTCACAGGTCGCGAGCTGTGCAATTTTTCAAAATTTGAAAAATGTAAGAAATTTTCAGAAATGCATTTGAATGTCTTTTCCACAATTCCCGGAATCAGTAGACTGCTAGTAAGTTAACAGTACCTCATAGGAAGAAATTTTGGAGGAACTTAAAATTTCTCAATTTCCACAGTTCCGACCTGTGAAAGATTTCAAAATTTGAAAAATGTCAGAAATGCTTTTGAATTCCTCTTCTACAATTGTTGGAGTGAGTAGAGTGCTATTAAGTTAACGTTACGGCATAGGAATATATTTTCGAGGAACTTAAAATTTGACTCAATTTCCACAGGTCCTGACCTGTGAAATATTTCAAAATTTGAAAAATGTCAGAAAATGTCAGAAATGCTTTTGAATGCCTTTTCTACAATTGTTGGAGTGAGTAGAGTGCTAGTAAGTTAACGTTACGGCATGGGAATAAATTTTGGAGGAACTTAAAATTTGACTTAATTTCCACAGGTTCCGACCTGTGCAATATTTCAAAATTTGAAAAATGTCAGAAAATGTCAGAAATGCTTTTGAATGCCTTTTTCTACAATTATTGGAGTCAGCAGAGTGCTAGTAAGTTAACGTTACGGCATAGGAATAAATTTTGGAGGAACTTAAAATTTGACTCAATTTCCACAGGTCCCGACCTGTGAAATATTTCAAAATTTGAAAAATGTCAGAAATGCTTTTGAATTCCTCTTCTACAATTGTTGGAGTCAGTAGAGTGCTAGTAAGTTAACGTTACGGCATAGGAATTAATTTTGGAGGAACTTTAAATTTGACTCAATTTCCACATGTCCCCTACCTGTGAAATATTTCAAAATTTGAAAAATGTCAGAAAATGTCAGAAATGCTTTTGAATGCCTTGTCTACAATTGTTGGAGTCAGTCGAGTGCTAGTAAGTTAACGTTACGGCATAGGAATAAATTTTGGAGGAACTTAAAATTGGACTCAATTTCCACAGGTCCCGACCTGTGAAATATTTCAAAATTTGAAAAATGTCAGAAAATGTCAGAAATGCTTTTGAATGCCTTGTCTACAATTGTTGGAGTCAGTCGAGTGCTAGTAAGTTAAAGTTACGGCATAGGAATAAATTTTGGAGGAACTTAAAATTTGACTCAATTTCCACAGGTCCCGACCTGTGAAATATTTCAAAATTTGAAAAATGTCAGAAAATGTCAGAAATGCTTTTGAATGCCTTTTCTACAATTGTTGGAGTCAGCGGAGTGCTAGTAAGTTAACGTTACGGCATAGGAATAAATTTTGGAGGAACTTAAAATTGGACTCAATTCCCACAGGTCCTGACCTGTGAAATATTTCAAAATTTGAAAAATGTCAGAAATGCTTTTGAATTCCTCTTCTACAATTGTTGGAGTGAGTAGAGTGCTATTAAGTTAACGTTACGGCATAGGAATATATTTTCGAGGAACTTAAAATTTGACTCAATTTCCACAGGTCCTGACCTGTGAAATATTTCAAAATTTGAAAAATGTCAGAAAATGTCAGAAATGCTTTTGAATGTCTTTTCTACAATTGTTGGAGTCAGTAGAGAGCTAGTAAGTTAACGTTACGGCATAGGAATAAATTTTGGAGGAAATTAAAATTTGACTCAATTTTCACAGGTCCCGACCTGTGAAATATTTCAAAATTTGAAAAATGTTAGAAAATTTCAGAAATGCATTTGAATGTCTTTTCTAAAATTGTTGGAGTCAGTAGAGTGCTAGTAAGTTAACGTTACGGCATAGGAATAAATTTTGGAGGAAATTAAAATTTGACTGAATTCCCACAGGTCCCGACCTGTGCAATATTTCAAAATTTGAAAAATGTCACAAATGCATTTGAATGCCTTTTCTACAATTGTTGGAGTCAGTAGAGAGCTAGTAAGTTAGCGTTACGGCATAGGAATAAATTTTGGAGGAACTTAAAATTTGACTCAATTTCCACAGGTCCCGACCTGTGAAATATTTCAAAATTTGAAAAATGTCAGAAAATTTCAGAAATGCATTTGAATGTCTTTTCTAAAATTGTTCGAGACACTAAAGTGCTAGTAACTAAAAATTACGGCCTAGGAAAGCATTTTGGAGGAACTTAAAATTTGACTCAATTTCCACAAGTCCCGACCTGTGAAATATTTCAAAATTTGAAAAATGTAAGAAAACTTCAGAAATGCATTTGAATGCCTTTTCTACAATTGCTGGAGTCAGTAGAGTGCTAGTAAGTTAACGTTTCGGCCTAGGAATAAATTTTGGAGGAACTTAAAATTTGACTCAATTTTCACAGGTCGCGAGCTGTGCAATTTTTCAAAATTTGAAAAATGTAAGAAATTTTCAGAAATGCATGTGAATGTCTTTTCCACAATTCCCTGAATCAGTAGACTGCTAGTAAGTTAACAGTACCTCATAGGAAGAAATTTTGGAGGAACTTAAAATTTCTCAATTTCCACAGTTCCGACCTGTGAAAGATTTCAAAATTTGAAAAATGTGAGAAATGCTTTTGAATTCCTCTTCTACAATTGTTGGAGTGAGTAGAGTGCTATTAAGTTAACGTTACGGCATAGGAATATATTTTCGAGGAACTTAAAATTTGACTCAATTTCCACAGGTCCTGACCTGTGAAATATTTCAAAATTTGAAAAATGTCAGAAAATGTCAGAAATGCTTTTGAATGCCTTTTCTACAATTGTTGGAGTGAGTAGAGTGCTAGTAAGTTAACGTTACGGCATGGGAATAAATTTTGGAGGAACTTAAAATTTGACTTAATTTCCACAGGTTCCGACCTGTGCAATATTTCAAAATTTGAAAAATGTCAGAAAATGTCAGAAATGCTTTTGAATGCCTTTTTCTACAATTATTGGAGTCAGCAGAGTGCTAGTAAGTTAACGTTACGGCATAGGAATAAATTTTGGAGGAACTTAAAATTCGACTCAATTTCCACAGGTCCCGACCTGTGAAATATTTCAAAATTTGAAAAATGTCAGAAATGCTTTTGAATGCCTCTTCTACAATTGTTGGAGTCAGTAGAGTGCTAGTAAGTTAACATTACGGCATAGGAATTAATTTTGGAGTAACTTAAAATTTGACTCAATTTCCACAGGTCCCCTACCTGTGAAATATTTCAAAATTTGAAAATTAAAATTTGACTCAATTTCCACAGGTCCCGACCTGTGAAATATTTCAAAATTTGAAAAATGTCAGAAAATTTCAGAAATGCATTTGAATGTCTTTTCTAAAATTGTTGGAGTCAGTAGAGTGCTAGTAAGTTAACGTTACCGCATAGGAATAAATTTTGGAGGAAATTAAAATTTGACTCAATTCCCACAGGTCCCGACCTGTGAAATATTTCAAAATTTGAAAAATGTCACAAATGCATTTGAATGCCTTTTCTACAATTGTTGGAGTCAGTAGAGAGCTAGTAAGTTAGCGTTACGGCATAGGAATAAATTTTGGAGGAACTTAAAATTTGACTCAATTTTCACAGGTCCCGACCTGTGAAATATTTCAAAATTTGAAAAATGTTAGAAAATTTCAGAAATGCATTTGAATGTCTTTTCTAAAATTGTTGGAGTCAGTAGAGTGCTAGTAAGTTAACGTTACGGCATAGGAATAAATTTTGGAGGAAATTAAAATTTGACTGAATTCCCACAGGTCCCGACCTGTGCAATATTTCAAAATTTGAAAAATGTCACAAATGCTTTTGAATGCCTCTTCTACAATTGTTGGAGTCAGTAGAGTGCTAGTAAGTTAACATTACGGCATAGGAATTAATTTTGGAGTAACTTAAAATTTGACTCAATTTCCACAGGTCCCCTACCTGTGAAATATTTCAAAATTTGAAAAATGTCAGAAAATGTCAGAAATTCTTTTGAATGCCTTTTCTACAATTGTTGGAGTCAGTAGAGTGCTAGCAAGTTAACGTTACGGCACAAGAATAAATTTTGGAGGAACTTAAAATTTGAGTCAATATCCACCTGTGAAATATTTCAAAATTTGAAAAATGTCAGAAAATGTCAGAAATGCTTTTGAATGCCTTTTTTACAATTGTTGGAGTCAGCGGAGTGCTAGTAAGTTAACGTTACGGCATAGGAATAAATTTTGGAGGAACTTAAAATTTGACTCAATTTCCACAGGTCCCGACCTGTGAAATATTTCAAAATTTGAAAAATGTCAGAAATGCTTTTGACTTCCTCTTCTACAATTGTTGGAGTGAGTAGAGTGCTATTAAGTTAACGTTACGGCATACGAATATATTTTCGAGGAACTTAAAATTTGACTCAATTTCCACAGGTCCCGACCTGTGAAATATTTCAAAATTTGAAAAATGTCAGAAAATGTCAGAAATGCTTTTGAATGCCTTTTCTACAATTGTTGGAGTCAGCAGAGTGCTAGTAAGTTAACGTTACGGCATAGGAATAAATTTTGGAGGAACTTAAAATTTGACTCAATTTCCACAGGTCCCGACCTGTGAAATATTTCAAAATTTGAAAAATGTCAGAAATGCTTTTGAATTCCTCTTCTATAATTGTTGGAGTCAGTAGAGTGCTAGTAAGTTAACGTTACGGCATAGGAATTAATTTTGGAGGAACTTAAAATTTGACTCAATTTCTACAGGTCCCCTACCTGTGAAATATTTCAAAATTTAAAAATGTCAGAAAATGGCAGAAATGCTTTTGAATGCCTCTTCTACAATTGTTGGAGTCAGTAGAGTGCTAGTAAGGTAACGTTACGGCACAAGAATAAATTTTGGAGGAACTTAAAATTTGACTCAATATCCACCTGTGAAATATTTCAAAATTTGAAAAATGTCAGAAAATGTCAGAAATGCTTTTGAATGCCTTGTCTACAATTGTTGGAGTCAGTCGAGTGCTAGTAAGTTAACGTTACGGCATAGGAATAAATTTTGGAGGAACTTAAAATTTGACTCAATTTCCACAGGTCCCGACCTGTGAAATATTTCAAAATTTGAAAAATGTCAGAAATGCTTTTGAATTCCTCTTCTACAATTGTTGGAGTCAGTAGAGTGCTAGTAAGTTAACGTTACGGCATAGGAATTAATTTTGGAGGAACTTAAAATTTGACTCAATTTCTACAGGTCCCCTACCTGTGAAATATTTCAAAATTTAAAAATGTCAGAAAATGTCAGAAATGCTTTTGAATGCCTCTTCTACAATTGTTGGAGTCAGTAGAGTGCTAGTAAGTTAACGTTACGGCACAAGAATAAATTTTGGAGGAACTTAAAATTTGACTCAATATCCACCTGTGAAATATTTCAAAATTTGAAAAATGTCAGAAAATGTCAGAAATGCTTTTGAATGCCTTGTCTACAATTGTTGGAGTCAGTCGAGTGCTAGTAAGTTAACGTTTCGGCATAGGAATAAATTTTGGAGGAACTTAAAATTTGACTCAATTTCCACAGGTCCCGACCTGTGAAATATTTCAAAATTTGAAAAATGTCAGAAATGCTTTTGAATTCCTCTTCTACAATTGTTGGAGTCAGTAGAGTGCTAGTAAGTTAACGTTACGGCATAGGAATTTCTAGAAATTTCTGACATTTTTCAAATTTTGAAATATTTCACAGGGAGGGAGCTGTGGTTATTGAGCAAAATTTTAAGTTCCTCCAAAATTTATTCCTAGACCGTAATTTTTACTTACCAGCACTCTTGTGACGCCAACAATTGTAGAAAAGGCATTCAAAAGCATTTTTGACATTTTTCAAATTTTAACATATTTCACAGGTCGGGACCTGTGAAAATTGAGTCAAATTTTAAGTTCCTCCAAAATTTCTTCCTAGGCCGTAATTTTAACTTACTAGCACTCTACTGACTCTAAGAATTGTGGAAAAGGCATTCAAATGCATTTCTGAAAATTTCTGACATTTATCAAATTTTGAAATATTTCACAGGTCGGGACCTGTGGAAATTGAGTGACATTTTAAGTTCCTGCAAAATCTATTCCTATGCCGTAATCTTAACTTACTAGCACTCTACTGACTCCAACAATTGTAGAAAAGGCATTAGAATGCATTTCTAGAAATTTCTGACATTTTTCAAATTTTGAAATATTTCACAGGTTGGGACCTGTGGAAATTGAGTCAAATTTTAAGTTCCTCCAAAATTTCTTCCCATGCCGTAACGTTAACTTACTAGCACCCTACTGACTCCAACAATTGTAGAAAAGGCATTCAAAAGCATTTCTGACATTTTTCAAATTGTGAAATATTTCACAGGTCGGGACCTGTGGAAATTTAGTGAAATTTTAAGTTCCTCCAAAATGTTTTTCTAGGCCGTAATTTTTACTTACTACCACTTTAGTGTCTCGAGCAATTGTAGAAAAGACATTCAAATGTATTTCTGAAATTTTCTGACATTTCTCAAAGGTTGGAACCTGTGGAAATTGAGTGAAATTTTAAGTTCATGCAAAATTTATTGTTATGCCGTAACGTTAACTTACTAGCACTCTACTGACTCCGGGAATTGTAGAAAAGGCATTCAAAAGCATTTCTGACATTTTTCAAATCTTGAAATATTTCACAGGTCGGGACCTGTGGAAATTGAGTGAAATTTTAAGTTCCTCCAAAACTTATTCCTATGCCGTAACGTTAACTTACTAGGACTCTACTGACTCCAAAAATTGTAGAAAAGGAATTCAAAAGCATTTCTGAAATTTTTCAAATTTTGAAATATTTCACAGGTCGGGACCTGTGGAAATTGAGTGAAATTTTAAGTTACTCCAAAATTTATTCCTATGCCGTAATGTTAACTTACTAGCACTCTGGAAATTGAGTGAAATTTTAAGTTCCTGCAAAATTTATTGTTATGCCGTAACGTTAACTTCCTAGCACTCTACTGACTCCGGGAATTGTAGGGAAGGCATTGAAAAGCATTTCTGACACTTTTCAAATTTTGAAATATTTCACAGGTCGGGACCTGTGGAAATTGAGTCAAGTTTTAAGTTCCTCCAAAATTTCTTCCCATGCCGTTACGTTAACTTACTAGCACTCTACTGAATCCAACAATTGTAGAAAAGGCATTCAAAAGCATTTCTGACATTTTTGAAATTTTTTTAAGTTCCTCCAAAATGTTTTTCTAGGCCGTAATTTTTAGTTACTAGCACTTTAGTGTCTCGAACTCCAAAATTTATTCCTATGCCGTAATGTTAACTTACTAGCACTCTACTGACTCCAACAATTGTAGAAAAGGTCCCGACCTGTGAAATATTTCAAAATTTGAAAAATGTCAGAAATGCTTTTGAATGCCTTTTCTACAATTGTTGGAGTCAGTAGAGTGCTAGTTAGTTAACTTTACGGCATGGGAATAAATTTTGGAGGAACTTAAAATTTGACTCAATTTCCACAGGTCCCGACCTGTGAAAGATTTCAAAATTAGAAAAATGTCAGAAAATTTCAGAAATGCATTCTAATACCTTTTCTACAATTGTTGGAGTCAGTAGAGTGCTAGTGAGTTAAGATTACGGCCTAGGAATAGATTTTGCAGGAACTTAAAATGTTACTCAATTTCCACATGTCCCGACCTGTGAAATATTTCAAAATTTGATAAATGTCAGAAATTTTCAGAAATGCATTTGAATGCCTTTTCCACAATTCTTAGAGTCAGTAGAGTGCTAGTAAGTTAAAATTACGGCCTAGGAAGAAATTTTGGAGGAACTTAAAATTTGACTCAATTTCCACAGGTCCCGACCTGTGAAATATGTTAAAATTTGAAAAATGTCAGAAATTCTTTTGAATGCCTTTTCTACAATTGTTGGCGTCACAAGAGTGCTGGTAAGTAACAATTACGGTCTAGGAATAAATTTTGGAGGAACTTAAAATTTTGCTCAATTACCACAGCTCCCTCCCTGTGAAATATTTCGAAATTTGAAAATGTCAGAAAATTTCAGAAATGCATTTCAATGTCCTGTCTACAATAGTTCGAGACACTAAAGTGCTAGTAACTAAAAATTACGGCCTAGAAAAACATTTTGGAGGAACTTAAAATTTGACTCAATTTCCACATGCCCCCCCCTGTGAAATATTTCAAAATTTGATAAATGTCAGAAATTTTCAGAAATGCATTTGAATGCCTTTTCCACAATTCTTAGAGTCAGTAGAGTGCTAGTAAGTTAAAATTACGGCCTAGGAAGAAATTTTGGAGGAACTTAAAATTTGACTCAATTTCCACATGTCCCGACCTGTGAAATATGTTAAAATTTGAAAAATGTCAGAAATGCTTTTGAATGCCTTTTCTACAATTGTTGGCGTCACAAGAGTGCTGGTAAGTAACAATTACGGTCTAGGAATAAATTTTGGAGGAACTTAAAATTTTGCTCAATTACCACAGCGCCTCCCTGTGAAATATTTCGAAATTTGAAAATGTCAGAAAATTTCAGAAATGCATTTGAATGTCCTTTCTACAATAGTTCGAGACACTAAAGTGCTAGTAACTAAAAATTACGGCCTAGTAAAACATTTTGGAGGAACTTAAAATTTGACTCAATTTCCACATGTCCCGACCTGTGAAATATTTCAAAATTTGATAAATGTCAGAAAAGCTTTTGAATGCCTTTTCTACAATTGTTGGATTCAGTAGAGTTCTAGTAAGTTAACGTTATGGCATGGGAATAAATTTTGGAGGAGCTTAAAATTTGACTCAATTTCCACAGGTCCCGACCTGTAAAATATTTCAAAATTTGAAAAATGTCAGAAATGCTTTTGAATGCCTTTTCTACAATTGTTGGAGTCAGTAGAGTGCTAGTAAGTTAACGTTACGGCATGGGAAGAAATTTTGTAGGAGCTTAAAATTTTGACTCAATTTCCACAGGTCCCGACCTGTGAAATATGTTAAAATTTGAAAAATGTCAGAAATGCTTTTGAATGCCTTTTCTACAATTGTTGGCGTCACAAGAGTGCTGGTAAGTAACAATTACGGTCTAGGAATAAATTTTGGAGGAACTTAAAATTTTGCTCAATTACCACAGCGCCTCCCTGTGAAATATTTCGAAATTTGAAAATGTCAGAAAATTTCAGAAATGCATTTGAATGTCCTTTCTACAATAGTTCGAGACACTAAAGTGCTAGTAACTAAAAATTACGGCCTAGTAAAACATTTTGGAGGAACTTAAAATTTGACTCAATTTCCACATGTCCCGACCTGTGAAATATTTCAAAATTTGATAAATGTCAGAAAAGCTTTTGAATGCCTTTTCTACAATTGTTGGATTCAGTAGAGTTCTAGTAAGTTAACGTTATGGCATGGGAATAAATTTTGGAGGAGCTTAAAATTTGACTCAATTTCCACAGGTCCCGACCTGTAAAATATTTCAAAATTTGAAAAATGTCAGAAATGCTTTTGAATGCCTTTTCTACAATTGTTGGAGTCAGTAGAGTGCTAGTAAGTTAACGTTACGGCATGGGAAGAAATTTTGTAGGAGCTTAAAATTTTGACTCAATTTCCACAGGTCCCGACCTGTGAAATATTTCAAAATTTGAAAAATGTCAGAAATGCTTTTGAATGCCTTTTCTACAATTCCCGGAGTCAGTAGAGTGCTAGTAAGTTAACGTTACGGCATAACAATAAATTTTGCATGAGCTTAAAATTTCACTCAATTTCCATAGGTCCCAACCTTTGAGAAATGTTAGAAAATTTCAGAAATACATTTGAATGTCTTTTCTACAATTGCTCGAGACACTAAAGTTGTAGTAAGTAAAAATTACGGCCTAGTAAAACATTTTGGAGGAACTTAAAATTTGACTCAATTTCCACATGTCCCGACCTGTGAAATATTTCAAAATTTGATAAATGTCAGAAATGCTTTTGAATGCCTTTTCTACAATTGTTGGAGTCAGTAGAGTGCTAGTAAGTTAACGCTACGGCCTAGGAATAGATTTTGCAGGAACTTAAAATGTCACTCAATTTCCACAGGTTCCGACCTGTGAAATATTTCAAAATTTGATGTCAGAAATTTTCAGAAATGCATTTGAATGCCTTTGCCACAATTCTTAGAGTCAGGAGAGTGCTAGTAAGTTAAAATTGCGGCCTAGGAAGAAATTTTGGAGGAACTTTAAATTTGACTCAATTTCCACAGGTCCCGACCTGTGAAATATGTTAAAATTTGAAAAATGTCAGAAATTCTTTTGAATGCCTTTTCTACAATTGTTGGCGTCACAAGAGTGCTGGTAAGTAACAATTACGGTCTAGGAATAAATTTTGGAGGAACTTAAAATTTTGCTCAATTACCACAGCTCCCTCCCTGTGAAATATTTCGAAATTTGAAAATGTCAGAAATGCTTTTGAATGTCTTTTCTTCAATTGTTGGATTCATTAGAGTGCTAGTAAGTTAACGTTACTCCATGGGAAGAAATTTTGGAGGAGCTTAAAATTTTACTCAATTTCCACAGATCCCGACCTGTGAAATATTTCAAAATTAGAAAAATGTCAGAAATTTTCAGAAATGCATTCTAATGCCTTTTCTACAATTGTTGGAGTCAGTAGAGTGCTAGTAAGTTAAGATTACGGCCTAGGAATAGATTTTGCAGGAACTTAAAATGTCACTCAATTTCCACAGGTCCCGACCTGTGAAATATTTCAAAATTTGATAAATGTCAGAAATTTTCAGAAATGCATTTGAATGCCTTTTCCACAATTCTTAGAGTCAGTAGAGTGCTAGTAAGTTAAAATTACGGCCTAGGAAGAAATTTTGGAGGAATTTGACTCAATTTCCACAGGTCCCGAACTGTGAAATATTTTAAAATTTGAAAAATGTCAGAAATGCTTTTGAATGCCTTTTCTACAATTCCCGGAGTCAGTAGAGTGCTAGTAAGTTAACATCACGGCATAACAATAAATTTTGGAGGAACTGAAAATTTCACTCAATTTTCACAGGTCCCAACCTGTGAAATATTTCGAAATTTGAAAAATGTCAGAAAATTGAGAAATGCATTTGAATGTCTTTTCTACAATTGCTCGAGACACTAAAATGCTATTAAGTAAAAAATACGGCCTAGAAAAACATTTTGGAGGAACTTAAAATTTGACTCAATTTCCACATGTCCCGACCTGTGAAATATTTCAAAATTTGAAAAATGTCAGAAATGCTTTTGAATGCCTTTTCTACAATTGTTGGAGACAGTAGAGTGCTAGTAAGTTAACGTTACGGCCTGGGAATAAATTTTGGAGGAACTTAAAATTTCACTTAATTTCCACAGGTCCCGACCTGAGAAATATTTCAAAATTTGAAAAATGTCAGAAATTTTCAGAAATGCATTCTAATGCCTTTTCTACAATTGTTGGAGTCAGTAGAGTGCTAGTAAGTTAACATTACGGCATAGGAAGAAATTTTGGAGGAACTTAAAATTTGACTCAATTTCCACAGGTCCCGACCTGTGAAATACTTCAAAATTTGAAAATTTTCAGAAATGCTTTTGAATTCCTTTTCTACAATTGTAGGAGTCAGTAGAGTGCTTAGCAGGTTAACGTTACAGCATAGGAATAAGTTTTGGAGGAACTCAAAATTTCGTTCAATTTCCACAGGCCCCGACCTGTGAAATATTTCAAAATTTGAAAAATGTCAGAAATGCTTTTGAATGCCTTTTCTACAATTGTTGGAGTCAGTAGAGTGTTAGTAAGTTAACATTACGACATAGGAATAAATTTTGGAGGAACTTAAAATTTCATTCAATTTCCACAGGTCCCGACCTGTGAACTATTACAAAATTTGAAAAATGTCAGAAAATTTCAGAAATGCATTTGAATTTGTTTTCTACAATTGTTCGAGACACTTAAGTGCTTGTCACTAAAAATTAGGGCCTAGAAAAACATTTTGGAGCAACTTAAAATTTCAGTCAATTTCTACAGGTCCCGACTTGTAAAATATTTCAAAATTTGAAAAATGTCAGAAATGCTTTTGAATGCCTTTTCTACAATTTAGTCAGTAGAGTGCTAGTAAGTTAACGTTACGGCATAAGAATAAATTTTGGAGGAACTTAAAATTTCAGTCAATTTCCACAGCTCCCGACCTGTGAAATATTTCAAAATTTGAAAAATGTCAGAAATGCATTTGAATGCCTTTTCTACAATTCACGGAGTCAGTAGAGTGCTAGTAAGTTAACATTACGGCATAGGAATAAATTTTGGAGGAACTTAAAATTTGACTCAATTTCCACAGGTCCCGACCTGTGAAATATGTTAAAATTTGAAAAATGTCAGAAATGCTTTTGAATGCGTTTTCTACAATTGTTGGCGTCACAAGAGTGCTGGTAAGTAACAGTTACGGTCTAGGAATAAATTTTGGAGGAACTTAAAATTTCGCTCAATTTCCACAGGTCCCGACCTGTGAAATATTTCAAAATTTGAAAAATGTCAGAAATGCTTTTGAATGCCTTTTCTAAAATCCCCGGAGTCAGTAGAGTGCTAGTAAGTTAACATTACGGCATAGGAATAAATTTTGGAGGAACTTAAAATTTCACTCAATTTCCACAGGTCCCGACCTGTGAAATATTTCAAAATTTGAAAAATATAAGAAAATTTCAGAAATGAATTTGAATGTGTTTTCTACAATTGTTCGAGACACTAAAGTGCTAGAAACTAAAAATTACGGCCTAGAAAAACATTTTGGAGGAACTAAAAATTTCAGTCAATTTCTACAGGTCCCGATCTGTGAAATATTTCAAAATTTGAAAAATGTCAGAAATGCTTTTGAATGCCTTTTCTACAATTGTTGGAGTCAGTAGAGTGCTAGTAAGTTAACATCACGGCATAGGAATAAATTTTGGAGGAACTTCAAATTTCAATCAATTTCTACAGGTCCCGACCTATGCAATATTTCAAAATTTGAAAAATGTAAGAAAATTTCAGAAATGAATTTGAATGTGTTTTCTACAATTGTTCGAGACACTAAAGTGCTAGTAACTAAAAATTACGGCCTAGAAAAACATTTTGGAGGAACTAAAAATTTCAGTCAATTGCCACAGGTCCCGATCTGTGAAATATTTCAAAATTTGAAAAATGTCAGAAATGCTTTTGAATGCCTTTTCTACAATTGTTGGAGTCAGTAGAGTGCTAGTAAGTTAACATCACGGCATAGGAATAAATTTTGGAGGAACTTCAAATTTCAATTAATTTCCACAGGC
The DNA here is from genome assembly GCA_949752745.1 of Protula sp. h YS-2021. NCBI lineage: Eukaryota > Metazoa > Annelida > Polychaeta > Sabellida > Serpulidae > Protula > Protula sp. h YS-2021. The sequence continues at coordinate 23,973,499 of OX457030.1, forward strand.
CCCGACCCATGCAATATTTCAAAATTTGAAAAATGTAAGAAATTTTCAGAAATGCATTTAAATACCTGTTCCACAATTCTTGGAGTCAGTAGAGTGCTAGTAAGTTAACATTACGGCATAGGAATAAATTTTGGAGGAACTTAAAATTTGACTCAATTTCCACAGGTCCCGACCTGTGAAATATTTCAAAATTTGAAAAATGTCAGAAATGCTTTTGAATGCCTTTTCTACAATTATTGGAGTCAGTAGAGTGCTAGTAAGTTAACATAACGGCAAAGGAATAGATTTTGGAGGAACTTAAAATTTCACTCAATTTCCACAGGTCACGACCTGTGAACTATTACAAAATTTGAAAAATGTTAGAAAATTTCAGAAATGCATTTGAATGTCATTTCTACAATTGTTCGAGACACTAAAGTGCTTGTAACTAAAAATTAGGGCCTAGAAAAAATTTTTGAGGAACTTAAAATTTCAGTCAATTTCTACAGGTCCCGACCTGTGAAATATTTCAAAATTTGAAAAATGTCAGAAATGCTTTTGAATGCCTTTTCTACAATTGTTGGAGTCAGTAGAGTGCTAGTAAGTTAACGTTACGGCATAAGAATAAATTTTGGAGGAACTTAAAATTATACTCAATTTCCACAGGTCCCGACCTGTGAAATATTTCAAAATTTGAAAAATGTCAGAAATGCATTTGAATGCCTTTTCTACAATTGTTGGAGTCAGTAGAGTGCTAGTAAGTTAACGTTACGGCATAGGAATAAATTTTGCAGGAACTCAAAATTTGACTCAATTTCCACAGGTCCCGACCTGTGAACTATTACAAAATTTGAAAAATGTCAGAAAATATCAGAAATGCATTTGAATATCTTTTCCACAATTCCCGTAATCATTAGAGTGCTAGTAAGTTAAGATTACGCCATAGGAAGAAATTTTGGAGGAACTTAAAATTTCACTCAATTTTCACAGGACCGACCTGTGAAATATTTCAAAATTTGAAAAATGTCAGAAATGCTTTTGAATGCCTTTTCTACAATTGTTGGAGTCAGTAGAGTGCTAGTAATTTAACATTACGGCATAGGAATGAATTTTGGAGGAACTTAAAATTTGACTCAATTTCCACAGGTCCCGACCTGTGAAATATTTTAAAATTTGTAAAATGTCAGAAATGCTTTTGAATGCCTTTTCTACAATTGTTGGAGTCAGTAGAGTGCTAGTAATTTAACATTACGGCATAGGAATGAATTTTGGAGGAACTTAAAATTTGACTCAATTTCCACAGGTCCCGACCTGTGAAATATTTCAAAATTTGAAAAATGTGTGAAAATTTCAGAAATGCATTTGAATGTCTTTTCTACAATTGTTCGAGACACTATAGTACTAGTAACTAAAAATTACTTCCTAGAAAAACATTTTGGAGGAACTTAAAATTTCAGTCAATTTCCACAGGTCCCGACCTGTGAAATATTTCAAAATTTGAAAAATGTCAGAAATGCTTTTGAATGCCTTTTCTACAATTGTTGAAGTCAGTAGAGTGCTAGTAAGTTAACATCACGGCATAGGAATAAATTTTGGAGGAACTTAAAATTTGACTCAATTTCCACAGGTCCCAACCTGTGAAATATTTCAAAGTTTGAAAAATGTCAGAAATGCTTTTGAATGCCTTCTCTACAATTCCCGGAGTCAGTAGAGTGCTAGTAAGTTAACGTTACAGCATAGGAATAAATTTTGGAGGAACTTCAAATTTGACTCAATTTCCACAGGTTCCGACCTGTGAAATATTTCAAAATTTGAAAAATGTCAGAAATGCTTTTGAATGCCTTTTCTACAATTGTTGAAGTCAGTAGAGTGCTAGTAAGTTAACATCACGGCATAGGAATAACTTTTGGAGGAACTTCAAATTTGACTCAATTTCCACAGGTCCCGACCTGTGCAATATTTCAAAATTTGAAAAATGTAAGAAATTTTCAGAAATGCATTTAAATACCTTTTCCACAATTCTTGGAGTCAGTAGAGTGCTAGTAAGTTAACGTTGCGGCATAGGAATAAATTTTGGAGGAACTTAAAATTTGACTCAATTTCCACAGGTCCCGACCTGTGAAATATTTCAAAATTTGAAAAATGTCAGAAAATTTGAGAAATGCATTTGAATGTCTTTTCTACAATTGCTCGAGATACTAAAGTGCTAGTAAGTAAAAATTACGGCCTAGAAAAACATTTTGGAGGAACTTAAAATTTCACTCAATTTCCACAGGTCCCGACCTGTGAAATATTTCAAAATTTGTAAAATGTCAGAAATGCTTTTTTATGCCTTTTCTACAATTGTTGGAGTCAGTAGAGTGCTAGTAAGTTAACGTTACGGCATGGGAATAAATTTTGGATTAATTCAAAATTTGGCTCAATTTCCACAGGTCCCGACCTGTGAAATATTTCAAAATTTGAAAAATGTCAAAAAATTACAGAAATGCATTCTAATGCCTTTTCTACAATTGTTGGAGTCAGTAGAGTGCTAGTAAGTTAACATTACGGCCTAGGAATAGATTTTGGAGTAACTTAAAATTTCCACATGTCCTGTTATATATTTCAAAATCTGATAATTGTCGGAAATTTTCAGAAATGCATTTGAATGCCTTTTCCACAATTCTTAGAGTCAGTAGAGTGCTAAAAAGTTTAGATTACGGCCTAGGAAGAAATTTTGGAGGAACTTAAAATTTGACTCAATTTCCACAGGTCCCGACCTGTGAAATATTTCAAAATTTGAAAAATGTCAGAAATGCTTTTGAATGCCTTTTCTACAATTGTTGGCGTCACAAGAGTGCTGGTAAGTAACAATTACGGTCTAGGAATAAATTTTGGAGGAACTTAAAATTTTGCTCAATTACCACAGCTCCTTCCCTGTGAAATATTTCAAAATTTGAAAAATGTCAGAAAATTTCAGAAATGCATTTGAATGTCTTTTCTACAATTTTTCGAGACGCTTAAGTGCTAGTAACTAAAAATTACGGCCTAGAAAAACATTTTGGAGGAACTTAAAATTTCACTCAATTTCCACAGGTCCCGACCTGTGAAATATTTCAAAATTTGTAAAATGTCAGAAATGCTTTTTAATGCCTTTTCTACAATTGTTGGAGTCAGTAGAGTGCTAGTAAGTTAACGTTACGGCATGGGAATAAATTTTGGATTAATTTAAAATTTGGCTCAATTTCCACAGGTCCCGACCTGTGAAATATTTCAAAATTTGAAAAATGTCAAAAAATTACAGAAATGCATTCTAATGCCTTTTCTACAATTGTTGGAGTCAGTAGAGTGCTAGTAAGTTAACATTACGGCCTAGGAATAGATTTTGCAGGAACTTAAAATTTCCACATGTCCTGTTATATATTTCAAAATCTGATAATTGTCGGAAATTTTCAGAAATGCATTTGAATGCCTTTTCCACAATTCTTAGAGTCAGTAGAGTGCTAAAAAGTTTAGATTACGGCCTAGGAAGAAATTTTGGAGGAACTTAAAATTTCACTCAATTTCTATAGGTCCCGACCTGTGAAATATTTCAAAATTTGATAAATGTCAGAAATTTTCAGAAATGCATTTGAATGCCTTTTCTACAATTGTTGGAGTCAGTAGAGTGCTAGTAAGTAAAAATTACGGCCCAGGAAAAAAATTTGGAGGAACTAAAAATTTCAGTCAATTTCCACAGGTCCCGACCTGTGAAATATTTCAAAATTTGAAAAATGTCAGAAATGCAAAAATTTTCTGACATTTTTTAAATTTTCAAATATTTCACAGGTCGGGACCTGTGGAAATTGACTGAAATTTTAAGTTCCTCCAAAATTTATTCGTAGGCCGTAATTTTTACGTACTTGCACTCTTATGACTTTTGAAGCCCAATTTTTTTAGGGAAATTCCCTTGCTCCTGCACGCTGGAATTGGTCTTTTCGTAAGCTAGGAACTTGTCCTTGGACGAACTTGTAGACACAAATCTCTTCAATTACTGTTAATAAAATGATCGATTCGTTGAATGAATTTCAGATGTCAACGAATGTGCATCGAATCCATGCCAGAATTCCGGCACGTGTAGCGACTTTGTAAACGCCTACACGTGCACCTGCATGCCCGGGTACATAGGAACGGAATGTCAGACAGGTAGTAATGGCATACTCTGTCAACGGGCATAGCTTCATACAAACCATATGTGTACAGCATTTGACCAGTATTGCAAAAAAGAAAAAAAAAACTCTTCAGATTTTCGTAACTTTCGTAACTTTTCACTTGTCACCTAAATTTGTGCACTATTTTTTATATGCGATCGACCGTGTGTCGGTCTGTCGGTCTGTCATCAACAGCTTGTTAACACGATAACTTGAAAACTGCTGCAAGGATTTTAATAAAACCTGGTATATAGCTTCTATGGGAACAAACACATATCGGTATTGTATTGGGCGAGGTTCACGAAGGAAAATGGACCAGCTGGACTTAGAAAATTTCAGCTCTTAATTAATTATTGTTAACACGATATCTCAAGAACAACTGCAAGGATTTTAATGAAACTTGGTGTGTAGCTTCTGATCGGTATTGTCAATGGGTTAGGTTGGCCCAAGAAAAATGAACCAAGTGGACTTTTTAATTTACCTAATCCTGGAAATTATTCAGCATCGGAATGAGTTTGTTAACACGATATCTCAAGAACAACTGCACGGATTTTTATGAAACTTGATATGTAGCTTCTATGGGAACAAACACAGATCGGTATTGTAAATGGACCAGGTTGGTCTAAGGAAAATCCACCAACTGGACTTGGAAGATTTCAGCTCTTGGTTGACTATTGATGGCCGTGATTAACTGATGGGAGGGGGGGGGGGCTATGGGGGATATGTTGGCTGTGCAAACTGCTCTAGTTTTTTATTTTGATTTCAGATGTTAATGAGTGTGCTTCAAACCCATGTCAGAATTTCGGCACTTGTAATGACATCGTAAATGCGTACACGTGTACCTGCATGCCTGGGTACACAGGAACGGATTGCCAAACAGGCACGTGGTTTTCTGACGTATACCTACATTTTCAGTAGTTCGTGGTTGTTACCAGTAGAGTTGCGGGGCACTCCTAGGAAATGACTACTCGCACCGCAATATTAGTAGAGATAATGTATTTACTTGCAAATAACCAGAAAGGATTTAGATATTAAGTTCAAATCTTGTGATATAAACAGCCAATTCGTACACATTATTATTTTTGTGGCTTCTCTGTAAATTGGATTGAACGAAAAATATAATTCATTTTCGAAGAGGGCAAAGCCCTTCTGAATGCACGTGCTGTCGGGAACGATATACCATTGGTATAGAGTGAAACCTCATAATCCGCTCATGTCATTTTAGAACTGACCCTTTAAGGAAGCTGTTTGATGAAGTAAATTGATACAAATTTAGAAGGTAATCAGTTTGTGTGAGTGTTTCTAGATTTTATATGTACGTTCATCGGAGAGTAAAAGGTTGCTTTTCTATACGATGTGTGAACTTCAAGTTAAATTTTAAAAAAATATATATGCTTGTTTATGTAAGCTGATTTTTAAAAAAAAAACAGATGTAAACGAGTGCGCGTCGAATCCCTGCATGAATGGAGGCGCGTGCGCGGACTTTGTCAACAGCTACGCGTGCATCTGCCGCGCCGGCTACGATGGCGTCAATTGCCAAATGGGTAAGTGAAATTCTCCCCTTTAACTTTGACATTTTTTAATATTAATGTTATATTATAATATTTATTGATATTTGGATTGGTAATAATTTTTCCAAAAGTATTATTATTCATTAATATATAGTTTATTTTTCAAATTTGCTGAAAGCTTTTCGAAAGCTTTTTATCTGGTGAAATTTTCTGTGAGTTGATCATTTTTGACAAAGAAGGAAAATTGAAGGAAAGTAGTCATGAAAAAACAGAACAGAAATATCAGCGTAGAATTTGTAGAATGAAAGTAGGGCATGTGTCTTAAGTTTCCTGAGAAATCCGAAAAAGCATCTTTAAAATACAGGAAAGGTTTTTCTTGCACCGGTGCCACTTTGAATAGACAACAAAAAAAAAAAAAAACTAAACTATGTTAACAGTGTAACATTTTAATGTGTAACATGTAAAATTTTGTTGTGGTCATTATGTCAACACATCTCACACATGTATCACCATTTTGTTGTGGTAACAGAGTGGAAGGTGTGTATGCTAGTGAAGAATTATGTCAGCTCATCTCGCATGCATTACCATTTTGTTGCAGAGCTTAACGAGTGTCTCTCGCTGCCGTGCGTGAACGGGGGCACGTGCACGGATCTCATTAATGGCTACTTTTGTACCTGTTTCCCTGGCTACACGGGCACTTTATGCCAGTCAGGTGAGTACGGTTTGGTGTATGCTACACGGGCACTTTATGCGAGTCAGGTGAGTACGGTTTGCTGTATGCTATACGGGCACTTTATGCCAGTCAGGTGAGTACGGTTTGGTGTATGCTACACGGGCACTTTATGCCAGTCAGGTGAGTACGGTTTGCTGTATGCTACACGGGCACTTTATGCCAGTCAGGTGAGTACGGTTTGGTGTATGCTACACGGGCACTTTATGCCAGTCAGGTGAGTACGGTTTGCTGTATGCTACACGGGCACTTTATGCCAGTCAGGTGAGTACGGTTTGGTGTATGCTACACGGGCACTTTATGCCAGTCAGGTGAGTACGGTTTGCTGTATGCTACACGGGCACTTTATGCCAGTCAGGTGAGTACGGTTTGATGTATGCTACACGGGCACTTTATGCCAGTCAGGTGAGTACGGTTTGCTGTATGCTACACGGGCACTTTATGCCAGTCAGGTGAGTACCGTTTGCTGTATGCTACACGGGCACTTTATGCCAGTCAGGTGAGTACGGTTTGATGTATGCTACACGCACACTTTATGCCAGTCAGGTGAGTACGGTTTGATGTATGCTACACGGGTACTTTATGCCAGTCAGGTGAGTACGGTTTGCTGTATGCTACACGGGCACTTTATGCCAGTCAGGTGAGTACGGTTTGGTGTATGCTACACGGGCACTTTATGCCAGTCAGGTGAGTACGGTTTGCTGTATGCTACACGGGCACTTTATGCCAGTCAGGTGAGTACGGTTTGATGTATGCTACACGGGCACTTTATGCCAGTCAGGTGAGTACGGTTTGCTGTATGCTACACGGGCACTTTATGCCAGTCAGGTGAGTACCGTTTGCTGTATGCTACACGGGCACTTTATGCCAGTCAGGTGAGTACGGTTTGATGTATGCTACACGCACACTTTATGCCAGTCAGGTGAGTACGGTTTGATGTATGCTACACGGGTACTTTATGCCAGTCAGGTGAGTACGGTTTGATGTATGCTACACGGGCACTTTATGCCAGTCAGGTGAGTACGGTTTCATGTATGCTACACGGGCACTTTATGCCAGTCAGGTGAGTACGGTTTGATGTATGCTACACGGGCACTTTATGCCAGCCAGGTGAGTAGAGTTTGCTGTATGCTACACGGGCACTTTATGCCAGTCGGGTGAGTACGGTTTGCTGTATGCTACACGGGCACTTTATGCCAGTCAGGTGAGTACGGTTTGATGTATGCTACACGGGCACTTTATGCCAGTCAGGTGAGTACAGTTTGCTGTATGCTACACGGGCACTTTATGCCAGTCAGGTGAGTACGGTTTGCTGTATGCTACACGGGCACTTTATGCCAGTCAGGTGAGTACGGTTTGATGTATGCTACACGGGCACTTTATGCCAGTCAGGTGAGTACAGTTTGCTGTATGCTACACGGGCACTTTATGCCAGTCAGGTGAGTATGGTTTGCTGTATGCTACACGGGCACTTTATGCCAGTCAGGTGAGTACGGTTTGATGTATGCTACACCACAGGCCACTCAACTCTTTATGGTGAATCGAGTGAAGTCGTTAAATGCGTTTTTCACCTAATTGGCGTTTTCGGTACGAGTTACTGTATTATTTACGTTTAAGTCAGCATTGCATAATAATTCACTGGAGAACCGACCAATCAGATTAGGCCATTGTCCCGGGTCCTGTATCAATGTCGATATGGTCCCCAGAAATTCCAGAAATTATTGATTTTTGCTATTTTTTTTTTTCTCAGATATAAACGAATGCGCGTCTGCTCCGTGTCTGAATGGAGGAGTGTGCACGGACCTGATCAACACGTTTTTCTGCGCATGCGCTCCGGGATTCACGGGGACGCAGTGCCAGATTGTTGAGAATCTTAACCCTGATTAGTTAGAATATAAGCCCTGAGTCAGAATATTAGCCCTGATTTGTAAACTCATGATAAGCAGAATATTAGCCCTGATCAAAAAGTAACTGATAATAATAATAATAATAATAATAATAATAATAATAATAATAATAATAATAAAAAAGCAGCAACAGATCAAAATAGAAAGGGCATAAATGATCTGTTTATATTAATGTTCAATATAGAAATATCTATTAAGTAAGTTGTTCATGGGGAATGTTTTGCTTTTAGACATAAACGAGTGTGCATCGAATCCTTGCGTGAACGGGGGCGGGTGTTCGGACTTTATCAACCTCTACGCGTGCACTTGCCCAGCCGGATACGCCGGCATTAACTGCCAGATTGGTCAGTAATTGTGTTATTTTCCATGACTATTTGAAAATTTTCACGAAACCAGCGGGACTCCTTTCTTTGATGGTGCTCTAAGAAAGGTTTTCTAACTACAAATGGAATGTTGCTATTTGCAATTAAATGTAAAATTTCGAGGAAAGGCAAAATTGCTTTTTTTTCTTGCAAAATTAGAATTTTACTGTTTGTAGTAATTTTTAAATTTGTTTGAAAAAACACAAACAAACGCACACAAAAAAAATTTGAACGCTATTATTTACAGTAACATTGTAAATTTCCAGAAAAAATGTTTAAAGAAAATTTGGATTTTCATTTTTTTTTTTTAGTCCAAGATTTTTTTGTGCAAACTCTAATTATGCCTTTTACAAGGAGTGAATAAAAAATAAATAATGTTTAGTTAACTCTTTTATGTTTTGTCTCATGTTGTGAATGCAGATACCAACGAGTGCACTTCGTTCCCGTGCGTGAATGGCGGCACGTGTACGGATCTGGTGAACGGCTATTTCTGCACGTGTTTCCCGGGCTACACCGGGACTAACTGTCAGACTGGTGAGTTCGTCTCCAAACTGCCTCCTTTTTAATCAGCACTTTTGGATGCTACATCTCCCGTTGTTATGCAAGGAGAGAAGTGTAAATCTGAAATACTTTATTTTATTTCAGTTCTAAATTTATTTTCAATTGCAGCGTTCGCATTAGATTATAAAATTCTGCGTCCAACCGAATGCAAACCTTTTGCATCAAATTTTCAGATAATAGTGACAGTGAATTTTCATACTATGACCAATTTTACAGCGTCCAATTGGGCACAGAGTTCTCGCATTTTCAAACCGCGAAAAAAGAAATTAGAAAAGCCATAATGATTGTAAAATAAGTACATTGGCTGAATTCAAACAGTGGTGAAACTTGTCTTTTGGTATGCTATTTTACCAGTTTGAAACCTTTGCCATTGCTTATTAAAAAATCTGCTAAAGAAAGGTCAAGACCGAGATATATATATATACATATATATATATATATATATATATATATATATATATATATATATATATATATATATATATATAGAGAGAGAGAGAGAGAGAGAGAGAGAGAGAGAGAGAGAGAGAGAGAGAGAGAGAGAGAGCTGATTGCATTTCAGCTTTGGAAAGGCGGGATATTGTCAGAAAAAAAGTGGCTACAAGTGAATTTTCTTTTGCGTCATACATATTTTTTGTTACCCAACCCAACCGAAATATCGATGAGTCGGTTATCGATTGCGAAACCCTGATCAACACCGAAAGAGTGAAAATTTTAGGAGGCAAAAATAAATAAATATTCAATAAATAAGTAAAACAGCTGAATGGTTTAAAAGAGTCTTAAAACGGCAGAATATTTTTTTTATCTTTTAGATATGAACGAGTGTATTTCTGGGCCATGCCGGAACTCGGGAGTGTGCAGCGATCTGATCAATTCTTTCCTGTGTACATGCTCGCCGGGCTTCGTGGGAACTCAGTGTGAAATAGGTCTTGTTAACAAATACGACCTTCAAAGATAGAACAGTGAAATGCAGTCGAAACCACCAATCGCTTGATGGCCTTTGGACACGTGACTGTTTGGTGGTGTTTTTTTTTAAAATGTAAATTACTTGCAGTATTTTAATTAAAACTTTTTAATGATGAAAAAGCAAGGTGGGGAGTGAATTGAAATAATGTTATGGTGATATTTTCAGAAATTGATGAATGTGCCTCAGTGCCGTGTTTACATGGAGGGCAATGCACCGATCTCGTGAATGGGTACATGTGCACTTGTGCGGCGGGGTACACCGGTACTAACTGCCAGACAGGTGAGTTACAGGCCAGCCCCATCTCCCCCCCCCCACCTCCCCCTCACCCCTCCCCGCTACGAAGCATGTACCTGTAGGGCGGGGGTACACCGGTACTAACTGCCAGACAGGCAAATATCCGGGCTAAATCTCCGGGCTGTTTCTCCGAAAATGTCGGTTGAATTGTTTTGAAATTTGACACTGACATAGAACAAATATTGAAGTCGTATTTTGTTCATGAAAAATTTGATTTTCGATTGTTTGAGCTTGGCGTATTTTCGGTGTCATATCCAGGCTAGATATCCAAAAGTATTCATTGGATTATTTTGAAATTTCACACGGATAGAGCACATATGGAGGTGCAACATCGTAAAACATACGCTGGTAGAACTTTGCGTTTTGATGCAATGTGCAATTGAATGTGTCGTCCAGGCTGTGTCTCCAAAACTAACCTGATGACATTTTTGTCTATTTCACAGACAGGTAAAACAGGCATTGAAAATTGCCAAAAAATGTTAGCTTTTGTCGAAATCTGAAAATGTAAAACTGTTAGAATTATAAAAAAATGTGATGAAATTGGCAGTGGTATGGTACTTTGCAAATTGACTTAGCACCGATTAAATAGCTCATCCGCGCTCCACGGGGATCATCTACTCTCTAGTATAAATAAATCTGGCGGAAAAAAGGTTTAGACACAAATTGCGGAATGCCAATAAAATTCTGAATTTATAAATTCTTAATTTATATAATTTCGCAAACACTTGAATTTATAATCGTGAAGTGCGTTTTTTCTTCGAATTCATATATTTTCAGATATCAACGAATGTGCTTCCGTTCCGTGTCAGAACTCGGGAGTGTGCACGGATCTCGTAAATGGCTACATATGTGGCTGTACCCCAGGATTTGTCGGTACCCAGTGTCAAATAGGTTCGATAATTCTTAAAATAAATACAAATAATAAGTAGGTAAACAAGTAAATTGATTAATCAATAATATTAAACTGATAAATAAAGTAAAATAGTTTCAATAAATTACTGCAAATAATAAACAAATAAGTTTAAAAAGTACAATGTTTTGTTTGAGTAAGGTTAAGCCATTGATTTCTTTATTTCTTTCAGCAAAATCAAGTGTTGAAAGAATTTGTGTAAGCAAACGTAATATGGCGTTAAATAAAGTGCTAAATGCTTTAGGGCAGCTGTGCAGTGCTTGTCGACTGGCATTCTTTTTTTCAGATGTCAATGAATGCGATTCGAATCCATGCTTAAATGGAGCGCTTTGTACTGATCTTGTAAACCGGTACACCTGTACCTGTGGGGCGGGGTACACTGGAACGAACTGCCAGACAGGTCAGTTTCAGGCCAACCCCATCTCCTCCCCATCCCCACCTCCCCTCCCCCCGACCAGTTACGAAACATGTACCTGTGGGACGGGGGTACAGCGGAACGAACTGCCAGACAGGTCAGTTTCAGGCCAGTCTCCTTCAAACCGCCACCGCTACGAAGCGTTTGAATGGAGCCCCTGTCAGTAACGTTTTAACATCACAGATATATCGCTGGCGAAAACCTGATGGCGTTGGTCGTATAGTTGTTGTTGTTGATGATGATGATGATGATGATGATGATGATTATTATTATTATTATTATTATTATTATTATTATTATTATTGCTACTTCTTCTTCCAGACATTAATGAATGTATCTCAATGCCGTGCTTAAATGGAGGGCAATGCACCGATCACGTGAACAGGTACACGTGCACTTGTGCAGCAGGGTACACTGGAACCAACTGTGAGACAGGTCAGTTTGAGATGTCTCATTTTTTTTGTTGCTATTTTTAAAGGGGTCATAGGAGTTGACTGGCAGTAATTTCAGCGGTTACATTCACGAGTGCTAAGAGGCTTCTTACTTTCTGAGGCCCGCGAACACTGACAGAAATTTAATGTTCTGGCAATACAAAAAAAATAACTGTTTTGGGGTATCGACTAATTTAAAGTCAAAATTATGGCATGATGGCGTTTTGGCAAACACTTTAATTAACTAATCTGATACTGACGACCTTGTGTCATTCATAAAGTACGCAACATCAGAAAATGGTAAGATACGCTTAACTAAATATTCAAATCAAATAGAAAAAAAAATCTCGCTGTGCTATTGGTTAATTTAAGTGTTTTCTATTGGGTCGTTACAGACATAAACGAGTGCGCGTCGTCGCCGTGTCAGAACGCGTCACCCTGCACGGACGGCGTTAATGCCTACACGTGCACGTGTGTGGCTGGCTTCACGGGAACGAACTGCGAAACAAGTACCTGACATTTCCTATGTTATTTCAGTTGTATTATCTCACCATATCGCCCGTGTAATAAATACATTAATGTATTAAAGAGTTAAAAATGTTGAATTATTTAAAATTGGAGCTCATTTAAATTGTTGAACACAGTTAAAACTAGAAGGTGGCATAAGTACATTCTCTTTATAATAAAAACCTTCCGAATTGGCAAAATTCTTTAATACAATGAAGTTTCTACCAAATAATTTCATAATGAAAACTAAAATTTCGAAGAAACCTATGGTCACTAATCAGAGGTTCGCTCAGTGAAGTGTTGACTAACAGAGGTTCTGCTGTAATTTCTGTTACCAGTAATAATTTAGTGTAACAGCGTCTCAAGATGGACCTCCCATAGATCAGTGATAGTTTTGCACCTTGCTCAATTTGCCTTAGACATTCATTTATCCTTCAGATTTATTTTTATCTGGTAAAAATCCTGATTTTCAACCCAGTATCTCAGAGTTTCACTTTCGGTTTCGCGCGAGAAAAACTAGTATAAATGTATTTAATTTATTAAACAGTGGAATATTGAAAAAAGTGTATTCTGTTTATTCCAGACACAGATGAATGCGTTTCTATGCCGTGTCAAAATGGCGCCACGTGCAATGACGTCACGGACGGCTACACGTGTCTGTGTGCATCAGGATTTACAGGATCACTGTGCGAAACAGGTCATAAGGCCACACTCGTCTCACCATATACGTGTCACACTATACTTGTCACATAATACACGTGTCACAATACACGTGTCACACAATACATGTCACAACACACGTGTCACAATACACGTGTCTCACAATAGATGTGTCACACAAAACGCGCGCCATATCAGTTCATTAGACACGTTAATTTTTTTAAATGAATGGCAAAATGCTGTGTATTTTTTAACGAAATCTTGGGAAAGAGTTTGTTCTTTTCATCTGACTTGAGTAAAACAATTTCGCGCTTGCCCGTGTAAATATCTTAAAGCCCTGCCTGTTTCTTTTTAATATGAAAAAAAATAGATGACCAGTAATACATATAATCAGTTTACATTTGTTTGAAATAAAATACATTAAAGTTAATGAAAATCAATATTTATCTCAACTAGTAATCAGTCATTGAGTAATTGCTCAGAGAGTTTTGAGGTGCTAAATGACAAAGCGAAACTATACAAAATACTATTCGTTCCTGTGTATGTGCACTGGCAGCCATGAAATAAACTAGTTTATTCACATTAACTGATGTGTGACAAGCCACACCAATAGCCACTAACCCAAGGTGACCTTTTATCCGCGCTCTGCTTGCCTTACTGCACAGATCTTGACGAGTGTGCCTCGGATCCCTGCCTTAACGGCGGCACGTGTACTGATGGTATCGGGGTCTTCTTCTGCGAATGCACCGTCATGTTCACCGGGCAGCGGTGCGAAACAGGTACAGTGATTATTTTGTGTTCATTCTCTTTCTGGCGGTTTGTTTACAGTGTAGAACATTTGATGATGCGCTTGGATGTGGTGATAAACTTTAGTTTATTTTGTGACATTTTGTTTACACTGGAGAAGACGGTATGACGTGCATGGAGTAGGATTTTACTCGCTTTGTTCATATTGTAGAGGACGGCATCACGTGACTGGATGTGGGAATTTGCTCCTTTTGTTTACATCGTAGAGGACGATATCACGTGCCTTGATGTGCGATTTCATATATTGTGTTTAAATTACAGAGGACGACATCACGTGCCTGTATGTGCGATTTCATTCATTTTGTTTACATTACAGAGAACGACATCACGTAGCTGGATGTGCGATTTCATTCATTTTGTTTACATTACAGAGGATGGCATCACGTGCCTTGACGTGGGTTGCTGCTCTGGGCAGGACAACACATGTAGCGGCACGGCGCCTTTCACCAACCAGCCTTGCTTCTGTGATGTCGCCTGTCTCACGTACGGAGACTGCTGCGAAGACTTCCCATATTGCATCAGTAAAATCTTTATTACATTTTGGAAGTTTTCTTTGTGCTCTCCTTCAGATTTAACTCTCATATTTCAGGTTACTTATTTTAATGTAAAACAACATCACATGACTTGGAATAACAATAAGAACAATAATAATAATTATTCTAATGCGCGGAAGGAGTGTTATTGATGGAATGACAGGGTCATGTTTCCTGTGTGACGTATTAGGCGTGACGTATTGCGTATGAGGTATTGCACGCGGCGTATTGGGTGTGACATGGTCATGTGACGTATGGCGTGAGACGTATTGCGCACGACGTATTTCGTGTTACGTATTGCGTGCAACGTGTTCCACGCCACACGGTGTTTTTATTGCGTGTTACGTATTGTATGTGACGTGTTCACGTGACGTATGGCGTGAGACGTATTGCGCGCGACGTATTTCGTGTTATGTATTGCATGCAACGTGTTTCACGCAACATTGCGTGTTACGCGGGGGACGTATTGCGTATGAGGTATTGCGTGTTGCTTATTGCAATAATAATAGCAATAACAATAATCAGAAGAATTATTATTGATCAAATGATCGTTTACGTGAGAGGGTCAAGTTTTGTATGTGACGTATGTCTCGTGACGTAGTGCATGTGACATATTGCGCATGATGTATTGGGTGCCGTGTTCCACGTGACGTATTTCATGTGACGTAATGCGTATGACGTATTGTGGCACGTATTGCCTGTTACGTTTTTGCGCGATATTTTGCATTGAAATAGTGCGTGTGGCGTTTTCCACGTAACATATTACGTGTGACGTATTGCGCATGACAAATTGCGTGTTACGTATTGCATGTAACGTATTCAATGTTATATGTTGGGCGGGACGTATTGCGAGTGGCGTGTTGTTTGCAACGCATTGTGAGTGACGTACTGTGTGTGACGTATTGCATCTGACGCATTCCGTTCGACGAATTCCGCGTTACGTATTGTGTAGGACATACCGCGCGTGACGTAATGCACGTGACGTACTGCGTGTTACATATTGCGCGTGACGTATTGCATGTGACGTGTTCACTTGACGTATGGCGTGAGACAACTTATTCCGTAACTTATGTATTGTGTGGGACGTACTTCGTATGACGTATTGCATGGAACGTATTGAGTATGTGGCTCATTCCGCGTGACGTATCGCATATGACTCAGTGCATTTGACATATTACGAGTGACGTGTTCACCTGACGTATGGCGTGAGACATTGCGCGCGACGTATTCCGTGTTAAGTATTGCATCAACGTGTTTCACGCAACAATACGTGTTATATATTGTGTGGGACGTATTGCGTATGACGTATTGCGTGTTGCTTATTGCAACTGACCTGTCCCGCGAAATAATAATAATAGTAATGCAATATCAATAATAATACTCAGAAGGATTATTATTATCCTCCGTGAAATGGAGGGATATAGGTTTGAGCTTGTCCGTCTGTCCGTCTGTCCCACTTGATGGTAAGTACCTTGTGGAGTCCATTTCTATATTAAGAATCCTGTAAGAGCTATTATTTTTCATATATGCAATCTTTATTGTATCTAGATGTGCAACGTCAAGGTTTCAGTTTGATCGATCAAAAATTGTCAAAAGTACAGCCCTCCGAAAATTGCCGAAATTGACGCTTTCGAGGGTACCTTGTAGAGTCCACTACTCCATTAAGGAATCATGTAAGAGCTATTATTCTTTCATATATGCAATCTTTAGTGTATCTGGATATGCAACATCAAGGATTCAGTTTGATCGATCAACAAGTGTCAATATTACAGCAATAAAACTTGTTTATGGATGGTGGTTTCGAATCTGTCAAGGAAACTTAATTAAATGCGTATAGTTATTACAGTAGACCCCACTTATCTCGAACTCGGATATCTCGAACTCCCGCTTATCTCGAACAAATCTCTCGGTCCCGACGTTTTTTCCTTATATAAGTCTTATAATCCTCGCTTATCTCGAACTATTTTTATCTCGAACACATTTTGACCCCCCAAAATTTCAAATTTTGTCTCAGACCCACAGTTTGCATTCATGATTATTGTTCAAAAACATCATAGGACATCAATGGAAAGTAAGCCCTTTCATGCTTGTTATGATCATGAATTGGCGTTCACAATGTAGCACCATTGACTCCGGTTGAGATGAACACAGTTGAGAACTTGTCAAACCTATTGTGTCTTTAATACCATAGATCAGTAGGTTGTTAGACGATACAAGTCATGACTTAAGAACATCAATGGAACTTATGCCCTTTCAACTTAATCCGGCTAATTGGTCAAATCAACGATGATGGCATTATGGACTCTGGTCTGCTGGGTAGCGTTGATTAGTTGTCAAACTGAATTGCAATTGGAACATTACCCCTTCCCTTTCATGTGTATCAGATGAAAGATGAGGTCTTGTGCAAAAATCGCTTTGTAGGGCTTGACTTTTTGAATTTATATCATCCGAATTGAGTATAAATAACCACTGGCTTCAGCGTTTCATTATCACTTTAAACAATCGTTTATGGTTACTAATTGATTTGAGATAAAGTTCTGAAAATGGATGAACGGAAAGGTGTGAAACGTAAATTAGACGTTAAATCAATGGATATTAAATACAGAGCAGTGATGGAAGTAGAACGAGGACTTAAATCAAAAGCTAAAATTGCTGAAGAGTTTGGTGTAAAAAGAAACACTCTTTCAACCTGGATAAAAAATAAACAGACTATTATTGATGGTTATCGTAGTGGTTCGTTCAATGTGGATAGAAAGAAAATGCGTCATGCTCAGTTTGAGGATATAGAAGATGATCTTTACAAGTGGTTTGTTAATGCACGTTCCCACAATGTGCCCGTTAGTGGACCTCTGTTACAAGCACAAGCTGAAATTATAGCCAAGAAACTAGGATACAATGATTTCAAGTTCTTAAATAAGAATTCGTTTCATTTTTTGTTCATATAAATTAAAAAGTTTGAATTTCTAGTCCTTTTAAACAAATAAGTACATTATATGTCTATATTTATGCTCGAGCTCGAGACCCTCGGATATCTCGAACTTCGGTTATCTCGAACAAATCTCCACGGTCCCGACCTGTTCGAGATAAGCGGGGTCTACTGTAATTTATTGTGACAATGTGACAATGCATTTCACGGGGGATCTGACAGCATCTAGTTGATAGAATAATCGCTAACGTGAGAGGGTCAAGTTTTGTATGTGACGTATTTCTGGTGACACAGTGTATGTGACGTATTCCGTGTGACGTATAGCGCGTGACGCATTGCACATGATGTATTGCGTGTCGTGTTCACTGACGTATTTCATGTGACGTAATGCGTATGACGTATTGTGTTTGACGTATTGTGCGGCACGTATTGTCTGTTACGTTTTGCGCGGGATAATTTGCTTTGATATAGTGCGTATTACGTGTGATGTATTGCGCATGATATATTGCGTGTTACGCACTGCATATTGTATATTGGGTGAAACGTATTGCGAGTGGCTGTGAGTGACGTACTGTGTGTGACGTATGGCATCTGACGCATTCCATGGGACATATTCCACGCGACGTATTGCGTGTGACGTATTGTGCAAGACATACCGCGCGTGACGTAATGCATGTGATGTAGTTGGTGTCACGTACTAAGCGGGATAATAATAATAATAATAATAATAATAATAATAATAATAATAATAGGAAGGCATATTATCGATAGAATGATTGTTTACGTGACAGGGTCACGTTTGTGTGTGACCTTTTTCTTGTGAGTAATTGCGTTCGTATTGCGTTTGACATATTACATGTAAAGCATTGTATTGTATGCAGGCGTATTGCGTGGGGCGAATTGGGCATGACGTATTGCGTGAGACATATTGTGAGTGACTTACTGTATGTGACGTATTGCATCTGACACATTGCGTGTTACGAATTCTATGTGACGTATTGCGTGTGACGTATTCCACGTGACGTATTGCGTGTTACGCATTACGCGTTACGTGTTGCGTATAACGTATTGCGTGTTACGAATTCTATATGACGTATTGCGTGTGACGTATTCCACGTGACGTATTGCGTGTTACGCATTGCGCGTTACGTGTTGCGTGTGACGTATTGCGTGTTACGTATTGTATGTGACGTATTGCGTGTGACATTTTCCAGGTGAGTATTGCGTATTACGTGTTTCCTCGTCACGTATTACGTGTTACGTATTGGACGTTACGCATTGATCGTGACGTATTGCGTGTGATTTATTATCCTCCGTGTAACGGAGGGATATAGTTTCCAGCTTGTCTGTCTGTCCGTCCCTCTGTCCGTTCGCTGTAGTATACTATCTTTTTTCAAGGCTGTTTCTCGAAAATTATTCATGCTAATGCTTTTTCGTTTTACATGCGGTTAATATGTATATTAAAGGTGTGCAACGTCGTAGTTTTGCTCGATTTGAAAAGAAATTGTCGAAGTGATAGTATTTTGAAAATAGATAAAAATTTAGTTGCAATGTGCAAAGATGTCATATTTTGTCCGGGCCGTTATTCCAAAACTTTCATTTTAATGCTTTTTCGTTTTGCATGCGGTTAATACGTATATTGGAGGTGTGCAACGTCGTATTTTCGATTTGGTGAAAAATTGTCAAAAGGACAGTATTTTGAAAATAGGTAAAAATTTAGTTCGATTGTACAAAGATGTGACATATTGTCCAGGCCGTAACCCCAAAACTATTCATGCTAATGTTTTTAGACCCCAACCGGCGAGCCCGAGGGGTCTATAGGATTGCCCTCTGTCCTGCCGTCCGTCCGTCCGTCTGTCTGTGTGTCACACTTTGGATGCTGTTTTGTTTCCACGCAAGTTCTCCCAAACTGTTTACCCTAGGCATATGCAACCTTGCATGGTGAAAATATATATATTGAAGTGGTGCAAAGTCGTATTATTTTTCAAATTGGTAAAAAATTGCCAAAATGGCGACTTGTCAAAAATTGTGATCTCTTGAGATAACTGTAATGTAAGACTTGGGTGCTTTCCACGCGAGTTCTCCGAAACTGTTTACCCTAGGCATATGCACCTTGCACAGTGAAAATATCTATATTGAAGTTGTGCAACGTCGTGTTATCTTTCAAATCGGCCAAAAGTGCCGAAATGGCGACTTGTCAAAATTGTGATCTCTTGAGATAACTGCAATGCAAGACTTGGGTGCTTTCCACGCGAGTTCTCCGAAATTATTAATCCTAGGCATGTGCAACCTTGCAGAGTGAAAATATGTATATTGAAGTTGTGCAACGTCGTGTTATTTTCCAAATGGGCCAAAAATTGCCAAAATGGCGACTTGTCAAAATTGTGATTTTTTTTTTTCAGATAACTGCAATGTAAAACGTGGGTGCTTTCCACACGAGTTCTCCGAAACTATTTACCCTAGGCATATGCAACCTTGTACAGTGACAATACATGTATTGAAGTTGTGCAACGTCGTGTTAATTTTCAAATTGGTCAAAAATTGCCAAAATAACCACTTGTCAAAAATTGTAATTTTTTGATAACTGTAGTGTAAGACTTGGGTGCTTTTGTACGAGAGTTCGTCGAAAGAGAGTGGCAAATGCTTCAGTAGCTAATATGATAATCTGTTGAGCTTCTGTCACAAAGACGCAACGAACACGGTACTGTTTCACTGTTCTGTCTTCTCTATCAGTTCAAGTAATGTTTTTTTCCTTCCAATCATTGCTATCAGTTCCTGATTCCTATATTCCAGTGATTATTATCGTTTAGTCAATCACAATGTTCGGTTGGGGTCTGCGCCCTCGACGATGACGTGTTGGTTTTGCATGCGGTTAATACGTATATTGGAGGTGTGCAACATAGTATTTTCGTTCGATTCGATGAAAAATTGTCTAAATGACAGTATTTAGAAAAATGTAACTTTTTGTCCAGGCCGCATCGCCAAAACGGTTCATGCTGATGCTTTTTGGTTTTGCATGCGGTTAATACGTATAATGAAGGTGTGCAGCGTCGTCTTATTTTTCAAATCGACCAACAATTGTTAGGCAATGCAGGGTTTTCAATTTCAATGAATTTACTAACATCCAGTGACATTATGTGTTACACGGGGGATCCTGCCTCACTGAAGCTCTAATTGTGTGTGACGTATTGCATCTGATGCATTGCATGTAACATATTTGACGGCGTATTGCTGGTGACGTATTGCATGTGACGTATTGTATGGGAAATATTGCGTGTGACGTGTCCCACTTGACGTGTGACGTGTTACGTATTTCGCTCGACGTATTTTAGTGTTACGCAGTGCTCGTGACGTATTGCATATGACGTACTTCGTGTCACGTATTGTATGTGACGTATTGCGTTTTACGTATTGTATTTGACGTATTGTGTGTGACGTATTCCACGTGACGTATTGCCTGTTACGTATTTCGCTTGACGTATTGCGTATGACGTGTCTACGTGACGTATTGCGTGTTACGTATTTCGCTTGACGTATTGTAGTGTTACGCATTGCTCGTGACGTATTGCATGTGACGTACTGCGTGTTACGTATTGTATGTGACGTATTGCGTGTGACGTGTTCCACGTAACGTATTGCGTGTTACGTGTTTCGCTTGACGTATTGTGATGTATCGCAGGACGTATTGGATATTCCATGTGACGTATATTGGTGGTTTATTGTACACGAGCTGTGTTGCAGATGAGTGCGAGTCTGACCCGTGTCAGTATGGCGGCACGTGTCAAGAAGGAGACTTGTCGTACACGTGTCTGTGCCCACCTGGCACGACTGGCAGTAACTGTGAAATAAGTGAGTATTCCGTGACATTGTTTGTGATAAGTTTCTTCGATACCATTGTAATTTCTGGAGTTTGACAGTAGGTGCTTGCACGGAGCATCGTTATCCATTTTCAATCTATTAGGCCTGGGTGTGAGGGTGTGGTCATGCCTGTGAATTCACTGATTTACATTTTTGATTTTGTAGAACAATAACACGGTCTGCAACTTTTTTTAGTCCCCCGCCGCCGCGTAGCGCGAAGCGGGGGACTATAGGATTCGTTTCCGTCCGTCCGTCCATCGACACTTTTTTGTTGGCGCTATATCTGCGTAACCACTGAACCGATTCAGTTGTTCTCTTGCACATGCAAAGACCATATAGTGGAGCTGTGCAACGAGGGGTTATTTTGAGATTTTCGAAAAAATTGGGAAAATGGGAACACTTTGAAAACTCAACACAATTGACCTATTCCATGGCTGTTTGTCGGCGCCATATCTCTGTAACCATTAAAGCGATTCAATTGTTCTCTTACACCTGCAAAGACTATATAATGGAGCTGTGCAACGAGGGGTTATTTTGAGATTTTCGCAGAAATTGGGAAAACAGCACAACTGACCTATTCAGTCAGTAGGTGTTAGGTCATATTTCCATAGCCATTGAAGTGATTCAATTGTTCTCTTCGCATAGAAAGATTATATAGTGGTTATGTGCAACGAGGGATTATTTTGAGATTTTCGTTAAAAAATGGTGAAGTAGGGGACCGTTAAAATTTCACCGTATTGATTTATGCAATGGCTGCTTGTCGGCCGTAACTGTTCAAACTGATTGCACGCTTGCGGGGGACTTAGACAGAACCTTTGAACGACTGAAAACCAGCAATTAATTTCTTTAAGAAATTGAGGAACTCCAGTTAAACATTCTATGTATATTCCTTAAACGCAGTTTCTTTTCGCAAGCGTTTCTTTTTCCTGGTGTGGAATTTTGAGGGAAAACAATTTGAGTTCACCCTCCATACCTCTCCCCCCTTCCCCACCCTTCCTCCAAAAAAAAAAAAAAAAAAAAAAAAAAAAAAAAAAGTCGTTTTGTGTCGTCATTGTTTATATAAAGATATCGAGGACTGTCGGTTCCACATGTGTGTAAATGGCGCCACGTGCGTGGACGGCGTGAACAGCTACACGTGTCGCTGTGCGCCAGGCTACACTGGCACCTTTTGCGAAACAGGTAGGAACAGTTATTTGTAAAGCGATCACAAGACAAAAGTAAGAATTCTCACATTCAGAAGTTTAATATCTGATTTTTTAATTAAAAAAAAAACTATTGATTGTTCTTTTCGCAAATTTTCAATTTAATTCCATCAACGATTGAACAGGATATAGACTCTACATGTATGGCACTGCTAGAGATGTTCTTGTGCGATTAAATTTATTGAAATGTTCTAAGAGTAAGAAATCCTTTTTATCTTTCAGAGTTTTACGGTATTATGTTACAAATAAAATTCACAGGGTTTTAATAATCAAAGCCGTAAAAAATGTTTCCCTGGTGCGTAATGTTTTTTTATGTAATTATTTGTTTATTATGTCATTTTATTTTTTTTTCTTTCTGCAGAAAGTCCTACGTGTGCTTCAAACCCATGTCAATATTCGGGAACGTGCACGGAAGTCATGAACGGCTTTACGTGCGCATGCGTACCAGGCTTCACGGGTTCACAGTGCGAGATAGGTAAATGTTTGGGAACCATCTATAAGGCACGCACGTGCTGAGTTGTTGATAGCGGGGTGGAGGGTACGGGGGGTGGGTGTTGCATGGCTTTCCGTATGTTTTAACTTTCAGTGAATGGGTGCACCTTACCAATCCGAGAAATTTTAAGTATGTTCGTGAAAGATGGCACCTCATTATTACCTGTTTTTACATAGGGATGTGGTTTGAGAGAGGGTAGAAATTAGTGTCGCATATTTTTTTACTAGGGTATCTAGAACGAGGCACAGTATTAATTAGAATTTGCGTGTTGTCACTCTGGGAGGTAGCGATGGATAAGTTTGAAGTATTAAAATTCAAAATTTAAGTTCAAAATCTTTTAAAAATTTGTAAATTGTTTTCAAAAATTTGCAATCTTTTTTTCAAAAGATGATTTTTAAAATGATAGGATTTGTAGCATATTTGAAACTTTTTTTTTCAGACATCAATGAGTGTACTTCCGGGCCTTGCATGAATAGTGGCACGTGCGTGGATCTTGTCAACGGCTACACGTGCACGTGTCGCCCGGGCTACACTGGGATAGACTGCAGCACAGGTGCGATGTTTACTTTTATTCCGGTTGAGACGGGAAGAACTGATGGGGGGGGGGGGGCTGTGGGGAATATGTGGACTATGCACACTGCTCTGGTTAATTTATATATTTTGGATGCACTTAAGTTTATTTGCACAAATAATATTTTCCTGAAATAAACTGACATCTAACTCTACCTTTTTTTGGCTGTTTTTTAATCTGTTTCAGAGATAGACGAATGCGTGTCAAACCCGTGTCAAAACACAGCCACGTGCACTGATCTGGTGAACGGATACACGTGTGGCTGCACCCCAGGATTCACCGGGCTAACATGTGACATAGGTTGAATATGTTTTTTTTTTTCACCAATTTTTACAGTAGTCGTTTTGCAGAAGATAATAATTTGCAGTTTCGTTCTCTTTATAAAGGTAGCCTAACAAACGTACTTCAAAACAAAAGCTCGTGTCTAGCGATTACGATTTGGTCGTATTGCGGCCGCACGTCGAGGCTTCGAGACTAGGATGGTTAAGAGAAGGGGGGGGGGGGGGGGGGGAGGAAGAGGGAGGAGAGAGGTGTTGTATTTTCCATAGAACGGAGGGTATCTTTTATTGCGCATGCGCATTGGTCATGGGTTAACCACTTCTGATATCCAGGTTTCACCTTAGAAACTATACATAAAGTACGTGTGCAAAATGTGTGATGTCAGCCATTGGTGATAACATTAGCGTACGCCCAGCCCAGAACACCCCTTCCCCCTTCCCCTCACCCTCTCCTACATTTCCATGCGTGCGTCGTTTATGGATGGCTCCTGACGTCTGTGCAGTTCTGAAGCAGTTTGCATGACAAGGATTGCCGGATGTTGGTATTTTTTTCGCAGAGATCGACGAGTGCGCCTCGTCGCCTTGTTCCTTCGGAGTGTGCATCGATCTCGTTAATGGCTTTGCCTGCACCTGCGGCCCTGGTTTTACCGGCCTGCGCTGTGAAACAGGTACGGGTGCTATTTTGGGGGGTGGGGATAGGGAGGGGGGTAGTTGAAGAGCGCGATACGATAAGAAGAGAAATAGCGTAACGCCGACGAGATGGATAGAAGATTTTTTTATAATAAATAAAATTAAATAGAATTAATTATATTAATTTTTTTCTGTCATGCTCTTGGATAATTTATTTAATAGCCAATGTTGCTCTCAAAATTAGGAAGCTCGTTAAGACTTTTCCCTAAGTATAAAAGCAGTATAACATTTTCAGAAATAAACGAGTGTGCCTCGCTTCCATGCCTGAACGGAGCCACGTGTGTGGACCTGGTTGATCGGTATCTGTGCACGTGTGCCCCGGGCTTTGCCGGAGTCAGCTGCCAGACAGGTACCGACTGCGCCACTTGAAGCACATGTATAACGGGCGGCTTGTATTTTGTCGTTCTTCGATAACTGATTTATCTCTGTCCCTTTTTCTCTCTCTCTCTCTCTCTCTCTCTCTCTCTCTCTCTCTCTTTCTCTCTCTCTCTCTCTCTCTCTCTCTCTCCCTCTCTCCCTCTCTCTCTCTCTCTCTCTCTCTCCCTCCCTCTCTCCCTCTCTCTCTCTCTCTCTCTCTCTCTCTCTCTCTCTGCCGAAACTATCAGTGTCTAGCTGTGACGTATTTGATTTGATCTTCTTATCTTATGAGCAGTTCTAGCTTCAAGTATTGAACGGTCACTAAATAACGTTACTTGTAATTATGCTGTGCTGATGTCATGCGTATTTCTGCCCGCTGGCAGACATAGACGAATGCGCGTCCAACCCGTGCGAGCATACAGCCACGTGCACGGATCGCGTGAACGGATACACGTGTGGCTGTACCCCGGGGTTCACGGGACAAGACTGCGCTATGGGTGCGTCTGTTTGAAACATTGAATTTAGAAAAAATAAATTCTGTAGAAGCGGTTTCAGTATAGTAAAGATGTGCTTGAAAATTCATCTGGAGAAGAGTAAGATCAACAGAGGTTGTCAGTCAGTGGTGTTTCACATCATAGTATCAATACAAAATTAAAAAAAAGATGAAAATAGAACATTCGTTGGAAACTACATGCCTTTTGTTACGCCCTCTCCACCCCCCCCCCTGCCCTTTTAAGTGTCGCCCACCACAACTGTCCTCCCTTATATGAAAGTTCTGCTGTAATAACATGTAAAGATTATGAGTGGGTGAAGAAAGGAAAAAAGAATGACAGAAAGGGAGAGAGGGAGAGAGAAAGAGGAGAGTGAGAAGAGAGAGGGGGAGAGAGAGAGGGAGAGAGAGAGAGAAAAGAAAAAATATTGTATTTTAGTTCTCGTTACGTCATTAAGCAGTAAAAAAGTGTAAAATCTGGCAATGCGTATATTTTTTTTGTAGAAATAGACGAGTGTGCGTCGAGTCCGTGCGAGAACTCTGGCGTGTGCATGGACTTGGTGAATGCCTACATGTGCACGTGTGTGCCTGGATTCACGGGGGCCCAGTGCCAGACAGGTCTGAGCTGTCTTTCTCCCTGTGAAAATAATCCCTCAAGCGGCGTGAGGTTTACCTGTCGTTTAGGGCAGTAGAATGTTCATCCGCAGCAATAAACACTGACCTATCAGTGCTACTGCTTTTAAACATTAAAACATTGAAAATAAAATGAGAAAATAATTAAATATTTCTGACAGGAACAGGCAGTTTTATTGGGAAGTCGGAAAATTTATAAGTTTCAATGTTCCAATGTTTCTTTTAAAATTGTAGATGTGGACGAGTGTTCTTTGATGCCGTGTCAGAATGGAGCGAGTTGCACAGATTTTGTGAACAGCTACTCGTGTGCTTGCCAGGCCGGGTACACGGGCACTAACTGCGAGACAGGTAAAGTCCCAGACAGGTAAGGTCTGGGTACACGGGCACTAACTGCGAGACAGGTAAAGTCCGAGACAGGTAAGGTCTGGGTACACGGGCACTAACTGCGAGACAGGTAAAGTCCGAGACATGTAAGGTCTGGCTAGACGGGTCTAACTGCGAGACAGGTTAGGCCGGGTACACGGACACTAACTGTGAGACAGGTAAGATCAAGGTACAAAGGCACTAACTGTGCTACAGGTAAGGACCAGGTACACGGACACTAACTGTGAGACAGGTAAGGTCCAGCTACGCGATCAGTAACTGCGAGACGTAAAGTCCGGGTACACGGACAGTAACTGCGAGACAGGTTAGGTTCGGGTTCACAGGCACTAACTGTGAGACAGGTTAGGTCCGGGTACACGGGCATTGACTGCGACGCAGGTAAGGTCCGGGTACACAGGCACTAACTGCGAGACGGATATTGTTTGGGTACCCAGGCACTAACTGTGAGATAGGTAATGTCCGGGACAAAGGCACTAACTGCGAGACAGGTAAGGTGCGAGTACACAGGCACTAAGGTGCGAGTACACGGTCTTAGGTGCGGATATATTCAAAATCTTCCTTGCTTTAAATAAAAATGAAGAAAGGGGTAAAAAAGTTGTTTAATAGTAAGTATCTGCACCATGCGGGTATTGCTGCAGTATATTGCTGCATTTTTGCGGCCCCTGCAGCAGTACATTGCAGCACGTGATGTTCACGTGTATGCCTACATTTTGCAGACCTGGATGACTGCTCCGGTGTCACGTGCTTCAGCGGCGGGACGTGCCTGGATCGGGTCAACGCCTTCCAGTGCCTCTGCTCCACGGGATTCACGGGGGAACTCTGTCAAATAAGTCAGTTTTATGTTTATTTGTACACCTAAAAACCTGTTGAAATTTATAGTTAGTTGTATTTCATGATTACCAGTAGGCATTCGAAGGCAATAGCAGTATTTTTTGCACAGCCGTATAGTCGTATTTCCCACAAACGTTTTTCAAGCTCGTGCACCAGTGCTACAGGTACCGGAGGGTTTTTCTGGTTTTACAACTTATAAGTACTCTGGCAGCTGTAGAGCGAGGTATACAATTGCTCAGTGGTCTGTAGTTGATTTATTCCCCACAGGGGGAATATATGCGGTCGACCGCGTGTCGGTCTGTCGGTCTGTCGGTCTGTCATCAAGAGCTTGTTAACACGATAACTTAAAAACTCCGCAAGTATTTTCATGAAAAGTGGTATGTAGCTTCTATGGGAACAAACACAGATCGGTATTGGAAATGGGCCAGGTTCATCCAAGGAAAATGGACCAGCTGGACTTAAAAAATTTCAGCTCTTGATTGGCTATTGATGGCCGTGTTTAACTGATGGCGGGGGGCCTGTGGGAAATATGTGGGCTGTGCACACTGCTCTAGTTTTGATCATGTGCACACATAGGGATCGAGGGGTTGAAATGTTTCTGATACTACTTGAATATTACAGATACGGATGACTGCCTAGGGGCTGTCTGCCTGAACGGGGCCACTTGTGTGGACGGTGTCTCTTCCTACACCTGCCTCTGCCCGCCGGGTAAAACCGGAATTGCGTGTGAAATAGGTAATACGGGATTAATTTTTTTATTTTTGACAGATTTTATTTATGTTTGCATGTATTTTAAAAATGAAATAATTTCGGTGTACCCATCAGTTCTGTTTACCTGATAATCGGTTATGAAGAAATCGGGTTCTAATCTGGCCCGGGGTCGGAAGCAAGGCAATGAGTTTCGCTCTGATGCCCTGAGCTAAGCGGGTTAGAGCACCTAATGTGGGATCAACAATTATCACCCATTGACTGTGTTTGCCGTCCCCAATGAAAAATCAGTATTGATTCATGGGAATGTTTTGAAATGTGAGCTTTAAATTAAAGCAAGATTTAAGTTGCATTCACTAATGTTCCAGTTGTTTAAATTGCTGACAGTAACGAAAAACAGGATTGTTGTATATTACGTGATGTGTGACGTCATTTGCAGATATCAACGAGTGCGAGTCTGCGCCATGTTTAAACGATGGCACGTGCATGAATTTGGATAATGCATTTACGTGCATCTGCGTGCCTGGATATCAAGGGTCGCGCTGTGAGATAAGTAAGAAGAGTTTTTAAACACGTTTAAAAGATTTAAAAAAATACAACTAAAATTTTGTTTTTACAATGAAATAAAATAAATAATAATTATAATTACGTTTTAAAAATGTATTTATCATTATATTGAGTTTAGACGTCAATGAATGTGCGTCTTTGCCATGCCGGAACGGCGCCAGTTGCGTGGACGAGGTGAATCGATATTCATGCCAGTGTTCACTAGGCTTCATAGGAACGAATTGTGATACTGGTAAGATGAAATTGTTATTAATTTAATCTAAAGGTTCGATTTTCTGATCAGTATATGGAAGTCTTTTTCAATTGCTCTGATTTTGCAAGAGATTAACAGATTGCCAATTAACTAAAATATCACGTAAAGCCCGACACTTTTAGACTTTGCATTTGACGCACACTAGCTTATTTAATAAAAAATACCTTAATTTTAAATGAAATATTTTGTTGCTGTATAAAAGAGCTAAACCATACAATGGAAATGACATGGACAACCGGCTGTTTTTAATTTCTGTTTAATTTTTTAATTACCAGGAATGACACAATATGACCTGCAACAGGTTGGCGGTGTCGTTAAACCAATCAAATAACTAACTAACTTAATTTTTTAAGATTATTAAATTTTTGTGCACAAAATGTACAACGCACCAAAAAGATGTATTGGGGACGTTATGATGTTTGGGGTGCGTTGTGATGTTTTTTTTTTTTTTACATTTATGGGTACGTTATGATGGTTTTTGAGTACATTTTGATGGTTTGGGGCCATTATGAAATGCGAGTTGTAGTGATTCTTGAAAAACAATTATCAGTTTAAACAATAAAATACGGATACTTTTTGGATTGTTTAGAAGATGTTGCCAATGGCAACCCAAGTAATTTGTCATTCTTTAAAATGACCATTTGGACAAGACAAAAAAAAAAAAAAACAAATAAAAAGAAATAAACACAAAGGATGCTACTGAAGTAGTGCTTTGATTTAGGCTGAATATTAACCGGTTACTAGACGAATTGCCCTCAAAACAATTTTGCCCCACCTTTTTTGCCATATTGCCGTCAAAACCATAGTCATAGTAGCCCTCAGACAGATTGTTTTGTCTTATGAAAGTATGCAACATTGCCTACTTCTTCTCTAAAAATGTGAAATTGGTGTGTAAATATATCGGTCAAAACAAGAAAAATAAAATAAAGCAAAATCATAAGCGCAAATGCCAGTAAAACTCAAAATATATAGTAAACGAAAAATGGTGTGTACACAGTCAATCTGATTTACTTACCTCAATGAATAATAAATAATAATAAACAGCAATAAAATAAAAATAAACAGCAAAAAACTTAAAGAATTCAAATTATACAAATAAAGTGGAAAGAAATGAAAAATGGTGTGTATGTGGACAGGTCTGAGAGTGGCCTAAAAAAGTTAGGCAGTATGGAAATTGCTTGAAGCAGTGTGGTGTGTTCTGAATTGAGGCAATACGGTTTTGAGGACAGTTGGTCCTGATACCGTATTAACCCATTCGATTTTTAAGAAATTTTATTATCATTCGAGTAAAAAAAAAAAATGTTTCAGCGGTGAATAATTGCCAGAATGTGGTGTGTTTCAACGGCGGCACGTGCGTAGACACGGGCATGGGCTTTGAGTGCAGCTGTCCAACGGGATTCACCGGCGACTATTGCCTCACCAGTACGTTGCTGATGTCGAAATATTCATCATCATGGCTAAAATGATTAAAATATTTTTTGATTGATGAGCTGCAAAACAATTAAATTCTCAGTTCTAGCTCAGTCACAAATACAAACAAACAAACAGAGAGATAGAGAGAGAGAGAGAGAGAGAGAGAGAGAGAGACGCTTGTTTTAAGAAGTGCAGTTGCGTGAAAATAATTTACATGGAGTTAAGTATCTTTTACTTGAGATAGATAAATAAACAAAAAAATAAAGGAGTCGGGATGGGAAACGGCTGGTCAAGATATGATAACGTGGTCAAGATATGATAACGATGCGATGAACTGAAAAATTTGGGGGTGAGTGCCGATGGTATTTTAATAAGCTGTGATCCGCAGATATGAATGATTGCTTAAGCCAGCCGTGTGTGAACGGCGCCTGTATCGATGGAGTCAGCAGCTATTCCTGCCTGTGTGACCCCGGATTCACCGGATCCCGATGCCAAATAGGTACCGCTAATCTACAATCCTTGAAAATCGCCTTTCTCACGATTTCCTGCTTAGATATTTGTATTTTCAAAACAAAGGCGAAGCTTGAGATATCCGGAAATAAAAAGATGTTGGCGGAACTGTCCAAAACTTGGATATTCACAAGTCCGTAGGCTTTGACATGCGTTTGGTTGGATAAATTCTAACGATTCTATGCTGGTCACAATGTCCTCGAACAGTGTTGTTTCTTTTTTTTCCAGACATCAATGAATGTTCGGGCATAACTTGCTTGAACCAGGGGACGTGTTTGGATCAAATAAATGACTTCACGTGTGTCTGTAGTGCCGGATTCACTGGTCAGATCTGCCAAATTGGTAAGTGAAGCGTAGTGGAGAATCAAACGCTAATGTCATCCCAATATTATTGCTGTGACGTCATGGTGATTTCGGAATGAAATAAGAAACAGACCAGTTTGTGAGCTCGGTTTTGTAGTGGCTTGCGATCTGCGATTTTAGTACAGTTCAGGTACATTTGTACATAATATTTAAAACGAATACAAGAGAACTGGGCAGATCAACTGGGCCCAAGCAGAACCCAACCCGATAATTTAGAACCCGGCCTTGGTAGTAAATGTTAAGCTAGATATAAAATGTATTCATCTGTACACTTTTTTATAGATATAAACGAATGCGCCAGCATGCCGTGTCAAAATGGCGGCATTTGCTCGGATGACGTCAATGGGTACACGTGCACTTGTCAGCCCGACTTCACTGGGGCGTTGTGTCAGTTAAGTAAGTAGTCACCCCGCACTTGTTTAAAGGCTTTCTTCTTATAGTGCCAAAACCTGGGAGAAATTGTCAAATTCCTCTTCTTCCCTGATGGGTCAAAAAAGAAAAAGAAAACGCGCCAATCCTTAGCTCAAATACATATAAAAATCGAAAAATAGTTAGCTTATTCATTATTGCATACAGATAAATTATTATTTTTGTGTTCGCTTTTTATTGTCCTGGTAATACAGTTAAGTTCATCTAGATAATTTTATGATCAAATCTTGGATCAGATACTCTGGATATCGAGATGTTTTGTCTATTAACGGCGATTTTCCCGAACGACAATCCTTGTGTTATTTTTAGCGATAAATGACTGCGTGAATGTCGTGTGTGAGAACGGCGGCACGTGCATAGATGGCAGCATGAGCGCGCGGTGCCAGTGTACCAGCGGCTACATCGGCACTTTCTGCCAGTTTGGTAAGAAGAATTCAACATCTTTCTAAGGAACATGTATTAATATGGGAGCTGGACCTCCACAAGGAACGCACGCACGGACGTGGGAGTGCGGGGAGGGGGGGGGGGGGGCGAGGGGGATTTCAGGCCGTGCCCAAGCTTATGGTATAACCAATGAATGACGTCGCGAATTTTTTGCGTGGATGTTCTAATTTGGAGATGGAGAGGAGCATATAAACTCAGTTTATGGGACAATCTGACTACATGATTAAATGAAATGCACTGCAATATTCCAAAGAAACGATTTAAGTAAGGACTATGTAACACATTAAAAAGTATATATGTGAAGTACAGTAAAACCTCCGTTAGGGAACACCTCTCATTAAGGAACATCCTCCGTTTAAGGAACAGAAATTTTGGCCCCAGTTGGTATTATTTATACAAATTAAAACCTCTAAATAGGGAACAACCTCGATAGAAGGAACACTTTTCGCGGTCCCGAAGGTGTTCCTTATATGGAGGTTTTACTGTATTTTAGAAAGAGGTGAAGTTGTAAAACTTGTGTATTTGGCAGAGGCCAACGAGTGTTTCAGCATGCCGTGTCTGAACGGGGCCACGTGCCGGGATGTGCTGAATGGGTACACGTGCACTTGTGCCGCTGGCTTCACCGGCTTCAGATGTGAAATAGGTGAATTTAATCCTGCCGTACTTCAGTGTTGAGATGTATACTTTATCTTAACAAAAAAAAAAAAAAAATAGAAAAAAAGCGTCTTCACCAAGTTATTCCAAGGCAAATGGTAAGCAAATAGTGCTAAGAAAAGTTTAAATGATTAATTTTGTTTTTTGTTTTTTTTTTTTTTTGACAGATTTAATCGGTGACGTAATCTGGACTTTTTTAATGAGTTTTATAACAAAATATGATAAAAATAGTTGAAAATTGACGGCTGTGTTATTTATGTGTGGAAATGAGCAGACGTAGTGGAGTGCGCGTCCATGCCGTGTATGAACGGCGGGCAGTGCGCGGACGGCGTGAACGGCTACACGTGCATCTGCCCTGGTGGCTTCACCGGATCGCGCTGCCAGATAGGTGGGTCTTAAAAAATGCTGACAGCATTTGGAGCATGGTATATCCTCCCAGCCCCCAGCCCAATACTTCCACCCTCACTGGGAGTAAAACCCATGTTATTGAACACTCAGTTTCCTGAATTTGGAGCTCTGACTAGTGAATACCTCTGAGAATTTGTATATTTTATTATGTTCACCTGTCTTTAAGAAACACCTCTGTGCGATGATTAGTTTCGCCAGGTTTTACAGTAGAAACTTTGGACTAGGTTTTACAGTGGTAACTTTGGACTAGGTTTTACAGCAGTAACTTTGGACTAGGTTTTGCAGTGGTAACTTTGGACTGACCTCTGTTTCTCAGACGTGGATGACTGTGTCGGAGTCACGTGTCAAAACGGCGGCACGTGCGTGGACGAGAGGAACGGCTTCACGTGCGCATGCGTGGACGGCTTCCGCGGTCAATTTTGCGAGGACAGTAAGTGATCGCAAATGTCACGGCTGCGCAGAATTAAAAAAAAAAAGATCTGCATAGTAGATGTTCGTGGTTTGTGCTGCAATCCCGTGCTCTGCCAGTGGTGCAATAAGCTTCCCTACCTCAAGTTCTGTGAACTGAGAAAAATTATTAATTAAAATATCTCAATAAGTAAATAAATAAAAAAAAGAAAAATAATGAAAAGTAATAAAAAAAATAAGCAAACAATATAACATGATAAGAACGTTTAGTACCAAGTGGGCAACATGCCGTAAGCCTCTTTTTTCTCTGTGTCAAGTCTGGAGGATATTTCGTTTCTTCTTCGGCAGACCGGGACGATTGCTTGAATGCTGTTTGTTTGTTCGGGGCCACGTGTCGGGACGGATTAAACAGCTACACGTGTCAGTGCCGTTCTGGGTATTCCGGCTCCCATTGTGAAATAGGTAAAATATGACGCTTTCAGTTCAAGCGATAGTATAGCATTATATCTGAATTTCCCTTAATCTGGAGTGAAAAAAAATATAAAAGCTTAGCATGGAAATCCTTGTCAGTGCAGAGTAAACACAGTCTGCTAAATAAGTGTAGCTTTATAAAAAAAACCAGTGTCAAGATTTTAAAAAAGATTTAATAAGCTCTAGACAATCAGGTTTGACGGTTTTTTTTCCGTTTCTCTCCGAGCTTAGTGTGTATGTGAAAATGCTTTAATCACAACTTCAGCTAGGTACCATGTCACTGGACATTCTTGTTACAGAAATAGACGAGTGCAGAAGCGAGCCGTGCATGAACGGCGGCACGTGCGTGGATCTGGAGAACGCCTACAGCTGCAGCTGCGTCCCAGGCTATGCGGGATCCAGGTGTCAAACAGGTGAAAAAATATATAAAAACATGGGCGCCTACTGGCCTGATGTAAATCACACACCCATTTATGCACATAGTGGGCTTTTATCTCAGGCGAACTTTTGGTGATATTAGAAAAAATATTTTAAAAATGGCTAAAATGGTACCTCTTTAATATTGTTCAACTAATGCAATACACTTACGATGTTGTCTCTTAAATTGGTTCAAGAGACGGACGAGTGTGCGTCATTGCCGTGCCGAAATGGAGCGACGTGTGTGGACAGTCTGAACGGTTACTCTTGTGCGTGCGCCGCAGGCTTTGAGGGGACCAACTGTGACAAAGGTAATAAAATGTTTTATTAGTATGCCCCTATTTGAGGAATAGTTGTTGCTGGCTTGGAATCGCCGGACAATATTCCATGTCACGTGATGTGGTACTCGTATAAGGTCCTGGAAAATTAGTTATATGTACGAGTGCACAATGTTTTATGTAGGCGTATGCAATGCTGTATGTACGAGCGCACGATGTTGGCAGTGGGTCACTATACGAGAGCACAATAGTTAATACACTTTTATCAGGTTTCGCTACTGATCCCAAACTGTACGTGTCGATAGTTGAGTTGTCCAAAGAGGTACCGTTACATCCATCGTACTTTTACAAGTTGTAAAATGATATATAAAATGATATATAAAATAATCAAATATGATAATTCAAAATATAAAATAACCTAATAAAAGTTTCATAAAGTAATAATATGATCAGATTTCTTTGTGTGTTTGTTGAAAAGTAGTAACTGAAACGAGAACCTATTACTCAAAGGCGAAATATTAAACACTTGGACGAAAAAAAATAACATATTTAAAATTACTTTCTCACTTCGAGTACAATTTAAAAAACTTTTCAGCCTGGTTTTAGTTTGCTTTTCCTTTGCAGACAAGCCAGTGTTTTTTTTTTCAGATTTCGAAACCATTTTAAGAAACTTTTTTTGCCAGTTCGAGACATTTATAGAAGATAAAACACAAGCACAGCTTTTGCTACTTAGTCTAGGAAACGGCATCCCCACAACCCTGCCAAGAATTAAGCGTAACTGAACCTAATTTTGCATCCGCGCCTCGTGCATATAAAACCAACACAAGCATGTCACTATGTTCAATTTTACCGTGTACAAATGCCATTCTTATAATGCACAGTGTGGGTGTTGACACATGCAAAACATGCGGGTGCAAAAAATGCTGGTGCAGTCCTCACATGTTGCTTTTGGTGAAAAAAAAATTACTGAATTACTGATTTTTTGTTTCGCGTTTTATTCATGAATATGAAAACGGAGCCGAAAACAAAAAATGAAAAAAAAAACAAAATTACGAGCCAGTAAAGAGAAAAAAGGTCTGAAACATTGGCCCCGTACAACTTCGACTTGTCAAGTGTTATTTGTGACGGTTGCCTTTTCTTGGCTTTCCCAGACATAGACAACTGCGCCGCTGCTGTGTGTCTATTCGGGTCGACGTGTGTGGATGGTGTGAATAGCCACACGTGCCTGTGTCAGCCTGGGTTCACGGGCCAGCATTGCGAACAAGGTAAGTGGCCAAAACGACTTGGGCTTTATGACGTCATATGCTTGATGAAGCCATAAAACAGCAGCGTAATAGTTTTGGTGAAAACGAACAGTGGGAATATGATTCACTTGGAATACGGGTTTTACTTCTGTTTCAACCTGCTTTGTTTTATTTTTTACCTTATTTTTCTATTTTACTTGTAAATTGTTGCGCAGGGATCGATGAGTGCGCCAGTGCCCCATGTCAAAATGGCGGCAGTTGTGTCGATGGCCAAAACAGCTTCACTTGTAACTGTGCAAGCGGATACAGCGGAAGGCTTTGTGAACTGGGTAAACTATGAATTGATGGGAAAATATAGTATTCTACTTAAGGAGCTGATATTAAAAATGCATACGTACGTATATAAAGTACTTATCGTGAGGGGGGAATTTTCATGTCTTCAAATTGTGTAATAAAAAGATTGTGATTTGTTAAAAAATACTGTAGGGATTAGAAGGGGATTTTGAAGGCAATAAATAAATAAAATAAATAAGTACTGGAAGAAATAACAAAAGTTCGGCTTTTGGCGGCTGCTGCTTGACGAGAGGCATTCTTAACTGAGTTGTTTCAGTGTATAGCTGAACCAAGTACAAGTGTGCTTACTCCATCGTAATTTGAACATTATCGTAGGCTAATGCTAGGCTTATTGTCGCAGGCTAGTGCTAGGCTTATTGTCGTAGGCTAGTGCTAGGCTTATTGTCGTAGGCTAGTGCTAGGCTTATTGTCGTAGGCTAGTGCTAGGCTTATTATCGTAGGCCACTGCTAGGCTTATTATCGTAGGCTAGTGCTAGGCTTATCGTAGGCTAGTGCTAGACTTATCATCATAGGCTAGTGCTAGGCTTATGATAGGTTAGTGCTAGGCTTATTATCGTAGGCTATTGCTATGCTTATCTTAGGCTAGTGCTGTGAATTTAAATCAGTGTTTGATGTTTTTTCCAGAGATTAACGAGTGTGCGAGTCAGCCTTGCCGTAACGCGGCCACGTGTGTGGATAGGGTGGGCGGCTATACGTGCCAGTGTCGCTTCGGCTTCGAAGGCCTTCAGTGCGAAACAGGTACAGCATCGGAATGTTGTTGACGGGTGCTTGCAGTTATTTTAATTATTGTAATCCAGAAGTTGGTCGTCAGCGGCATGTTATTTCAAATAATGTGAGTTTATTTTTTTTGCAGAGGTTAACAACTCTGACGGAGTGACAGCGCATTTTTTTTGCTAGAATCTCTTTTTATTTAGCCGTGAAAAAATGCGACAGTGACAGTACATTTATTTGTGTATTATTTAATATTATTATGTTTTTTTTTTCTGTCATCTCTTATTTTTGTAATTGTGAACACATGTGACAGAATGACCGCTGCACCATTTGGATATTATTTTATGTATGTATTTGCTTATTACCGGTATTTTTGTTTATTTATTTTATTTCCCACAGGGAGAATATATGCGATCGACCGCGTATCGGTCGGTCGGTCTGTCGGTCTGTCGTCAAGAGCTTGTTAACACGATAACTTAAAAACTCCTGCAAGGATTTTAATGAAACTTGGTATGTAGCTTCTATGGGAGCTAACACAGATCGGTGTTGTAAATAGGCGAGGTTCGTCCAAGGAAAATGTACCAGCTGGACTTGGAAAATTTCAGCTCTTGATTGACTATTAATGGCCGTGTTTAACTGATGGGGGGCCTGTGGGGAACATGTGGGCTATGCACACTGCTGTAGTTTATTTATTCCCCACAGGGGGAATATATACGATCGACCGCGTGTCGGTCTGTCATCAAGAGCTTGTTAACACGATAACTTAAAAACTCCTGCAAGGATTTTCATGAGACTTGGTATGTGGCTTCTATGGGAGCAAACACAGATCGGTATTGTAAATGAACCAGGTTCGTCCAAGGAAAATGGACCAGCTGGACTTAGAAAATTTCAGCTCTTGACTATTGATGGCCGTGTTTAACTGTGGGGAATATGTGGGCTTGCACACTGCTCTAGTTTATTTTGCTATGTTATCTCTTATTTGTGGTCAGTGATCAACAACTGCGACAGAGTGATCTGCTTTAATGGCGGCACTTGTCTCGACAGCGGTACCGACTTCTTGTGTCTTTGTGCACCAGGCTTCACCGGGCCCTACTGTATCACGGGTACGTGTTGAAATTGTAAATAATAAAGAATATGGGGGGGGGGGGGGGAGTGGGGGTTGTGGTGCCGTCGAGTTTCACTGTCCATTGAAACAAGTGTTAGATGTGTTTAGCATTTAATGGAAAATGTGAAATGGTTGATTGATTAATCAAGTGCTCATCATTTTGCTTACGTGTCAGGAATATAAATAAATAGATAAATAAAAAAGAATAAAAAAAAAGAAAACAAACTTTCAAAATTGAATAATCATATTGTTGAAAGCCTCAAAATTAATTTTGGCGTCAAAATTTCTCTGTAAGTTTTAAATCGAGTAACTTTTCCTGTCTTTTTCATATTGATATTAAAATCTGCCTACATTAACAGACGTGTATGAGTGTGAATCCACCCCTTGTCAGAACGGGGGGCGATGTAACGACAGGGTCAATAGCTTCACATGTGAATGCGCCCCGGGATATACAGGGGCCGTCTGTCAAACAGGTATACTTCACCATTTCTAAAGTGTGACCTCGCTAAAACGGCATGGTCTTGACCGATAAAAAATTATTGCTACAAGTGATTTTTCTCCCTTTAACCGATAACTTAGAATCTATTTATGTGGTTGTAAAATTATGCTATTGGTAATTTGATAATTTTCAAATTTTCATTTTACTTACTTTTGAAATTTTGAATGGCAAATGTAATGACACATTTTTTAATATTCAATTTCATTCAGACTTGTTCTTACTGGTTTTTTTTTCTATGAAAATAATAATGACTTTCGGTTTCGTTTTCCTGTTTTGAATTTCAGATATCAACGAATGCACTAGTGTCCTGTGCCTCAACAGCGGGGCATGTCAAGACTTAGTCAATGGTTTTTCGTGCCAATGCCAACCTGGATTTGAAGGACAGTTTTGTGAAATTGGTACTGAATCATCTCTATTTAACTGTTATTTCCTTTAAAACTGACACGATTCTGATACTGCAGTACTGCAGTATGTGAAATTGGTACTGAATCATCTCTATTTAACTGTTATTGCCTTTAAAACTGACACGATTCTGATACTGCAGTATTTGCCAGGTTTGCTGAGAAATGATGCTTATTCTTTTTTATCCCCTTGAAA
This sequence comes from Protula sp. h YS-2021, assembly GCA_949752745.1. Taxonomy (NCBI): domain Eukaryota; kingdom Metazoa; phylum Annelida; class Polychaeta; order Sabellida; family Serpulidae; genus Protula; species Protula sp. h YS-2021. Next base: position 24,012,788 of record OX457030.1, read on the forward strand.
CGGAGGGATATAGTTTTGAACTTTTCGGTCTGTCCGTCTGTCTGTCCGTCTGTCACGCTTCAGTCTCACGCGCCTACAGGCCACAATAATAGATGGATTCGTTTCAAATTTTGTACACGGCTTCTCTGGACCCTTCCGCAGTGCAGTAACCAAGAATTTTTAAAATGGGAATTAAATTGACGATTTTTAAAAATCGGCGCTGTACTTAGCGTACCTACGGCAGTCTCACGCGCCTACTGGTTAATAGATTGATTCGTTTAAGTGTTAGACACTACGTCTACCTGTCTTCCAGTTTTAAATTTTGCGTGGTCAACACGCAACAGCCTTACACTCACCATATCTAATAGACGTAGAGACGTAGTCAAGTTTGGGTTAAGAAATAAAGCTTCAAGTTGTTCTACACACTTGTACATTTTACCTCGGTAAAGGTTTTAAACCAAAATAAAAAAATGTGCATTGAATAAGTAAATTTAATCATATTTATATTTCAAATCTTACTTTAAAAAAAGTTTTTCCCCACTCTCTAAATGTGTTGTTTTTTACCTGAATGTCTGCTATTTGGCACAGACATAGACGAGTGCCAGAGCTCCCCGTGTGTGAACGGCCAGTGCTCTCAGTCCATCAACTTCTACCGCTGTTCCTGCGCACTGGGATACACTGGCACCAACTGTGAGACAGGTAAGACAAATTATTATTAGTAATAATTAATTAATTAAATTAATTTATTGAAGTTGTTATTTATATTATTATTCTCTTTTTTTTCTATTTATTTACTTTTTTTTTTGGTAGATATTAACGAGTGCCTGGGCGTGGTTTGCAGTAATGGCGGCACGTGTGTCGATGACGTCAATGACTTCACGTGTCAGTGTACTCCAGGCTTAGAGGGCCGCTTCTGTACAATCGGTAAATTATTTAACCGGTGGTACCCTAACTAATCCCATGAGACAAAAAAAGCATTTTGTCTGATTCATCGTAAAAAGATAAATAATATATTTAATCAAGTCAATAAAGCATTACTTTCCAAAACGTCGGTATCACTTCATACCGACGCTTGTACTTAATTCAGTATTTAGAAGAATAAGCGAAGTGCAGAACGTAAACTTTTCCTTCCCTTTACAGATAGCAACGAGTGTCTGAGTTCACCTTGCCAAAATGGGCAGTGTATTAACGGTGTGAATAGATTCAGCTGCAGCTGCCAGCCGGGTTATACAGGCGAGCTGTGTGAAAGCGGTACGTACAGATTGTTAAACACAGATGTTGCTTTATGAAATGGATGAAGAACAGTGGAAAGAACGTCTGTTGTTCATGCCTTTCAACGGTCCGAAAAAATCTGTGTTTGTTTTCCAAAAATAACTAATGTAATTAATTCAAATAAAGCAGCGTCTTGAAATTACATGTTGTTGTTTATTTGTGCGTGCGGTAACTTATCGCGCTAGTTTTGTTTCTGAATTGCGGCGGATTTCAGATATAAATGAATGCAGTTCAAACCCGTGCATGAACGCAGGCACGTGCGTGCCGTTGGTGAACGCGTACACGTGCAGCTGTGTGCCGGGATACACGGGCGGCCGTTGCCAGACAGGTAAATACATGAACACACGTTTACAGTAAAATTATGTGATCGGGACCAGTGAGAACCCCTCCTTCCCCTGCCCCTGCCCCTCCGCCCCCCCCCCCCAAAGCCGTAAAAAATCGAATAAACCGATGTCAGTGCGTAGAAGTCTCCTTCTCACCCATCGTCCCCGCTTTGGGAATCGTTTCCCTACCCTTGCTAAAATTGGGGGGGGGGGGGGGGGGGGGAGAGGGACCTCGTGTGGCCTTTTCCTCGCGACGGGAGAAATATATTTTGATTCATGCTTGAAAATTACAGCAGAAGTTAAACATCGAACAAATTCTTTTAGAAAGACAAAGATTGAAACAAGAATAAACAAAATTTGCTTTGCAGATATCAATGACTGTGCGGGTGTCACGTGTCTGAATGGGGGTAGCTGCGTGGATGCTGTCAACGGGTTTGAGTGCGCATGCGTCGATGGATTTGAAGGCCTGTTTTGCCAGACAGGTAGGTTTATTTGGATTGTTGGTCTAAAGAAACTGTGAATTGCTGTGGAATATTTCTAGATTGTTAATTTGTGCAATTTAGCAAATATTTTATTTTATATTCAGGCAAATAAACCAATTCTCCCTGAATTAGGTATAAGGCACTTGGCAACATCAATTAAACATGAAAAAAGGAAACGGTGAAAAAGTTTCAGAGTTTCAAAGAGTTTCAGTCTGTTTTCATGTTTGCTTGATACTTCGAAGCGTCTTACACCTAATTCAGGAATAAAACGGTCTGTTTTGATTGTGAGGAATAAAAAGAAAAATGTTGAAAAATATTTCATTGTTTTAACTATTTCACATTAAAATATATCAGTGTAAGATATGATTAGAAAATGGGGAAGTGGTAGCTGAGTCATAGAGCGTAGGAGTGATATTAAACAAGGCCGTGGGTTCAAACCCGGCCCGGATTGATTGTGAGGGACTTCACATGCACTCTGCCACCGGCGTATGCGACAGGAATATTATCTGCTGCCATCCTGGAATTCTAAATCACCTCCCTTTACCATTAAGTTTCAAACTTTCCCTTTACAAGTGTATGATTTGAATTGATGTGATCAGACACGGACGACTGTGTGGGGGCCATATGCCTGTACGGGGCTACTTGCGTGGACGGAGTGGCGTCGTATACCTGCCTGTGTCCGCCTGGAAAAACCGGAGTAGCTTGTGAAATGGGTAAGAAAGAAATTTCGGTTTACATAAGTTTTTCCTTTCTATTTCAAAAGAATATTCATCCGCATATAAAAATAGAACAGTGATGGAATCTACCCAGTGGACGCACAGATTGCTTAACAGTTATAGATTTGAGCAGAATTTTTTTTCAGTAAAATACTTAAGTACCTCAAAATGATTGCATTTGTGTTCTATATTGTGTATGCTATAGAAAGATCTTTTAAATGTTGCGCTATTGAAACTACCGCGAACCGTTTGAATGTAGAAATCAATGAGTGTGTGGGGGTCCGGTGTGAGAATGGAGCGACGTGCCTGGACGGTGACAACACGTTTTCTTGCGTATGCGTCACCGGTTTTGAGGGTGTTCTTTGCCAAACCGGTAAGCGCAACCAGTAGTTTTTTTTTTTTTTTTTTTTTTTTTTTAGAAAGCCAGGGGCTGTTTTATTTTCATTCATATATTCATATATTCATGTGAATATTCATGTATTCATATATTCACGTATAAATTCAGTTTTTCTACAGAAGAAAAATACGTGGGCATGTGTTGACTTTTGGACAGAATAATTACATATCACTTGTAAACATAATGAACAACGTTTTCAAATTCAAAGATTTTTTTGTTATTAAGGTTTTCTATTTCATTTATTGTATTTATTAACTTATTTTTAACGCAGTGTTCATGTTTAATATCAAAGAAACATATTTCAGATACAAACGAATGTGCCTCAAGTCCGTGTCAGAACCTTGGTACGTGTGTGGACGGGATTGCGAAATATTCGTGCACCTGCCAGCCGGGATTTACCGGTGACAGTTGTGAAACAGGTGTATAATTTTTTTGTTGTGTATCTTTGAATCAATGGTTAAAAACTTGCAATTTTGTTAAAGACGAGATTTTCTATGGATTAAAGTTTCTCAAAATCTCATTCACGGTGATTACAAAACTTCTTTGAAACATAAACTATTGGAAGTAATTCATAATTTTATGTATTGCTCATATCTGAAAGAAGAGAAAATTTTTTTTGAAACATTTTAAATGGATTAGTATGATGTAATTTCGGTGAAAAAAAAATTCAGTGTCTTGACTGGTTTATAATAAAAATCGCCGACAGTGTATGCGGTGTGTGTGTGTCTTGTTTCAGCGGTGAACAGCTGCGCCAATGTCCCCTGCTTTAACGGTGGGATATGTGTGGAGAACGGGCCAAGCTCTCGCTGTCTCTGCGCTCCTGGCTTCACCGGCCCCGAGTGTCTCACTGGTATGCTCTACCGCTTCAGCTTCCGCGCTGAGCTTTGCGTGATTAAGCTGGGATTTTTTTATTTGGAAATGAAAATGCTTTCGCTTTAATTTCATATTAAATACTCTCTCTCGCTCTCTCTCTGTCTCTCCAAAAAAAAAAAAAAAAAGAGGGGGGGGGGGGAGCGAAAGAGAGCGAGAGAAACAGAGGAAAAAAGATTTTTTTTCAGATGTCAACGAATGTCTGTCGCAGCCGTGTGTGAATGGACAGTGCCAGGATGACGTGGCAAGCTACAGATGTCTGTGTGACAGCGGCTTTACGGGCCTCCAGTGTCAGATAGGTAAGCGGCTATTTTTAGCACGCGGGAAAATCACCCACTGATAGGCAACATAACTTCCCCCCCCCTCCTTCCCCCTCCGCGCAGCCCCCCCCCCCCCTAATCGAAATATTCCGCATAAATAAGACCGTAAAACTTTCCAACTCTTGTCAGATTCATTCTTCATTCTGCACCTGTCTCTTCAGATTTATGGTCTCACGCAGTGACCAAGACATTAAAATCTTCGAGTTGTTTGTCTGTTCGTCAGATGTGAATGATTGTGTCGGTGTCCTGTGTCAAAATGGCGGCCGTTGTGTGGACGGCGTGAATAGCTTCTCCTGTCAGTGCTTGCCCGGATTTCAGGGCCAGGTTTGCGAGTCAGGTGAGTGCTCAGCTTCAGGGCTGTTGATAGTACCTCCTCCCCCTTCCCCCCTTCCGTCCGCCCCTCATCTCGGGAACCTGTGCGTTTAGCGAGATTTTTAGGGCCAGTTTCGATAGTCAGGTGAGTGCTCAGCTTCAGGGCTGTTGATAGTACCCCCTGCCCCTCCCCCCCCCCCCTCATCCCGGGTACTTCTGCGTTTAGCGGGAGTTTCAGGGCCAGTTTCGCGAGTCAGGTCGGTGCTGTACTTCAGGGCTGTTGCTGTTCAGTTGCAATAGCAATGCAGGGATCTCTTATTTCATAAACAATGTCAACAGTTATTCATTGTTTTTATTTAAAGCAAAAAAAAAAAAAAACAAATAAAAACAAACAAATAATAAATGATAAAGTAAACGATAAATAAAAGTAAAGTAAACAAACGTTTTCATTACTTGTAATAAATATAATAGATGAAAGTGTGTGTTACTTTAGATAAATTGAATAAATAAAAGTGTCTATTACTTGTAGTGAATAAATAAATAAGCCTTAATGGGTAGTGTTTACTTGAAATGTTGCCATAGAGACGGACGAATGCGCCAGTGCGCCGTGCGTGAACGGCGGCTCTTGCGTCGATCGCGTGAATGGCTACTCGTGCACCTGTAGCCCTGGTTATACTGGTGACCACTGCCAGACAGGTATGTCCGCATTCGTTCGTCATCATAAGCGTCGTAATCGTCATCTTCGCAGTCGTCGGTGTCTGGCGTTTTTCGACGTCAGTATATTGGTGGTTGAAGAAAAATTTTTTAAATTATTGCTAAATGCTAAACAATTTTTCTGGTGTAAAAAGTGCGTATTTTTGTTGTTTGAATTTAACGGCATATGTTGGCAGTTCTAATTGTTCAGAAAGAAAATACATTTTTTTTATTAAATAATAAATAAATAGATACATAACTAAACAAATGTAGTGAATAGCAAGAGTAAGAGTGAATTAAATTATTCTGGTGATACACAAACAAAAGACTGGGAAATTTGTTACGCTCCAATCCTCAAGATTAATCAACGAACTGGAAATTGAAACTTTCGCATTTTCGAACATTTTTTTTTTTTGACTGGTGTTTTTCTTTTAATGTTAGATATAAATGAGTGTGCCAGTGTGGTGTGTCGGAATGGCGGCAGCTGTGTGAATGACGTCAACAGCTACAGCTGTCAGTGTGTCGCTGGCTTCACAGGAGCGCTGTGTGAATTCGGTATGTCTTCTTTGACAAGATCCCCTCTTATCTTAAACTCTGCCATCTCGAAGCACTGGTTATGTCGTACCCATTTTCTTTCTTTTTTTCTTTTCTTTTAAGTCAAATATAACAGTCATGTTCCTAAGATTTGATAATTAGGTTGAAGTTTTTTTTCATGATGTTTAATGAGTTTATTTGTAGAATGATTTTGTTTATTTATTGCAGACATAAGCGAGTGCTTCAGCATGCCTTGTCAGAACGGCGCCACCTGTGTTGACGCCATCAACGGCTACGCGTGCGACTGCCAAGCAGGCTTCACTGGCACCCAGTGCCAAACAAGTAAGCTTCTCTGGCAGTCAGTGCCAAACAAGTAAGCTTCTATGGCACTCAATGCCAAATAAGTAAGCTTCTCTGGCAGTCAGTACCAAACAAGTAAACTTCAGTGGTATTCAGTGCCAAATAAGTAAGCTTCGCTGGCACCCAGTGCCAAACAAGTAAGCTTCACTGGCACCCAGTGCCAAACAAGTAAGCTTCACTGGCACCCAGTGCCAAACAAGTAAGCTTCACTGGCACCCAGTGCCAAACAAGTAAGCGTCTCTGGCAGTCAGTGCCAAATAAGTAAGCTTCGGTGGCACCCAGTGCCAAACAAGTAAGCTTCTCTGGCACCCAGTGCCAAACAAATAAGCTTCTCTGGCTGTCAGTGCCAAACAAGTAAGCTTCATTGGCACATCGACGCAAGTTAAATAAACAATCGCACTGGCTAAAATAACCGTGCATCAACGAAAACTAAATAAGCATGCGCAGTGGTTCGAAAAGTGAACCGCGCATCAACACAGGCTAAAAAAAAAAAACATGCGTATTAGTCGCAAATGCCAGCCGTGCATCGACGCAAGTTAAGTTAACATGCGCATTGGTCCAAGACAAAAACCGCGCATCAACGCAAGTTAAATAAAGACGCGCACTGGTCCGAAATGCGAACCGCGCAAGAATTGCATGTTAAACATGCTCACTGTGTGGATACAATTTCGATACGTTGTTCGAAGGTATCTCAGGTAGGCTACCCAGTCTACCGGAGATACACAAGATCTGTTTCCCATGTTTCTGTATGTATTTATCGGCCTATGTTCGGGACCGGTGCTGAATTAATTATTTAGCTAGCTCTTCACCATCTCGTCTTTTCAAGCCCAATTTTTCAGAGAAAGCCCCTTGCTCATGCACGCTTGAATTGGTCAAACTTGGACTTTATCCTTGGACAAACTTGTACAATGTGACTTCCACTTTTTGGCAACCACACAAGCTTATTGATACGTGATTCACTAGATCTCGGTTGGTCACAATGTCCATAGACATTCTTGTTTAGTGATTTATTCCCCAAGGTAGAACCTGTGGGGAATATATGCGATCGACCGCTGAGAATTCAACCTTTTTTCTGTTTTTTTTTTTTTTCTTTTTCTTTTTGCTGGCTGGCTGCCTACAGAAACGCTGACTTTAAAAGTCCAACGTTTCTCCGGATACTCCGAGATTAATTGGAAACATTTTGTTTTGGATTTAAAGTTGCCGATGCGTGGTAGACGTGAGTGACGTGCGTCAGAAGGAATATAAGTATTTCCCCACCCCCGCTCTCCCCCCCCCCCAAACAAAAAAGAAGCTACCCTCGAGCCGAGCATTAACCCTCATGTTGCTTTATATGGTCATATTTAGTTGTTATAAGCGGGCAGTAGGAGTAGGCTTTCTTAATTCTAAGGGACCGATAGACAGGCCTTAAATTTAAGGGATACGTCTCGAAAGGGTTTAACAGAGACTGCTAAGTGAGAACTGCGATCACTCACTAAAGTTCAAGACAAGTGCCCCAACTTAAAGATATCGAAAATACGAGCTGACACAGCACTTCCTCCTAATAACAAGATAAGGAAACTACCGATATGATTGGTGCCTCAAAATAACCACATGGAAATTACACTGGCAGCACATGTAGGATGGCCTTGGGCGTTCACAGTACAGTTGGGCTGATTGTGACGTTGCTGTGAGACAGCTTACAATAACACAGCGCCGTTTTATAATTAGTTTTTGCCTTGATTTGTATGTTGGTCCGTCCAAAACAACGATGGATAGTGCTAAAAGCATTGGTTGAATGATTCCAAACCTCACAGAGTGTTTGAAATGGCCTAACATGTAAGTAAATTTTAAACTTTTTTTTTTTTTTTACATTTTAATAGAATCAACAGTGCTAAGCAATACAGTAAGATTTTACACGTGCAACTAATCACAACTGGGCTACATTCTTCTTTTTTATTTTCAAACCTAGTAGATTACGTAATTCGTGCAATAATTTCATCCTAGAGTAATACAAAAGCTTAAAGGTTTACAACTGTCGGACTGTGATCTCATTGAGAACGTTACACATTTGTGGAATGTTACAATTAGGTTTCTGCCCTTTGTTTTGAGGGAATCTAACCAACTGGTTTTTGTTCTGTGCATGTCATAAGAGGCGACTAATCGGACTATCTTTATAGCTCGCCTTTTATTTTATAGCCCTTTTGTCACTCGTTCCTGATATAGGCATCCTAGTTGCTGAATGGAACGTTAAACACCCAATGAAAACCAGTAGGTTATGCGGTTAAAAGCAAAAAAACCTAATGACTGACTATAAAGGCTGAAGCAGGCCAAATGCAGGTTTATATTTATATTCATGAGAGCACTGATCACAGTTATTAATTATTTCAGATTGATTTTGATTTTAAGTAAATGTAAAATATAAATCCGAGGCAAACTTGTTTCTGTGCAAAAATGGATAGACTATGTTTTGGAAACGTTTTTGTGCAACTACGTTTACGAAATAGACAGAGGCAGAATCTTTCAGTGTGTTGTGAACCAAATGCCAGTTTAGAAACGTGCGAGGTCAGTGTATGGAATAACGGTGCTTGTTTGGCTGGGCCAATGAGCGGGCCATCGCGCATTCTCACAGCAGTTCGTATCACACCAGTGAGGGAAGAGGATAACCGAAAATAGACAAAAAGACTAAGACAAAAATACATCTGTATATCTGTAGACAAAAGTGTATGACACCACGAAGTGTTAGCACGTAACTGAGAATTCAGCTTTTAGCAAATGCATGATGTTACTCTATTAGATTTAATAGATTAGTCAAACGTAGAAAGTGTTTTGTAAATCAGGATAAAGGAAAACAAAACTTGCACTCAGTGAAGAACACGTAATGCGAACGCCACATTGCCAGATATGAATACACAGGCATGGTCGTGTTTAGAAATATCAGTGAGTACAATATTATATATACACACCTTTAATGTCAGTCTGTATTCTTCAGCTAAAAGAAAAACAATATATAAAATGCAAAGATAAGCATTAAAAGCGCCCAACTTTCGAACCCATCTCATCTGTTTTTTTTTAGTCCCCCGCGTAGCGCGGAGCGGGGGACTATAGTATTCGGGTCCGTCCGTCCGTCCGCCCGTCTGTCTGTCTGGCGACACTTGTGAGCACAAATCAGCCGCTATTCAACCCTGGCTTTCGATTGTTGCTATAGTGAAATTATATATATTGAAATTGTGCGATGTCGCGTTATTTCTCGATTCGAGCAAAAAATGACGAAATGGCGACTTGTTGAAAATAGGCAATGTTTTAGTATTTCTGTCGCCTACAGTGCAACTTCGTGCATGCGATATCTCAGCCGCTATTCAACCCTGGCTTTTGATTGTTGCTACAGTGAAACTATATATATTGAAGTTGTGCGATGTCGCATTATTTTTCGATTCGACCATAGTTCGTGGCGGAAGACATTCATCACTTTCACTGATAACTTGTTTTTTTTTTTGTTGTTCTTTTTGTTTTTTTTTTGCTTGCATCTTTTCTGATACGGCATGTATTTAGTTGAAATAGATTCTAACTTTGGCTTCAGATAAAAGTCAAAGTTGAAGTGCTGTTGTATCGGAAATTTAAGAAAAGGGTCTCGAATTTCAGGGAAATTGCATTCTCAAAATTTATAAAATAGCAACTTTTTGTGGGGTTGAGGAGCGAGGGATCACTGCCTCCAAAATCGGTCACTGTAAAAGTCAAACGTTTAAACGGAGGCTCCGAGATTAATAGGGAACTTTATTGAGGGGATTTAAAGTTGCCAGTGTATGGTAGACGTGCATCAGAAGGAATACAAGAAGTACTCCCCCCTCTAACTCTTCTTTTACCATTCCTTCATTCTTGCTTCTTTTTTCCCACTTGTTCCTTTAGCAGGTGCGTCACAATATACCCATCGTAGTTGGTAAACGGGGCGTTAAACACCAAATAAAGAACAAACAAACCCTCCCATTTCGCGGCAACGAGATAGCTGAAAGAGCAGCCAAGGACGCGCTAAACGAGAATTGTTCCGATTTCCTTATCCCACATTCAGACTTTTTGAAATTAATCCTATTGTTAAGCAGAAACTGCCTCCCCTTAATAATGTCCAGGATGATATGGTTATACATAAGCAAGAATAAGACATACGTATGTGAGTCATAAACACCTTTTAAGAAGCGAGCCTTGACTGCGTCGTATGTCAAGGAGCTTACACAGTGAAACCCATTTTAAGAGACCGCACCGATTTCCAAGACGCCCGCTCACGTCATTTCAGGCCAAGGGTCGGTCGTGTCGTTAAACAAATACTATAACCACGTAACCACCCCCCCTACATAAAGTTGCCCCGAGCCGAGCATTAACCCTCATATTGTTTTTTTTATAATCATATTTAGTTACTATAAACGTGCAGTAGAAGCAATCTACTGCCTTAATTGCTTCCTAATGTACCCATCCTAGTTGGTGAACGTTAAACACCAAACAAACAAACAATAAATTTAAGGGATGTATCTTGTGAGGGTTGACTTAGATTTAAGTAAAAAATCTGTTGAGAATACGGAGAAGCCAAACGCCAGTAACTCCAGATCTGAGACTGCAGACTGAGAACTGAGATCACTTACTTAAATCCAAAACAAGTGCTTCAACATGAAGATTTTAGTGTAGAGCAAACAAAATTCTTCAGTTTCATTAACCACCTGTACACAGTAAAACATGCGATTTCATCTCATGCAATCTTGCAAATAAAACGCTTTTAAGAGTCACAAGACAGAGAATTAATCCATGAGCTCGGCAATGAGTTCAGTTCTCTGCGTTCACTCGACTGAATGAAATCCATCGTAGATTTCTGAACACTCTAACTTGCACGTTTAACACCAAACCAGTTTGGAACTTCGGTTCCGGTCCTTTTTACTTTCCATCCTAGTCTCAGCTAGCAAAGCGTGGGAATAAACTCTGAGTGAAAAACTTTGAGTTTAACATGTCAACGGTCACAGTTGCAGGAAATTTCCCTTTCTGATTACGCTTTTCCTTTCACAACAGCTGTATAAACTGTCACCTAATCGTTTAACACCAAACCAGTTTGGAACTTCGGTTCCGGTCCTTTTTACTTTCCATCCTAGTCTCAGCTAGCAAAGCGTGAGTATAAACTCTGAGTGAAAAACTTTGAGTTTAACATGTCGGCGCTCTCAATTACAACAAATATCCCTTTCTGATTACGCTTTTCCTTTCACAACAGCTGTATAAACTGTCACCTAATCCTCAAGTTCCTATGTGTACTTGAACTGCTTTTTAAGCATATTCGCAGCTAAAAGTACAATGTTTCTTTAAAGTTCAAAGGTTTGAGATATCGTGGGAAGTAACTTCGAGATAACGAGGGATTTTATAAGACTTACGTAAGGAAAAAAAGGACTTCGAAAAAAGTTCGAGATAACCGGGACTTCAAGAAAACCCGAGTTCGAAATTACGAGGGAGGACTCTAATCAGTTTTTACTATCAATTTCTTATTCTCTTATCTAGGGTTCTATACTATAAAAAAGCCATTTTAAACAAGGTGTATTGCAAATTTCGATCGACTTTGTTGCTTTTACTAATCAATATTTTCGTGTTATTAAACATCAACCGCATGCTTTTTTGTTTTTCTTAACCTAGTAGATTGTGTAATTCGTTCGATGATTTCATCCTGAAGAAATACAAAAGCTAAAAGGTTAACAACTATCGGGCTGTAATATCATTGAGAAACCTAAACATTTGTGGACTGCCTACAGTTAGAGTCCCCTCCCTCCCCCCCCCCCCTGTGATATGGGGGAATCTTAAGAATAGACCCACTGCTTTCTATTCTGTGCATGTCGTAAGAGGCGACTATTCAAGTTTTTTTCTTCTTTAAAATTTTAAAAGTGCGTCCTTATGTAGCCATCCTAGTTGGGTGAACGAGACGTGAAACATCAAACAAGGAAACAAACTAGTAGGGTATGTCGTTAGCAAAAAAAAAAACAAAAAAACTAACGACTGACTGAGAAGGTCAAGGCCTTAACAGCATGGAAATGCAGGTTTATATTTATATTCCGGAAAGTATTGATCGTTGATTACAGCAGATGAACTTTGTCACAGAATTTTCATAATACTGCTACGTGCTCTTAGTTGAATAAATTTTAATTTTAAGTAAATGTATACATGTAAAGAAAAAATCCGAAATTTTCTTTGTAAAAACGGATAAACTGTGTTTTGGTAAAGTGTTTGGTGATTCAAGTCCTGACAACAGAGAAACTGAGTGTTTTATAGTTAGTTGGAAACCACAAACGAGTTCAGAAACGGTGCTTGTTGGACTGCGACTGCATTCTCGCACCAGTTAGAATGGCATTCTCGCACCAGTTAGAATTGGTGCTGGTATTCTGTTTTGACACAAAATACCAGCACCAATTGATATACAGTCCTTCCTCGTTATCTCGAAGTCGACGGGCCCGCCGATTTACTTCGAGATAATCGGGGTACGGGTAAGCAGGGAAGGCATTTTTCCTTGATCATGGTGGGGAAAGTTTGGAGGGGGAGGTGCGATTGGGTCGATTATTACAAGTTTTTAAATGTTTGCGAATGTGTTTATATAAATGTATAGTTTTAAGATCAAGTTTTAAGTAATGAAGCAAACAAAATTCTTCAATTTCGTTAACCACCTGTACACAGTAAAACATGCGATTTCATCTCATGCAATCTTGCAAATTAAACAAAACAGAGAATTAATCCATGAACTGGGCAATGAGTTCAGTTCTCTACGTTCACTCGACTGAATGAAATCCATCATAGATTTCTGAACACTTTAACTTGTACGTTTAACACCAAACCAGTTTGCAACTTCGGTTCCGGTCCTTTTTACTTTCCATCCTAGTCTCATCGAGCAAAGCGTGAGTATAAACTCTGAGTGAAAAACTTTGAGTTTAACATGTCGGCGCTCTAAATTGCAACAGATATCCCTTTCTGATTACGCTTTTCCTTTCACAACAGCTGTATAAACTGTCACCTAATCCTCAAGTTCCTATGTGTACTTGAACTGCTTTTTAAGCATATTCGCAGCTAAAAGTACAATGTTTCTTTAAAGTTCAAAGGTTTGAGATATCGTGGGAAGTAACTTCGAGATAACGAGGGATTTTATAAGACTTACGTAAGGAAAAAAAGGACTTCGAAAAAAGTTCGAGATAACCGGGACTTCAAGAAAACCCGAGTTCGAAATTACGAGGGAGGACTCTAATCAGTTTTTACTATCAATTTCTTATTCTCTTATCTAGGGTTCTATACTATAAAAAAGCCATTTTAAACAAGGTGTATTGCAAATTTCGATCGACTTTGTTGCTTTTACTAATCAATATTTTCGTGTTATTAAACATCAACCGCATGCTTTTTTGTTTTTCTTAACCTAGTAGATTGTGTAATTCGTTCGATGATTTCATCCTGAAGAAATACAAAAGCTAAAAGGTTAACAACTATCGGGCTGTAATATCATTGAGAAACCTAAACATTTGTGGACTGCCTACAGTTAGAGTCCCCTCCCCCCCCCCCCCCCCCCCTGTGATATGGGGGAATCTTAAGAATAGACCCACTGCTTTCTATTCTGTGCATGTCGTAAGAGGCGATTATTCGAGTTTTTTTTTCTTTAAAATTTTAAAAGTGCGTCCTTATGTAGCCATCCTAGTTGGGTGGGCGAGACGTGAAACATCAAACAAGGAAACAAACTAGTAGGGTATGTCGTTAGCAAAAAAAAAAAAAAAAAACTAATGACTGACTGAGAAGGTCAAGGCCTTAACAGCATGGAAATGCAGGTTTATATTTATATTCCGGAAAGTATTGATCGTTGATTACAGCAGATGAGCTTTGTCACAGAATTTTCATAATACTGCTACGTGCTCTTGGTTGAATAAATTTTGATTTTTAGTAAATGTATAAATGTAAAGAATAAATCTGAGATTTTCTTTGTAAAAACGGATAAACTGTGTTTTGGAAAAGTGTTTGGTGATTTAAGTCGTGACAACAGAAAAATTGAGTGTGTTATAGTTAGTTGGAAACCACAAACGAGTTCAGAAACGGTGCTTGTTGGACTGCGACTGCATTCTCGCACCAGTTAGAATGGCACAAGTAAGGAAAGAGGATAATGATTAATCGGCATTAGGCAAAGACATTGTCCCATACTCAGACTTTAAATACCATGTCTCAAGATATATAACGTATCTTTGGCAACGACATTGGAACAGACAAAGGAATGTCAATTGGTTTGAAATCAGCCCTTTAGTTGGGCATAAACTGCCCTCTCTGAATCATTTCCCGAACGATGTAGTTACACACAGCAGAAATAGAATATACATATGTTGAGTTATAAATATCTTTTAAGAGGTGAACTTACACCCAAATGTGTCGGGTGTCAGGAACGTTGCACAGTTAATAGACACATTTTAACAGACTGGACCGATCTCCAGGACACTCGGTGATGTCATTTCAGAGCTGACTGTTTGAGGCGGGGTCCACCTCATTTGCTCACAGGTCATTTGCTCATAGGTCGTTTGCTCACCAAATAGTGGAAAAATGTACCGTTTGCTCACCAACGTAAAATTCTTATACATTTCAATTTTTCTCACGTAATATAAATATTCACCCGTGTGCTTAAAAATACTTGCGAAAACTATGTAGACACGGCGCTTCACCCGTGTTATACGGTGGCTGAAATGCGACACTCGTGCAAAAAAAAGCAGAATACTCTGTGAAGAACCACTCAGTTCAAAGACATTTATGGATGGATTGTAAAAATATTTCCCACTTGCAAACATAGTTTGCAAATGGGTATGCTTTGCTAAGAATTCCGGCGTTTATTCCTTCGTTTTTTTTGTTTTTTGTTTTTTTTTTGTTTTTTTTTTCCGTCACGGAGGTTTCCAGAAAACTCCTCCTACGCTATTTGACGTAGGACGATGAAATTTGGCACAGAGATAGAGGGTGATGAGATGTCGTGAAATCCGCAAATTTTTTTTACCTTGACCTTCAAGGTCAAGGTCAAATTGACGTCAAAGTTTTTTTACCTCAAATTGGTTTTCAGAAAACTCCTCCTACACGGTTTGTAGTAGAAAGACGGCATTTGGCAGAAACATAGAGGGTAATGAGTTGTCGTGAAATCCGCAGAATTTTTTGACCTTGACCTTGAAGGTCAAGGTCAAATTGAGGTCAAATTATTTTTTCAAAAACCTATTCTATCACGAAAACTTGCTGGAAATAGCGCTCAAATCCTTGTTTCAACACGTGTACAGTGTCAGTAGGCAGTAACATCATTGATGGAATCTCGACATTCAGTGTCGAGGTCAAGGTCATGTGATTTTTGTATATTGAGATCCCTTAGAGACGAATTGTCCATTATCTCGAATACGGTTAGAGATAGAGCGATTTTGAGCTTATTTTCGACCCTTTGGGCCTAAAAGACGTTATATAAGAGGTACCTCGGTGACCTTGACCTCCTCCGTCATGGTCAAGGTCAAAAACCGGAAGTTGACCATTATCTCGAAAACGGTTAGAGATAGAGCGATTTTGAACTTATTTTCGACCGTTTGGGCCTAAAAGACTTCATATAAGAGGTACCTCGGTGACCTTGACCTCCTCCGTCATGGTCAAGGTCAAAAACCGGAAGTTGGCCATTATCTCGAAAACGGTTAGAGATAGAGCGATTTTGGGCTTATTTTCGACCCTTTGGGCCTAAAAGACGTTATATAAGAGGTACCTCGGTGACCTTGACCTCCTCCGTCATGGTCAAGGTCAAAAACCGGAAGTTGGCCTTTATCTCGAAAACGGTTAGAGATAGAGCGATTTTGAGCTTATTTTCGACCCTTTGGGCCTAAAAGACCATATATAAGAGGTACCTCGGTGACCTTGACCTCCTCCGTCATGGTCAAGGTCAAAAACCGGAAGTTGACCATTATCTCGAAAAGGGTTAGAGATAGAGCGATTTTGAGCTTATTTTCGACCGTTTGGGCCTAAAAGACTTTATATAAGAGGTACCTCGGTGACCTTGACCTCCTCCGTCATGGTCAAGGTCAAAAACAGGAAGTTGACCATTATCTCGAAAACGGTTAGAAAACTGAATGTGATTATTTGAGATTACATTATACGTCGATGTCCTTGTTCATGATAATACGTCGGAAGCTGACAATTATGTGGAAAGACTGAAAATATGTCTTTAACCAGATAGATTATACCATTGCAAGTGGGTGTCAGTTCACTACGTGTAGCGAAATTCGGTCTAGTTTGCCACCAAACGAAAACAAAAACTGTAAATAAAACTGTCATCACACTGGTCTATTTATATTCCAAATACATCGTAAGTATACTTTTGATGTGTGCGAGCAACTGTTGAATTTTAAAACAAACTTTCTTTTTTATGTTTATGGTTGGAGATATTTTCACTCAGACGATTTTTTCTGAGCTGAAAAAAAATGTATAGCCTGCAACTGTTTTCTTTTTGGCAAGTTTACCGTTTCGAATTGCTTGGGGACCGTTCGTGGGAGTTGGTGTGTGTGTGTGTGGGTGGGGGAGCTAAATACCGTGCCCCCAGATATCAAATGCACAAATGCAATGCTACGAGATGTTCCAATGAATATCTTAGAATAAAGAGAATGGGATCATATGCATAGTTAGATTTTGTTTTCAAGTTATGTTTTAGTATGTCGATAAAGTTGATAAATAAATAGTGGATCATTTGAATAAAATGTGTTAGGTGAGCAAACGACCATTTTTTAAATTTTCCTGGTGAGCAAAACGACCTGTGAGCAACTGGTCGGTGAGCAAATGACCTGTGAGCAAACTGTCAGGTGAGCAAATGACCTACACCCGTTTGAGGCAGCTGTTTGATGAAGCTGAACCCAGTAAAATTATAAAAAAAATTAAAAGAAATCAACTTGTATTTTTAGTAGCTTTGTTTTTTTTATAATTTTAGAATATACACGGTTTTAGCTAACCTAGATTTTAATTGATGATATTGTTTCTGGTGAGTCATTGATATGTATTGACACATTGTAACCCGCTAAGGGTGGGCCGTTTCGTAAAACAAAGTAGATGCTCGTTAATCCGAATAAGTTGGGACCGGTGAAATTTGTTCATATTAACAGTATCTGGAATAAACCGATATTTTGTCTGTAGGGGGGGGGGGGATTCGATGCAGTGTGATGATTTTAAACACAAATAAAGTGCATTAAATTTGATTCAACTATTTAATGCGACTTAAAGCAGTCTGTCGAATATAACAGTTCTAAAATAAGTTGATTATCACAAAATGAAGCAGAATCATAGAAGTGACAATCATTCTAACTTGCTGAAAAAGATTTCGATTTTTTCTGGCTTGTGTTTGTAGCTCGGTATTTTTTCTAAGAAATTAATCACTATTCAAGTTCTCAAACATTTCCGTTGCATTTTGGGCATCTTCCAACTGCCAGTCGAATGTACGATAACTTGCTGATAGCAGTTGCAACGGCCGTGTCCTCTCCCTGGTTGGACTCATATTCCTGAGCCTTGGTGGCCTAGTGGTCAGAGTGTCCGCCTCGAAACTTGAAGATCGTGGGTTCAAACCCCGGTCGGGTCATACCTTAGACTTTAAAATTGGGACTTCTCCTTGCTACCCTGTGAGACACTCCACATGTGTTAGGAGGAGGGCTGGAATGCCCACTTTCAGTATAATGTGGCAGGTGGATCCAGACATGACCATAGCAGTTGAAAAGGAACTAAAGAATAATACAATACAATACCTCATCACACGGATGACATGATACAGGTATCAGCAAGCACTGCTGTGCACTCGATATTGCTGTCAGACTTCACGTATATATCAAACTCCTGTGGGTCGATCGGGGTCTCAACCCCGGGGCGAAGGTTCTGGCATCACTACGGCTGTCGTGGGCGGAATTTGTCAGCACTTTAAAGAAACAGTTACTGATGCACTCGTGTGCGGCATTATCCTGAGCCTGCTTCAAGAAATGTAGGGCATCAAGCATATTTAGGTTGAAGTCTTTTCCATTGCCAATACACTCTTACATTTTGTTGATCAGAAAACGGCGATAGTTGCACTTTAAAATGCGGATAATCCCCTGCCCCTTGGCTGGGATACTGATGTGGTGTTTGTCGGGAGGACGTAGAGCGTAATCGCCTCAAGTCTTGGAACCGTTTGCGGATGCGCTGGTCAGTTTGTCGAGAATCATGGCCACGGAACGCTCTAGTGTTTTAAACTCCGCGTTGGAGTTTTTTAGCCATTGGGTAAACAAGTCCGAGGTCATCCAAGCTAATTTATTGGCGTGGTAATATGTGGGTATGGTCTTTTGAGTTTTGAAGCACCTTGGTTTTGCACTTTTTCCAGTGGTCAGAAGGGGGACTTTCTCTGAACCGTTCATGTTAGCACACACCAGCACGGTTAAGCGGTCTTTGGGAGCTTTGGTTCCATGACTAGAGTCACCACGGAAGATAATCGATTTGTCTGGTAACAGCTCCCAGAATATCCCTGTTTCGTCCACGTTAAAAGTGTCTTTCGAGTCGTATGTATCCAAAATTTCCTGTAGTACAGTGTCATACCACTCATGGACAGTATCCATGCTGACAGATTTTGATTTACCACAAATCTTTTTCAGTACAATGTCATGACGCACCAAAAATCTTTGAAGCCATCCAGTACTACACTCGAAATGGTCATGACCAATTGCTTTGGATAAATCATCAGCCTTAGCAATTAAAATCGGTTCACTAATGGGTATATTGTGCGCTCTTACATTTAAAAACCACTTGTATAAGGTTCTTTCCAAGTCATCATGCTGAGCATATCTTAGTCTTTTTCGTTTTCGGTTCAAATGTTTTCAGACGTCGAAATAATTTTTTCTTTGTCCTTTATCCATGTGGATAAAGTGCTTGGTGTAACGTTTAGATCTTTAGCCAAATTTGTTTTTGACGTCCTTTTCAAGTTCTTTTAGTGCTCTGTACTTTAGCTCGAGAGTTTACTCACTACCTTTCCGTTTGCTGGCCATATTTGAACGCTTAATTAGGAAGTGTTTCTTGTTCTGAATGTTCAGTTTGGTGAAATAGCAGTTAGGATTTTTATAAGCATGCTTGACATTCTTGCATTGACATCTTAATGTTTGTGAATCAGGCACCCACTCACACAATAGACGTTACTCAAGATCAGACATTTTACGCAAGACCCGGGCCATATTAAGACACAAGGCGCATGTCATAATCTTCTTAATGAGTAGTAAGCATCATTCCTGCAGAGAGTGTTTGCGCAGTAACTCCGAAGCTATCCCCAATTGTTTCTTAATACGGTAACTGTCGTGTGGGCCGTTGGTTGCTGTTGTGTAAATAAGCTTCACTAGCACTCAGTGCCAAACAAGTTTCGCTGGCACTCAGTGCCAAAGAAGTAAGCTTCACTGACACTCGGTGCTAAACAAGTAAGCTGCACTAGCACTCAGTGCCAAACAAGTAAGCTTCATTAGCACTCAGTGCCAAACAAGTAAGCGTTCTCTCATCCTGATTAATATCCGGCCTGAGATTAAATCCGGATAGAACACAGAATTAGACCAAGTGAGGACTTTTACTTCCTTGTTCGGGGTGGGATATACGTATTCCTGCCGACACGCCGTTCTATTTGTCATTTTTTTTTGCTTGTAGACATAAATGAATGCGCATCGGCGCCGTGCCTGAACAGCGGCGCATGCATGGATGGCGTGAACAGCTACAGCTGCAGCTGTCCGCAGGGCTTCACGGGTGTCGACTGCCAAACGGGTACGTCGTCTACTAGCTCTGCTGTGTTCATGCAGCAGACCCACTCCTTCAGAAAAGGCCCTTCTTTTATTAACCGAGCCGACTTTGTCGGGGGCTTGAATGTATGTGCGTATGTTAAACTTTTTTTTTAAATACTCCTCCTCCTACAGTTTTGCTGCAATCGTTTTGATATTACGCAGGAACGTTCCCTGGGTGGTTCCCCACCTGGCTATTACTTTTTGGACGATTGACGAAAAACTGACAAAATGCCCGCATTTTTTGTGCCCATTTTGACCCATTTTTAAAATGCTACTCCTACAGTTTTACAGCAATCGTTTAGATGTTCCCCAGGGGTTCGCCTACCAGGCTATTATATTTTTTCGCGGTTCGTCAAAAACTGCTGAAATGGCGGAACTTTGAAGTTTGGCAAAAAACTGGAATGAATGGTAGTATATAACTGAATTGTCAAACCATTCATTTCTCTCAGTCTTTTTCAAATAGTTATAAAATTTTAATCGAAAGTGTCTTAGGTGCTTCTCCACCTGGACTTTGCTTTTTTCGCCAAAAAAAAAATGCCGAAATGGTGGAATTTTAAAAATTTTGTAAAATAATGTTAAAACCCAACCTCTCCAACATCCCTTTTCGGGTAGCTTCCAAATTTGAATTAAATGCATTTTACATACTTATTTCCCACTTGGAATTGAAAATTGAAAATGCCAAATGGGGATGGATTGCCTCGAATTCCTCACCTATATTTTTTTATTTTTCTCGCTTTTTTAAAATTTTTTTTCTTCTTCCGCCGAATCGGTTTCCAGACATCTCCTCCAAGACCACTCAAGCCAGACCAACCAAACTTGGCACATGTATGGAGGGTCATCTGAAGTGGTGCACCTGATAAAAATTTTTGACCTTGACCTTACTGGTCAAGGTCAAATCGCGAAAAAAGTCAAACGGTTTTCAGACAATTAGTGCAAGGCCGTTGAAGCTAGAAAAGCCAAACCTGGCATATATATAAAGGGGGATGTGATCTAAAGCAACCAATAAAAATTTTTGACCTTGACCTTGACCATGACCTTGAAATCGCGAAAAACTTTTCTTGAGAAAAACAATGAGTTATCTCGAAAACGGTAAGAGATAGAGCAATTTTGACGTCATTTTCGACCTCCACCTCCTATACGACCATAGGTAAGGTATAACTTCCGGTGTCCTTGACCTCCAGGTCACTTTCGAGCCCCAAACCGGAAGTTGGCCCTTATCTCGAAAACGGTAAGAGATAGAGCAATTTTGACCTCATTTTCGACCTCCACCCCCTATACGACGATACGTCAGGTATAACTTCCGGTGTCCTTGACCTCCAGGTCACTTTCGAGCCCCAAACCGTAAGTTGGCTTTTATCTCGAGAACGGTAAGAGATAGAGCAATCAGTTTCCACACATCTCCTCCAAGACCGTTGAAGCTAGACCAGCCAAACTTGGCACATGAATAGAGGTCATCTGAAGTGGTACACCTGATAAAATTTTTTAACTTGACCTTATAGTTGGTAGTATTTTGGAGGATATTCTACATTCAGACATGTGAAAATTGTTAACAAATAGCAATATCATCTACGTTCCGTTTTAAGTTATCATTCCAAGTGGGGTCTAATTCGCTGTGCGAATTTCGGTCTAGTTTTTTGGCCTAACAGTATTCGTTTCAGAGTTTTTCTCTCTTTCCTTGTTTGGTAACTTGGCTGGATCATGTCTTTGGACATGCTTATCTACTATCCCTGTGGTCATTTCTGAGGTAGTAAATATAAATTACGGCCTAGGAATAAATTTTGGAGAAACTTAAAATTGAAGTCAATTTCCACAGGTCCCGACCTGTGAAATATTCCAAAAGTTGAAAAATGTCAGAAAATTTTTCTACAATTCTGAGTCACCAGAGTGCTAGAAAGTAAAAATTACGGCCTAGGAATAAATTTTCAGGTACTTAAAATTTCACTCAATTTCCACAGGTCCCGACCTGTGAAATGTTTCAAAATTTGAAAAATATCAGAAAATTTCAGAAATGCATTTGCATGCCTTTTCTACTATCCCTGTGGTCATTTCTGAGGTAGTAAGTAAAAATGATGGCCTAGGAATAAATTTTGGAGGAATTAAAAATTTAAGTCATTTTCCACCTGTGAAATATTTCAAAATTTTTTAAAATATCAGAAAATTTCAGAAATGCATTCGAATACCTATTCTAGAATTCTTGGAGTAACTCGTGTGCTAGTAAGCAAAAATTAAGGCCTGGTAATAAATTTTGAAGGAACTTAAAATTTCAGTCAATTTCCAAAGATCCCGACCTGTGAAATATTTCAATATTTGAAAAATATCAGAAAATTTCAGAAATGCATTTGAATGCCCTTTCCACAATTCTTTTTTCACCAGAGTGATAGTAAGTAAAAATTACGGCGTAGGAATAAATTTTGGAGGAACTTAAAATTTCAGTCAATTTACACAGGTCCCGACCTGTGAAATATTTCAAAAATTGAAAAATGTCCGAAAATTTCAGTGCTAGTGATAGTAAGTAAAAGTTACGGCCTAAGAATAAATTTTTCGGAGACCTTAAAATTTCACTCAATTTTTAACTTGTGAAATATTTCAAAATTTTAAAAATGTCAGAAAATTTCATTTGAATGCCTTTTGTACAGTTCTTGGAGTCACTAGAGTGCTAATAAGTTAAAATTACTTCCTAGAAATAAATTTTGGAGTAACTTAAAATTGAAGGCAATTTCCATAGGTTCCGAAATGTGAAATATTTCAAAATTTGAAAAATGTGGGAAATTTTCAGAAATGCCTTTGAAGGCCTTTCTACATTTGTTGGAGTCACTAGAGTGCTAATAAGTTAAAATTACGGTCTAGGAATAAATTTTGGAGGAACTTAAAATTTTAGTCAATTTTAGTATTTCAAAATTTGTAAAATGTCAGAAAATTTCAGAAATTCTTTTGAATGCCTTTTCTGCAATTCTGTGAGTCACTAGAGTGCAAGTAAATGAAAATTACGGCTAAGGAATAAATTGAGGAACTTAAAATGTCGCTAAATTTCCACAGGTCCCGACCTGTGAAATTTTTCAATATTTCAAAAATATCAAAAAATGTCAGAAATGCCCCGACAAAATATGAAAAATATCCGAAAATGTTAGAAATGCATTTAAATGTCTTTTCCATAATTCTTCTATTCACTAGGGTGATAGTAAGTAAAATTACGGCCTATGAATAAATTTTGTAGGAAGTTAAAATTTCACTCAATTTCTATAGGTCCCGGCCTGTGAAATTTTTCAAAATATGAAAAATATCAGAAAGTTTCAGAAATGCATTTGGATGCCTTTTCCACTATCCCCGTTTTTATTTTTGAGCTAGTAAGCAAAAATTACGGTCTAGGAATAAATTTTGGAGGAACTTAAAATTTCACTCAGTTTCCATAGGTCCCGACCTGTGACATTTTTTTCAAAATAGGAAAATATCCGAAAATGTTAGAAATGAATTTAAATGCCTTTTCCACAATTCTTCTATTCATTAGAGTGATAGTAAGTAAAAATTACGGCCTAGGAATAAATTTTAGGGAAACTTAAAATTTCACTCAGTTTCCATAGGTCCCGACCTGTGACATTTTTTTCAAAATAGTAAAATATCCGAAAATGTTAGAAATGCCTTTAAATGCCTTTTCCACAATTCTTCTATTCATAAGAGTGATAGTAAGTAAAAATTACGGCCTAGGAATAAATTTTAGGGAAACTTAAAATTTCACTCAAAATTTGAAAAATGTCAGCAAATTTCAGAAAGGCATTTGGATGCCTTTTCTACTATCCCGGTAGTCATTTCTAAAGTAGTAAATACAAATTGTGGCCTAGGAATAAATTTTGGAGGAACTTAAAATTTCAGTCAATTTTCACAGCCTGAGAAATATTTTCAAAATTGGAAAAATGTCAAAGAAATTCAGAAATGCATTTGAATACCTTTTCACTCAGTTTCCATGGGTCCCGACCTGTGACATTTTTTTTCAAAATAGGAAAATATCCCAAAATGTTAGAAATTCCTTTAAATGCATTTTCCACACTTCTTCTATTCACTAGAGTGATAGTAAGTAAAAATTACGGTCTAGGAATAAATTTTAGGGAAACTTAAAATTTCAGTCAAGTTCCACAGGTCCCGTCCTGTGAAATATTTCAAAAGTTGAAAAATATGAGAGAATTTCAGTGCTAGTGATAATAAGTAAAAGTTACGGCCTACGAATAAATTTTGGGAGACCTTAAAATTTCACTCAATTTCAATCTATGAAATGTTTCAAAATTTTAAAAATGTCAAAAAATTTAAGAAATTCTTTTGAATGCCTTTTCTGCAATTCTGTGAGTCACTAGAGTGCAAATAAATGCAAATTACGGCCAAAGAATAAAGTTTTGAGTAACTTCAAATGTCGCTCAATTTGAAGGCCTAGGAATAAATTTTAGAGAAATTTAAAATTTCGTTCAATTTCGACAGGCCGCGACGTGTGAAATATTTCAAAATTTGCAAAATGTCAAAAAATTTCAGAAATGCATTTGAACACCTTTTCTAGAAATCTTGGAGTCACTAGAGTTCTAGTAAGTAAAAAAATACGGCCCTGTTATAGATTTTGCAAGAACTTAAAATTTCACTAATTTCCATAGATCCCGACCTGTGACATTTTTCGAAATATGAAGAATATCCGAAAATGTCAGCAATGCATTTTAATGCATTTTCTACAATTCTTCTATTCACTAGGATGATAGTAAGTAAAAATTACGACCTGGGAATAAATTTTGGAGAAACTTGTAATTTCGTTCAATTTCCACAGGTCGCGACCTGTGAAATGTTACAAAATTTAAGAAATACATTTGAATGCCTTTTCTACTATCCCTGTAGTATTTCTAAAGTAGTAATTAAAAATTACGGCCTAAGAATCAATTTTGAAGGAACTTAAAATTTCAGTCAATTTCCACAGGTCCCGACCTGTGAAATATTTCAAAGTTTGAAAAATATTAGAAAATTTCAGAAATGCATTTGAATGCCGTTTCTACTATCCCTGTGGTCATTTCTGAAGCAGTAAGCAAAAATTACGGTTTTAGAATAAATTTTGGATTAACTTAAAATTTCACTCAATTTCCATAGGTCCCGACCTGTGACATTTTTCAAAATATGAAAAATATCCGAAAATGTTAGAAATGCATTTAAATACCTTTTCCACAATTCTTCTATTCACTAGGGTGATAGTAAGTAAAAATTACGACCTAGGAATAAATTTTGGAGAAACTTATAATTTCGTTCAATTTCCACAGGTCGCGATCTGTGAAATGTTACAAAATTTAAGAAATACATTTGAATGCCTTTTCTACTATCCCTGTAGTATTTCTAAAGTAGTAATTAAAAATTACGGCCTAAGAATTAATTTTGGAGGAAATTAAAATTTCAGTCAATTTCCACAGGTCCCGACCTGTGAAATATTTCATAGTTTGAAAAATATTAGAAAATTTCAGAAATGCATTTGGATGCCGTTTCTACTATCCCTGTTGTCATTTCTGAGAAAGTAAGCAAAAATTAGAGCCTGGGAATAAATTTTGAACTAACTTGAAATTTCACACAATTTCCATGGGTCCCGACCTGTGACATTTTTCAAAATATGAAAAATATCCGAAAATGTCAGTAATGCATTTAAATGCCTTTTCCACAATTCTTCTATTCACTAGGGTGATAGTAAGTAAAAATTACGATCTAGGAATAAATTTTGGAGAAACTTGTAATTTCGTTCAATTTCCACAGGTCGCGACCTGTGAAATATTACAAAATTTTAGAAATGCATTTAATGGCTTTTCTACTATCCCTGTAGTATTTCTAAAGTAGTAATTAAAAATTACGGCCTAAGAATCAATTTTGGAGTAACTTAAAATTTCAGTCAATTTCCGACATGTGAAATATTTCATAGTTTGAAAAATATTAGAAAATTTCAGAAATGCATTTGAATGCCGTTTCTACTATCCCTGTGGTCATTTCTGAGGTAGTAAGCAAAAATTACGGTCTTAGAATAAATTTTGGATTAACTTAAAATTTCACTCAATTTCCATAGACCTGTGACATTTTTCAAAATATGAAAAATATCCGAAAATGTCAGTAATGCATTTAAATGCCTTTTCCTTAAATTCTTCTATTCACTAGGGTGATAGTAAGTAAAAATTACGATCTAGGAATAAATTTTGGAGAAACTTGTAATTTCGTTCAATTTCCACAGGTCGCGACCTGTGAAATATTACAAAATTTTAGAAATGCATTTAATGGCTTTTCTACTATCCCTGTAGTATTTCTAAAGTAGTAATTAAAAATTACGGCCTAAGAATCAATTTTGGAGTAACTTAAAATTTCAGTCAATTTCCACAGGTCCCGACCTGTGAAATATTTCAAAGTTTGAAAATTATTAGAAAATTTCAGAAATGCATTTGAATGCCGTTTCTACTATCCCTGTGGACATTTCTGAGGTAGTAAGCAAAAATTACGGTCTTAGAATAAATTTTGGATTAACTTAAAATTTCACTCAATTTCCATAGGTCCCGACCGGTGACATTTTTAAAAATCTGAAACATATCCGAAAATGTTAGAAATGCATTTAAATACCTTTTCCACAATTCTTCTATTCACTAGGGTGATAGTAAGTAAAAATTACGACCTAGGAATAAATTTTGGAGAAACTTGTAATTTCGTTCAATTTCCACAGGTCGCGACCTGTGAAATATTACAAAATTTTAGAAATGCATTTGAATGCCTTTTCTACTATCCATGTAGTATTTCTAAAATAGTAATTAAAAATTACGGCCTAAGAATCAATTTTGGAAGAACTTAAAATTTCAGTCAATTTCCACAGGTCCCGACCTGTGAAATATTTCAAAGTTTGAAAAATATTAGAAAATTTCAGAAATGCATTTGGATGCCGTTTCTACTATCCCTGTGGTCATTTCTGAGGTAGTAAGCAAAAATTAGAGCCTAGGAATAAATTTTGGATTAACTTAAAATTTCACTCAATTTCCATAGACCTGTGACATTTTTCAAAATATGAAAAATATCCGAAAATGTCAGTAATGCATTTAAATGCCTTTTCCATAAATTCTTCTATTCACTAGGGTGATAGTAAGTAAAAATTACGATCTAGGAATAAATTTTGGAGAAACTTGTAATTTCGTTCAATTTCCACAGGTCGCGACCTGTGAAATATTACAAAATTTTAGAAATGCATTTAATGGCTTTTCTACTATCCCTGTAGTATTTCTAAAGTAGTAATTAAAAATTACGGCCTAAGAATCAATTTTGGAGTAACTTAAAATTTCAATCAATTTCCACAGGTCCCGACCTGTGAAATATTTCAAAGTTTGAAAAATATTAGAAAATTTCAGAAATGCATTTGAATGCCGTTTCTACTATCCCTGTGGACATTTCTGAGGTAGTAAGCAAAAATTACGGTCTTAGAATAAATTTTGGATTAACTTAAAATTTCACTCAATTTCCATAGGTCCCGACCTGTGACATTTTTCAAAATCTGAAACATATCCGAAAATGTTAGAAATGCATTTAAATACCTTTTCCATAAATTCTTCTATTCACTAGGGTGATAGTAAGTAAAAATTACGACCTAGGAATAAATTTTGGAGAAACTTGTAATTTCGTTCAATTTCCACAGGTCGCGACCTGTGAAATGTTACAAAATTTAAGAAATACATTTGAATGCCTTTTCTACTATCCCTGTAGTATTTCTAAAGTAGTAATTAAAAATTACGGCCTAAGAATCAATTTTGAAGGAACTTAAAATTTCAGTCAATTTCCACAGGTCCCGACCTGTGAAATATTTCAAAGTTTGAAAAATATTAGAAAATTTCAGAAATGCATTTGAATGCCGTTTCTACTATCCCTGTGGTCATTTCTGAAGTAGTAAGCAAAAATTACGGTTTTAGAATAAATTTTGGATTAACTTAAAATTTCACTCAATTTCCATAGGTCCCGACCTGTGACATTTTTCAAAATATGAAAAATATCCGAAAATGTTAGAAATGCATTTAAATACCTTTTCCACAATTCTTCTATTCACTAGGGTGATAGTAAGTAAAAATTACGACCTAGGAATAAATTTTGGAGAAACTTGTAATTTCGTTCAATTTCCACAGGTCGCGATCTGTGAAATGTTACAAAATTTTAGAAATGTATTTGAATGCCTTTTCTACTATCCCTGTAGTATTTCTAAAGTAGTAATTAAAAATTACGGCCTAAGAATTAATTTTGGAGGAAATTAAAATTTCAGTCAATTTCCACAGGTCCCGACCTGTGAAATATTTCAAAGTTTGAAAAATATTAGAAAATTTCAGAAATGCATTTGGATGCCGTTTCTACTATCCCTGTTGTCATTTCTGAGAAAGTAAGCAAAAATTAGAGCCTGGGAATAAATTTTGAACTAACTTGAAATTTCACACAATTTCCATGGGTCCCGACCTGTGACATTTTTCAAAATATGAAAACTATCCGAAAATGTCAGTAATGCATTTAAATGCCTTTTCCACAATTCTTCTATTCACTAGGGTGATAGTAAGTAAAAATTACGATCTAGGAATAAATTTTGGAGAAACTTGTAATTTCGTTCAATTTCCACAGGTCGCGACCTGTGAAATATTACAAAATTTTAGAAATGCATTTAATGGCTTTTCTACTATCCCTGTAGTATTTCTAAAGTAGTAATTAAAAATTACGGCCTAAGAATCAATTTTGGAGTAACTTAAAATTTCAGTCAATTTCCGACATGTGAAATATTTCATAGTTTGAAAAATATTAGAAAATTTCAGAAATGCATTTGAATGCCGTTTCTACTATCCCTGTGGTCATTTCTGAGGTAGTAAGCAAAAATTACGGTCTTAGAATAAATTTTGGATTAACTTAAAATTTCACTCAATTTCCATAGACCTGTGACATTTTTCAAAATATGAAAAATATCCGAAAATGTCAGTAATGCATTTAAATGCCTTTTCCTTAAATTCTTCTATTCACTAGGGTGATAGTAAGTAAAAATTACGATCTAGGAATAAATTTTGGAGAAACTTGTAATTTCGTTCAATTTCCACAGGTCGCGACCTGTGAAATATTACAAAATTTTAGAAATGCATTTAATGGCTTTTCTACTATCCCTGTAGTATTTCTAAAGTAGTAATTAAAAATTACGGCCTAAGAATCAATTTTGGAGTAACTTAAAATTTCAGTCAATTTCCACAGGTCCCGACCTGTGAAATATTTCAAAGTTTGAAAAATATTAGAAAATTTCAGAAATGCATTTGAATGCCGTTTCTACTATCCCTGTGGACATTTCTGAGGTAGTAAGCAAAAATTACGGTCTTAGAATAAATTTTGGATTAACTTAAAATTTCACTCAATTTCCATATGTCCCGACCGGTGACATTTTTAAAAATCTGAAACATATCCGAAAATGTTAGAAATGCATTTAAATACCTTTTCCACAATTCTTCTATTCACTAGGGTGATAGTAAGTAAAAATTACGACCTAGGAATAAATTTTGGAGAAACTTGTAATTTCGTTCAATTTCCACAGGTCGCGACCTGTGAAATATTACAAAATTTTAGAAATGCATTTGAATGCCTTTTCTACTATCCATGTAGTATTTCTAAAGTAGTAATTAAAAATTACGGCCTAAGAATCAATTTTGGAAGAACTTAAAATTTCAGTCAATTTCCACAGGTCCCGACCTGTGAAATATTTCAAAGTTTGGAAAATATTAGAAAATTTCAGAAATGCATTTGGATGCCGTTTCTACTATCCCTGTGGACATTTCTGAGGTAGTAAGCAAAAATTAGAGCCTAGGAATAAATTTTGGATTAACTTAAAATTTCACTCAATTTCCATAGACCTGTGACATTTTTCAAAATATGAAAAATATCCGAAAATGTCAGTAATGCATTTAAATGCCTTTTCCATAAATTCTTCTATTCACTAGGGTGATAGTAAGTAAAAATTACGATCTAGGAATAAATTTTGGAGAAACTTGTAATTTCGTTCAATTTCCACAGGTCGCGACCTGTGAAATATTACAAAATTTTAGAAATGCATTTAATGGCTTTTCTACTATCCCTGTAGTATTTCTAAAGTAGTAATTAAAAATTACGGCCTAAGAATCAATTTTGGAGTAACTTAAAATTTCAATCAATTTCCACAGGTCCCGACCTGTGAAATATTTCAAAGTTTGAAAAATATTAGAAAATTTCAGAAATGCATTTGAATGCCGTTTCTACTATCCCTGTGGACATTTCTGAGGTAGTAAGCAAAAATTACGGTCTTAGAATAAATTTTGGATTAACTTAAAATTTCACTCAATTTCCATAGGTCCCGACCTGTGACATTTTTCAAAATCTGAAACATATCCGAAAATGTTAGAAATGCATTTAAATACCTTTTCCACAATTCTTCTATTCACTAGGGTGATAGTAAGTAAAAATTACGATCTAGGAATAAATTTTGGAGAAACTTGTAATTTCGTTCAATTTCCACAGGTCGCGACCTGTGAAATATTACAAAATTTTAGAAATGCATTTAATGGCTTTTCTACTATCCCTGTAGTATTTCTAAAGTAGTAATTAAAAATTACGGCCTAAGAATCAATTTTGGAGTAACTTAAAATTTCAATCAATTTCCACAGGTCCCGACCTGTGAAATATTTCAAAGTTTGAAAAATATTAGAAAATTTCAGAAATGCATTTGAATGCCGTTTCTACTATCCCTGTGGACATTTCTGAGGTAGTAAGCAAAAATTACGGTCTTAGAATAAATTTTGGATTAACTTAAAATTTCACTCAATTTCCATAGGTCCCGACCTGTGACATTTTTCAAAATCTGAAACATATCCGAAAATGTTAGAAATGCATTTAAATACCTTTTCCATAAATTCTTCTATTCACTAGGGTGATAGTAAGTAAAAATTACGACCTAGGAATAAATTTTGGAGAAACTTGTAATTTCGTTCAATTTCCACAGGTCGCGACGTGTGAAATGTTACAAAATTTTAGAAATGCATTTGAATGCCTTTTCTACTATCCCTGTAGTATTTCTAAAGTAGTAATTAAAAATTACGGCCTAAGAATCAATTTTGGAGGAACTTAAAATTTCATTCAATTTCCACAGGTCCCGACCTGTGAAATATTTCAAAGTTTGGAAAAGTTAGAAAATTTCAGAAATGCATTTGAATGCCGTTTCTACTATCCCTGTGGTCATTTCTGAGGTAGTAAGCAAAAATTACGGTTTTAGAATAAATTTTGGATTAACTTAAAATTTCACTCAATTTCCATAGACCTGTGACATTTTTCAAAATATGAAAAATATCCGAAAATGTCAGTAATGCATTTAAATGCCTTTTCCATAAATTCTTCTATTCACTAGGGTGATAGTAAGTAAAAATTACGATCTAGGAATAAATTTTGGAGAAACTTGTAATTTCGTTCAATTTCCACAGGTCGCGACCTGTGAAATATTACAAAATTTTAGAAATGCATTTGAATAGCTTTTGTACTATCCCTGTAGTATTTCTAAAGTAGTAATTAAAAATTACGGCGTAAGAATCAATTTTGGAGGAACTTAAAATTTCAGTCAATTGCCACAGGTCCCGACCTGTGAAATATTTCAAAGTTTGGAAAATATTGGAAAATTTCAGAAATGCATTTGAATGCCGTTTCTACTATCCCTGTGGTCATTTCTGAGGTAGTAAGCAAAAATTACGGTCTTAGAATAAATTTTGCATTAACTTAAAATTTCACTCAATTTCCATAGACCTGTGACATTTTTCAAAATCTGAAAAATATCCGAAAATGTTAGAAATGCATTTAAATACCTTTTCCACAATTCTTCTATTCACTAGGGTGATAGTAAGTAAAAATTACGACCTAGGAATAAATTTTGGAGAAACTTGTAATTTCGTTCAATTTCCACAGGTCGTGACCTGTGAAATGTTGCAAAATTTTAGAAATGCATTTGAATGCCTTTTCTACTATCCCTGTAGTATTTCTAAAGTAGTAATTAAAAATTACGGCCTAAGAATCAATTTTGGAGGAACTTAAAATTTCATTCAATTTCCACAGGTCCCGACCTGTGAAATATTTCAAAGTTTGGAAAAGTTAGAAAATTTCAGAAATGCATTTGAATGCCGTTTCTACTATCCCTGTGGTCATTTCTGAGGTAGTAAGCAAAAATTACGGTTTTAGAATAAATTTTGGATTAACTTAAAATTTCACTCAATTTCCATAGACCTGTGACATTTTTCAAAATATGAAAAATATCCGAAAATGTCAGTAATGCATTTAAATGCCTTTTCCATAAATTCTTCTATTCACTAGGGTGATAGTAAGTAAAAATTACGATCTAGGAATAAATTTTGGAGAAACTTGTAATTTCGTTCAATTTCCACAGGTCGCGACCTGTGAAATATTACAAAATTTTAGAAATGCATTTGAATAGCTTTTGTACTATCCCTGTAGTATTTCTAAAGTAGTAATTAAAAATTACGGCCTAAGAATCAATTTTGGAGGAACTTAAAATTTCAGTCAATTGCCACAGGTCCCGACCTGTGAAATATTTCAAAGTTTGGAAAATATTAGAAAATTTCAGAAATGCATTTGAATGCCGTTTCTACTATCCCTGTGGTCATTTCTGAGGTAGTAAGCAAAAATTACGGTCTTAGAATAAATTTTGGATTAACTTAAAATTTCACTCAATTTCCATAGACCTGTGACATTTTTCAAAATATGAAAAATATCCGAAAATGTCAGTAATGCATTTAAATGCGTTTTCCATAAATTCTTCTATTCACTAGGGTGATAGTAAGTAAAAATTACGATCTAGGAATAAATTTTGGAGAAACTTGTAATTTCGTTCAATTTCCACAGGTCGCGACCTGTGAAATATTACAAAATTTTAGAAATGCATTTGAATAGCTTTTCTACTATCCCTGTAGTATTTCTAAAGTAGTAATTAAAAATTACGGCCTAAGAATCAATTTTGGAGGAACTTAAAATTTCAGTTAATTTCCACAGGTCCCGACCTGTGAAATATTTCAAAGTTTGGAAAATATTGGAAAATTTCAGAAATGCATTTGAATGCCGTTTCTACTATCCCTGTGGTCATTTCTGAGGTAGTAAGCAAAAATTACGGTCTTAGAATAAATTTTGGATTAACTTAAAATTTCACTCAATTTCCATAGACCTGTGACATTTTTCAAAATCTGAAACATATCCGAAAATGTTAGAAATGCATTTAAATACCTTTTCCACAATTCTTCTATTCACTAGGGTGATAGTAAGTAAACATTACGACCTAGGAATAAATTTTGGAGAAACTTGTAATTTCGTTCAATTTTCACAGGTCGCGACGTGTGTAATGTTACAAAATTTTAGAAATGCATTTGAATGTCTTTTCTACTATCCCTGTAGTATTTCTAAAGTAGTAATAAAAATTACGGCCTAAGAATCAATTTTGGAGGAAATTTAAATTTCAGTCAATTTCCACAGGTCCCGACCTGTGAAATATTTCATAGTTTCAAAAATATTAGAAAATTTCAGAAATGCATTTGAATGCCGTTTCTACTATCCTTGTGGTCATTTCTGAGGTAGTAAGCAAAAATTAGAGCCTGGGAATAAATTTTTGACTAACTTAAAATTTCACTCAATTTCGATAGGTCCCGACCTGTTACATTTTTCAAAATCTGAAAAATATCCGAAAATGTTAGAAATGCATTTAAATACCTTTTCCACAATTCTTCTATTCACTAGGGTGATAGTAAGTAAAAATTACGACCTAGGAATAAATTTTGGAGAAACTTGTAATTTCGTTCAATTTCCACAGGTCGCGACCTGTGAAATGTTACAAAATTTTAGAAATGCATTTGAATGCCTTTTCTACTATCCCTGTAGTATTTCTAAAGTAGTAATTAAAAATTACGGCCTAAGAATCAATTTTGGAGGAACTTAAAATTTCAGTCAATTGCCACAGGTCCCGACCTGTGAAATATTTCAAAGTTTGGAAAATATTGGAAAATTTCAGAAATGCATTTGAATGCCGTTTCTACTATCCCTGTGGTCATTTCTGAGGTAGTAAGCAAAAATTACGGTCTTAGAATAAATTTTGGATTAACTTAAAATTTAACTCAATTTCCATAGACCTGTGACATTTTTCAAAATCTGAAACATATCCGAAAATGTTAGAAATGCATTTAAATACCTTTTCCACAATTCTTCTATTCACTAGGGTGATAGTAAGTAAAAATTACGATCTAGGAATAAATTTTGGAGAAACTTGTAATTTCGTTCAATTTCCACAGGTCGCGACCTGTGAAATATTACAAAATTTTAGAAATGCATTTAATGGCTTTTCTACTATCCCTGTAGTATTTCTAAAGTAGTAATTAAAAATTACGGCCTAAGAATCAATTTTGGAGTAACTTAAAATTTCAATCAATTTCCACAGGTCCCGACCTGTGAAATATTTCAAAGTTTGAAAAATATTAGAAAATTTCAGAAATGCATTTGAATGCCGTTTCTACTATCCCTGTGGACATTTCTGAGGTAGTAAGCAAAAATTACGGTCTTAGAATAAATTTTGGATTAACTTAAAATTTCACTCAATTTCCATAGGTCCCGACCTGTGACATTTTTCAAAATCTGAAACATATCCGAAAATGTTAGAAATGCATTTAAATACCTTTTCCACAATTCTTCTATTCACTAGGGTGATAGTAAGTAAAAATTACGATCTAGGAATAAATTTTGGAGAAACTTGTAATTTCGTTCAATTTCCACAGGTCGCGACCTGTGAAATATTACAAAATTTTAGAAATGCATTTAATGGCTTTTCTACTATCCCTGTAGTATTTCTAAAGTAGTAATTAAAAATTACGGCCTAAGAATCAATTTTGGAGTAACTTAAAATTTCAATCAATTTCCACAGGTCCCGACCTGTGAAATATTTCAAAGTTTGAAAAATATTAGAAAATTTCAGAAATGCATTTGAATGCCGTTTCTACTATCCCTGTGGACATTTCTGAGGTAGTAAGCAAAAATTACGGTCTTAGAATAAATTTTGGATTAACTTAAAATTTCACTCAATTTCCATAGGTCCCGACCTGTGACATTTTTCAAAATCTGAAACATATCCGAAAATGTTAGAAATGCATTTAAATACCTTTTCCATAAATTCTTCTATTCACTAGGGTGATAGTAAGTAAAAATTACGACCTAGGAATAAATTTTGGAGAAACTTGTAATTTCGTTCAATTTCCACAGGTCGCGACGTGTGAAATGTTACAAAATTTTAGAAATGCATTTGAATGCCTTTTCTACTATCCCTGTAGTATTTCTAAAGTAGTAATTAAAAATTACGGCCTAAGAATCAATTTTGGAGGAACTTAAAATTTCATTCAATTTCCACAGGTCCCGACCTGTGAAATATTTCAAAGTTTGGAAAAGTTAGAAAATTTCAGAAATGCATTTGAATGCCGTTTCTACTATCCCTGTGGTCATTTCTGAGGTAGTAAGCAAAAATTACGGTTTTAGAATAAATTTTGGATTAACTTAAAATTTCACTCAATTTCCATAGACCTGTGACATTTTTCAAAATATGAAAAATATCCGAAAATGTCAGTAATGCATTTAAATGCCTTTTCCATAAATTCTTCTATTCACTAGGGTGATAGTAAGTAAAAATTACGATCTAGGAATAAATTTTGGAGAAACTTGTAATTTCGTTCAATTTCCACAGGTCGCGACCTGTGAAATATTACAAAATTTTAGAAATGCATTTGAATAGCTTTTGTACTATCCCTGTAGTATTTCTAAAGTAGTAATTAAAAATTACGGCGTAAGAATCAATTTTGGAGGAACTTAAAATTTCAGTCAATTGCCACAGGTCCCGACCTGTGAAATATTTCAAAGTTTGGAAAATATTGGAAAATTTCAGAAATGCATTTGAATGCCGTTTCTACTATCCCTGTGGTCATTTCTGAGGTAGTAAGCAAAAATTACGGTCTTAGAATAAATTTTGCATTAACTTAAAATTTCACTCAATTTCCATAGACCTGTGACATTTTTCAAAATCTGAAAAATATCCGAAAATGTTAGAAATGCATTTAAATACCTTTTCCACAATTCTTCTATTCACTAGGGTGATAGTAAGTAAAAATTACGACCTAGGAATAAATTTTGGAGAAACTTGTAATTTCGTTCAATTTCCACAGGTCGTGACCTGTGAAATGTTGCAAAATTTTAGAAATGCATTTGAATGCCTTTTCTACTATCCCTGTAGTATTTCTAAAGTAGTAATTAAAAATTACGGCCTAAGAATCAATTTTGGAGGAACTTAAAATTTCATTCAATTTCCACAGGTCCCGACCTGTGAAATATTTCAAAGTTTGGAAAAGTTAGAAAATTTCAGAAATGCATTTGAATGCCGTTTCTACTATCCCTGTGGTCATTTCTGAGGTAGTAAGCAAAAATTACGGTTTTAGAATAAATTTTGGATTAACTTAAAATTTCACTCAATTTCCATAGACCTGTGACATTTTTCAAAATATGAAAAATATCCGAAAATGTCAGTAATGCATTTAAATGCCTTTTCCATAAATTCTTCTATTCACTAGGGTGATAGTAAGTAAAAATTACGATCTAGGAATAAATTTTGGAGAAACTTGTAATTTCGTTCAATTTCCACAGGTCGCGACCTGTGAAATATTACAAAATTTTAGAAATGCATTTGAATAGCTTTTGTACTATCCCTGTAGTATTTCTAAAGTAGTAATTAAAAATTACGGCCTAAGAATCAATTTTGGAGGAACTTAAAATTTCAGTCAATTGCCACAGGTCCCGACCTGTGAAATATTTCAAAGTTTGGAAAATATTAGAAAATTTCAGAAATGCATTTGAATGCCGTTTCTACTATCCCTGTGGTCATTTCTGAGGTAGTAAGCAAAAATTACGCTCTTAGAATAAATTTTGGATTAACTTAAAATTTCACTCAATTTCCATAGACCTGTGACATTTTTCAAAATATGAAAAATATCCGAAAATGTCAGTAATGCATTTAAATGCCTTTTCCATAAATTCTTCTATTCACTAGGGTGATAGTAAGTAAAAATTACGATCTAGGAATAAATTTTGGAGAAACTTGTAATTTCGTTCAATTTCCACAGGTCGCGACCTGTGAAATATTACAAAATTTTAGAAATGCATTTGAATAGCTTTTGTACTATCCCTGTAGTATTTCTAAAGTAGTAATTAAAAATTACGGCGTAAGAATCAATTTTGGAGGAACTTAAAATTTCAGTCAATTGCCACAGGTCCCGACCTGTGAAATATTTCAAAGTTTGGAAAATATTGGAAAATTTCAGAAATGCATTTGAATGCCGTTTCTACTATCCCTGTGGTCATTTCTGAGGTAGTAAGCAAAAATTACGGTCTTAGAATAAATTTTGCATTAACTTAAAATTTCACTCAATTTCCATAGACCTGTGACATTTTTCAAAATCTGAAAAATATCCGAAAATGTTAGAAATGCATTTAAATACCTTTTCCACAATTCTTCTATTCACTAGGGTGATAGTAAGTAAAAATTACGACCTAGGAATAAATTTTGGAGAAACTTGTAATTTCGTTCAATTTCCACAGGTCGTGACCTGTGAAATGTTGCAAAATTTTAGAAATGCATTTGAATGCCTTTTCTACTATCCCTGTAGTATTTCTAAAGTAGTAATTAAAAATTACGGCCTAAGAATCAATTTTGGAGGAACTTAAAATTTCATTCAATTTCCACAGGTCCCGACCTGTGAAATATTTCAAAGTTTGGAAAAGTTAGAAAATTTCAGAAATGCATTTGAATGCCGTTTCTACTATCCCTGTGGTCATTTCTGAGGTAGTAAGCAAAAATTACGGTTTTAGAATAAATTTTGGATTAACTTAAAATTTCACTCAATTTCCATAGACCTGTGACATTTTTCAAAATATGAAAAATATCCGAAAATGTCAGTAATGCATTTAAATGCCTTTTCCATAAATTCTTCTATTCACTAGGGTGATAGTAAGTAAAAATTACGATCTAGGAATAAATTTTGGAGAAACTTGTAATTTCGTTCAATTTCCACAGGTCGCGACCTGTGAAATATTACAAAATTTTAGAAATGCATTTGAATAGCTTTTGTACTATCCCTGTAGTATTTCTAAAGTAGTAATTAAAAATTACGGCCTAAGAATCAATTTTGGAGGAACTTAAAATTTCAGTCAATTGCCACAGGTCCCGACCTGTGAAATATTTCAAAGTTTGGAAAATATTAGAAAATTTCAGAAATGCATTTGAATGCCGTTTCTACTATCCCTGTGGTCATTTCTGAGGTAGTAAGCAAAAATTACGGTCTTAGAATAAATTTTGGATTAACTTAAAATTTCACTCAATTTCCATAGACCTGTGACATTTTTCAAAATATGAAAAATATCCGAAAATGTCAGTAATGCATTTAAATGCGTTTTCCATAAATTCTTCTATTCACTAGGGTGATAGTAAGTAAAAATTACGATCTAGGAATAAATTTTGGAGAAACTTGTAATTTCGTTCAATTTCCACAGGTCGCGACCTGTGAAATATTACAAAATTTTAGAAATGCATTTGAATAGCTTTTCTACTATCCCTGTAGTATTTCTAAAGTAGTAATTAAAAATTACGGCCTAAGAATCAATTTTGGAGGAACTTAAAATTTCAGTTAATTTCCACAGGTCCCGACCTGTGAAATATTTCAAAGTTTGGAAAATATTGGAAAATTTCAGAAATGCATTTGAATGCCGTTTCTACTATCCCTGTGGTCATTTCTGAGGTAGTAAGCAAAAATTACGGTCTTAGAATAAATTTTGGATTAACTTAAAATTTCACTCAATTTCCATAGACCTGTGACATTTTTCAAAATCTGAAACATATCCGAAAATGTTAGAAATGCATTTAAATACCTTTTCCACAATTCTTCTATTCACTAGGGTGATAGTAAGTAAACATTACGACCTAGGAATAAATTTTGGAGAAACTTGTAATTTCGTTCAATTTTCACAGGTCGCGACGTGTGTAATGTTACAAAATTTTAGAAATGCATTTGAATGTCTTTTCTACTATCCCTGTAGTATTTCTAAAGTAGTAATAAAAATTACGGCCTAAGAATCAATTTTGGAGGAAATTTAAATTTCAGTCAATTTCCACAGGTCCCGACCTGTGAAATATTTCATAGTTTCAAAAATATTAGAAAATTTCAGAAATGCATTTGAATGCCGTTTCTACTATCCTTGTGGTCATTTCTGAGGTAGTAAGCAAAAATTAGAGCCTGGGAATAAATTTTTGACTAACTTAAAATTTCACTCAATTTCGATAGGTCCCGACCTGTGACATTTTTCAAAATCTGAAAAATATCCGAAAATGTTAGAAATGCATTTAAATACCTTTTCCACAATTCTTCTATTCACTAGGGTGATAGTAAGTAAAAATTACGACCTAGGAATAAATTTTGGAGAAACTTGTAATTTCGTTCAATTTCCACAGGTCGCGACCTGTGAAATGTTACAAAATTTTAGAAATGCATTTGAATGCCTTTTCTACTATCCCTGTAGTATTTGTAAAGTAGTAATTAAAAATTACGGCCTAAGAATCAATTTTGGAGGAACTTAAAATTTCAGTCAATTGCCACAGGTCCCGACCTGTGAAATATTTCAAAGTTTGGAAAATATTGGAAAATTTCAGAAATGCATTTGAATGCCGTTTCTACTATCCCTGTGGTCATTTCTGAGGTAGTAAGCAAAAATTACGGTCTTAGAATAAATTTTGGATTAACTTAAAATTTAACTCAATTTCCATAGACCTGTGACATTTTTCAAAATCTGAAACATATCCGAAAATGTTAGAAATGCATTTAAATACCTTTTCCACAATTCTTCTATTCACTAGGGTGATAGTAAGTAAACATTACGACCTGGGAATAAATTTTGGAGAAACTTGTAATTTCGTTCAATTTCCACAGGTCGCGACGTGTGTAATGTTACAAAATTTTAGAAATGCATTTGAATGCCTTTTCTACTATCCCTGTAGTATTTCTAAAGTAGTAATAAAAATTACGGCCTAAGAATCAATTTTGGAGGAAATTAAAATTTCAGTCAATTTCCACAGGTCCCGACCTGTGAAATATTTCATAGTTTGAAAAATATTAGAAAATTTCAGAAATGCATTTGAATGCCGTTTCTACTATCCCTGTGGTCATTTCTGAGGTAGTAAGCAAAAATTAGAGCCTGGGAATAAATTTTGGACTAACTTAAAATTTCACTCAATTTCGATAGGTCCCGACCTGTGACATTTTTCAAAATCTGAAAAATATCCGAAAATGTTAGAAATGCATTTAAATACCTTTTCCACAATTCTTCTATTCACTAGGGTGATAGTAAGTAAAAATTACGACCTAGGAATAAATTTTGGAGAAACTTGTAATTTCGTTCAATTTCCACAGGTCGTGACCTGTGAAATGTTACAAAATTTGAGAAATGCATTGGAATGCCTTTTCTACTATCCCTGTAGTATTTCTAAAGTAGTAATTAAAAATTACGGCCTAAGAATCAATTTTGGAGGAACTTAAAATTTCAGTCCCGACCTGTGAAATATTTCATAGTTTGAAATATTTCATAGTTTTAAAAAATATTAGAAAATTTCAGAAATGCATTTGGATGCCGTTTCTACTATCCCTGTGGTCATTTCTGAGAAAGTAAGCAAAAATTAGAACCTGGGAATAAATTTTGAACTAACTTAAAATTTCACTCAATTTCCATAGGTCCCGACCTGTGACATTTTTCAAAATCTGAAAAATATCCGAAAATGTTAGAAATGCATTTAAATACCTTTTCCACAATTCTTCTATTCACTAGGGTGATAGTAAGTAAAAATTACGACCTAGGGATAAATTTTGGAGAAACTTGTAATTTCGTTCAATTTCCACAGGTCGCGACCTGTGAAATGTTACAAAATTTTAGAAATGCATTTGAATGCCTTTTCTACTATCCCTGTAGTATTTCTAAAGTAGTAATTAAAAATTACGGCCTAAGAATCAATTTTGGAGGAACTTAAAATTTCAGTCAATTGCCACAGGTCCCGACCTGTGAAATATTTCAAAGTTTGGAAAATATTGGAAAATTTCAGAAATGCATTTGAATGCCGTTTCTACTATCCCTGTGGTCATTTCTGAGGTAGTAAGCAAAAATTACGGTCTTAGAATAAATTTTGGATTAACTTAAAATTTCACTCAATTTCCATAGACCTGTGACATTTTTCAAAATATGAAAAATATCCGAAAATGTTAGAAATGCATTTAAATACCTTTTCCACAATTCTTCTATTCACTAGGGTGATAGTAAGTAAAAATTACGACCTAGGAATAAATTTTGGAGAAACTTGTAATTTCGTTCAATTTCCACAGGTCGCGACCTGTGAAATATTACAAAATTTTAGAAATGCATTTAATGGCTTTTCTACTATCCCTGTAGTATTTCTAAAGTAGTAATTAAAAATACGGCCTAAGAATCAATTTTGGAGTAACTTAAAATTTCAGTCAATTTCCACAGGTCCCGACCTGTGAAATATTTCAAAGTTTGAAAAATATTAGAAAATTTCAGAAATGCATTTGAATGCCGTTTCTACTATCCCTGTGGACATTTCTGAGGTAGTAAGCAAAAATTACGGTCTTAGAATAAATTTTGGATTAACTTAAAATTTCACTCAATTTCCATAGGTCCCGACCTGTGACATTTTTCAAAATCTGAAACATATCCGAAAATGTTAGAAATGCATTTAAATACCTTTTCCACAATTCTTCTATTCACTAGGGTGATAGTAAGTAAACATTACGACCTGGGAATAAATTTTGG
The DNA here is from genome assembly GCA_949752745.1 of Protula sp. h YS-2021. Taxonomy (NCBI): domain Eukaryota; kingdom Metazoa; phylum Annelida; class Polychaeta; order Sabellida; family Serpulidae; genus Protula; species Protula sp. h YS-2021. The sequence goes on from OX457030.1 coordinate 24,054,769, forward strand.
AGAAACTTGTAATTTCGTTCAATTTCCACAGGTCGCGACGTGTGTAATGTTACAAAATTTTAGAAATGCATTTGAATGCCTTTTCTACTATCCCTGTAGTATTTCTAAAGTAGTAATAAAAATTACGGCCTAAGAATCAATTTTGGAGGAAATTAAAATTTCAGTCAATTTCCACAGGTCCCGACCTGTGAAATATTTCATAGTTTGAAAAATATTAGAAAATTTCAGAAATGCATTTGAATGCCGTTTCTACTATCCCTGTGGTCATTTCTGAGGTAGTAAGCAAAAATTAGAGCCTGGGAATAAATTTTGGACTAACTTAAAATTTCACTCAATTTCGATAGGTCCCGACCTGTGACATTTTTCAAAATCTGAAAAATATCCGAAAATGTTAGAAATGCATTTAAATACCTTTTCCACAATTCTTCTATTCACTAGGGTGATAGTAAGTAAAAATTACGACCTAGGAATAAATTTTGGAGAAACTTGTAATTTCGTTCAATTTCCACAGGTCGTGACCTGTGAAATGTTACAAAATTTTAGAAATGCATTTGAATGCCTTTTCTACTATCCCTGTAGTATTTCTAAAGTAGTAATTAAAAATTACGGCCTAAGAATCAATTTTGGAGGAACTTAAAATTTCAGTCCCGACCTGTGAAATATTTCATAGTTTGAAATATTTCATAGTTTTAAAAAATATTAGAAAATTTCAGAAATGCATTTGGATGCCGTTTCTACTATCCCTGTGGTCATTTCTGAGAAAGTAAGCAAAAATTAGAACCTGGGAATAAATTTTGAACTAACTTAAAATTTCACTCAATTTCCATAGGTCCCGACCTGTGACATTTTTCAAAATCTGAAAAATATCCGAAAATGTTAGAAATGCATTTAAATACCTTTTCCACAATTCTTCTATTCACTAGGGTGATAGTAAGTAAAAATTACGACCTAGGAATAAATTTTGGAGAAACTTGTAATTTCGTTCAATTTCCACAGGTCGCGACCTGTGAAATGTTACAAAATTTTAGAAATGCATTTGAATGCCTTTTCTACTATCCCTGTAGTATTTCTAAAGTAGTAATTAAAAATTACGGCCTAAGAATCAATTTTGGAGGAACTTAAAATTTCAGTCAATTGCCACAGGTCCCGACCTGTGAAATATTTCAAAGTTTGGAAAATATTGGAAAATTTCAGAAATGCATTTGAATGCCGTTTCTACTATCCCTGTGGTCATTTCTGAGGTAGTAAGCAAAAATTACGGTCTTAGAATAAATTTTGGATTAACTTAAAATTTAACTCAATTTCCATAGACCTGTGACATTTTTCAAAATCTGAAAAATATCCGAAAATGTTAGAAATGCATTTAAATACCTTTTCCACAATTCTTCTATTCACAAGGGTGATAGTAAGTAAAAATTACGACCTAGGAATAAATTTTGGAGAAACTTGTAATTTCGTTCAATTTCCACAGGTCGCGACCTGTGAAATATTACAAAATTTTAGAAATGCATTTAATGGCTTTTCTACTATCCCTGTAGTATTTCTAAAGTAGTAATTAAAAATACGGCCTAAGAATCAATTTTGGAGTAACTTAAAATTTCAGTCAATTTCCACAGGTCCCGACCTGTGACATTTTTCAAAATCTGAAACATATCCGAAAATGTTAGAAATGCATTTAAATACCTTTTCCACAATTCTTCTATTCACTAGGGTGATAGTAAGTAAACATTACGACCTGGGAATAAATTTTGGAGAAACTTGTAATTTCGTTCAATTTCCACAGGTCGCGACGTGTGTAATGTTACAAAATTTTAGAAATGCATTTGAATGCCTTTTCTACTATCCCTGTAGTATTTCTAAAGTAGTAATAAAAATTACGGCCTAAGAATCAATTTTGGAGGAAATTAAAATTTCAGTCAATTTCCACAGGTCCCGACCTGTGAAATATTTCATAGTTTGAAAAATATTAGAAAATTTCAGAAATGCATTTGAATGCCGTTTCTACTATCCCTGTGGTCATTTCTGAGGTAGTAAGCAAAAATTAGAGCCTGGGAATAAATTTTGGATTAACTTAAAATTTCACTCAATTTCGATAGGTCCCGACCTGTGACATTTTTCAAAATCTGAAAAATATCCGAAAATGTTAGAAATGCATTTAAATACCTTTTCCACAATTCTTCTATTCACTAGGGTGATAGTAAGTAAAAATTACGACCTAGGAATAAATTTTGGAGAAACTTGTAATTTCGTTCAATTTCCACAGGTCGTGACCTGTGAAATGTTACAAAATTTTAGAAATGCATTTGAATGCCTTTTCTACTATCCCTGTAGTATTTCTAAAGTAGTAATTAAAAATTACGGCCTAAGAATCAATTTTGGAGGAACTTAAAATTTCAGTCCCGACCTGTGAAATATTTCATAGTTTGAAATATTTCATAGTTTTAAAAAATATTAGAAAATTTCAGAAATGCATTTGGATGCCGTTTCTACTATCCCTGTGGTCATTTCTGAGAAAGTAAGCAAAAATTAGAACCTGGGAATAAATTTTGAACTAACTTAAAATTTCACTCAATTTCCATAGGTCCCGACCTGTGACATTTTTCAAAATCTGAAAAATATCCGAAAATGTTAGAAATGCATTTAAATACCTTTTCCACAATTCTTCTATTCACTAGGGTGATAGTAAGTAAAAATTACGACCTAGGAATAAATTTTGGAGAAACTTGTAATTTCGTTCAATTTCCACAGGTCGCGACCTGTGAAATGTTACAAAATTTTAGAAATGCATTTGAATGCCTTTTCTACTATCCCTGTAGTATTTCTAAAGTAGTAATTAAAAATTACGGCCTAAGAATCAATTTTGGAGGAACTTAAAATTTCAGTCAATTGCCACAGGTCCCGACCTGTGAAATATTTCAAAGTTTGGAAAATATTGGAAAATTTCAGAAATGCATTTGAATGCCGTTTCTACTATCCCTGTGGTCATTTCTGAGGTAGTAAGCAAAAATTACGGTCTTAGAATAAATTTTGGATTAACTTAAAATTTAACTCAATTTCCATAGACCTGTGAAATATTACAAAATTTTAGAAATGCATTTAATGGCTTTTCTACTATCCCTGTAGTATTTCTAAAGTAGTAATTAAAAATACGGCCTAAGAATCAATTTTGGAGTAACTTAAAATTTCAGTCAATTTCCACAGGTCCCGACCTGTGAAATATTTCAAAGTTTGAAAAATATTAGAAAATTTCAGAAATGCATTTGAATGCCGTTTCTACTATCCCTGTGGACATTTCTGAGGTAGTAAGCAAAAATTACGGTCTTAGAATAAATTTTGGATTAACTTAAAATTTCACTCAATTTCCATAGGTCCCGACCTGTGACATTTTTCAAAATCTGAAAAATATCCGAAAATGTTAGAAATGCATTTAAATACCTTTTCCACAATTCTTCTATTCACTAGGGTGATAGTAAGTAAACATTACGACCTGGGAATAAATTTTGGAGAAACTTGTAATTTCGTTCAATTTCCACAGGTCGCGACGTGTGTAATGTTACAAAATTTTAGAAATGCATTTGAATGCCTTTTCTACTATCCCTGTAGTATTTCTAAAGTAGTAATAAAAATTACGGCCTAAGAATCAATTTTGGAGGAAATTAAAATTTCAGTCAATTTCCACAGGTCCCGACCTGTGAAATATTTCATAGTTTGAAAAATATTAGAAAATTTCAGAAATGCATTTGAATGCCGTTTCTACTATCCCTGTGGTCATTTCTGAGGTAGTAAGCAAAAATTAGAGCCTGGGAATAAATTTTGGACTAACTTAAAATTTCACTCAATTTCGATAGGTCCCGACCTGTGACATTTTTCAAAATCTGAAAAATATCCGAAAATGTTAGAAATGCATTTAAATACCTTTTCCACAATTCTTCTATTCACTAGGGTGATAGTAAGTAAAAATTACGACCTAGGAATAAATTTTGGAGAAACTTGTAATTTCGTTCAATTTCCACAGGTCGTGACCTGTGAAATGTTACAAAATTTTAGAAATGCATTTGAATGCCTTTTCTACTATCCCTGTAGTATTTCTAAAGTAGTAATTAAAAATTACGGCCTAAGAATCAATTTTGGAGGAACTTAAAATTTCAGTCCCGACCTGTGAAATATTTCATAGTTTGAAATATTTCATAGTTTTAAAAAATATTAGAAAATTTCAGAAATGCATTTGGATGCCGTTTCTACTATCCCTGTGGTCATTTCTGAGAAAGTAAGCAAAAATTAGAACCTGGGAATAAATTTTGAACTAACTTAAAATTTCACTCAATTTCCATAGGTCCCGACCTGTGACATTTTTCAAAATCTGAAAAATATCCGAAAATGTTAGAAATGCATTTAAATACCTTTTCCACAATTCTTCTATTCACTAGGGTGATAGTAAGTAAAAATTACGATCTAGGAATAAATTTTGGAGAAACTTGTAATTTCGTTCAATTTCCACAGGTCGCGACCTGTGAAATGTTACAAAATTTTAGAAATGCATTTGAATGCCTTTTCTACTATCCCTGTAGTATTTCTAAAGTAGTAATTAAAAATTACGGCCTAAGAATCAATTTTGGAGGAACTTAAAATTTCAGTCAATTGCCACAGGTCCCGACCTGTGAAATATTTCAAAGTTTGGAAAATATTGGAAAATTTCAGAAATCCATTTGAATGCCGTTTCTACTATCCCCGTGGTCATTTCTGAGGTAGTAAGCAAAAATTACGGTCTTAGAATAAATTTTGGATTAACTTAAAATTTAACTCAATTTCCATAGACCTGTGACATTTTTCAAAATCTGAAAAATATCCGAAAATGTTAGAAATGCATTTAAATACCTTTTCCACAATTCTTCTATTCACTAGGGTGAAAGTAAGTAAAAATTACGACCTAGGAATAAATTTTGGAGAAACTTGTAATTTCGTTCAATTTCCACAGGTCGCGACCTGTGAAATATTACAAAATTTTAGAAATGCATTTAATGGCTTTTCTACTATCCCTGTAGTATTTCTAAAGTAGTAATTAAAAATACGGCCTAAGAATCAATTTTGGAGTAACTTAAAATTTCAGTCAATTTCCACAGGTCCCGACCTGTGAAATATTTCAAAGTTTGAAAAATATTAGAAAATTTCAGAAATGCATTTGAATGCCGTTTCTACTATCCCTGTGGACATTTCTGAGGTAGTAAGCAAAAATTACGGTCTTAGAATAAATTTTGGATTAACTTAAAATTTCACTCAATTTCCATAGGTCCCGACCTGTGACATTTTTCAAAATCTGAAACATATCCGAAAATGTTAGAAATGCATTTAAATACCTTTTCCACAATTCTTCTATTCACTAGGGTGATAGTAAGTAAACATTACGACCTGGGAATAAATTTTGGAGAAACTTGTAATTTCGTTCAATTTCCACAGGTCGCGACGTGTGTAATGTTACAAAATTTTAGAAATGCATTTGAATGCCTTTTCTACTATCCCTGTAGTATTTCTAAAGTAGTAATAAAAATTACGGCCTAAGAATCAATTTTGGAGGAAATTAAAATTTCAGTCAATTTCCACAGGTCCCGACCTGTGAAATATTTCATAGTTTGAAAAATATTAGAAAATTTCAGAAATGCATTTGAATGCCGTTTCTACTATCCCTGTGGTCATTTCTGAGGTAGTAAGCAAAAATTAGAGCCTGGGAATAAATTTTGGACTAACTTAAAATTTCACTCAATTTCGATAGGTCCCGACCTGTGACATTTTTCAAAATCTGAAAAATATCCGAAAATGTTAGAAATGCATTTAAATACCTTTTCCACAATTCTTCTATTCACTAGGGTGATAGTAAGTAAAAATTACGACCTAGGAATAAATTTTGGAGAAACTTGTAATTTCGTTCAATTTCCACAGGTCGCGACATGTGAAATATTACAAAATTTTAGAAATGCATTTGAATAGCTTTTCTACTATCCCTGTAGTATTTCTAAAGTAGTACTTAAAAATTACGGCCTAAGAATCAATTTTGGAGGAACTTAAAATTTCAGTCAATTTCCACAGGTCCCGACCTGTGAAATTTTTCAAAGTTTGAAAAATATTAGAAAATTTCAGAAATGCATTTGAATGCCGTTTCTACTATCCCTGTGGACATTTCTGAGGTAGTAAGCAAAAATTACGGTCTTAGAATAAATTTTGGATTAACTTAAAATTTCACTCAATTTCCATAGGTCCCGACCTGTGACATTTTACAAAATCTGAAAAGTATCCGAAAATGTTAGAAATGCATTTAAATACCTTTTCCACAATTCTTCTATTCACTAGGGTGATAGTAAGTAAAAATTACGATCTAGGAATAAATTTTGGAGAAACTTGTAATTTTGTTCAATTTCCACAGGTCGCGACCTGTGAAATGTTACAAAATTTTAGAAATGTATTTGAATGGCTTTTCTACTATCCCTGTAGTATTTGTAAAGTAGTAATTAAAAATTACGGCCTAAGAATCAATTTTGGAGAAAAAATAAAAATTTCAGTCAATTTCCACAGGTCCCGACCTATGAAATATTTCATAGTTTGAAAAATATAAGAAAAATCCAGAAATGCATTTGGATGCCGTTTCTACTATCCCTGTGGTCATATCTGGGGTAGTAAGCAAAAATTACGGTCTTAGAATAAATTTTGGATTAGCTTAAAATTTCACTCAATTTCCATAGGAAATGACCTGTGACATTTTTCAAAACCTGAAAAATATCCGAAAATGTTAGAAATGCATTTAAATACCTTTTCCACAATTCTTCTATTCACTAGGGTGATAGTAAGTAAAAATTACGACCTAGGAATAAATTTTGGAGAAACTTGTAATTTCGTTCAATTTCCACAGGTCGCGACCTGTGAAATATTACAAAATTTTAGAAATGCATTTGAATGCCTTTTCTACTATCCCTGTAGTATTTCTAAAGTAGTAATAAAAATTACGGCCTAAGAATCAATTTTGGAGGAAATTAAAATTTCAGTCAATTTCCACAGGTCCCGACCTGTGAAATATTTCATAGTTTGAAAAATATTAGAAAATTTCAGAAATGCATTTGAATGCCGTTTCTACTATCCCTGTGGTCATTTCTGAGGTAGTAAGCAAAAATTACGGTCTTAGAATAAATTTTGGATTAACTTAAAATTTAACTCAATTTCCATAGGTCCCGACCTGTGACATTTTACAAAATCTGAAAAGTATCCGAAAATGTTAGAAATGCATTTAAATACCTTTTCCACAATTCTTCTATTCACTAGGGTGATAGTAAGTAAAAATTACGATCTAGGAATAAATTTTGGAGAAACTTGTAATTTTGTTCAATTTCCACAGGTCGCGACCTGTGAAATGTTACAAAATTTTAGAAATGTATTTGAATGGCTTTTCTACTATCCCTGTAGTATTTGTAAAGTAGTAATTAAAAATTACGGCCTAAGAATCAATTTTGGAGAAAAAATAAAAATTTCAGTCAATTTCCACAGGTCCCGACCTATGAAATATTTCATAGTTTGAAAAATATAAGAAAAATCCAGAAATGCATTTGGATGCCGTTTCTACTATCCCTGTGGTCATATCTGGGGTAGTAAGCAAAAATTACGGTCTTAGAATAAATTTTGGATTAGCTTAAAATTTCACTCAATTTCCATAGGAAATGACCTGTGACATTTTTCAAAACCTGAAAAATATCCGAAAATGTTAGAAATGCATTTAAATACCTTTTCCACAATTCTTCTATTCACTAGGGTGATAGTAAGTAAAAATTACGACCTAGGAATAAATTTTGGAGAAACTTGTAATTTCGTTCAATTTCCACAGGTCGCGACCTGTGAAATATTACAAAATTTTAGAAATGCATTTGAATGCCTTTTCTACTATCCCTGTAGTATTTCTAAAGTAGTAATTAAAAATTACGGCCTAAGAATCAATTTTGGAGGAACTTAAAATTTCAGTCCCGACCTGTGAAATATTTCATAGTTTGAAATATTTCATAGTTTTAAAAAATATTAGAAAATTTCAGAAATGCATTTGGATGCCGTTTCTACTATCCCTGTGGTCATTTCTGAGAAAGTAAGCAAAAATTAGAACCTGGGAATAAATTTTGAACTAACTTAAAATTTCACTCAATTACCATAGGTCCCGACCTGTGACATTTTTCAAAATCTGAAAAATATCCGAAAATGTTAGAAATGCATTTAAATACCTTTTCCACAATTCTTCTATTCACTAGGGTGATAGTAAGTAAAAATTACGACCTAAGAATAAATTTTGGAGAAACTTGTAATTTCTGTGGTCATTTCTTAGACCTAAGAATAAATTTTGGAGAAACTTGTAATTTCTGTGGTCATTTCTGAGGCAGTAAGCAAAAATTACGGTCTTAGATTAAATTTTTGAGAAACTTAAAATTTCACTCAATTTCCATAGGTCCCGACCTGTGACATGTTTCAAAATCTGAATATCCGAAAATGTCAGTAATGCATTTAAATGCCTTTTCCACAATTCTTCTATTCACTAGGGTAATAGTAAGTAAAAATTACGATCTAGGAATAAATTTTGGAGAATCTTGTAATTTCGTTCAATTTCCACAGGTCGCGACCTGTGAAATGTTACAAAATTTTAGAAATGCATTTGAATGCCTTTTCTACTATCCCTGTAGTATTTCTAAAGTAGTAATTAAAAATTACGGCCTAAGAATCAATTTTGGAGGAACTTAAAATTTCAGTCAATTGCCACAGGTCCCGACCTGTGAAATATTTCAAAGTTTGGAAAATATTGGAAAATTTCAGAAATGCATTTGAATGCCGTTTCTACTATCCCTGTGGTCATTTCTGAGGTAGTAAGCAAAAATTACGGTCTTAGAATAAATTTTGGATTAACTTAAAATTTAACTCAATTTCCATAGACCTGTGACATTTTTCAAAATCTGAAAAATATCCGAAAATGTTAGAAATGCATTTAAATACCTTTTCCACAATTCTTCTATTCACTAGGGTGATAGTAAGTAAAAATTACGACCTAGGAATAAATTTTGGAGAAACTTGTAATTTCGTTCAATTTCCACAGGTCGCGACCTGTGAAATATTACAAAATTTTAGAAATGCATTTGAATAGCTTTTCTACTATCCCTGTAGTATTTCTAAAGTAGTACTTAAAAATTACGGCCTAAGAATCAATTTTGGAGGAACTTAAAATTTCAGTCAATTTCCACAGGTCCCGACCTGTGAAATTTTTCAAAGTTTGAAAAATATTAGAAAATTTCAGAAATGCATTTGAATGCCGTTTCTACTATCCCTGTGGACATTTCTGAGGTAGTAAGCAAAAATTACGGTCTTAGAATAAATTTTGGATTAACTTAAAATTTAACTCAATTTCCATAGGTCCCGACCTGTGACATTTTACAAAATCTGAAAAGTATCCGAAAATGTTAGAAATGCATTTAAATACCTTTTCCACAATTCTTCTATTCACTAGGGTGATAGTAAGTAAAAATTACGATCTAGGAATAAATTTTGGAGAAACTTGTAATTTTGTTCAATTTCCACAGGTCGCGACCTGTGAAATGTTACAAAATTTTAGAAATGTATTTGAATGGCTTTTCTACTATCCCTGTAGTATTTGTAAAGTAGTAATTAAAAATTACGGCCTAAGAATCAATTTTGGAGAAAAAATAAAAATTTCAGTCAATTTCCACAGGTCCCGACCTATGAAATATTTCATAGTTTGAAAAATATAAGAAAAATCCAGAAATGCATTTGGATGCCGTTTCTACTATCCCTGTGGTCATATCTGGGGTAGTAAGCAAAAATTACGGTCTTAGAATAAATTTTGGATTAGCTTAAAATTTCACTCAATTTCCATAGGAAATGACCTGTGACATTTTTCAAAACCTGAAAAATATCCGAAAATGTTAGAAATGCATTTAAATACCTTTTCCACAATTCTTCTATTCACTAGGGTGATAGTAAGTAAAAATTACGACCTAGGAATAAATTTTGGAGAAACTTGTAATTTCGTTCAATTTCCACAGGTCGCGACCTGTGAAATATTACAAAATTTTAGAAATGCATTTGAATGCCTTTTCTACTATCCCTGTAGTATTTCTAAAGTAGTAATTAAAAATTACGGCCTAAGAATCAATTTTGGAGGAACTTAAAATTTCAGTCAATTTCCACAGGTCCCGACCTGTGAAATATTTCAAAGTTTGAAAAATATTAGAAAATTTCAGAAATGCATTTGAATGCCGTTTCTACTATCCCTGTGGACATTCCTGAGGTAGAATGCAAAAATTACGGTCTTAGAATAAATTTTGGATTAACTTAAAATTTAACTCAATTTCCATAGGTCCCGACCTGTGACATTTTACAAAATCTAAAAAGTATCCGAAAATGTTAGAAATGCATTTAAATACCTTTTCCACAATTCCTCTATTCACTAGGGTGATAGTAAGTAAAAATTACGACCTAGGAATAAATTTTGGAGAAACTTGTAATTTCGTTCAATTTCCACAGGTCGCGACCTGTGAAATGTTACAAAATTTTAGAAATACATTTGAATGCCTTTTCTACTATCCCTGTAGTATTTCTAAAGTAGTAATTAAAAATTACGGCCTAAGAATCAATTTTGGAGGAAATTAAAATTTCAGTCAATTGCCACAGGTCCCGACCTGTGAAATATTTCATAGTTTGAAAAATATTAGGAAATTTCAGAAATGCATTTGGATGCCGTTTCTACTATCCCTGTGGTCATTTCAAAGAAAGTAAGTAAAAATTAGAGCCTGGGAATAAATTTTGAACTAACTTAAAATTTCACTCAATTTCCATAGGTCCCGACCTGTGACATTTTACAAAATCTGAAAAGTATCCGAAAATGTTAGAAATGCATTTAAATACCTTTTCCACAATTGTTCTATTCACTAGGGTGATAGTAAGTAAAAATTACGACCTAGGAATAAATTTTGGAGAAACTTGTAATTTCGTTCAATTTCCACAGGTCGCGACCTGTGAAATATTACAAAATTTTAGAAATGCATTTGAATGCCTTTTCTACTATCCCTGTAGTATTTCTAAAGTAGTAATTAAAAATTACGGCCTAAGAATCAATTTTGGAGGAACTTAAAATTTCAGTCAATTTCCACAGGTCCCGACCTGTGAAATATTTCAAAGTTTGAAAAATATTAGAAAATTTCAGAAATGCATTTGAATGCCGTTTCTACTATCCCTGTGGACATTCCTGAGGTAGTAAGCAAAAATTACGGTCTTAGAATAAATTTTGGATTAACTTAAAATTTAACTCAATTTCCATAGGTCCCGACCTGTGACATTTTACAAAATCTGAAAAGTATCCGAAAATGTTAGAAATGCATTTAAATACCTTTTCCACAATTCCTCTATTCACTAGGGTGATAGTAAGTAAAAATTACGACCTAGGAATAAATTTTGGAGAAACTTGTAATTTCGTTCAATTTCCACAGGTCGCGACCTGTGAAATGTTACAAAATTTTAGAAATGCATTTGAATGCCTTTTCTACTATCCCTGTAGTATTTCTAAAGTAGTAAATAAAAATTACGGCCTAAGAATCAATTTTGGAGGAACTTAAAATTTCAGTCAATTTCCACAGGTCCCGATCTGTGAAATATTTCAAAGTTTGAAAAATATTAGAAAATTTCAGAAATGCATTTGAATGCCGTTTCTACTATCCCTGTGGTCATTTCCGAGGTAGTAAGCAAAAATTACGGTCTTAGAATAAATTTTGGATTAACTTAAAATTTCACTCAATTTCGATAGATCCCGACCTGTGACATTTTTCAAAATCTGAAAAATATCCGAAAATGTTAGAAATGCATTTAAATACCTTTTCCACAATTCTTCTATTCACTAGGGTGATAGTAAGTAAAAATTACGACCAAGGAATAAATTTTGGAGAAACTTGTAATTTCGTTCAATTTCCACAGGTCGCGACCTGTGAAATGTTACAAAATTTTAGAAATGCACTGGAATGCCTTTTCTGCTATCCCTGTAGTATTTCTAAAGTAGTAATTAAAAATTACGGCCTAAGAATCAATTTTGGAGGAACTTAAAATTTCAGTCAATTTCCACAGGTCCCGACCTGTGAAATATTTCAAAGTTTGAAAAATATTAGAAAATTTCAGAAATGCATTTGAATGCCGTTTCTACTATCCCTGTGGACATTCCTGAGGTAGTAAGCAAAAATTACGGTCTTAGAATAAATTTTGGATTAACTTAAAATTTAACTCAATTTCCATAGGTCCCGACCTGTGACATTTTACAAAATCTGAAAAATATCCGAAAATGTTAGAAATGCATTTAAATACCTTTTCCACAATTCTTCTATTCACTAGGGTGATAGTAAGTAAAAATTACGACCTAGGAATAAATTTTGGAGAAACTTGTAATTTCGTTCAATTTCCACAGGTCGCGACCTGTGAAATATTACAAAATTTTAGAAATGCATTTGAATGCCTTTTCTACTATCCCTGTAGTATTTCTAAAGTAGTAATTAAAAATTACGGCCTAAGAATCAATTTTGGAGGAACTTAAAATTTCAGTCAATTTCCACAGGTCCCGACCTGTGAAATATTTCATAGTTTGAAAAATATTAGGAAATTTCAGAAATGCATTTGGATGCCGTTTCTACTATCCCTGTGGTCATTTCAAAGAAAGTAAGTAAAAATTAGAGCCTGGGAATAAATTTTGAACTAACTTAAAATTTCACTCAATTTCCATAGGTCCCGACCTGTGACATTTTTCAAAATCTGAAAAATATCCGAAAATATTAGAAATGCATTTAAATACCTTTTCCACAATTCTTCTATTCACTAGGGTGATAGTAAGTAAAAATTACGACCTAGGAATAAATTTTGGAGAAACTTGTAATTTCGTTCAATTTCCACAGGTCGCGACCTGTGAAATGTTACAAAATTTTAGAAATGCATTTGAATGCCTTTTCTACTATCCCTGTAGTATTTCTAAAGTAGTTATTAAAAATTACGGCCTAAGAATCAATTATGGAGGAAATTAAAATTTCAGTCAATTTCCACAGGTCCCGACCTGTGAAATATTTCATAGTTTGAAAAATATTAGGAAATTTCAGAAATGCATTTGGATGCCGTTTCTACTATCCCTGTGGTCATTTCTGAGAAAGTAAGCAAAAATTGGAGCCTGGGAATAAATTTTGAACTAACTTAAAATTTCACTCAATTTCCATAGGTCCCGACCTGTGACATTTTCCAAAATATGAAAAATATCAGAAAATGTCAGTAATGCATTTAAATGCCTTTTCCACAATTCTTCTATTCACTAGGGTGATAGTAAGTAAAAATTACGATCTAGGAATAAATTTTGGAGAAACTTGTAATTTCGTTCAATTTCCACAGGTCGCGACCTGTGAAATATTACAAAATTTGAGAAATGCATTTGAATGGCTTTTCTACTATTCCTGTAGTATTTCTAAAGTAGTAATTAAAAATTACGGCCTAAGAATCAATTTTGGAGGAACTTAAAATTTCAGTCAATTTCCACAGGTCCCGATCTGTGAAATATTTCAAAGTTTGAAAAATATTAGAAAATTTCAGAAATGCATTTGAATGCCGTTTCTACTATCCCTGTGGTCATTTCCGAGGTAGTAAGCAAAAATTACGGTCTTAGAATAAATTTTGGATTAACTTAAAATTTCACTCAATTTCGATAGATCCCGACCTGTGACATTTTTCAAAATCTGAAAAATATCCGAAAATGTTAGAAATGCATTTAAATACCTTTTCCACAATTCTTCTATTCACTAGGGTGATAGTAACTAAAAATTACGACCAAGGAATAAATTTTGGAGAAACTTGTAATTTCGTTCAATTTCCACAGGTCGCGACCTGTGAAATGTTACAAAATTTTAGAAATGCATTGGAATGCCTTTTCTACTATCCCTGTAGTATTTCTAAAGTAGTAATTAAAAATTACGGCCTAAGAATCAATTTTGGAGGAAATTAAAATTTCAGTCAATTTCCACAGGTCCCGACCTGTGAAATATTTCATAGTTTGAAAAATATGAGAAAATTTCAGAAATGCATTTGAATTCCGTTTCTACTATCCCTGTGGTCATTTCTAAGAAAGTAAGCAAAAATTAGAGCCTGGGAATAAATTTTGAACTAACTTAAAATTTCACTCAATTTCCATAGGTCCCGACCTGTGACATTTTTCAAAATCTGAAAAATATCCGAAAATGTTAGAAATGCATTTAAATACCTTTTCCACAATTCTTCTATTCACTAGGGTGATAGTAAGTAAAAATTACGACCTAGGAATAAATTTTGGAGAAACTTGTAATTTCGTTCAATTTCCACAGGTCGCGACCTGTGAAATGTTACAAAATTTGAGAAATGCATTGGAATGCCTTTTCTACTATCCCTGTAGTATTTCTAAAGTAGTAATTAAAAATTACGGCCTAAGAATCAATTTTGGAGGAAATTAAAATTTCAGTCAATTTCCACAGGTCCCGACCTGTGAAAGATTTCATAGTTGGAAAAATATTAGAAAATTTCAGAAATGCATTTGGGTGCCGTTTCTACTATCCCTGTGGTCATTTCTGAGAAAGTAAGCAAAAATTAGAGCCTGGGAATAAATTGTGAACTAACTTAAAATTTCACTCAATTTCCATAGGTCCCGACCTGTGACATTTTTCAAAATATGAAAAATATCCGAAAATGTCAGTAATGCATTTAAATGCCTTTTCCACAATTCTTCTATTCACTAGGGTGATAGTAAGTAAAAATTACGATCTAGGAATAAATTTTGGAGAAACTTGTAATTTCGTTCAATTTCCACAGGACGAGACCTGTGAAATATTACAAAATTTTAGAAATGCATTTGAATGGCTTTTCTACTATCCCTGTAGTATTTCTAAAATAGTAATTAAAAATTACGGCCTAAGAATCAATTTTGGAGGAACTTAAAATTTCAGTCAATTTCCACAGGTCCCGACCTGTGAAATATTTCAAAGTTTGAAAAATATTAGAAAATTTCAGAAATGCATTTGGATGCCGTTTCTACTATCCCTGTGGTCATTTCTGAGGTGGTAAGCAAAAATTACGGTCTTAGAATAAATTTTGGATTAACTTAAAATTTCACTCAATTTCCATAGGTCCAGACCTGTGACATTTTTCAAAATCTGAAAAATATCCGAAAATGTTAGAAATGCATTTAAATACCTTTTCCACAATTCTTCTACTCATTAGGGTGATAGTAAGTAAAAATTACGACCTAGGAATAAATTTTGGAGAAACTTGTAATTTCGTTCAATTTCCACAGGTCGCGCGCGACCTGTGAAATATTACAAAATTTTAGAAATGCATTTGAATGGCTTTTCTACTATCCCTGTAGTATTTCTAAAGTAGTAATTAAAAATTACGGCCTAAGAATCAATTTTGGAGGAACTTAAAATTTCAGTAAATTTCCACAGGTCGCGACCTGTGAAATATTTCATAGTTTGAAAAATATTAGAAAATTTCAGAAATGCATTTGGATGCCGTTTCTACTATCCCTGTGGTCATTTCTGAGAAAGTAAGCAAAAATTAGAGCCTGGGAATAAATTTTGAACTAACTTAAAAATTTCACTCAATTTCCATAGGTCCCGACCTGTGACATTTTTCAAAATATGAAAAATATCCGAAAATGTCAGTAATGCATTTAAATGCCTTTTCCACAATTCTTCTATTCACTAGGGTGATAGTAAGTAAAAATTACGACCTAGGAATAAATTTTGGAGAAACTTGTAATTTCGTTCAATTTCCACAGGTCGCGCGCGACCTGTGAAATATTACAAAATTTTAGAAATGTATTTGAATGGCTTTTCTACTATCCCTGTAGTATTTCTAAAGTAGTAATTAAAAATTACGGCCTAAGAATCGATTTTGGAGGAAATTAATATTTAGTTAATTTCCACAGGTCCCGACCTGTGAAATATTTCATAGTTTGAAAAATATTAGAAAATTTCAGAAATGCATTTGGATGCCGTTTCTACTATCCCTGTGGTCATTTCTGAGAAAGTAAGCAAAAATTAGAGCCTGGGAATAAATTTTGAACTAACTTAAAAATTTCACTCAATTTCCATAGGTCCCGACCTGTGACATTTTTCAAAATATGAAAAATATCCGAAAATTTCAGTAATGCATTTAAATACCTTTTCCACAATTCTTCTATTCACTAGGGTGACAGTAAGTAAAAATTACGACCTAGGAATAAATTTTGGAGAAACTTGTAATTTCGTTCAATTTCCACAGGTCGCGACCTGTGAAATGTTACAAAATTTTAGAAATGCATTTGAATGCCTTTTCTAATATCCCTGTAGTATTTCTAAAGTAGTAATTAAAAATTACTTCCTAAGAATCAATTTTGGAGGAAATTAAAATTTCAGTCAATTTCCACAGGTCCCGACCTGTGAAATATTTCAAAGTTTGAAAAATATTAGAAAATTTCAGAAATGCATTTGAATACCGTTTCTACTATCCCTGTGGTCATTTCTGAGGTAGTAAGCAAAAATTACGGTCTTAGAATAAATTTTGGATTAACTTAAAATTTCACTCAATTTCCATAGGTCCCGACCTGTGACATTTTTCAAAATCTGAAAAATATCCGAAAATGTTAGAAATGCATTTAAATACCTTTTCCGCAATTCTTCTATTCATTAGGGTGATAGTAAGTAAAAATTACGATCTAGGAATAAATTTTGGAGAAACTTGTAATTTCGTTCAATTTCCACAGGTCGCGACCTGTGAAATATTACAAAATTTTAGAAATGCATTGGAATGGCTTTTCTACTATCCCTGTAGTATTTCTAAAGTAGTAATTAAAAATTACGGCCTAAGAATCAATTTTGGAGGAACTTAAAATTTCAGTCAATTTCCACAGGTCCCGACCTGTGAAATATTTCAAAATTTGAAAAATATTAGAAAATTTCAGAAATGCATTTGAATGCCGTTTCGACTATCCCTGTGGTCATTTCTGAGGTAGTAAGTAAAAATTACGGTCTTAGAATAAATTTTGGAGGAACTTAAAATTTCACTCAATTTCCATAGGCATTTGACATTTTTCAAAATCTGAAAAATATCCGAAAATGTTAGAAATGCATTTAAATACCTTTTCCACAATTCTTCTATTCACTAGGGTGATAGTAAGTAAAAATTACGACCTAGGAATACATTTTGGAGAAACTTGTAATTTCGTTCAATTTCCACAGGTCGCGACCTGTGAAATGTTACAAAATTGTAGAAATGCATTTGAATGCCTTTTCTACTATCCCTGTAGTATTTCTAAAGTAGTAATTAAAAATTACGGCCTAAGAATCAATTTTGGAGGAAATTAAAATTTCAGTCAATTTCCACAGGTCCCGACCTGTGAAATATTTCATAGTTTGAAAAATATTAGAAAATTTCAGAAATGCATTTGGGTGCCGTTTCTACTATCCCTGTGGTCATTTCTGAGGTAGTAAGCAAAAATTAGAGCCTGGGAATAAATTTTGAACTACCTTAAAATTTCACTCAATTTCCATAGGTCTCTCCCTGTGACATTTTTCAAAATATGAAAAATATCCCAAAATGTCAGTAATGCATTTAAATGCCTTTTCCACAATTCTTCTATTCACTAGGGTGATAGTAAGTAAAAATTACGACCTAGGAATAAATTTTGGAGAAACATGTAATTTCGTTCAATTTCCACAGGTCGCGACCTGTGAAATATTACAAAATTTTAGAAATGCATTTGAATTGCTTTTCTACTATCCCTGTAGTATTTCTAAAGTACTAATTAAAAATTACGGCCTAAGAATCAATTTTGGAGGAAATTAACATTTTAGTAAATTTCCACAGGTCCCGACCTGTGAAATATTTCATAGTTTGAAAAATATTAGAAAATTTCAGAAATGCATTTCGGTGCCGTTTCTACTATCCCTGTGGTCATTTCTGAGAAAGTAAGCAAAAATTAGAGCCTGGGAATAAATTTTGAACTAACTTAAAAATTTCACTCAATTTCCATAGGTCCCGACCTGTGACATTTTTGAAAATATGAAAAATATCTGAAAATGTCGGTAATGCATTTAAATACCTTTTCCACAATTCTTCTATTCACTAGGGTGATAGTAAGTAAAAATTACGACCTAGGAATAAATTTTGGAGAAACTTGTAATTTCGTTCAATTTCCACAGGACGAGACCTGTGATATATTACAAAATTTTAGAAATGCATTTGAATGGCTTTTCTACTATCCCTGTAGTATTTCTAAAATAGTAATTAAAAATTACGGCCTAAGAATCAATTTTGGAGGAACTTAAAATTTCAGTCACTTTCCACAGGTCCCGACCTGTGAAATATTTCAAAGTTTGAAAAATATTAGAAAATTTCAGAAATGCATTTGAATGCCGTTTCTACTTTCCCTGTGGTCATTCCTGAGGTAGTAAGTAAAAATTACGGTCTTAGAATAAATTTTGGATTAACTTAAAATTTCACTCAATTTCCATAGGTCCCGACCTGTGACATTTTTCAAAATATGAAAAATATCCGAAAATGTCAGTAATGCATTTAAATGCCTTTTCCACAATTCTTCTATTCACTAGGGTGATAGTTAGTAAAAATTACGACCTAGGAATAAATTTTGGAGAAACTTGTAATTTCGTTCAATTTCCACAGGTCGCGACCTGTGAAATGTTACAAAATTTTAGAAATGCATTTGAATGCCTTTTCTACTATCCCTGTAGTATTTCTAAAGTAGTAATTAAAAATTACGGCCTAAGAATCAATTTTGGAGGAACTTAAAATTTCAGTCAATTTTCACAGGTCCCGACCTGTGAAATATTTCATAGTTTGAAAAATATTAGAAAATTTCAGAAATGCATTTCGGTGCCGTTTCTACTATCCCTGTGGTCATTTCTGAGAAAGTAAGCAAAAATTAGAGCCTGGGAATAAATTTTGAACTAACTTAAAAATTTCACTCAATTTCCATAGGTCCCGACCTGTGACATTTTTGAAAATATGAAAAATATCTGAAAATGTCGGTAATGCATTTAAATACCTTTTCCACAATTCTTCTATTCACTAGGGTGATAGTAAGTAAAAATTACGACCTAGGAATAAATTTTGGAGAAACTTGTAATTTCGTTCAATTTCCACAGGACGAGACCTGTGATATATTACAAAATTTTAGAAATGCATTTGAATGGCTTTTCTACTATCCCTGTAGTATTTCTAAAATAGTAATTAAAAATTACGGCCTAAGAATCAATTTTGGAGGAACTTAAAATTTCAGTCACTTTCCACAGGTCCCGACCTGTGAAATATTTCAAAGTTTGAAAAATATTAGAAAATTTCAGAAATGCATTTGAATGCCGTTTCTACTTTCCCTGTGGTCATTCCTGAGGTAGTAAGTAAAAATTACGGTCTTAGAATAAATTTTGGATTAACTTAAAATTTCACTCAATTTCCATAGGTCCCGACCTGTGACATTTTTCAAAATATGAAAAATATCCGAAAATGTCAGTAATGCATTTAAATGCCTTTTCCACAATTCTTCTATTCACTAGGGTGATAGTAAGTAAAAATTACGACCTAGGAATAAATTTTGGAGAAACTTGTAATTTCGTTCAATTTCCACAGGACGAGACCTGTGAAATATTACAAAATTTTAGAAATGCATTTGAATGGCTTTTCTACTATCCCTGTAGTATTTCTAAAATAGTAATTAAAAATTACGGCCTAAGAATCAATTTTGGAGGAACTTAAAATTTCAGTCAATTTCCACAGGTCCCGACCTGTGAAATATTTCAAAGTTTGAAAAATATTAGAAAATTTCAGAAATGCATTTGAATACCGTTTCTACTATCCCTGTGGTCATTTCTGAGGTAGTAAGCAAAAATTACGGTCTTAGAATAAATTTTGGATTAACTTAAAATTTCACTCAATTTCCATAGGTCCAGACCTGTGACATTTTTGAAAATATGAAAAATATCCGAAAATGTTAGAAATGCATTTAAATACCTTTTCCACAATTCTTCTACTCATTAGGGTGATAGTTAGTAAAAATTACGACCTAGGAATAAATTTTGGAGAAACTTGTAATTTCGTTCAATTTCCACAGGTCGCGACCTGTGAAATGTTACAAAATTTTAGAAATGCATTTGAATGCTTTTTCTACTATCCCTGTAGTATTTCTAAAGTAGTAATTAAAAATTACGGCCTAAGAATCAATTTTGGAGGAACTTAAAATTTCAGTCAATTTTCACAGGTCCCGACCTGTGAAATATTTCATAGTTTGAAAAATATTAGAAAATTTCAGAAATGCATTTGAATGCCGTTTCTACTTTCCCTGTGGTCATTCCTGAGGTAGTAAGTAAAAATTACGGTCTTAGAATAAATTTTGGATTAACTTAAAATTTCACTCAATTTCCATAGGTCCAGACCTGTGACATTTTTCAAAATCTGAAAAATATCCGAAAATGTTAGAAATGCATTTAAATACCTTTTCCACAATTCTTCTACTCATTAGGGTGATAGTAAGTAAAAATTACGACCTAGGAATAAATTTTGG
Source organism: Protula sp. h YS-2021 (assembly GCA_949752745.1). NCBI lineage: Eukaryota > Metazoa > Annelida > Polychaeta > Sabellida > Serpulidae > Protula > Protula sp. h YS-2021. The sequence continues at coordinate 24,075,395 of OX457030.1, forward strand.
AGAAACTTGTAATTTCGTTCAATTTCCACAGGACGAGACCTGTGAAATATTACAAAATTTTAGAAATGCATTTGAATGGCTTTTCTACTATCCCTGTAGTATTTCTAAAATAGTAATTAAAAATTACGGCCTAAGAATCAATTTTGGAGGAACTTAAAATTTCAGTCAATTTCCACAGGTCCCGACCTGTGAAATATTTCAAAGTTTGAAAAATATTAGAAAATTTCAGAAATGCATTTGAATACCGTTTCTACTATCCCTGTGGTCATTTCTGAGGTAGTAAGCAAAAATTACGGTCTTAGAATAAATTTTGGATTAACTTAAAATTTCACTCAATTTCCATAGGTCCAGACCTGTGACATTTTTGAAAATATGAAAAATATCCGAAAATGTTAGAAATGCATTTAAATACCCTGTGAAATGTTACAAAATTTTAGAAATGCATTTGAATGCCTTTTCTACTATCCCTGTAGTATTTCTAAAGTAGTAATTAAAAATTACGGCCTAAGAATCAATTTTGGAGGAACTTAAAATTTCAGTCAATTTTCACAGGTCCCGACCTGTGAAATATTTCATAGTTTGAAAAATATTAGAAAATTTCAGAAATGCATTTGAATGCCGTTTCTACTTTCCCTGTGGTCATTCCTGAGGTAGTAAGTAAAAATTACGGTCTTAGAATAAATTTTGGATTAACTTAAAATTTCACTCAATTTCCATAGGTCCAGACCTGTGACATTTTTCAAAATCTGAAAAATATCCGAAAATGTTAGAAATGCATTTAAATACCTTTTCCACAATTCTTCTACTCATTAGGGTGATAGTAAGTAAAAATTACGACCTAGGAATAAATTTTGGAGAAACTTGTAATTTCGTTCAATTTCCACAGGACGAGACCTGTGAAATATTACAAAATTTTAGAAATGCATTTGAATGGCTTTTCTACTATCCCTGTAGTATTTCTAAAATAGTAATTAAAAATTACGGCCTAAGAATCAATTTTGGAGGAACTTAAAATTTCAGTCAATTTCCACAGGTCCCGACCTGTGAAATATTTCAAAGTTTGAAAAATATTAGAAAATTTCAGAAATGCATTTGAATACCGTTTCTACTATCCCTGTGGTCATTTCTGAGGTAGTAAGCAAAAATTACGGTCTTAGAATAAATTTTGGATTAACTTAAAATTTCACTCAATTTCCATAGGTCCAGACCTGTGACATTTTTGAAAATATGAAAAATATCCGAAAATGTTAGAAATGCATTTAAATACCCTGTGAAATGTTACAAAATTTTAGAAATGCATTTGAATGCCTTTTCTACTATCCCTGTAGTATTTCTAAAGTAGTAATTAAAAATTACGGCCTAAGAATCAATTTTGGAGGAACTTAAAATTTCAGTCAATTTTCACAGGTCCCGACCTGTGAAATATTTCATAGTTTGAAAAATATTAGAAAATTTCAGAAATGCATTTGAATGCCGTTTCTACTTTCCCTGTGGTCATTCCTGAGGTAGTAAGTAAAAATTACGGTCTTAGAATAAATTTTGGATTAACTTAAAATTTAACTCAATTTCCATAGGTCCAGACCTGTGACATTTTTCAAAATCTGAAAAATATCCGAAAATGTTAGAAATGCATTTAAATACCTTTTCCACAATTCTTCTACTCATTAGGGTGATAGTTAGTAAAAATTACGACCTAGGAATAAATTTTGGAGAAACTTGTAATTTCGTTCAATTTCCACAGGTCGCGACCTGTGAAATGTTACAAAATTTTAGAAATGCATTTGAATGCCTTTTCTACTATCCCTGTAGTATTTCTAAAGTAGTAATTAAAAATTACGGCCTAAGAATCAATTTTGGAGGAACTTAAAATTTCATTCAATTTCCACAGGTCCCGACCTGTGAAATATTTCAAAGTTTGGAAAAGTTAGAAAATTTCAGAAATGCATTTGAATGCCGTTTCTACTATCCCTGTGGTCATTTCTGAGGTAGTAAGCAAAAATTACGGTTTTAGAATAAATTTTGGATTAACTTAAAATTTCACTCAATTTCCATAGACCTGTGACATTTTTCAAAATATGAAAAATATCCCAAAATGTCAGTAATGCATTTAAATGCCTTTTCCACAATTCTTCTATACACTAGGGTGATAGTAAGTAAAAATTACGACCTAGGAATAAATTTTGGAGAAACTTGTAATTTCGTTCAATTTCCACAGGACGAGACCTGTGAAATATTACAAGATGTTAGAAATGCATTTGAATAGCTTTTCTACTATCCCTGTAGTATTTCTAAAGTAGTAATTAAAAATTACGGCCTAAGAATCAATTTTGGAGGAAATTAAAATTTCAGTCAATTTCCACAGGTCCCGACCTGTGAAATATTTCATAGTTTGAAAAATATTAGAAAATTTCAGAAATGCATTTGGATGCCGTTTCTACTATCCCTGTGGTCATTTCTGAGAAAGTAAGCAAAAATTAGAGCCTGGGAATAAATTTTGAACGAACTTAAAAATTTCACTCAATTTCCATAGGTCCCGACCTGTGACATTTTTCAAAATATAAAAAATATCCGAAAATGTCGGTAATGCATTTAAATACCTTTTCCACAATTCTTCTATTCACTAGGGTGATAGTAAGTAAAAATTACGACCTAGGAATAAATTTTGGAGAAACTTGTAATTTCGTTCAATTTCCACAGGACGAGACCTGTGAAATATTACAAAATTTTAGAAATGCATTTGAATGGCTTTTCTACTATCCCTGTAGTATTTTTAAAATAGTAATTAAAAATTACGGCCTAAGAATCAATTTTGGAGGAACTTAAAATTTCAGTCAATTTCCACAGGTCCCGACCTGTGAAATATTTCAAGTTTGAAAAATATTAGAAAATTTCAGAAATGCATTTGAATACCGTTTCTACTATCCCTGTGGTCATTTCTGAGGTAGTAAGCAAAAATTACGGTCTTAGAATAAGTTTTGGATTAACTTAAAATTTCACTCAATTTGCATAGGTCCAGACCTGTGACATTTTTGAAAATATGAAAAATATCCGAAAATGTTAGAAATGCATTTAAATACCTTTTCCACAATTCTTCTACTCATTAGGGTGATAGTAAGTAAAAATTACGACCTAGGAATAAATTTTGGAGAAACTTGTAATTTCGTTCAATTTCCACAGGTCGCGCGCGACCTGTGAAATATTACAAAATTTTAGAAATGCATTTGAATGGCTTTTCTACTATCCCTGTAGTATTTCTAAAGTAGTAATTAAAAATTACGGCCTAAGAATCAATTTTGGAGGAAATTTACATTTTAGTCAATTTCCACAGGTCCCGACCTGTGAAATATTTCATAGTTTGAAAAATATTAGAAAATTTCAGAAATGCATTTGGATGCCGTTTCTACTATCCCTGTGGTCATTTCTGAGAAAGTAAGCAAAAATTAGAGCCTGGGAATAAATTTTGAACTAACTTAAAAATTTCACTCAATTTCCATAGGTCCCGACCTGTGACATTTTTCAAAATATGAAAAATATCCGAAAATTTCAGTAATGCATTTAAATACCTTTTCCACAATTCTTCTATTCACTAGGGTGATAGTAAGTAAAAATTACGACCTAGGAATAAATTTTGGAGAAACTTGTAATTTCGTTCAATTTCCACAGGTCGCGACCTGTGAAATGTTACAAAATTTTAGAAATGCATTTGAATGCCTTTTCTACTATCCCTGTAGTATTTCTAAAGTAGTAATTAAAAATTACGGCCTAAGAATCAATTTTGGAGGAACTTAAAATTTCAGTCAATTTCCACAGGTCCCGACCTGTGAAATATTTCATAGTTTGAAAAATATTAGAAAATTTCAGAAATGCATTTGGGTGCCGTTTCTACTATCCCTGTGGTCATTTCTGAGGTAGTAAGCGAAAATTAGAGCCTGGGAATAAATTTTGAACTACCTTAAAATTTCACTCAATTTCCATAGGTCCCGACCTGTGACATTTTTCAAAATATGAAAAATATCCCAAAATGTCAGTAATGCATTTAAATGCCTTTTCCACAATTCTTCTATACACTAGGGTGATAGTAAGTAAAAATTACGACCTAGGAATAAATTTTGGAGAAACTTGTAATTTCGTTCAATTTCCACAGGACGAGACCTGTGAAATATTACAAAATGTTAGAAATGCATTTGAATAGCTTTTCTACTATCCCTGTAGTATTTCTAAAGTAGTAATTAAAAATTACGGCCTAAGAATCAATTTTGGAGGAAATTAAAATTTCAGTCAATTTCCACAGGTCCCGACCTGTGAAATATTTCATAGTTTGAAAAATATTAGAAAATTTCAGAAATGCATTTGGATGCCGTTTCTACTATCCCTGTGGTCATTTCTGAGAAAGTAAGCAAAAATTAGAGCCTGGGAATAAATTTTGAACTAACTTAAAAATTTCACTCAATTTCCATAGGTCCCGACCTGTGACATTTTTCAAAATATAAAAAATATCCGAAAATGTCGGTAATGCATTTAAATACCTTTTCCACAATTCTTCTATTCACTAGGGTGATAGTAAGTAAAAATTACGACCTAGGAATAAATTTTGGAGAAACTTGTAATTTCGTTCAATTTCCACAGGACGAGACCTGTGAAATATTACAAAATTTTAGAAATGCATTTGAATGGCTTTTCTACTATCCCTGTAGTATTTCTAAAATAGTAATTAAAAATTACGGCCTAAGAATCAATTTTGGAGGAACTTAAAATTTCAGTCAATTTCCACAGGTCCCGACCTGTGAAATATTTCAAGTTTGAAAAATATTAGAAAATTTCAGAAATGGATTTGAATACCGTTTCTACTATCCCTGTGGTCATTTCTGAGGTAGTAAGCAAAAATTACGGTCTTAGAATAAGTTTTGGATTAACTTAAAATTTCACTCAATTTGCATAGGTCCAGACCTGTGACATTTTTGAAAATATGAAAAATATCCGAAAATGTTAGAAATGCATTTAAATACCTTTTCCACAATTCTTCTACTCATTAGGGTGATAGTAAGTAAAAATTACGACCTAGGAATAAATTTTGGAGAAACTTGTAATTTCGTTCAATTTCCACAGGTCGCGCGCGACCTGTGAAATATTACAAAATTTTAGAAATGCATTTGAATGGCTTTTCTACTATCCCTGTAGTATTTCTAAAGTAGTAATTAAAAATTACGGCCTAAGAATCAATTTTGGAGGAAATTTACATTTTAGTCAATTTCCACAGGTCCCGACCTGTGAAATATTTCATAGTTTGAAAAATATTAGAAAATTTCAGAAATGCATTTGGATGCCGTTTCTACTATCCCTGTGGTCATTTCTGAGAAAGTAAGCAAAAATTAGAGCCTGGGAATAAATTTTGAACTAACTTAAAAATTTCACTCAATTTCCATAGGTCCCGACCTGTGACATTTTTCAAAATATGAAAAATATCCGAAAATTTCAGTAATGCATTTAAATACCTTTTCCACAATTCTTCTATTCACTAGGATGATAGTAAGTAAAAATTACGACCTAGGAATAAATTTTGGAGAAACTTGTAATTTCGTTCAATTTCCACAGGTCGCGACCTGTGAAATGTTACAAAATTTTAGAAATGCATTTGAATGCCTTTTCTACTATCCCTGTAGTATTTCTAAAGTAGTAATTAAAAATTACGGCCTAAGAATCAATTTTGAAGGAAATTAAAATTTCAGTCAATTTCCACAGGTCCCGACCTGTGAAATATTTCATAGTTTGAAAAATATTAGAAAATTTCAGAAATGCATTTGGATGCCGTTTCTACTATCCCTGTGGTCATTTCTGAGAAAGTAAGCAAAAATTAGAGCCTGGGAATAAATTTTGAACTAACTTAAAAATTTCACTCAATTTCCATAGGTCCCGACCTGTGACATTTTTCAAAATATAAAAAATATCCGAAAATGTCGGTAATGCATTTAAATACCTTTTCCACAATTCTTCTATTCACTAGGGTGATAGTAAGTAAAAATTACGACCTAGGAATAAATTTTGGAGAAACTTGTAATTTCGTTCAATTTCCACAGGACGAGACCTGTGAAATATTACAAAATTTTAGAAATGCATTTGAATGGCTTTTCTACTATCCCTGTAGTATTTTTAAAATAGTAATTAAAAATTACGGCCTAAGAATCAATTTTGGAGGAACTTAAAATTTCAGTCAATTTCCACAGGTCCCGACCTGTGAAATATTTCAAGTTTGAAAAATATTAGAAAATTTCAGAAATGCATTTGAATACCGTTTCTACTATCCCTGTGGTCATTTCTGAGGTAGTAAGCAAAAATTACGGTCTTAGAATAAGTTTTGGATTAACTTAAAATTTCACTCAATTTGCATAGGTCCAGACCTGTGACATTTTTGAAAATATGAAAAATATCCGAAAATGTTAGAAATGCATTTAAATACCTTTTCCACAATTCTTCTACTCATTAGGGTGATAGTAAGTAAAAATTACGACCTAGGAATAAATTTTGGAGAAACTTGTAATTTCGTTCAATTTCCACAGGTCGCGCGCGACCTGTGAAATATTACAAAATTTTAGAAATGCATTTGAATGGCTTTTCTACTATCCCTGTAGTATTTCTAAAGTAGTAATTAAAAATTACGGCCTAAGAATCAATTTTGGAGGAAATTTACATTTTAGTCAATTTCCACAGGTCCCGACCTGTGAAATATTTCATAGTTTGAAAAATATTAGAAAATTTCAGAAATGCATTTGGATGCCGTTTCTACTATCCCTGTGGTCATTTCTGAGAAAGTAAGCAAAAATTAGAGCCTGGGAATAAATTTTGAACTAACTTAAAAATTTCACTCAATTTCCATAGGTCCCGACCTGTGACATTTTTCAAAATATGAAAAGTATCCGAAAATGTTAGAAATGCATTTAAATACCTTTTCCACAATTCTTCTATTCACTAGGGTGATAGTAAGTAAAAATTACGACCTAGGAATAAATTTTGGAGAAACTTGTAATTTCGTTCAATTTCCACAGGTCGCGACCTGTGAAATGTTACAAAATTTTAGAAATGCATTTGAATGCCTTTTCTACTATCCCTGTAGTATTTCTAAAGTAGTAATTAAAAATTACGGCCTAAGAATCAATTTTGGAGGAACTTAAAATTTCAGTCAATTTCCACAGGTCCCGACCTGTGAAATATTTCATAGTTTGAAAAATATTAGAAAATTTCAGAAATGCATTTGGGTGCCGTTTCTACTATCCCTGTGGTCATTTCTGAGGTAGTAAGCGAAAATTAGAGCCTGGGAATAAATTTTGAACTACCTTAAAATTTCACTCAATTTCCATAGGTCCCGACCTGTGACATTTTTCAAAATATGAAAAATATCCCAAAATGTCAGTAATGCATTTAAATGCCTTTTCCACAATTCTTCTATACACTAGGGTGATAGTAAGTAAAAATTACGACCTAGGAATAAATTTTGGAGAAACTTGTAATTTCGTTCAATTTCCACAGGACGAGACCTGTGAAATATTACAAAATGTTAGAAATGCATTTGAATAGCTTTTCTACTATCCCTGTAGTATTTCTAAAGTAGTAATTAAAAATTACGGTCTAAGAATCAATTTTGGAGGAACTTAAAATTTCAGTCAATTTCCACAGGTCCCGACCTGTGAAATATTTCATAGTTTGAAAAATATTAGAAAATTTCAGAAATGCATTTGGATGCCGTTTCTACTATCCCTGTGGTCATTTCTGAGAAAGTAAGCAAAAATTAGAGCCTGGGAATAAATTTTGAACTAACTTAAAAATTTCACTCAATTTCCATAGGTCCCGACCTGTGACATTTTTCAAAATATAAAAAATATCCGAAAATGTCGGTAATGCATTTAAATACCTTTTCCACAATTCTTCTATTCACTAGGGTGATAGTAAGTAAAAATTACGACCTAGGAATAAATTTTGGAGAAACTTGTAATTTCGTTCAATTTCCACAGGACGAGACCTGTGAAATATTACAAAATTTTAGAAATGCATTTGAATGGCTTTTCTACTATCCCTGTAGTATTTTTAAAATAGTAATTAAAAATTACGGCCTAAGAATCAATTTTGGAGGAACTTAAAATTTCAGTCAATTTCCACAGGTCCCGACCTGTGAAATATTTCAAGTTTGAAAAATATTAGAAAATTTCAGAAATGCATTTGAATACCGTTTCTACTATCCCTGTGGTCATTTCTGAGGTAGTAAGCAAAAATTACGGTCTTAGAATAAGTTTTGGATTAACTTAAAATTTCACTCAATTTGCATAGGTCCAGACCTGTGACATTTTTGAAAATATGAAAAATATCCGAAAATGTTAGAAATGCATTTAAATACCTTTTCCACAATTCTTCTACTCATTAGGGTGATAGTAAGTAAAAATTACGACCTAGGAATAAATTTTGGAGAAACTTGTAATTTCGTTCAATTTCCACAGGTCGCGCGCGACCTGTGAAATATTACAAAATTTTAGAAATGCATTTGAATGGCTTTTCTACTATCCCTGTAGTATTTCTAAAGTAGTAATTAAAAATTACGGCCTAAGAATCAATTTTGGAGGAAATTTACATTTTAGTCAATTTCCACAGGTCCCGACCTGTGAAATATTTCATAGTTTGAAAAATATTAGAAAATTTCAGAAATGCATTTGGATGCCGTTTCTACTATCCCTGTGGTCATTTCTGAGAAAGTAAGCAAAAATTAGAGCCTGGGAATAAATTTTGAACTAACTTAAAAATTTCACTCAATTTCCATAGGTCCCGACCTGTGACATTTTTCAAAATATGAAAAATATCCGAAAATTTCAGTAATGCATTTAAATACCTTTTCCACAATTCTTCTATTCACTAGGATGATAGTAAGTAAAAATTACGACCTAGGAATAAATTTTGGAGAAACTTGTAATTTCGTTCAATTTCCACAGGTCGCGACCTGTGAAATGTTACAAAATTTTAGAAATGCATTTGAATGCCTTTTCTAATATCCCTGTAGTATTTCTAAAGTAGTAATAAAAAAATTACTTCCTAAGAATCAATTTTGGAGGAAATTAAAATTTCAGTCAATTTCCACAGGTCCCGACCTGTGAAATATTTCAAAATTTGAAAAATATTAGAAAATTTCAGAAATGCATTTGAATACCGTTTCTACTATCCCTGTGGTCATTTCTGAGGTAGTAAGCAAAAATTACGGTCTTAGAATAAGTTTTGGATTAACTTAAAATTTCACTCAATTTGCATAGGTCCAGACCTGTGACATTTTTGAAAATATGAAAAATATCCGAAAATGTTAGAAATGCATTTAAATACCTTTTCCACAATTCTTCTACTCATTAGGGTGATAGTAAGTAAAAATTACGACCTAGGAATAAATTTTGGAGAAACTTGTAATTTCGTTCAATTTCCACAGGTCGCGCGCGACCTGTGAAATATTACAAAATTTTAGAAATGCATTTGAATGGCTTTTCTACTATCCCTGTAGTATTTCTAAAGTAGTAATTAAAAATTACGGCCTAAGAATCAATTTTGGAGGAAATTTACATTTTAGTCAATTTCCACAGGTCCCGACCTGTGAAATATTTCATAGTTTGAAAAATATTAGAAAATTTCAGAAATGCATTTGGATGCCGTTTCTACTATCCCTGTGGTCATTTCTGAGAAAGTAAGCAAAAATTAGAGCCTGGGAATAAATTTTGAACTAACTTAAAATTTCACTCAATTTCCATAGGTCCCGACCTGTGACATTTTTCAAAATATGAAAAATATCCGAAAATTTCAGTAATGCATTTAAATACCTTTTCCACAATTCTTCTATTCACTAGGATGATAGTAAGTAAAAATTACGACCTAGGAATAAATTTTGGAGAAACTTGTAATTTCGTTCAATTTCCACAGGTCGCGACCTGTGAAATGTTACAAAATTTTAGAAATGCATTTGAATGCCTTTTCTAATATCCCTGTAGTATTTCTAAAGTAGTAATAAAAAAATTACTTCCTAAGAATCAATTTTGGAGGAAATTAAAATTTCAGTCAATTTCCACAGGTCCCGACCTGTGAAATATTTCAAAATTTGAAAAATATTAGAAAATTTCAGAAATGCATTTGAATACCGTTTCTACTATCCCTGTGGTCATTTCTGAGGTAGTAAGCAAAAATTAGAGCCTTGGAATAAATTTTGAACTAACTTAAAATTTCACTCAATTTCCATAGGTCCCGACCTGTGACATTTTTCAAAATCTGAAAAATATCCGAAAATGTCAGTAATGCATTTAAATGCCTTTTCCACAATTCTTCTATTCACTAGGGTGATAGTAAGTAAAAATTACGACCTAGGAATAAATTTTGGAGAAACTTGTAATTTCGTTCAATTTCCACAGGTCGCGACCTGTGAAATATTACAAAATTTTAGAAATGCATTTGAATGGCTTTTCTACTATCCCTGTAGTATTTCTAAAGTAGTAATTAAAAATTACGGCCTGAGAATCAATTTTGGAGGAAATTAAAATTTCAGTCAATTTCCACAGGTCCCGACCTGTGAAATATTTCATAGTTTGAAAAATATTAGAAAAAAAAATTTCAGAAATGCATTTCGGTGCCGTTTCTACTATCCCTGTGGTCATTTCTGAGGTAGTAAGCAAAAATTAGAGCCTGGGAATAAATTTTGAACTAACTTAAAATTTCACTCAATTTCCATAGGTCCCGACCTGTGACATTTTTCAAAATCTGAAAAATATCCGAAAATGTTAGAAATGCATTTAAATACCTTTTCCACAATTCTTCTATTCACAAGGATGATAGTAAGTAAAAATTACGACCTAGGAATAAATTTTGGAGAAACTTGTAATTTCGTTCAATTTCCACAGGTCGCGACCTGTGAAATGTTACAAAATTTTAGAAATGCATTTGAATGCCTTTTCTACTATCCCTGTAGTATTTCTAAAGTAGTAATTAAAAATTACGGCCTGAGAATCAATTTTGGAGGAAATTAAAATTTCAGTCAATTTCCACAGGTCCCGACCTGTGAAATATTTCATAGTTTGAAAAATTTTAGAAAAAAAAAATTTCAGAAACGCATTTGGGTGCCGTTTCTACTATCCCTGTGGTCATTTCTGAGGTAGTAAGCAAAAATTAGAGCCTAGGAAGAAATTTTGAACTAACTTAAAATTTCACTCAATTTCCATAGATCCCGACCTGTGACATTTTGCAAAATCTGAAAAATATCCGAAAATGTTAGAAATGCATTTCAATACCTTTTCCACAATTCTTCTATTCACAAGGATGATAGTAAGTAAAAATTACGACCTAGGAATAAATTTTGGAGAAACTTGTAATTTCGTTCAATTTCCACAGGTCGCGACCTGTGAAATGTTACAAAATTTTAGAAATGCATTTGAATGCCTTTTCTACTATCCCTGTAGTACTTCTAAAGTAGTAATTAAAAATTACGGCCTAAGAATCAATTTTGGAGGAAATTAAAATTTCAGTCAATTTCCACAGGTCCCGACCTGTGAAATATTTCATAGTTTGAAAAATATTAGGAAAAAAAATTCAGAAATGCATTTGGATGCCGTTTCTACTATCCCTGTGGTCATTTCTGAGGTAGTAAGCAAAAATTAGAGCCTGGGAATAAATTTTGAACTAACTTAAAATTTCACTCAATTTCCAGATTTTCAAAATCTGAAAAATATCCGAAAATGTCAGTAATGCATTTAAATGCCTTTTCCACAATTCTTCTATTCACTAGGGTGATAGTAAGTAAAAATTAGAATCTAGGATTAAATTTTGGAGAAACTCGTAATTTCTTCAATTTCCACAGGTCGCGACGTGAGAAATATTTCAAAGTTTTGAAAAATATTAGAAAATTTCAGAAATGCATTTGAATGCCGTTTCTACTATCCCTGTGGTCATTTCTGAGGTAGTAAGCAAAAATTACGGTCTTAGAATAAATTTTGGAGGAACTTAAAATTTCACTCAGTTTCCATAGGTCCCGACCTGTGACATTTTTCAAAATCTGAAAAATATCCGAAAATGTTAGAAATGCATTTAAATACCTTTTCCACAATTCTTCTATTCACAAGGATGATAGTAAGTAAAAATTACGACCTAGGAATAAATTTTGGAGAAACTTGTAATTTCGTTCAATTTCCACAGGTCGCGACGTGTGAAATGTTACAAAATTTTAGAAATGCATTTGAATGGCTTTTCTACTATCCCTGTAGTATTTCTAAAGTAGTAATTAAAAATTACGGTCTAAGAATCAATTTTGGAAGAACTTAAAATTTCAGTCAATTTCCACAGGTCCCGACCTGTGAAATATTTCAAAGTATTGAAAAATATTAGAAAATTTCAGAAATGCATTTGAATGCCGTTTCTACTATCCCTGTGGTCATTTCTGAGGTAGTAAGCAAAAATTACGGTCTTAGAATAAATTTTGGAGGAACTTAAAATTTCACTCAGTTTCCATAGTTCCCGACCTGTGACATTTTTCAAAATCTGAAAAATATCCGAAAATGTTAGAAATGCATTTAAATACCTTTTCCACAATTCTTCTATTCACTAGGATGATAGTAAGTAAAAATTACGACCTCGGAATAAATTTTGGAGAAACTTGTAATTTCTGTGGTCATTTCTGAGACCTAAGAATAAATTTTGGAGAAACTTGTAATTTCTGTGGTCATTTCTGAGGCAGTAAGCAAAAATTACGGTCTTAGATTAAATTTTGGAGAAACTTAAAATTCACTCAATATCCATAGGTCCCGACCTGTGACATTTTTCAAAATCTGAAAAATATCCGAAAATGTTAGAAATGCATTTAAATACCTTTTCCACAATTCTTCTATTCACTAGGGCGATAGTAAGTAAAAATTACGACCTAAGAATAAATTTTGGAGAAACTTGTAATTTCTGTGGTCCTTTCTGAGACCTAAGAATAAATTTTGGAGAAACTTGTAATTTCTGAGGTCATTTCTGAGGCAGTAAGCAAAAATTACGGTCTTAGATTAAATTTTTGAGAAACTTAAAATTTCACTCAATTTCCATAGGTCCCGACCTGTGACATTTTTCAAAATCTGAATATCCGAAAATGTCAGTAATGCATTTAAATGCCTTTTCCACAATTCTTCTATTCACTAGGGTAATAGTAAGTAAAAATTACGATCTAGGAATAAATTTTGGAGAATCTTGTAATTTCGTTCAATTTCCACAGGTCGCGACCTGTGAAATATTACAAAATTTTAGAAATGCATTTAAATGGCTTTTCTACTATCCCTGTAGTATTTCTAAAGTAGTAATTAAAAATTACGGCCTAAGAATCAATTTTGGAGGAACTTAAAATTTCAGTCAATTTCCACAGGTCCCGACCTGAGAAATATTTCAAAGTTTTGAAAAATATTAGAAAATTTCAGAAATGCATTTGAATGCCGTTTCTACTATCCCTGTGGTCATTTCTGAGGTAGTAAGCAAAAATTACGGTCTTAGAATAAATTTTGGAGGAACTTAAAATTTCACTCAGTTTCCATAGTTCCCGACCTGTGACATTTTTCAAAATCTGAAAAATATCCGAAAATGTTAGAAATGCATTTAAATACCTTTTCCACAATTCTTCTATTCACAAGGATGATAGTAAGTAAAAATTACGACCTAGGGATAAATTTTGGAGAAACTTGTAATTTCGTTCAATTTCCACAGGTCGCGACTTGTGAAATGTTACAAAATTTTAGAAATGCATTTGAATGGCTTTTCTACTATCCCTGTAGTATTTCTAAAGTAGTAATTAAAAATTACGGTCTAAGAATCAATTTTGGAAGAACTTAAAATTTCAGTCAATTTCCACAGGTCCCGACCTGTGAAATATTTCAAAGTATTGAAAAATATTAGAAAATTTCAGAAATGCATTTGAATGCCGTTTCTACTATCCCTGTGGTCATTTCTGAGGTAGTAAGCAAAAATTACGGTCTTAGAATAAATTTTGGAGGAACTTAAAATTTCACTCAGTTTCCATAGTTCCCGACCTGTGACATTTTTCAAAATCTGAAAAATATCCGAAAATGTTAGAAATGCATTTAAATACCTTTTCCACAATTCTTCTATTCACTAGGATGATAGTAAGTAAAAATTACGACCTCGGAATAAATTTTGGAGAAACTTGTAATTTCTGTGGTCATTTCTGAGACCTAAGAATAAATTTTGGAGAAACTTGTAATTTCTGTGGTCATTTCTGAGGCAGTAAGCAAAAATTACGGTCTTAGATTAAATTTTGGAGAAACTTAAAATTCACTCAATTTCCATAGGTCCCGACCTGTGACATTTTTCAAAATCTGAAAAATATCCGAAAATGTTAGAAATGCATTTAAATACCTTTTCCACAATTCTTCTATTCACTAGGGTGATAGTAAGTAAAAATTACGACCTAAGAATAAATTTTGGAGAAACTTGTAATTTCTGTGGTCATTTCTGAGACCTAAGAATAAATTTTGGAGAAACTTGTAATTTCTGAGGTCATTTCTGAGGCAGTAAGCAAAAATTACGGTCTTAGATTAAATTTTTGAGAAACTTAAAATTTCACTCAATTTCCATAGGTCCCGACCTGTGACATTTTTCAAAATCTGAATATCCGAAAATGTCAGTAATGCATTTAAATGCCTTTTCCACAATTCTTCTATTCACTAGGGTAATAGTAAGTAAAAATTACGATCTAGGAATAAATTTTGGAGAATCTTGTAATTTCGTTCAATTTCCACAGGTCGCGACCTGTGAAATATTACAAAATTTTAGAAATGCATTTAAATGGCTTTTCTACTATCCCTGTAGTATTTCTAAAGTAGTAATTAAAAATTACGGCCTAAGAATCAATTTTGGAGGAACTTAAAATTTCAGTCAATTTCCACAGGTCCCGACCTGTGAAATATTTCAAAGTTTGAAAAATATTAGAAAATTTCAGAAATGCATTTGAATGCCGTTTCTACTATCCCTGTGGTCACTTCTGAGGTAGTAAGCAAAAATTACGGTCTTAGAATAAATTTTGGGGGAACTTAAAATTTAAGTAAGCAAAAATTAGAGCCAAGTAGTAATTAAAAATAACGGCCTAAGAATCAATTTTGGAAGAACTTAAAATTTCAGTCAGTTTTCACAGGTCCCGACCTGTGAAATATTTCAAAGTTTGAAAAATATTAGAAAATTTCAGAAATGCATTTGAATGCCGTTTCTACTATCCCTGTGGTCATTTCTGAGCTAGTAAGCAAAAATTACGGTCTTCGAATAAATTTTGGAGGAACTTAAAATTTCACTCAATTTCCATAGGTCCTGACCTGTGACATTTTTCAAAATCTGAAAAATATCCGAAAATGTCAGTAATGCATTTAAATACCTTTTCCACAATTCTTCTATTCACTAGGATGATAGTAAGTAAAAATTACGACCTCGGAATAAATTTTGGAGAAACTTGTAATTTCGTTCAATTTCCACAGGTCGCGACCTGTGAAATATTACAAAATTTTAGAAATGCATTTGAATGCCTTTTCTACTATCCATGTAGTATTTCTAAAGTAGTAATTAAAAATTACGGCCTAAGAATCAATTTTGGAGGAAATTAAAATTTCAGTCAGTTTCCACAGGTCCCGACCTGTGAAATATTTCAAAGTTTGAAAAATATTAGAAAATTTCAGAAATGCATTTGGATGCCGTTTCTACTATCCCTGTGGTCATTTCTGAGGTAGTAAGAAAAAATTACAGCCTAGGAATAAATTTTGGAGGAACTTAAAATTTCACTCAGTTTCCATAGGTCCCGACGTGTGACATTTTTCAAAATCTGAAAAATATCCGAAAATGTTAGAAATGCATTTAAATACCTTTTCCACAATTCTTCTATTCACTAGGGTGATAGTAAGTAAAAATTACGATCTAGGAATAAATTTTGGAGAAACTTGTAATTTCGTTCAATTTCCACACGTCGCGACCTGTGAAATATTACAAAATTTTAGAAATGCATTTGAATGGCTTTTCTACTATCCCTGTAGTATTTCTAAAGTAGTAATTAAAAATTACGGCCTAAGAATCAATTTTGGAGGAACTTAAAATTTCAGTCAATTTCCACAGGTCCCGACCTGTGAAATATTTCAAAGTTTGAAAAATATTAGAAAATTTCAGAAATGCATTTGAATGCCGTTTCTACTATCCCTGTGGTCATTTCTGAGGTAGTAAGCAAAAATTACGGTCTTAGAATAAATTTTGGAAGAACTTAAAATTTCACTCAGTTTCCATAGGTGACATTTTTCAAAATCTGAAAAATATCCGAAAATGTTAGAAATGCATTTAAATACCTTTTCCACAATTATTCTATTCACTAGGGTGATAGTAAGTAAAAATTACGACCTAAGAATAAATTTTGGAGAAACTTGTAATTTCTGTGGTCATTTCTGAGACCTAAGAATAAATTTTGGAGAAACTTGTAATTTCTGTGGTCATTTCTGAGGCAGTAAGCAAAAATTACGGTCTTAGATTAAATTTTTGAGAAACTTAAAATTTCACTCAATTTCCATAGGTCCCGACCTGTGACATTTTTCAAAATCTGAATATCCGAAAATGTCAGTAATGCATTTAAATGCCTTTTCCACAATTCTTCTATTCACTAGCGTAATAGTAAGTAAAATTTACGATCTAGGATTAAATTTTGGAGAATCTTGTAATTTCGTTCAATTTCCACAGGTCGCGACCTGTGAAATATTACAAAATTTTAGAAATCCATTTAAATGGCTTTTCTACTATCCCTGTAGTATTTCTAAAGTAGTAATTAAAAATTACGGCCTAAGAATCAATTTTGGAGGAACTTAAAATTTCAGTCAATTTCCACAGGTCCCGACCTGTGAAATATTTCATAGTTTGAAAAATATTAGAAAATTTCAGAAATGCATTTGAATGCCGTTTCTACTATCCTTGTGGTCACTTCTGAGGTAGTAAGCAAAAATTACGGTCTTAGAATAAATTTTGGAGGAACTTAAAATTTAAGTAAGCAAAAATTAGAGCCAAGTAGTAATTAAAAATTACGGCCTAAGAATCAATTTTGGAAGAACTTAAAATTTCAGTCAGTTTTCACAGGTTCTGACCTGTGAAATATTTCAAAGTTTGAAAAATATTAGAAAATTTCAGAAATGCATTTGAATGCCGTTTCTACTATCCCTGTGATCATTTCTGAGCTAGTAAGCAAAAATTACGGTCTTCGAATAAATTTTGGAGGAACTTAAAATTTCACTCAATTTCCATAGGTCCCGACCTGTGACATTTTTTAAAAATCGGAAAAATATCCGAAAATGTTAGAAATGCATTTAAATACCTTTTCCACAATTCTTCTACTCACTAGGATGATAGTAAGTAAAAATTACGACCTCGGAATAAATTTTGGAGAAATTTGTAATTTCGTTCAATTTCCACAGGTCGCGACCTGTGAAATATTACAAAATTTTAGAAATGCATTTGAATGCCTTTTCTACTATCCATGTAGTATTTCTAAAGTAGTAAGAAAAAATTACAGCCTAGGAATAAATTTTGGAGGAACTTAAAATTTAACTCAGTTTCCATAGGTCCCGGCGTGTGACATTTTTCAAAATCTGAAAAATATCCGAAAATGTTAGAAATGCATTTAAATACCTTTTCCACAATTCTTCTATTCACTAGGGTGATAGTAAGTAAAAATTACGATCTAGGAAAAAATTTTGGAGAAACTTGTAATTTCGTTCAATTTCCACAGGTCGCGACCTGTGAAATATTACAAAATTTTAGAAATGCATTTAAATGGCTTTTCTACTATCCCTGTAGTATTTCTTAAGTAGTAATTAAAAATTACGGCCTAAGAATCAATTTTGGAGGAACTTAAAATTTCAGTCAATTTCCACAGGTCCCGACCTGTGAAATATTTCAAAGTTTGAAAAATATTAGAAAATTTCAGAAATGCATTTGAATGCCGTTTCTACTATCCCTGTGGTCATTTCTGAGGTAGTAAGCAAAAATTACGGTCTTAGAATAAATTTTGGAGGAACTTAAAATTTAAGTAAGCAAAAATTAGAGCCAAGTAGTAATTAAAAATTACGGCCTAAGAATCAATTTTGGAAGAACTTAAAATTTCAGTCAGTTTCCACAGGTCCCGACCTGTGAAATATTTCAAAGTTTGAAAAATATTAGAAAATTTCAGAAATGCATTTGGATGCCGTTTCTACTATCCCTGTGGTCATTTCTGAGCTAGTAAGCAAAAATTACGGTCTTCGAAGAAATTTTGGAGGAACTTAAAATTTCACTCAATTTCCATAGGTCCTGACCTGTGACATTTTTCAAAATCTGAAAAATATCCGAAAATGTCAGTAATGCATTTAAATGCCTTTTCCACAATTCTTCTATTCACTAGGGTGATAGTAAGTAAAAATTACAATCTAGGAATAAATTTTGGAGAAACTTGTAATTTCGTTCAATTTCCACAGGTCGCGACCTGTGAAACATTACAAAATTTTAGAAATACATTTGAATGGCTTTTCTACTATCCCTGTAGTATTTCTAAAGTAGTAATTAAAAATTACGGCCTAAGAATCAATTTTGGAGGAACTTAAAATTTCAGTCAATTTCCACAGGTCCCGACCTGTGAAATATTTCAAAGTTTGAAAAATATTAGAAAATTTTAGAAATGCATTTGGATGCCGTTTCTACTCTCCCTATGGTCATTTCTGAGGTAGTAAGCAAAAATTACGGTCTTAGAATAAATTTTGGAGGAACTTAAAATTTCACTCAATTTCCATAGGTCCCGACCTGTGACATTTTTTAAAAATCGGAAAAATATCCGAAAATGTTAGAAATGCATTTAAATACCTTTTCCACAATTCTTCTATTCACTAGGATGATAGTAAGTAAAAATTACGACCTAGGAATAAATTTTGGAGAAACTTGTAATTTCGTTCAATTTCCACAGGTCGCGACCTGTGAAATATTACAAAATTTTAGAAATGCATTTGAATGCCTTTTCTACTATCCATGTAGTATTTCTAAAGTAGTAATTAAAAATTACGGCCTAAGAATCAATTTTGGAGGAACTTAAAATTTCGGTCAATTTCCACAGGTCCCGACCTGTGAAATATTTCAAAGTTTGAAAAATATTAGAAAATTTCAGAAATGCATTTGGATGCCGTTTCCACTATCCCTGTGGTCATTTCTGAGGTAGTAAGAAAAAATTACAGCCTAGGAATAAATTTTGGAGGAACTTAAAATTTCACTCAGTTTCCATAGGTCCCGACGTGTGACATTTTTCAAAATCTGAAAAATATCCGAAAATGTTAGAAATGCATTTAAATACCTTTTCCACAATTCTTCTATTCACTAGGGTGATAGTAAGTAAAAATTACGATCTAGGAATAAATTTTGGAGAAACTTGTAATTTCGTTCAATTTCCACAGGTCGCGACCTGTGAAACATTACAAAATTTTAGAAATACATTTGAATGGCTTTTCTACTATCCCTGTAGTATTTCTAAAGTAGTAATTAAAAATTACGGCCTAAGAATCAATTTTGGAGGAACTTAAAATTTCAGTCAATTTCCACAGGTCCCGACCTGTGAAATATTTCAAAGTTTGAAAAATATTAGAAAATTTTAGAAATGCATTTGGATGCCGTTTCTACTCTCCCTATGGTCATTTCTGAGGTAGTAAGCAAAAATTACGGTCTTAGAATAAATTTTGGAGGAACTTAAAATTTCACTCAATTTCCATAGGTCCCGACCTGTGACATTTTTTAAAAATCGGAAAAATATCCGAAAATGTTAGAAATGCATTTAAATACCTTTTCCACAATTCTTCTATTCACTAGGATGATAGTAAGTAAAAATTACGACCTAGGAATAAATTTTGGAGAAACTTGTAATTTCGTTCAATTTCCACAGGTCGCGACCTGTGAAATATTACAAAATTTTAGAAATGCATTTGAATGCCTTTTCTACTATCCATGTAGTATTTCTAAAGTATTAATTAAAAATTACGGCCTAAGAATCAATTTTGGAGGAACTTAAAATTTCGGTCAATTTCCACAGGTCCCGACCTGTGAAATATTTCAAAGTTTGAAAAATATTAGAAAATTTCAGAAATGCATTTGGATGCCGTTTCTACTATCCCTGTGGTCATTTCTGAGGTAGTAAGAAAAAATTACAGCCTAGGAATAAATTTTGGAGGAACTTAAAATTTCACTCAGTTTCCATAGGTCCCGACGTGTGACATTTTTCAAAATCTGAAAAATATCCGAAAATGTTAGAAATGCATTTAAATACCTTTTCCACAATTCTTCTATTCACTAGGGTGATAGTAAGTAAAAATTACGATCTAGGAATAAATTTTGGAGAAACTTGTAATTTCGTTCAATTTCCACACGTCGCGACCTGTGAAATATTACAAAATTTTAGAAATGCATTTGAATGGCTTTTCTACTATCCCTGTAGTATTTCTAAAGTAGTAATTAAAAATTACGGCCTAAGAATCAATTTTGGAGGAACTTAAAATTTCAGTCAATTTCCACAGGTCCCGACCTGTGAAATATTTCAAAGTTTGAAAAATATTAGAAAATTTCAGAAATGCATTTGAATGCCGTTTCTACTATCCCTGTGGTCATTTCTGAGGTAGTAAGCAAAAATTACGGTCTTAGAATAAATTTTGGAAGAACTTAAAATTTCACTCAGTTTCCATAGGTCCCGACCTGTGACATTTTTCAAAATCTGAAAAATATCCGAAAATGTTAGAAATGCATTTAAATACCTTTTCCACAATTCTTCTATTCACTAGGGTGATAGTAAGTAAAAATTACGACCTAAGAATAAATTTTGGAGAAACTTGTAATTTCTGTGGTCATTTCTGAGACCTAAGAATAAATTTTGGAGAAACTTGTAATTTCTGTGGTCATTTCTGAGGCAGTAAGCAAAAATTACGGTCTTAGATTAAATTTTTGAGAAACTTAAAATTTCACTCAGTTTCCATAGGTCCCGACCTGTGACATTTTTCAAAATCTGAATATCCGAAAATGTCAGTAATGCATTTAAATGCCTTTTCCACAATTCTTCTATTCACTAGCGTAATAGTAAGTAAAATTTACGATCTAGGATTAAATTTTGGAGAATCTTGTAATTTCGTTCAATTTCCACAGGTCGCGACCTGTGAAATATTACAAAATTTTAGAAATCCATTTAAATGGCTTTTCTACTATCCCTGTAGTATTTCTAAAGTAGTAATTAAAAATTACGGCCTGAGAATCAATTTTGGAGGAACTTAAAATTTCAGTCAATTTCCACAGGTCCCGACCTGTGAAATATTTCATAGTTTGAAAAATATTAGAAAATTTCAGAAATGCATTTGAATGCCGTTTCTACTATCCTTGTGGTCACTTCTGAGGTAGTAAGCAAAAATTACGGTCTTAGAATAAATTTTGGAGGAACTTAAAATTTAAGTAAGCAAAAATTAGAGCCAAGTAGTAATTAAAAATTACGGCCTAAGAATCAATTTTGGAAGAACTTAAAATTTCAGTCAGTTTTCACAGGTTCTGACCTGTGAAATATTTCAAAGTTTGAAAAATATTAGAAAATTTCAGAAATGCATTTGAATGCCGTTTCTACTATCCCTGTGATCATTTCTGAGCTAGTAAGCAAAAATTACGGTCTTCGAATAAATTTTGGAGGAACTTAAAATTTCACTCAATTTCCATAGGTCCCGACCTGTGACATTTTTTAAAAATCGGAAAAATATCCGAAAATGTTAGAAATGCATTTAAATACCTTTTCCACAATTCTTCTACTCACTAGGATGATAGTAAGTAAAAATTACGACCTCGGAATAAATTTTGGAGAAATTTGTAATTTCGTTCAATTTCCACAGGTCGCGACCTGTGAAATATTACAAAATTTTAGAAATGCATTTGAATGCCTTTTCTACTATCCATGTAGTATTTCTAAAGTAGTAAGAAAAAATTACAGCCTAGGAATAAATTTTGGAGGAACTTAAAATTTCACTCAGTTTCCATAAGTCCCGGCGTGTGACATTTTTCAAAATCTGAAAAATATCCGAAAATGTTAGAAATGCATTTAAATACCTTTTTCACAATTCTTCTATTCACTAGGGTGATAGTAAGTAAAAATTACGATCTAGGAAAAAATTTTGGAGAAACTTGTAATTTCGTTCAATTTCCACAGGTCGCGACCTGTGAAATATTACAAAATTTTAGAAATGCATTTAAATGGCTTTTCTACTATCCCTGTAGTATTTCTTAAGTAGTAATTAAAAATTACGGCCTAAGAATCAATTTTGGAGGAACTTAAAATTTCAGTCAATTTCCACAGGTCCCGACCTGTGAAATATTTCAAAGTTTGAAAAATATTAGAAAATTTCAGAAATGCATTTGAATGCCGTTTCTACTATCCCTGTGGTCATTTCTGAGGTAGTAAGCAAAAATTACGGTCTTAGAATAAATTTTGGAGGAACTTAAAATTTAAGTAAGCAAAAATTACAGCCAAGTAGTAATTAAAAATTACGGCCTAAGAATCAATTTTGGAAGAACTTAAAATTTCAGTCAGTTTCCACAGGTCCCGACCTGTGAAATATTTCAAAGTTTGAAAAATATTAGAAAATTTCAGAAATGCATTTGGATGCCGTTTCTACTATCCCTGTGGTCATTTCTGAGCTAGTAAGCAAAAATTACGGTCTTCGAAGAAATTTTGGAGGAACTTAAAATTTCACTCAATTTCCATAGGTCCTGACCTGTGACATTTTTCAAAATCTGAAAAATATCCGAAAATGTCAGTAATGCATTTAAATGCCTTTTCCACAATTCTTCTATTCACTAGGGTGATAGTAAGTAAAAATTACAATCTAGGAATAAATTTTGGAGAAACTTGTAATTTCGTTCAATTTCCACAGGTCGCGACCTGTGAAACATTACAAAATTTTAGAAATAAATTTGAATGGCTTTTCTACTATCCCTGTAGTATTTCTAAAGTAGTAATTAAAAATTACGGCCTAAGAATCAATTTTGGAGGAACTTAAAATTTCAGTCAATTTCCACAGGTCCCGACCTGTGAAATATTTCAAAGTTTGAAAAATATTAGAAAATTTCAGAAATGCATTTGGATGCCGTTTCTACTATCCCTATGGTCATTTCTGAGGTACTAAGCAAAAATTACGGTCTTAGAATAAATTTTGGAGGAACTTAAAATTTCACTCAATTTCCATAGGTCCCGACCTGTGACATTTTTTAAAAATCGGAAAAATATCCGAAAATGTTAGAAATGCATTTAAATACCTTTTCCACAATTCTTCTATTCACTAGGATGATAGTAAGTAAAAATTACGACCTAGGAATAAATTTTGGAGAAACTTGTAATTTCGTTCAATTTCCACAGGTCGCGACCTGTGAAATATTACAAAATTTTAGAAATGCATTTGAATGCCTTTTCTACTATCCCTGTAGTATTTCTAAAGTAGTAATTAAAAATTACGGCCTAAGAATCAATTTTGGAGGAACTTAAAATTTCAGTCAATTTCCACAGGTCCCGACCTGTGAAATATTTCAAAGTTTGAAAAATATTAGAAAATTTCAGAAATGCATTTGAATGCCGTTTCTACTATCCCTGTGGTCATTTCTGAGGTAGTAAGCAAAAATTACGGTCTTAGAGTAAATTTTGGAGGAACTTAAAATTTCACTCAATTTCCATAGGTCCCGACCTGTCACATTTTTCAAAATCTGTATATCCGAAAATGTCAGTAATGCATTTAAATGCCTTTTCCACAATTCTTCTATTCACTAGGGTGATAGTAAGTAAAAATTACGATCTAGGATTAAATTTTGGAGAAACTTGTAATTTCGTTCAATTTCCACAGGTCGCGACCTGTGAAATATTACAAAATTTTAGAAATGCATTTAAATGGCTTTTCTACTATCTCTGTAGTATTTCTTAAGTAGTAATTAAAAATTACGGCCTAAGAATCAATTTTGGAGGAACTTAAAATTTCAGTCAATTTCCACAGGTCCCGACCTGTGAAATATTTCAAAGTTTGAAAAATATTAGAAAATTTCAGAATTGCATTTGAATGCCGTTTCTACTATCCCTGTGGTCATTTCTGAGGTAGTAAGCAAAAATTACGTTCTTAGAATAAATTTTGGAGGAACTTAAAATTTCACTCAATTTCCATAGGTCCCGACCTGTGACATTTTTTAAAAATCGGAAAAATATCCGAAAATGTTAGAAATGCATTTAAATACCTTTTCCACAATTCTTCTATTCACTAGGATGATAGTAAGTAAAAATTACGACCTCGGAATAAATTTTGGAGAAACTTGTAATTTCGTTCAATTTCCACAGGTCGCGACCTGTGAAATATTACAAAATTTTAGAAATGTATTTGAATGCCTTTTCTACTATCCATGTAGTATTTCTAAAGTAGTAATGGAAAATTACGGCCTAAGAATCAATTTTGGAGGAACTTAAAATTTCAGTCAGTTTCCACAGGTCCCGACCTGTGAAATATTTCAAAGTTTGAAAAATATTAGAAAATTTCAGAAATGCATTTGGATGCCGTTTCTGCTATCCCTGTGGTCATTTCTGAGGTAGTAAGAAAAAATTACAGCCTAGGAATAAATTTTGGAGGAACTTAAAATTTCACTCAGTTTCCATAGGTCCCGACGTGTGACATTTTTCAAAATCTGAAAAATATCCGAAAATGTTAGAAATGCATTTAAATACCTTTTCCACAATTCTTCTATTCACTAGGGTGATAGTAAGTAAAAATTACGACCTCGGAATAAATTTTGGAGAAACTTGTAATTTCGTTCAATTTCCAGAGAACGCGACCTGTGAAATATTACAAAATTTTAGAAATGCATTTGAATGCCTTTTCTACTATCTATGTAGTATTTCTAAAGTAGTAATTAAAAATTACGGCCTAAGAATCAATTTTGGAGGAACTTAAAATTTCAGTCAATTTCCACAGGTCCCGACCTGTGAAATATTTCAAAGTTTGAAAAATATTAGAAAATTTCAGAAATGCATTTGGATGCCGTTTCTACTATCCCTATGGTCATTTCTGAGGTACTAAGCAAAAATTACGGTCTTAGAATAAATTTTGGAGGAACTTAAAATTTCACTCAATTTCCATAGGTCCCGACCTGTGACATTTTTTAAAAATCGGAAAAATATCCGAAAATGTTAGAAATGCATTTAAATACCTTTTCCACAATTCTTCTATTCACTAGGATGATAGTAAGTAAAAATTACGACCTAGGAATAAATTTTGGAGAAACTTGTAATTTCGTTCAATTTCCACAGGTCGCGACCTGTGAAATATTACAAAATTTTAGAAATGCATTTGAATGCCTTTTCTACTATCCCTGTAGTATTTCTAAAGTAGTAATTAAAAATTACGGCCTAAGAATCAATTTTGGAGGAACTTAAAATTTCAGTCAATTTCCACAGGTCCCGACCTGTGAAATATTTCAAAGTTTGAAAAATATTAGAAAATTTCAGAAATGCATTTGAATGCCGTTTCTACTATCCCTGTGGTCATTTCTGAGGTAGTAAGCAAAAATTACGGTCTTAGAGTAAATTTTGGAGGAACTTAAAATTTCACTCAATTTCCATAGGTCCCGACCTGTCACATTTTTCAAAATCTGTATATCCGAAAATGTCAGTAATGCATTTAAATGCCTTTTCCACAATTCTTCTATTCACTAGGGTGATAGTAAGTAAAAATTACGATCTAGGATTAAATTTTGGAGAAACTTGTAATTTCGTTCAATTTCCACAGGTCGCGACCTGTGAAATATTACAAAATTTTAGAAATGCATTTAAATGGCTTTTCTACTATCTCTGTAGTATTTCTTAAGTAGTAATTAAAAATTACGGCCTAAGAATCAATTTTGGAGGAACTTAAAATTTCAGTCAATTTCCACAGGTCCCGACCTGTGAAATATTTCAAAGTTTGAAAAATATTAGAAAATTTCAGAATTGCATTTGAATGCCGTTTCTACTATCCCTGTGGTCATTTCTGAGGTAGTAAGCAAAAATTACGTTCTTAGAATAAATTTTGGAGGAACTTAAAATTTCACTCAATTTCCATAGGTCCCGACCTGTGACATTTTTTAAAAATCGGAAAAATATCCGAAAATGTTAGAAATGCATTTAAATACCTTTTCCACAATTCTTCTATTCACTAGGATGATAGTAAGTAAAAATTACGACCTCGGAATAAATTTTGGAGAAACTTGTAATTTCGTTCAATTTCCACAGGTCGCGACCTGTGAAATATTACAAAATTTTAGAAATGTATTTGAATGCCTTTTCTACTATCCATGTAGTATTTCTAAAGTAGTAATGGAAAATTACGGCCTAAGAATCAATTTTGGAGGAACTTAAAATTTCAGTCAGTTTCCACAGGTCCCGACCTGTGAAATATTTCAAAGTTTGAAAAATATTAGAAAATTTCAGAAATGCATTTGGATGCCGTTTCTGCTATCCCTGTGGTCATTTCTGAGGTAGTAAGAAAAAATTACAGCCTAGGAATAAATTTTGGAGGAACTTAAAATTTCACTCAGTTTCCATAGGTCCCGACGTGTGACATTTTTCAAAATCTGAAAAATATCCGAAAATGTTAGAAATGCATTTAAATACCTTTTCCACAATTCTTCTATTCACTAGGGTGATAGTAAGTAAAAATTACGACCTCGGAATAAATTTTGGAGAAACTTGTAATTTCGTTCAATTTCCAGAGAACGCGACCTGTGAAATATTACAAAATTTTAGAAATGCATTTGAATGCCTTTTCTACTATCTATGTAGTATTTCTAAAGTAGTAATTAAAAATTACGGCCTAAGAATCAATTTTGGAGGAACTTAAAATTTCAGTCAGTTTCCACAGGTCCCGACCTGTGAAATATTTCAAAGTTTGAAAAATATTAGAAAATTTCAGAAATGCATTTGGATGCCGTTTCTACTATCCCTGTGGTCATTTCTGAGGTAGTAAGCAAAAATTACAGCCTAGGAATAAATTTTGGAGGAACTTAAAATTTCACTCAGTTTCCATAGGTCCCGACCTGTGACATTTTTCAAAATCTGAAAAATATCCGAAAATGTTAGAAATGCATTTAAATACCTTTTCCACAATTCTTCTATTCACTAGGATGATAGTAAGTAAAAATTACGACCTCGGAATAAATTTTGGAGAAACTTGTAATTTCGTTCAATTTCCACAGGTCGCGACCTGTGAAATATTACAAAATTTTAGAAATGCATTTGAATGCCTTTTCTACTATCCATGTAGTATTTCTAAAGTAGTAATTAAAAATTACGGCCTAAGAATCAATTTTGGAGGAACTTAAAATTTTGGTCAATTTCCACAGGTCCCGACCTGTGAAATATTTCATAGTTTGAAAAATATTAGAAAATTTTAGAAATGCATTTGAATGCCGTTTCTACTATCCCTGTGGTCATTTCTGAGAAAGTAAGCAAAAATTAGAGCCTGGGAATAAATTTTGAACTAACTTAAAATTTCACTCAATTTCCATAGGTCCCGACCTGTGACATTTTTCAAAATCTGAAAAATATCTGAAAATGTTAGAAATGCATTTAAATACCTTTTCCACAATTCTTCTATTCACTATTGTGATAGTAAGTAAAAATTACGACCTCGGAATAAATATTGGAGAAACTTGTAATTTCGTTCAATTTCCACAGGTCGCGACCTGTGAAATATTACAAAATTTTAGAAATGCATTTGAATGCCTTTTCTACTATCCATGTAGTATTTCTAAAGTAGTAATTAAAAATTACGGCCTAAGAATCAATTTTGGAGGAAATTAAAATTTCAGTCAATTTCCACAGGTCCCGACCTGTGAAATATTTCAAAGTTTGAAAAATATTAGAAAATTTCAGAAATGCATTTGGATGCCGTTTCTACTATCCCTGTGGTCATTTCTGAGGTAGTAAGCAAAAATTACGGTCTTAGAATAAATTTTGGGGCAACTTAAAATTTCACTCAATTTCCATAGGTCCCGACCTGTGACATTTTTCAAAATCTGAAAAATATCCGAAAATGTTAGAAATGCATTTAAATACCTTTTCCACAATTCTTCTATTTACTAGGGCGATAGTAAGTAAAAATTACGACCTAGGAATAAATTTTGGAGAAACTTGTAATTTCGTTCAATTTCCACAGGTCGCGACCTGTGAAATGTTACAAAATTTTAGAAATACATTTGAATGCCTTTTCTACTATCCCTGTAGTATTTCTAAAGTAGTAATTAAAAATTACGGCCTAAGAATCAATTTTGGAGGAACTTAAAATTTCGGTCAATTTCCACAGGTCCCGACCTGTGAAATATTTCATAGTTTGAAAAATATTAGAAAATTTCAGAAATGCATTTGAATGCCGTTTCTACTATCCCTGTGGTCATTTCTGAGAAAGTAAGCAAAAATTAGAGCCTGGGAATAAATATTGAACTAACTTGAAATTTCACTCAATTTCCATAGGTCCCGACCTGTGACATTTTTCAAAATCTGAAAAATATCCGAAAATGTTAGAAATGCATTTAAATACCTTTTCCACAATTCTTCTATTCACTAGGGCGATAGTAAGCAAAAATTACGACCTCGGAATAAATTTTGGAGAAACTTGTAATTTCGTTCAATTTCCACAGGTCGCGACCTGTGAAATGTTACAAAATTTTAGAAATACATTTGAATGCCTTTTCTACTATCCCTGTAGTATTTCTAAAGTAGTAATTAAAAATTACGGCCTAAGAATCAATTTTGGAGGAAATTAAAATTTCAGTCAATTTCCACAGGTCCCGACCTGTGAAATATTTCAAAGTTTGAAAAATATTAGAAAATTTCAGAAATGCATTTGGATGCCGTTTCTACTATCCCTGTGGTCATTTCTGAGGTAGTAAGCAAAAATTACGGTCTTAGAATAAATTTTGGGGCAACTTAAAATTTCACTCAATTTCCATAGGTCCCGACCTGTGACATTTTTCAAAATCTGAAAAATATCCGAAAATGTTAGAAATGCATTTAAATACCTTTTCCACAATTCTTCTATTTACTAGGGCGATAGTAAGTAAAAATTACGACCTAGGAATAAATTTTGGAGAAACTTGTAATTTCGTTCAATTTCCACAGGTCGCGACCTGTGAAATGTTACAAAATTTTAGAAATACATTTGAATGCCTTTTCTACTATCCCTGTAGTATTTCTAAAGTAGTAATTAAAAATTACGGCCTAAGAATCAATTTTGGAGGAACTTAAAATTTCGGTCAATTTCCACAGGTCCCGACCTGTGAAATATTTCATAGTTTGAAAAATATTAGAAAATTTCAGAAATGCATTTGAATGCCGTTTCTACTATCCCTGTGGTCATTTCTGAGAAAGTAAGCAAAAATTAGAGCCTGGGAATAAATATTGAACTAACTTGAAATTTCACTCAATTTCCATAGGTCCCGACCTGTGACATTTTTCAAAATCTGAAAAATATCCGAAAATGTTAGAAATGCATTTAAATACCTTTTCCACAATTCTTCTATTCACTAGGGCGATAGTAAGCAAAAATTACGACCTCGGAATAAATTTTGGAGAAACTTGTAATTTCGTTCAATTTCCACAGGTCGCGACCTGTGAAATGTTACAAAATTTTAGAAATACATTTGAATGCCTTTTCTACTATCCCTGTAGTATTTCTAAAGTAGTAATTAAAAATTACGGCCTAAGAATCAATTTTGGAGGAAATTAAAATTTCAGTCAATTTCCACAGGTCCCGACCTGTGAAATATTTCATAGTTTGAAAAATATTAGAAAATTTCAGAAATGCATTTGGATGCCGTTTCTACTATCCCTGTGGTCATTTCTGAGGTAGTAAGCAAAAATTAGAGCCTAGGAATAAATTTTGGAGGAACTTAAAATTTCACTCAGTTTCCATAGTTCCCGACCTGTGACATTTTTCAAAATCTGAAAAATATCCGAAAATGTTAGAAATGCATTTAAATACCTTTTCCACAATTCTTCTATTCACTAGGGTGATAGTAAGTAAAAATTACGACCTAGGAATAAATTTTGGAGAAACTTGTAATTTCGTTCAATTTCCACAGGCCGCGACCCGTGAAATATTACAAAATTTGAGAAATGCATTTGAATGGCTTTTCTACTCTCCCTGTAGTATTCTAAAGTAGTAATTAAAAATTACGGTCTAAGAATGAATTTTGGAGGAACTTAAAATTTCACTGTTTCCACAGGTCCCGACCTGTGACATTTTTCAAAATCTGAAAAATATCCGAAAATGTTAGAAATGCATTTAAATACCTTTTCCACAATTCTTCTATTCACTAGGGTGATAGTAAGTAAACATTACGACCTGGGAATAAATTTTGGAGAAACTTAAAATTTCACTCAATTTCCATAGGTCCCGACCTTTAACATTTTTTAAAATATGAAAAATATCCGAAAATGTTAGAAATGCATTTAAATACCTTTTCCACAATTCTTCTATTCACTAGGGTGATAGTAAGTAAAAATTACGACCTAGGAATAAATTTTGGAGAAACTTGTAATTTCGTTCAATTTCCACAGGTCGCGACCTGTGAAATGTTACAAAATTTTAGAAATACATTTGAATGCCTTTTCTACTATCCCTGTAGTATTTCTAAAGTAGTAATTAAAAATTACGGCCTAAGAATCAATTTTGGAGGAAATTAAAATTTCAGTCAATTTCCACAGGTCCCGACCTGTGAAATATTTCATAGTTTGAAAAATATTAGAAAAGTTTAGAAATGCATTTGGATGCCGTTTCTACTATCCCTGTGGTCATTTCTGAGGTAGTAAGCAAAAATTACAGCCTAGGAATAAATTTTGAACTAACTTAAAATTTCACTCAATTTCCATAGGTCCCGACCTGTGACATTTTTCAAAATCTGAAAAATATCCGAAAATGTCAGTAATGCATTTAAATGCCTTTTCCACAATTCTTCTATTCACTAGGATGATAGTAAGGAAAAATTACGATCTAGGAATAAATTTTGGAGAAACTTGTAATTTCGTTCAATTTCCACAGGTCGCGACCTGTGAAATGTTACAAAATTTTAGAAATGCATTTGAATGCCTTTTCTACTATCCCTGTAGTATTTCTAAAGTAGTAATTAAAAATTACGGCCTAAGAATCAATTTTGAAGGAAATTAAAATTTCAGTCAATTTCCACAGGTCCCGACCTGTGAAATATTTCATAGTTTGAAAAATATTAGAAAATTTCAGAAATGCATTTGGATGCCGTTTCTACTATCCCTGTGGTCATTTCTGAGGTAGTAAGCAAAAATTACAGCCTAGGAATAAATTTTGAACTAACTTAAAATTTCACTCAATTTCCATAGGTCCCGACCTGTGACATTTTTCAAAATATGAAAAATATCCGAAAATGTCAGTAATGCATTTAAATGCCTTTTCCACAATTCTTCTATTCACTAGAATGATAGTAAGGAAAAATTACGATCTAGGAATAAATTTTGGAGAAACTTGTAATTTCGTTCAATTTCCACAGGTCGCGACCTGTGAAATGTTACAAAATTTTAGAAATGCATTTGAATGCCTTTTCTACTATCCCTGTAGTATTTCTAAAGTAGTAATTAAAAATTACGGCCTAAGAATCAATTTTGAAGGAAATTAAAATTTCAGTCAATTTCCACAGGTCCCGACCTGTGAAATATTTCATAGTTTGAAAAATATTAGAAAATTTTAGAAATGCATTTGGATGCCGTTTCTACTATCCCTGTGGTCATTTCTGAGGTAGTAAGCAAAAATTACAGCCTAGGAATAAATTTTGAACTAACTTAAAATTTCACTCAATTTCCATAGGTTTCGACCTGTGATATTTTTCAAAACCTGAAAAATATCCGAAAATGTTAGAAATGCATTTAAATACCTTTTCAATATTCTTCTATTCACTAGGGTGATAGTAAGTAAAAATAACGACCTCGGAATAAATTTTGGAGAAACTTGTAATTTCGTTCAATTTCCACAGGTCGCGACCTGTGAAATATTACAAAATTTAAGAAATGCATTTGAATGCCTTTTCTACTATCCCTGTAGTATTTCTAAAGTAGTAATTAAAAATTCCGACCTAAGAATCAATTTTGGAGGAACTTAAAATTTCAGTCAGTTTCCACAGGTCCCGACCTGTGAAATATTTCACAGTTTGAAAAATATTAGAAAATTTCAGAAATGCATTTGGATGCCGTTTCTACTATCCCTGTGGTCATTTCTGAGGTAGTAAGCAAAAATTGTAGCCTAGGAAGAAATTTTGGAGGAACTTAAAATTTCACTCAGTTTCCATAGGTCCCGACCTGTGACATTTTTCAAAATCTGAAAAATATCCGAAAATGTCAGTAATGCATTTAAATGCCTTTCCACAATTCTTCTATTCACTAGGGTGATAGTAAGTAAAAATTACGATCTAGGAATAAATTTTGGAGAAACTTGTAATTTCGTTCAATTTCCACAGGTCGAGACCTGTGAAATATTACAAAATTTTAGAAATGCATTTGAATGGCTTTTCTACTATCCCTGTAGTATTTCTAAAGTAGTAATTAAAAATTACGGCCTAAGAATCAATTTTGAAGGAAATTAAAATTTCAGTCAATTTCCACAGGTCCCGACCTGTGAAATATTTCATAGTTTGAAAAATATTAGAAAATTTCAGAAATGCATTTGGATGCCGTTTCTACTATCCCTGTGGTCATTTCTGAGGTAGTAAGCAAAAATTACAGCCTAGGAATAAATTTTGAACTAACTTAAAATTTCACTCAATTTCCATAGGTTTCGACCTGTGATATTTTTCAAAACCTGAAAAATATCCGAAAATGTTAGAAATGCATTTAAATACCTTTTCAATATTCTTCTATTCACTAGGGTGATAGTAAGTAAAAATAACGACCTCGGAATAAATTTTGGAGAAACTTGTAATTTCGTTCAATTTCCACAGGTCGCGACCTGTGAAATATTACAAAATTTTAGAAATGCATTTGAATGCCTTTTCTACTATCCCTGTAGTATTTCTAAAGTAGTAATTAAAAATTCCGACCTAAGAATCAATTTTGGAGGAACTTAAAATTTCAGTCAGTTTCCACAGGTCCCAACCTGTGAAATATTTCACAGTTTGAAAAATATTAGAAAATTTCAGAAATGCATTTGGATGCCGTTTCTACTATCCCTGTGGTCATTTCTGAGGTAGTAAGCAAAAATTGCAGCCTAGGAAGAAATTTTGGAGGAACTTAAAATTTCACTCAGTTTCCATAGGTCCCGACCTGTGACATTTTTCAAAATCTGAAAAATATCCGAAAATGTCAGTAATGCATTTAAATGCCTTTCCACAATTCTTCTATTCACTAGGGTGATAGTAAGTAAAAATTACGATCTAGGAATAAATTTTGGAGAAACTTGTAATTTCGTTCAATTTCCACAGGTCGAGACCTGTGAAATATTACAAAATTTTAGAAATGCATTTGAATGGCTTTTCTACTATCCCTGTAGTATTTCTAAAGTAGTAATTAAAAATTACGGCCTAAGAATCAATTTTGGAGCAAATTACAATTTCAGTCAATTTCCACAGGTCCCGACCTGTGAAATATTTCAAAGTTTGAAAAATATTAGAAAATTTTAGAAATGCATTTGGATGCCGTTTCTACTATCCCTGTGGTCATTTCTGAGGTAGTAAGCAAAAATTAGAGCCTAGGAAGAAATATTGGAGGAACTTAAAATTTCACTCAGTTTCCATAGGTCCCGACCTGTGACATTTTTCAAAATATGAAAAGCATCCGAAGATGTCAGTAATGCATTTAAATGCCTTTTCCACAATTCTTCTATTCACTAGGGTGATAGTAAGTAAAAGTTACGACCTAGGAATAAATTTTAGAGAAACTTAAAATTTCGTTCAATTACCACAGGTCCCGACCTGTGAAATATTTCAAAATTTGAAAAATGTCAAAAAATTTCAGAAATGCATTTGAATACCTTTTCTAGAATCTTGGAATCACTGGAGTTCAAGTAAGTAAAAATTACGGCCTATGAATAAATTTTGGAGGAACTTAAAATTTTACTCAATTTCCACAGGTCCCGACCTGTGAAATATTTCAAAGTTTGAAAAATATTAGTAAATTTCAGAAATCTATTTAGATGCCTTTTCTAAGCAAAAATTACGGTCAAAGATTAAATTTTGGATTAACTGAAAATTTCACTCAATTTCCATAGGTCCCGACCTGTTGACATTTTCAAAATATGAAAAACATCGGAAAATGTTAAAAATGCATTTAAATGCCTTTTCCACAATTCTTCTATTCACTATTGTGATAGTAAGTAAAAATTACGACCTAGGAATAAATTTTGGAGAAACTTGTAATTTCGTTGAATTTCCACAGGTCGCGACCTGTGAAATATTATAAAATTTTAGAAATGCATTTGAATGGCTTTTCTACTATCCCTGTAGTATTTCTGAAGTAGTAATTAAAAATAACGGCCTAAGAATCA
Source organism: Protula sp. h YS-2021 (assembly GCA_949752745.1). Classification (NCBI taxonomy): domain Eukaryota; kingdom Metazoa; phylum Annelida; class Polychaeta; order Sabellida; family Serpulidae; genus Protula; species Protula sp. h YS-2021. The sequence continues at coordinate 24,109,990 of OX457030.1, forward strand.
ATTTTGGAGGAACTTAAAATTTCAGTCAATTTCCACAGGTCCCGACCTGTAAAAAAGTTTGAAAAATATCCGAAAATTTCAGAAATGCATATGGATTCCTTTTCTACTTTCCCTATGGTCATTTCTGAGCTAGTAAGCAAAAACTACTGTCTGGGAATAAATTTTGGAGGAACTTAAAATTTCACTCAGTTTCCATAGGTTTCGACCTGTGACATTTGTCAAAATATGAAAAATATCTGAAAATGTCAGTAATGCATTTAAATGCCTTTTCCACAATTCTTCTATTGACTAGAGTGATAGTAAGTAAAAATTACGGCCTAGGAATAAATTTTAGAGAAACTTGTAATTTCGTTCAATTTCCATTTTACATACTTCATTTTTTTTTTTTTTTTTTTTTTTTTTTTTTTTTGGCCTAACAGTATTCGTTTCAGAGTTTTTCTGTCTTTCCTTGTTTGGTAACTCGGCTGGGTCATGTCCTTGGACATGCTTGTTATTATTTATTTTAAACATAAGTAACACAACTGTGGGTGGGACAGGGCGTCGGGGGGAGGGTCTGTGGGTTGTTATTTTGATTTTTTTTATCGTGAGACATTGTTTTTATGATGTTGAAGTTTGTTAATTCAAGGCCAGAAAAAAAACCTCTAGAAATCAGTCGAGATGTCTGATGTAGCGTTCTATCTCGTTTTACATTCGATATCCTTTTTAGCAAGGAGGCACTGTCGTTTCAGACATTGACGACTGTACCTTTGTCGACTGTCAAAATGGAGGAAGCTGCAGAGACGTGACCAACGGTTTCGAGTGCTTGTGCCCGCTTGGATTTGATGGAACGCTATGCGAAAACAGTAAGGAAGAATTCGTGACAGTGTATGGGGCGCCGAAATGGGTCTGGAATTCAGTGCATAAATTGGTGGGGGGGCGTAGGGGGTTGAGGGAGTGAAGTAGGGAGTGAGGGGAGACGAATAGAGAGAGTGAGAGAGGAAATGTAAACGGTGACACCTGAACTTGAAACCGGAATTTTGTGCGAATTTTACATGCGCTGTACGTCTGTTAGTCAACCGAAACTCTTATTAGCTCCCGTTGTTGGCATGCAGTCGCATCCAGCTACATTAAAATATCTCATAACTTCCAGATATCGACGACTGTAGGCAGTCGGTTTGTTTGAACGGCGCCACGTGCCTGGATGGCGTTGCTGACTACACGTGCCTTTGTGCGCCAGGCTTCCGGGGCCAGTTCTGCGAGAGAGGTACGTGTCACTTTTGGCTTGCTTTGTAGCAAATTATAGCGACACAAGTTGTAATGGCACCTGGTGACCAATAGCTGACTGTTGTGTCCCCTAGCTGACATCAGCTATAGGGACACATGTTTTAACATCATCACTAATAACGACACAAAGTAGCAACGACATCAGCGATAGCTACTTATGTTCCTTATCGTCTGCTATTATTGGGACCCGGCTTTTTTTTTCTTGTGAAAAATACTGGACTGGTGCTCTGACGCTGGCGCCATCTTTAAGCAGGTGCGCTATGACTCATACTCAGTGGCCAGGGAGAATCTGGAATTCTTTCTGCAGCTTCTTAAAATGATGCAAACAATGATATCCAACCTTGGTTTGTAGGTGAGCAACAACATATATTTTGCATATCGTAAAATTCTTAAAACGTAGTATATATTTCAAAAAATCGCTTGCAGATATGAGCACGTGTGAGGGCGTCAGATGTAGCGGTAATGGCGTGTGTCAGGACCTGCCCGCCGGGCACTTCTGTGCCTGTTTCCAGGGATTCGAGGGAGATTCCTGCCAGACCAGTGAGTTCTGTTAATTTTTGCTGAAGTTAAAGGTACAATGTATGGGTACATTCTGAAGCCAAACGTTTTGGATGTAAACCTCAGTACCAAAATGTCGTGACGGTTGTTGTCGAAATCTTTGTAAGGAGTGGTGAATTTTAAAACATTTATTAGCCCAGAGCGTTTCGTGGAATTGTTGCTAATCAATCGGTCTGAACTTCAATTATTCTGCTCCATGACTCAGGTATGACAGAATTTTATGTCACGTGGTTTTACCTTTGAGTACTATTTAATTTTTAGGTCTTGCGGAAGCTACTGATATTTTTAATATTGTTTGACTATGCAGACAGAGACGACTGTGTGGACAGCACGTGCCTTAACGGCGGCACGTGCGTAGATGGACTGGCGACCTACACGTGTCTTTGTGCCTTCGGCTATACGGGCGAACGATGTGAAACAGGTAGTCTGCCAAACAGTGCAAAGTAACACGTGTACGTAACCTCAGTGAGGCGTTAAGTGCTGCCACAGTAATATATTAGTCTTTTTTTCAGAATTGCCAATAAAAGGGCAAATTCCAAAAGCTTTTTTTTTTTTTTTTGTGAGGTATGCGAAAAATTTCCCGAAATCTCGGAAAAGCTGAATAAAATCATAATGACATCTTAAAGTTTTGGTGTCAACTCATAAAGTACTCGTATAGGTTTACTAGAATGCCACGGAAGTTTCGATGATATGAATGGAAATCATTTTAAGCGGAAATTTTAACCGCAAATTTCGCTAATGCTTTGGGAACGCTTCAAGTACGCTTTCTTCTTCTTTTCTTTTTGCCAGAGGTGAATGACTGCCTGGGAGTGGTGTGCTTCAATGGCGGCACGTGTGTAGACAGCGGCAATGACTTCCGGTGCCTATGTGCGCAAGGATTCACGGATCCCTACTGCGGCACAGGTACGACTGATAGCTGTGGGCACGACTTTGGTGAAGAGAACGGTGGGATGGCAACCGCCCCTCCCCCCGGGGCGAATTAGTAATAAAAAAGAGAGAGCAACAAAACAAAAGAAAACATTCGATCGAAAAGCATTGGAAGGATGCGATTTTGAAGCACCACTCGCTTAAGGTTTTAACACTTAGACGTAATCTTTGACGTTTTCAGATATAGATGATTGCCAGAACAACCAGTGCGAGCAGGGGGTGTGCAGGGACATGGTGGCCGGCTACACCTGTTCCTGCTTTCCCGGCTATGAAGGTTCCTTCTGTCAGACAGGCAAGTACCAATAACGATTTTGATTTATTTTAATCCAAAATCCGAAACCCAAACAGTTATTTAAACGCAAGCTGTAATTGAAGGCAAAGTTGAGTTAACAATCAGTGTGTTTGGTTGAAGTGTGGTTGGGGGGGGGGGTGGAGGGGGGGTTCTGTGTTCTTCATTGTTCACTCCAGAATTTGTCCGTTATTCAAATAATAGACAGGAATAAATCTGGGTCGAGATATCTCTGCATTTTTATACTGTTTGAGTTGTCTCTGTGGCAATTATTTCACACGCCGTTTTATTTTCTTTGTTTAGACACAAATGACTGTGCCCAGGTGAACTGCAACATGGGGCAGTGCGTGGACCTAGTGGCTGGCTTTGCCTGTAGTTGCGACCAGGGCTATCGCGGTACCTTCTGTGAGAATGGTGAGTACTCACTCTGTCCATGGTAACAAATTGATTTAAGATCTTATTTGAAGTACTGAATACTTGAAATTTCTCTCATTTAGTTCTTGTTTGAAGTACTGAATACTTGAAATTTCTCTCGTTTATTTTTAGGTTAAAACCACTTGCGAGTTCAGTTCGATTTATTTTATAGAGATCAACGAATGCCTAGATGCGCCGTGTTTGAATAGCGCTACGTGTATAGACGGGGTGAATACGTTTTCTTGTCAATGCGTTCCCGGGTACACAGGCACTTACTGTGAAGAAGGTAAGACAGATGCCTTTTTTTATGTCAAGGGTTTAAGTTTTATGTTCACCCAAAGGTTTAAGGGATGGGCTATTTTATGTTACTCAAGCTCAGGCTGGGACCATTTTACGTTACTTAAAAATTAGAGACAAGGACCGTTTTATGTTGACCCAAAAAGTTTGAGTCAGGAACCGTTTTATGTGGGCCAGAAGAATTAATATAGAGACCGTCTAATGTGACTCCAAGAAATTAATCAACTTCTTTATTTATTCCCCACAGGTAGAACCTGTGGGGAATATATGCGATCGACCGCGTATCGGTCGGTTGGTCTGTCAGTCTGTCATCAAGAGCTTGTTAACACGATAACTTAAAAACTGCTTTAAGGATTTTAATGAAACTTGGTACGTAGCTTCTATGAGAACACAGATCGGTATTGTATATGGGCCAGGTTCGTCCAAGGAAAATGGACCAGCGGGATTTAGAAAATTCCAGCTCTGGTTGACTATTGTGTGCCCTTGTTAACACGATAACTTAAAAACTCCTGCAAGGGTTTTCATGAAACTTGGTATGTAGCTTCTGTGGGAACAAACACAGATCGGTATTGTAAATGGGCCAGGTTCGTTTAAGGAAAATGGACCAGCTGGACTTAGAACATTTCAGCTGTGATTGACTTTTGTATGAAATTTCAGCTTTGATTGACTGTTATATGAAAATTTCAGCTGTCATTGACTATTGTGTGACCTTGTTAATACGATAACTTAAAAACTCCTGCAAGGATTTTTATGAAACTTGGCGTGTAGCTTCTATGGAAACAAAAAAAGATCGGTATTGTAAATGAGCCAGGTTCGTCCAAGGAAAATGGACCAGCTGGACTTAGAAAATTTCAACTCTGATTGACTATTGTGTGCCCTTGTTAACACGATAACTTAAAAACTCCTGCAAGGATTTTTATGAAACTTGGCGTGTAGCTTCTATGGAAACAAACACAGATCGGTATTGTAAATGAGCCAGGTTCGTCGTAGGAAAATGGACCAGCTGGACTTAGAAAATTTCAACTCTGATTGACTATTGTGTGCCCTTGTTAACACGATAACTTAAAAACTCCTGCAAGGATTTTCATGAAACTTCTTGTGTAGCTTCTGTGGAAACAAACACAGATCGGCATTGTAAATGGGCCAGGTTCGTGCAAGGAAAATGGACCAGCTGGACTTAGAATATTTCAGCTCTTGATTTACTATTTTTAACACGATGTCTCAAGAACAACTGCAAGAACTTTTATGAAACTTGGTGTGTATCTTCTGTGGGCACTAACAAGGATCGGTATTGTCAATGGGTTAGGTTGGCCCAAGGAAAATGAGCCAAATGCACTTTGCAATTTATCAAATTCTGGAAATTATTCAGCACCGGAATGAGTTTGTTAACACGATATCTCAAGAACAACTGCATGGATTTTAATGAAACTTGATGTGTATCTTCTGTAGGCACTAACAAGGATCCTTATTGTCAATGGGTTAGGTTGGCCCAAGGAAAATGAGCGAAATGCACATTGAAATTTACCAAAAACTAGAAATTATTCAGCATCGAAATGAGTTTGTTAGCATGTTTTCTCAAGAACAACTACATGGATTTTAGTGAAACGTGGTGTGTAGCTTCTGTGGGCACTAACAAGGATCGGTACTGTCAATGGGTTAGGTTGGCCCAAGGAAAATGAGCCAAATGCACTTTAAAATTTACAAAATCCTGGAAATTATTCAGCATCGGAATGAGTTTGTTAACACGATGTCTCAAGAACAACTGCAGGGATTTCTATGGGAACAAACAAAGATTGGTATTGTAAATGGGCCAGGTTCGTCCAAGGAAAATGCACCAGCTGGACTTGGAAAATTTAACTGAAGGGGCGCCTGTGGGGAATATGTGGACTATGCGCACTGCTCTAGTTTCACTTTAAAATTAGGTGTTCGCAAGCGGTGACTGAAAAAATGGTCACCGACCGGCACATCGGTTATTTCGGTTAGTTGAGCAATAAAATACCTGTGGCACTGGCAGACGGCTAATATTTGTTTAATTTTCATCAAAATTTGCCCGTTGACTTCCTGCTTCACCTTATGACGCATCATTTGAGAGCAATAGAAGTAACTCGAATGGAAACATTATTACAGGCCAATGTGAGATTGAGAGTACAGTGGTTTTGTATACAGCTATCTTAGGCTGTTGTATGGGCGTTTGTCTAGGAGTTGGGTGGAGGGGTGGTGGTGAACCCATTGCCAGCAGGCTATGAATTATGCAAAATATTGGGGGGGGGGGGAGGGAGTGACGGAAAACTCAACCTCCCCCCTTTTCTCTCCCAACACACCGCCAAAAAAACTCCCGTAACCGAAAGCGGAATTTTTCTAAAATTGCGAACCCTAAAAATGAGACTAAACATAGTAATAAACAGAACAAACAATAGGAATGAGTTTAAAAACAAAGAATGCAGTATTCAGGGATCGCGTGATTCGGAATGATTTTGAGAGAAATATAAAGAAATATAAAGAACCTGAGGCTAATGTGTACTGTTTCTCTCTCCATTTAAAATTTGATTAAAGGGTAAATAGCAATTTTATTACGTATTTAATAATTTAATAATAAGGGGGATTTTGCTATAAAATATTGGACAAAATTAAATCAAATTAAACGAGTAAAATAATGTACTTTGAAATATATTTGCAGACATCAATGACTGCGCTAGGCATGAGTGTAAAAGCGGGTTGTGCGAAGATACCGTGAACGGCTATTACTGTCGCTGTTTTGCTGGATTTGAAGGCAGTCTCTGTGAAATCAGTATGTCCTTTTCTCTCTCTTTCTTCCCTTTTTAGCCCAGCTTACGTTACAGCAGATGGCGTCCGTTAGTTAGTTCGCTGTAAACTTTGTTTCAAAATGCATCTCCTCCTACAATTTTGATCCGATGTTTTTGGTGTGAGGCATCCCTAAGGGGTCTTGCATACGGCTTGTGCTTTTCTAGTCGATCGGGCGATTTTTTATTTTTTGGGAAATTTTTAAAGAAAAAAATTTAAAATGTATCTCCTCCTACATTTTTAACCCGATGTCATTTATTTTTGGTATGAGGCACCCATAAAGGGTCGTGCATGCGGCTTGTGCTTTTTTAGTCGATCGGACAATTTTTGTATTTTTGGGGATTTTTTAAGCAAAAATTTTGAAAAAAATGCATTTACTCCTACAATCTTGATTCGATGTCATTTTTTTTTTGGTGTGAGGCATTCCTAAGCGGTCGTGCATACGGCTTGTGCTTTTTTAGTCGATCGGGTAATTTTTGAATTTTTGGGGGATTTTTTAAAGAAATTTTAAAATATATCTCCTCTTACATTTTTGACCCGATGTCATTTATTTTTGGTATGAGGCACCCCTAAAGGGTCGTGCATACGGCTTGTGCTTTTTTAGTTTGTATTTTTGGGGACTTTTTTAAGCAAAAATTTCGAAAATAATTCAAAATGCATCTACTCCTACAATTTTGATTCGATGTCATATATTTTTGGTGTGAGTGCATACGGCTTGTGCTTTTTAGTCGATCGGGCAATTTTTGTATTTTTGGGGAGTTTTTGAAGAAAAAAACTTCAAAATGCATTTCCCCCTACAGTTTTGAACCGATTTCATTTATTTTTGCTATGATGCATCCTCAGGTAGGTCTCGCATACGGCTTGTGCTATTTGACTCGACCTGGGAATTTTTGATTTCGGGGGGAATTTTTGATGAAAATACCTCAAAATGCATTTTTTCCTGCAGCTTTGATCAAACATTTATTTTGGGGCTGAGGCATGCTTAGGGTGTCGTGAATATGGCCTGTCTTTTTCAGTCGATCAGACAATTTTTGAAGAAAAAAATTCAAAATGCATTTCCTCCTACAGTTTTTATCAGATTTCATTTATTTTCGACATGAGCCGTCTCTATGGGGTCATGCATACGGCTTGTGCTTTTTGAGTGAATTGGAAAACTTTGAATTTTTTTCGGAATTTCTGAAAAAAAAATTAAATGTATCTCCTCCTACCGCGCATAAACGCAAGTTAAATGAACTTGCGCAGCAGTCAAATTTAACAACCGCACATCGACGCAAGTTAAATGAACATTCGCAGTAGTCCAAATTAAGTACTGCGTATCGATGCAAGTTTAATAAACATGCGCATTGGTCCGAAATGTGAACCGCGCATCGACGGAAGATAAATAAAGATGCGAACTGGTCCAAAATAAGCACCGCGCATCAACGCAAGTTAAATAAACATGCGCACTGGTCCGAAAAAAGAACTACGCATCGACGTAAGTTGAATAGACATGTGCAGTGGTCCGAAATGCGAACCGCGCATCAACGCAGCCTAAAGAAACATGCGCACTGGTCTGAAATGAGAACCACGAATCAACACAAGTTAAATAAACATGGGCAATGGCCTGAAATGCGAACCGCGCATCGACGTAAGTTAAATAAACATGCGATCCGGTCCAAAATAAGGACCGCACGTCAGCGCAAGTTAAACAAACATGCGCACTTCTCCGAAAAAAAGAACCACGCGTCGACGCAAGTTGAATAGACATGCGCAGTGGTCTGAAATGAGAACCGCGCATCAACGCAAGTTAAATAAACATGCACAGTGGTCCGAAGAAAGAACCATGAATCGACGCAAGTTGAATAGACATAAGAGTCGGGCATCGACGGGACTTAAATAAACATGCGTTCTGGTCCGAAATGCAAATCGCGCGTCAACGCAAGTTAAATGAACCTGCTCACTGGTCCCAAAATGCGAACCGCGCATCAACGCAACATAAAGAAACAGGTATACTGGTCCGAAATGCGAACCGGATATCAACGCAAATTAAATAAACATGCACACTGGTCCGAATTGCGAACCGCACATCAGCGCAAGTTAAATAAACATTCGCACCGGTCCAAAATAAGTACCGATCATCAACACAAGTTAAATATGCGCAATGGTCCAAAATGCGAACTACGCATCAACACAAGTTTAAAAAAACAAAACATGCGCGCTGGTCCGAAATGCGAACCGCACATCAACACAAGCGAAATAAGCAAGCACACTGGACAAAAATAAGCACCGTGCATCAACGCAAGTTAAATAAACATGCGCACTATTTCGAAATGCAAACTGCCCATTAACGCAACTTAAATAACATGCGCACTATTCAAAATAAGAACCGCGCATTAACTCAAGTAAAAGAAATATGCGCATTGGCCTGAAATAAGAACCGCGCATCGACGCACGTTAAATAAACATGCGCAGTGGTTCGAAATGCGAACCACGCTCCAACGCAAGTTAAATAAACATTTGCACTGTTCCAAAATAAGCACTGCGCATCAACGCAAGTTAAATAAACATGCGCACTGGTCCGAAATTCGAACCGCGCATTAACGCAAGTTAAATGAACATGTGTATTTTTCCGAAATTCGAACTGCTCATCAACGCAAGTTGAATAAACATGCACACTGGTCCAAAATGCAAACCGCGCACCAACGCAAGTTAAATAAACATATGCACACGTCCAAAATAAGCACTGTGCATCAACGCAAGTTAAATAAACATGCAAACTGGTCCGAAATGCGAACCGCGCATCAAGGCAACCTAAGGAAACTTGGGCTGTCCAAAATAAGTACCGCTCATTAACGCAAGCAAAATAAACGTGCGCACTGATCCGAAATAAGAACCGCACATCAACACAAGGTAAATAAACATGCGCACTGATCCGAAATAAGAACCGCACATCCACACAAGGTAAAAAAACATGGGCGCTCGTCCGAAATGCGAACCGCACATCAGCGCAAGTTTAATAAACATGTGCACTGTTCCAAAATGAGAGCCGCGCATCTACGCAAAATTAAATAAACATGCGCAGTTGTCTGAATAAGAACCGCGCATCAAGGCAAGTTACATAAATATGCGCACTGGTCCGAAATGCGAGCGTTGTTTGAAGGTATCTATGGCAGACTATCCAATCCACCAGAGATACAAAAAATCTATTTCCCATTTTTCTGGGAAAGAAATCTTTGTATGCATTTATCGGTCTATGTTCTGGTCCGGTGCTAAATTAATTATTGAGCTAGCTCTTTGCCGTCTCGTCTTTTGAAGACCAATTTTTCAGGAAAATTCCCTTACTCATGCTCGCTGGAATTGGTCTTATTGCTTTTCGTAAGCTGGGACTTTGTCCTTGGACAAACTTGTTTCCCCTTTGGTTGGTATTTTAGTTTTCTTTCTAATTAATGACAAAAATAATGACTTCTTCATCTGTTTTTTTTTTTTTTTTTGCGATAAGTGTTATGTATTTTTTTTCTTTGCCATGCATATTTATCTTTTGTACACTTCTTCAGTTGTTAAATTGTTTATTTGTATCTGTTCACGTATTTGTGAACGATTCCCAACAGAATATGATGTTATAAGTATATCTCGTTGTATGATGTAAAAAGTGTATCTCACGTAGCGTGATGTTATAAATATATCTCACGTAGCGTGATGTAATAAGTATATCTCGCGCCGTGCACTGGTATCAAGAAACTGACTCAACACACCACCACATGTACGCACTAGATGCAGTTGAACTTTGATGTTTCTATTTTTAAATCACATGATCAATCCATCACCCACAGGTGCATCATATCCTGTAAACATATCTGGTTCACACGAATCTGAGAAGTCAGATTGGATAAGAAAATTAGCATTAAATTGCCTCCATTCCACCCCCACCCCCCCCCCCCCCCCCAAAAAAAAAAAATAGTCCAAAAAAGTGCAGCGGGGACTGAAGAGTTCAAAATATCAATTAAACATAAAATTCGACTTTCTTTCTTGTAATTGAAATAAGACATGGCAGGTTTTAACCAAATAAGCATAAATTATCTGAAAGAAATACGACGGAGAATGGGAAGGTCAGACTGTGGACTAAATACAAGCATAAATTTCATGCCATACACTTCCGTGTCATTGAAATATTGAGATAAAAGGCTTTAACTTAATAACCATTAATTCAATAAATGTTTGATTAATTAATAACATTAGGAGTCATACAACCATTTGTTTTTCTTGGAGTTAATGGTGGTTGTTTCTGCAAAAAGGATGTGTCATTGTTATTCATTTGTTATAAAATTGGTACGAGAAAAAAAAAGAAGAAAAAAAATCACGTATTGCTGTGTTTTATAATCCTGCAGCGCAGTCTGTTTTCATTTATAAAAGTATGACGTAAAATATCTTATACATGCGTAAAACTTTCTTGTGAAATTACATGCGTTATATTTTGTTGATTATAATAAATGAGCTTTGAAATTTGAATGCTTCTATTTTTGGCGTTTTAGATGTTGATGATTGTGTAAGGGGCACAGCAGTATGTGAGAATGGTGCTACATGCCTGGATGAAATCAACGGCATCAGCTGTCTCTGTGTTGCCGGCTTCACAGGCGACCTCTGCCAGACAGGTAGTCATAGCAACGCCCACATTATCGCTGGAATCGGGTCGTCAAGGCACATCCTTTTAGGCTTTACTTTGTGGAAGCTCATGTTTGTGGCTTAAGATCCTGTAACCCCGAGTACTCGGTACTCAGTACTCAGTACTCAATACTGAGCGGATATTGCTTTACTTTCTGTGAATAGCAGGGAATGTTGACCGCATTGAAAATGTTGACCCTTCGGTCATCATCTCTCCAAAAGGTCCATATGAACTAATTTTCACTCGAATAAGAGGTTTTCACTGTACTCAGCAATTTTTTTATGTCTAAAAGCTGTTCATGGACGTTTGAATGTATGTTATCTCGTTGTAACAGCTAGGGATTTCATTGGCGGGTGGTCGCGCCTTCGTTCTTGTCGGATTGACGGGGAGGTTGGCGTGTAAAGTCGAGAAAGTGGGATCGAAGTGGGGAGGGGAAGGAGGGGTGCAAACCCTTCTCTTGGGTCCGTCAGTGGGTCATTGGTAGAAACGTTGTGTTTCAGAAATTGACAACTGTGTAGGCGTGGTGTGTTACCATGGCGGCACGTGTGTGGATGATGGGGCCGACTACCGCTGCGTCTGCCCGCCGGGCTACACAATGCCCCACTGTGAGCAAGGTAAAGTGGTCACGTGAACATGTCCAACTGAACACGTGAACAGGGTTAAGTGACCACGTGAGTAAGGTAAACGGTTATGTAAACAAGATCACGTAAACAAAGGTGAGTGATCAAATGCCCACGTGACAAAAAAGAAGTGGACAAGGCCAAGTGGTCACGTGAACAAAGCTAAGAATAATAACACTGTTAACGGTACACTGAAACTGCTGTCATAGTTGAAAACACATAAATGTTCGTTAACAGCGCCAATGAAACATCAGAGTTGAGAGAAGCTTTGGTGGATCTCTGGGTCATCTTCTACCCTTTAAATTTTGCATTGACATCTGTTTCAGAAATCGACGAGTGTATTGGAGTTGTCTGCAGTAGCAATGGCAATTGTGTGGATCGCGTCAACGGCTACTTCTGCGAATGCTTCAACGGTTTTCAAGGACAATTATGTCAAAATGGTACGAGAAAGTCTTCAGGAATAGCTCTCATATCACTCTCGAAATTGTTTGCTTAAATTTGACACGTTCAAAGGTATAATTAAATACAGTGAATCGTACTTAAAACGACATCGTTTAATCTGGCATTGTAGTTGAAGCGACGTCCGTCAAAAAATAAATATAATTTAAAATGACATGTTGGAGAGGCATGCATGCCGGTTAAACGAAGTTTTAGTGTACTTTGAATCTGGCTGAAGAGGTCCACTTATTAACCAGATTTTTTTCTGGACATTATTTGTCAACACCCTAAAAAAACATTGGGGTGACAAATTATCTTAATTTGCTAAAAGAAAAGATGTTAAAAGAAAAAGAAAAAAAATGTAAGAAGGCATCAAAGGGACATAAAAGAGCTTGTCGACTTAATGAACCCGTGACATCCCATAATTCTGAAGTTAGAGGATTGATGTAGTTCAAAGGATCCTGGTGTGCCGTGTCGCAAAACGATGCCGTGTCGGTGTTTGAGAATTGAGAGGAAAAAAAGGACATTTCGGTGCAAAAAAAAGGGGTTGATTTAATGCCAGTTAATGTGATGTATTATTTTTCAATCAGTTGTTATTTTGAAATTTCTCACCATTGTTTTTTTTTTAAATATTTTCACTCGCGGTTAACGAGAAGTTGGACTTGGTCGTATATCTTAAAAATGGTAGTGTTTTTGTTTATTTTATTGTGAGAAATAGTAAGTGTGCAAGTTAAATTTAAACATGTGCGCCCGTGAGAAAGTCCTCTATATAGTTTAACGAATATCCCCGCACTAAAGTTAGCATTGAAAAATAAGAAGAAATAACTGCATCTCCCCAAATATAAGCTCCTCCCACTGTCCCCTCCCCGTCCTCGCCCCCCCCCCCCCTCCCCACCCCAAGGGTGAGTGCCCTACGTTTCTGAAAGCCCTCGGTCAATGACCTATTTTTTATCACGTCTTTGTGCAATATTCGTACCTTATCAGGTATACCCCTCCCCTCCCCCTCCACCACCCTGTGTCATTATTTTGGAGTATGTGATATTTACTTCGTGGGAATTCCCTTGTTTTCGTTTTGTTAGAGGCGGATAGATGGGGGATATTGCTAAGAATTGTTGAAGAACAGGTCCATCCGTAACCCACATACACGCGATGGCGGGGAGGGGGGGAGGGCGTCGGAGCTGGAGCTCTTGAGCTGGAAGGGCACACATTTCGTGGAGGGTGGGAGGGGGGGGGAGACAAAAACAAAATGTCCGGCTTTTTGTGTACGTACTGTATGGACGGTCTCGTGGAAGTCGTTCTGTATTTAGCGCTATTATCACTGTCAGTTCCACTGTCGTGTTGTTGCCAGACATAAACGAATGTGCAAATGTCACGTGTCTCAATGGCGGCAGTTGCCTGGACGGCCAAAACAACTACAGGTGCTCGTGCCCTAATGGCTTCACCGGAACTCACTGCGAAACAGGTGAATTCTGGATTGCAGCTCAGCAACCCTCACTGAATATATTTGAAATAAAATAATGGAATGTCTCCCACTCCCTCATGGAATTCCCATAACAGAATCCGAATCAAACATAATACTTAAGTGAGTATTCGTTTAATTCTATAATTTCGTGTGCTGAAGTGCTGCTGGGTCGATTCGTAGATGTTTTGATGTTAAAAAAGGGTCTGCTTGCAAATGCTGCTTGTAAAAGTATGTGGCAGCTTGTGATTGTGAACACCCGTTATGGCGTGGCTACAAGCGTGCCTTGTCTTCTGTTTTTCAGATGAGGATAACTGTGTGGGCAGTGTGTGCTTAAACGGTGGCGTTTGTATTGACGGAGTGGATTCCCACACATGTCAGTGTTCCCGCGGCTTTCAAGGCCCTAACTGTGAAATCGGTGCGTGCTGTGGTTACGACTGTAAGAGGGGGGGGGGGGGGGAAGGGGAGGGGATGGGGACAGGGTTTGAAACAAGGTATTTGGGTGGTTTTTGATTTGGTACGCAGCCATTTTTTAACAGTTTTTTTGTCTGGGGTCATTTTGACGAGGGATGGAGAGGAGTGGGGGGGGGGGGTGACGTTGTTCAAATTTACCCCCTCAACCCCCCGCCCCCGCCGCGCTCCTCCACTCAATCAACTTATTTTCCCAAATGACGCACAAATTGGAGAGAAAGTGCTAATTGCGCTCGTGATTAAGAGATCAAATTTCGTAAAAATTGCGACTCTCATATTTCTGTAACCGTAAACAACTGTAAACAATTGTTTGGGATTTGGGTCGTCGTAGGGGGTACGTTTGATAAAAATGTTAAGTTTAAATATCGGTGGATGTGGCTGCAAAAATAGGTGCGTCCCCGAAACTGTAGCATTACACCTGGAGAAAGTTCATTCAAACACGCACTTAAATAAGACGGCTGTTATTTGAATTTCAGATATTAACGAATGCGTTAACGTGGATTGCTCTGGTCACGGTATCTGTGTGGATGGAGTTAACACTTTTACTTGCCGCTGTGATCCAGGATTCGAGGGAGCCAATTGCCAAACAAGTCAGTGCTCAGTTTATTGCAATTAAGTCAATTGCCAAACAAGTCATTGCTCAGTTTATTGCAATTAAATCAATTGCCAAACAAATCAGTGTTCAGTTTATTGCAACTAAGTCAATTGTCAGATAATTCAGTACTCAATTTCTTGCAATTAAGTCAATTGTCATGCAAGTCAGTGCTCATTTTATTGCAATTAAGCCAATTGTCAGAAAAGTCAGTGCTCATTTTATTGCAATTAAGTCAATTGCCAGACAAGTCAGTGCTCATTTTATTGCAATTAAGCCAATTGTCAGAAAAGTCAGTGCTCATTTTATTGCAATTAAGTCAATTGCCAGACAAGTCAGTTCTCATTTTATTGCAATTGAGCCAATTGTCAGACAAGTAAGCGCTCATTTTATTGTAATTAAGTCACCTACACTGCTCGCGCACTTGACTTCCAGTCCAGTTTATACTCATGTCAAGTGATACAGAATTTAGTCTGCTACAAACACAAAATAAAGGAACAGTGGTTATACAGTGGTTATACAGTGGTTATACAGTACAGTCCTTTCGACACTTTTATTTGCAGTTATGAAGCCCGCTTGTACAGTGTATTCTTATTGGATTTCATTTATTTATTTATTTATTTTTTTTGTTGTCCATTCAGACACTGATGACTGTGCGAATGTGGTGTGTGAAAATGGAGGTTCTTGCATTGACCAGTTAAACGGATTTACTTGCCAGTGCACGACGAATTTCTTTGGAGACTTCTGCGAGACAGGTATGCGGCGAAAAAATGTCAAAAATAAATAAGACATACAGCGATTTTTCAATTTTGAATTAAAATCCGTGTGATGGCGCATTTTCTTTGAGGGGTCGGCGATCGAAATACATGTGCAAAAATTCCAGAGATTCTGATCCCGCACCCCTTCTTCTGACCCGCACCCACCCACACCTCCCTGTGTGCGGATTTTGACCCCCCTACCTCTTCTTCCAACCCCCGCCCACCCACACCTTTCTGTATGCAGGTTTTAATCAACCCCTCTTCCAACCCCCCGCCCACCCACACTTCCCTGTTTGCAGACATGGGCCATGACAGATTGACTTTTACTTGAGTTTACACACAGGTGCAGACATCCCGACCCCTCCCCAAACCCTCTCTCTTGCAGGTAGTTTATCGATGGCCCCTTACTTCTCAAACGGGCGCCAATCCAAACGAACGCAGATCTGGCATTGCCAACCTGCTGTTCTAAGTTTCCAGCGTCTTTTTAATCGAAACTTTTCTGTGAATGCATATTTATATGGGATATATTAATTTCAAGACGAGTATGGGACTATTTTGCATATCGTAGATGTGAATCACTGTGAGGGCATACAGTGTCTCAACGGAGGAACCTGCGTGAGCGAAAATGCCGGATTTCGTTGCAACTGTGCGGCAGGATTTGAAGGCAATCTGTGCGAAAGAGGTAATCAGGCCTATCAAGTAAACAATATGCTTGCGTTCTCAGTTAAAGAGTAAATGTTTTTATTTGAAAAATCGATCCGCTGGTATATACGGAATAATAGATATAATATGGTGAAGATAAAGAAATGAACTCTCAGCCTTAAGAAAATTTTTATGGCATTTTGTGGCTAAGGTGGGGGAGGGCGTGACTGAAGGCAACGTAAGACTGTGACTAAAGTATGTGAGAGGGTGACGGATGTCAGTTTGTACCAATGTGTTAAATAAAGTTACTTCATTAACTTCACTAGTTAGTGCAGATTTCTACGATAATTTATCTTTCTGATATATGTATGTTCTCCTCTGTGCTTGTTCAGAGAGTGACGAGTGTGCGTCCTCGCCATGTCGGAACGGCGCCACCTGCGTCGACGCCTTGGACGCCTTCCGCTGTCAGTGCGCCGTCGGTTTTACGGGGCCGCTGTGTCTAGAAGAAGGTGAGGGGCCGCATGTGATTTTACACGTGATCCGCGTGTGATCCGCACGTGATCTGCACCTAATGTGCACGTGGCTGTGATGCAGTAAATCATATGTATCCAAAGTGTTATCATGTGTAAAATCTATCCATTTTGTATCATTGCCTGGAATCTTTTGTACTACAGTTTGAGTACCGTTTCAGTGACGTCATTCTGCACAAATGTGACGTGTCAGAACGGCGGCATCTGCGTGGAGAGTAGCGTCGGCTTCCGTTGCTTGTGCCTCAATGACTTCACCGGCACGTTTTGTGAGCAAGGTACGACTCCGCTAGTAAGGCGCTGTATTCACTATGCTAATCTATCCAATATTCTACTGCATTCATTCATCCGATAAATGACAGTTGTTGTTTTTTTTTTGTGTGTGTGTGTGTTTTTAACCAAGATCGTGTGTTTTAATAATTAAAATAATGCGTAATTTGTGGCAATAGCGATGTTTTTCTTTATTATTATTATTATTATTATTATTATTATTATTATTATTATTATTATTATTATTATTATTATTATTATTATTATTATTATTGTTGTTGTTGTTGTTGTTGTTGTTTTTTCTTGCGAATACTTTGCATGCGGATTTCTTATTTACATGACATTACGCAATACCACAAAAACGCTCCGTATTCATAAGGCACTACTAGCGCTAGTGGCACTCCTGGCTAATACAGTCTCAGTCGTAGTATCAGCGACGACTAGCGTTTTATGAATGCGACCCCCCAGTTGATTGTTTGCTTTAACAGATCCGCTGGTAGGCCAATGGACGGAGTGGTCACCGTTCAGCCCGTGCTCTGTGACATGCGACGAGGGCGTGCGACTGCGCGTGCGCGACTGCCACGTGCCCGCCACGTGTCAGAGCGGCGTCGCGTATGAATTCCAGCCCTGCCAGGATCAAGTCTGCATAGGTGCGTGACGTCACAGTAATCATTTAGATCTGCCTCAGCAACAAATGTATTGGCTCTGCATCATGAAAATTCATAACTGTTTGTATCTTTTTAGTACTGGTTGCCTTTGGCCACATGCGCTATATCCATTCGTGTGCGGCCTCTGTCGTCTGTCCGTCCGTCCGTCTATAAACTTTTTAGACCCCACCCGGGCGACCCCACGGGGGTCTGTAGGATTGCCCTCTGTCCGTCTGTTCGTCCTGCCGTCCGAAATGGCGACTTGTCAAAAACTGTGATCTTTTGAGATAACTGCAATGTAAGACTTGGGTGCTTTCCAAGCGAGTTCTCCGAAACTATTTATCCTAAGCATATGCTACCTTGCACAGTGAAAAATATATATATTGAAGTTGTGCAACGTCGTGCTATTTTTTTAAATCGGTCAAAAATTGCCAAAATGGCGACTTGTCAAAAATTGTGAGCTTTTGAGATAACTGCAATGTAAGACTTGGGTGCTTTCCACGCAAGTTCTCCGAAACTATTTATCCTAGACATATGCTACCTTGCACAGTGAAAATAAATATATTGAAGTTGTGCAACGTCGTGTTATTTTTCAAATCGGCCAAAAATTGCCAAATTGGCGACTTGTCAAAAAATTGTGATCTCTTGAGATAACTGCAATTTAAAGACTTGGGTGCTTTCCACGCAAGTTCTTCGAAACTATTTATCTTAAGCATATGCTACCTTGCACAGTGAAAATATATGTATTGCAGTTGTGCAAAGTTGTTTTTTTTTCAAATCGGCCAAAAATTGCCAAATTGGCGACTTGTCAAAAAATTGTGATCTCTTGAGATAACTGCAATTTAAAGACTTGGGTGCTTGCCACGCGAGTTCTTCGAAACTGTTTATCCTAGGCATATGCTACCTTGCACAGTGAAAAATATATATATTGAAGTTGTGCAACGTCGTGCAATTTTTTTAAATCGGTCAAAAATTGCTAAAATGGCGACTTATCAAAAACTGTGATCTCTTGAGATAACTGCAATGTAAGACTTGGGTGCTTTCCAAGCGAGTTCTCCGAAACTATTTATCCTAAGCATATGCTACCTTGCACAGTGAAAATATATATATTGAAGTTGTGCTACGCCGTGTTATTTTTCAAACCGGCCAAAAATTGCCAAAATGGCGACTTGTCAAAAATTGTGAGCTTTTGAGATAACTGCAATGTAAGACTTGGGTGCTTTCCACGCAAGTTCTCCGAAACTATTTATCCTAGACATATGCTACCTTGCACAGTGAAAATAAATATATTGAAGTTGTGCAACGTCGTGTTATTTTTCAAATCGGCCAAAAATTGCCAAATTGGCGACTTGTCAAAATATTGTGATCTCTTGAGATAACTGCAATTTAAAGACTTGGGTGCTTTCCACGCAAGTTCTTCGAAACTATTTATCTTAAGCATATGCTACCTTGCACAGTGAAAATATATGTATTGCAGTTGTGCAAAATTGTTTTTTTTTTCAAATCGGCCGAAAATTGCCAAATTGGCGACTTGCCAAAAAATTAAGATAACTGCAATGTAAGCCTTGGGTGCTTTCCACGCGAGTTCTCCGAAACTATTTATCCCAGGTATATGCTACCTTGCACAGTGAAAAGATACATATTGAAGTTGTGCAACGTCGTGTTAGTTTTCAAATTGGTCAAAAATTGCTAAGATTGCGACTTGTCAAAAATTGTTATTTTTGAGATAACTGTAGTGTAACACTTGGGTGCTTTCTGCGTGAGTCCGTCGAAAGAGAGAGGCAAATGCTTCAGTAACTAATCTGATAATCTATTGAGCTTCTGTCACAAAGATGCTACGAACACGGTACTATTTCACTGTTCTCTCTTCTCTATCAGTTCAAGTAATGTTTTTTCCTTCCAATTATTGCTATCGGTTGCTGATTCCTATAGTGCAGTGATTGTTATCGTTTAGTCAATCAGAGTTGGGGTCTGCGCCCTCGACGATGGCTTGTTTTTGTTTGTGTCTCGACCTGAACTTTGCCCTTTACGGAATGCCGTTTTAACATTCAATGCTTATTCTTAATATCAACATATAATTAAATATATGAATAAATCAGTGTAGATCTCAAAAATTTATATTTTGCTATCGATAATTGAATTTTGGAGGGCAAAAATTTATTTTTGAGATCAAAAAATCAATTTTACAAACTCAGAAAACCTTAGGAGAGACACACATTTACATATAATATAAGGAATCGCAAATTAAATTTTGGAGATGAAAACTTGAATTATTGAGATCAATAATAATAACACAATTTTTTATCTCTAGAATTGCTTCTTTTTGTACAGTAAAATATTATAAGAAAGATCCTGTAAAGAAGAACCAGTCATTATTTATTTACAGATGTGTGTTTCTAAATTTTTTATTTAAAAAATGGACTGATATTTTGAGATAAAAAAATCTTTCGCAGATTTAAAAATACAAATTAAAAAATATCATTGTGAAATAATGATATCTGAAATAATTCTTGATATCAATAAAAGGGAAATGAATTATTGAGCTCAAAATTGATATTTTGCTCTCAAATATTTCATTTCTGTTATCAAGAATTGAATTTTTGATCTCAGAAACTCAATTTTAGATATCAAATCATTTTTGATATCGATAAATATTTCTTGATATCTGTAAATATTTATTGATATCAAAAATATTTTTGTGAGATCAAGAATACATTTAGGGATATAAAAATACAATAACAGATATCAAAAATTAATTCTTGATATCAAAATATGGATGTTTTGAGATCAAAAATTAATTCTTGATATCAAAAAATACATTTAGAGATATCAAAATACAATTACAGATATCAAAAATTAATTCTTGATATCAAAATATGGATTTTTTGAGATCAAAAATTAATTCTTGATATAAAAAAATCATATTTTGAGATCAAAAATTAATTCTTGATATCAATAATTCCCTTATAGATGTGAAACGGCATTCCATAGACCTTTAAAAAGTGAACGGTTTAATTGTTAATGCAGTGTTGCCACACCGTCCTGCTTTTTGCAGATGTCCTGCTTTTTTCGCATTTTTGGAAAACGTCCTGCTTTTGTCCTGCTTTTGAGCTAAAAAGGGCAAATGTCCTGCTTTTAGCAAAATTGTGAAATATCGTCCAGCTTTTGTCCTGCTTTTATAACCAAATAATTCATTATTTAGTTCAAGATAAGATTTTTTTGGCGCCTTCGGCTTCTCGACCTAGATTTTTCGGTGTTTGTACAGAACGTGATTATTAGCAGGGTTGCCGGATCATTCTCTTTTTTAAAGATGTAGTCTTTATTTTCGCATCGTTTTTTTCCCTCTCAAAACGTACTTTTTTCTACAAGCGTTCTTTGCTGTTCTTTTTTTAGCCCCGGCTTCTTTCAGAAGCAGGGGCTATAACAGTTGTTGAAAGTATGTGCGAATGAACGCTTTTAAGTTGAAAAATCCTATATTCTCCCAGGATTCTAGCCTGAATGTCTTGAAATTTTGGTGGATGGTAGGGCGCAGAAGTGTTCACCTGGATATTAGCGAACATTAGCGAAAAACCAATTTTTTTCGTAAAGTCTTAACTACTTCTAGGAAATTAATCTTACTGTTTTGAAAGTTTCAGACAAGCAACAAAAATTTAGTAAAATCTTAGCTAACTGCTGAAAAATAGTCTTGTTGTGTTGGAATTTAAGCAGGAGACACTACCGAGCCAGGTGTTTCTTTTATTGGTGATTCACTAAACATTGGCGAAAATACAACTCTAAAAATATAAGGAAAATCTTAACTAACGACTGGAAAACAATATTGCTGTCTTCAGATTTTAAGCAAGGTCGCAGGAGTTACCACCTACCTGGCTGTACCTTTTTTTTTTTTGGCGATTTGGCAAAAATTGGCACAAATATTGGCGAAAAACGAAATTTTGCCTTAGAATCTTAACTACTTCTAGGAAAGTAATCTTATGTCTTGAAATTTTAAGGGAGAATAGCAAGCGTTTCTACCTATCTGGCTGTTACTTTTTTTGGTGACAGATCAAAAATTGGCGAAAGTTCTGGCAAAAAACCAAAATTTTTCAGTAAAATCTTAACTAACCCCTGGAAAATAATCGTACTCTCTTGAAATTTAGGTGAAAGTAGGAGGCGTTACTACCTATCTGGCTATTACTTATTTTGGCGATTCGCCAAAAATTGGCGAAAACCCAACAAATTTTCGGTAAAATCTTGGCGGTCTCCAGGAAAATAGTCCAAGTCTTGAAATTTTACGTAAAATTTGCAGACCTTCCTACCTACCTGTGCTGGTACAATTTTTGCTGATTGGCGAAAACTTGGCGAAAATTTGGCCTAAAATCTAAAAAACGAAATTCCATAAATTTTGAACTAACCCAAGTAAAATAGTATTACTGTCTTGAAATTTGAAGAAACGGTAGTAACCAATGTTACCTAAATGGCTATGAATGTTTAGTGATTGGCAAAAAATCGGCGAATTTTTTGGCGAAAAACCAAAGAAATTTTTATGGTTAGCGATTTTTACTATTTTTGGAAGGCCAGCCCAAGCTGGCCTTCCTATAGTGCTACATTCCGCTTGGGGGATTTTTTTTTTTTTTGAGACGGTTCCAATTTCAGTCATAAATTTACTTTCATTCATAGTATATTTACGTTCATTGATGAGTCAACTAATAGTAACTACAGTGGGCCAATGAAATTTTAAGATTTTTGTGATGTCATGCATCTGCTTTGAATATTGATCACCTCCCATTGAGGAACGTATTAGGGTTTGTCTCAAACATTGAATGAGTAGGACATTTATTGCATTTCGTCTGAAAAAGCTGAAAAACAGCGACTTAGGAATACTGGACTATGAAACAAGTCGCAACAAGTCGTCTAGATTTGCCATAGTCACAGCGATTTGTTAACCTGTGGATTGTGGCTTACTATTTTGTTATTGAGTTTTGGCCGATATTCTTTGAACTTCGATAGCTTATTGATTTTGTTTCAAAGAGTCACTGTTTTCATGAAATATTAAAACATTTTTTTTTTGAATAGATTAAAAAAAATACAGAGGCATTTTTATGGGTTTCGTGGCAATGCTTTCTTTAGATTGAGCATTGAAGTGTGACTGCATCCGTTATTGACTTGTGTGCCAGTGCTGCCCTGCAGTGTTAGCTCGTGGTAATCGTTGCCAGCGGTTATACTGCATTTGGGTCATCAGTGACTCATTTGCTGCGCACTTCTTTTTCGCTGTTTTTGAAAGTAGCCTGTTCATGTTTTGGCAACACGGCAAATGTGAACGGTTGAGTACGGAAGCACAGAGAGCATTTTACTCAAGTTTTGTTAGGAATTAAGTTGTAAAATGAATAGAATATTTGTTTCTTTATCCAACTTAAATCTCTTATACAACTCCCTTCAAATACATGTGTATATTGTGGCAGAACATGGCCTTCCACCGATGCTTTTAGCCTAGTTGACCTTTGCATTCCCATCGTCATGAAATTTGTAAGTAAAGTTTTAATTTTTGAACTCCAGAATTAAATGCAGTTTTCCTTCATGTTCTGGCGCTGCCTATACGTGGTTATCTCGAGTTAAGTCACTTTCTAAACTAAAATATTGCGTCCTGCTTTTGTCCTGCTTTTTTGAAAAAATCGTCCTGCTTTTAGCTTAAAAGGGCGTGGCAACACTGTTAATGTACAAGTTTTTTATACCAAAATGACCGCTGTAACGAGCTCTTGATGTTGATTATAAAATTAAACGCTAAACGTTCGTTTTGTGGGAGAAATCATTTAAAAACCCTGATTTAACTTTTACGTAAGTCCCATTTGTGTCATTTGTGTGGTTAATTCGATGTTTTTTTATAACTAACTGAAGGTTTTTAATAGAAAATTTATTCTTGTTAGAAAGCTGTGAATCTGAGCGTTTTGATTAAATAACTGTTTGTTTATTTATTTATTTTTTTTTTGTATTGGAGAAATTAAATATTTTCTAAAAAGTTGAAAAAAAATTTACCAAGCTGGTAATTTTTATCGGAATGCCTTCAAATGTTGCATAATGTTCACTAGCCTGCCATCTCTTGAAAAGTTACGTTTCCGGTGATCTAAAAAAAAAATAACTGAATGGGGGCGGGAGCATTTTTCTTTGGCCAACTTTGAAAGCCCTTATTCCACGATTTCGATCGGATTGTCTTCAAATTTTTCAGAAATGTTCATTAGACGATCCTCTTTTGAAAAGTTACTTTTCTTGTGATATGCCAAAAATTGGCTAAATGGGGGGCATTTAAAAATATTTAGTAGCCAATTTTCAAAACGCTTCTTCTTCCACAATTTGACCGGATTCCTTTATAAATACGAATTTTCATCAACCGGGTTTAACAATATGACAGCCCCTTTTTGGCGACTATGCAAGTCTATTGATAGGTGATTTACTAGATCTCGGCTGGCCACAATGTCCCTGGACTTTCTTGTTTCACCTTCCAGCAACAAACGCAAAATATCTTAATAATAATCTTTTTTTTCAGTCCTGCCAGATCTAACACAGCAGCCAAGTATCCAGATTGCCGTGAGGTCAACCGATGTGGAGAAAGTAGGTGCAAGTGTAAAAGAAAGAAAAAACTCTCCCTTCAAAATGCGTTCCGAAAAAATGCCTTGGCTGATGGACAAAGTTTAATCTGGGAAGATTATTCATAATCTAATAATCTAAGGCAATATTTGATTGATTTTATTTTTACGTCAAACACTAGTGTGAGAAAGACGAGCACGCAGATTTACATAATTTTACATAAATTTATATAAATATCAGGGGAAGAGATGGCGAGATGCTTATAAATGTGGTTTTTGTATTTTTTTTTTTTTTTTGTCATTATGGTCGTTGTCTTTCACGCCATTTCTTTTACAAAGGAATGCAGTGATTTTAAGCATAAGATAATTAGTCAAAATTATAAATAGGCCCATAAACATAAACGGATACACCACTGTAATTCGGGAAGCAGTTGCACACTCAGGAATATAACAATATTCTTTACTGGCTTAGGTTAAAAACAAGACGGAAACCATTCATGCGTGGGCATCAGATATGCTGAATGATTTCTGCGCTGAGCAGAAGCCCCGCTGCTGCTCTGATATGCTGGGTGTCACAGTGTGAGTAGCTCTTAAACTTGTCTTCATTTGCAAAGTTTACCTCATAAGAGTATCTCGCGAATGAAATATCAAACGTAGTCCGTGGCAATTAGATATCTGTGACAGTATCCCTAGTAACCGTTTTTTCTATAAATATGATGAACAGCCAAGCGTCATTTATCTCATAAAAGCTGTAATTGTGTTGTGCCCATGTGTGAATTTCTAATTTGGAGTTCATTCTGGAAACTTGATATCCACAGTTACCCAAGAAACTACAGTTACCATGGAAACCAACATGCGAATAAAGCGTTCGAAATTGTAGTAGTTTTTTTAGACCGGCTAACTCAGTCAAGTGGTCTTGTGAAATCACTTTTGAAAAAATTGTTTGTGTGTTAGCCTTTTTTTTTTCAAAATATATCTCCTCCTACAGTTTTGGTTAGATCCTCTTGGTATTACACATGTACAATCTCTAGGTGGTCCTCTACCGCGATCGGCCGAAAAAAGTCGAAATGACGGGACTTGAAAAGACGGGAAAAGACGGGAAAATGCATCCCCTCCTACAGTTTTGATTAGGTCTTCTTGGTGTTAAAGTGCATTATTTGTAAGTTGGCCGGACCTTAAATTTCTGCAACATTTTGAAAATCGCTCGCGTGGTGCTATCATAACATTCATTCCCTGGAATGCAATACTGACCAGTTAGTTTTTAAGGGGCGGGTGGTGTGGGCCAGACAGCTAAATGTATCCATTGTTCGTTGATAGTATTGGTTCAGTGAAAATTTGTGGAAACCAGATTTTTTACTTTCCTTCTCAAAATACCTAAAAACAAGTCGAATCATGTCTTTTTGTTCTTTTGAAATCATCTTATAACGTGAAGCCATCATTGCTGAAGTTTGGAAGTTATCGGTGTTTTAATCGTAATATACAAAATATTTATCGCGACATTACTATTGACATAAGAGCCAGTGAACTGCGATTCTACTGTGTGGGTCAGCTAATATTACACGACAGACCCCTCTGTACTACGAATGGGGCAATACTGTATGCCCACCAGTGACCTTGATTGTTGCTACAGTGAAAATATATATATTGAAGTTGTGCGACGTCGCATTATTTTTCGATTCGACCATAGTTCGCGGCGGGGGACATTCATCAGTTTCACTGATAACTTGTTGTGTATTAAAATTATGAAAAAGTTTCGTTCAAATATTAAGTTCTTCATTTTTTTTTTTGCCTAACAGTATTCGTTTCAGAGTTTTTCTCTCTTTCCTTGTTTGGTTACTCGGCTGGGTCATGTCCTTGGACATGCTTCTTAGTAAGGTTCTACTCCAGCATTTTTCTGAAGCGTTTCACTGTGTATTTCAGCGGTGCGAATGACCAAACCTTTTATGGGTTTGACGCGAATCACGTGCGGATATCTGCACCCAGTGAAGTGCGTAACGACACGGAGTAAGTATTATTATTATTATTATTATTGTGATTATTTTTTTGCCCAAACCTTCCTTAATTTTTTATTCACCTCTAAAGGAGAATACATTTTTGTACTGTGTTGGGCTTTATTTACCGTGAGGTTTACCTGTACCGGAGGATGTATTTTTTATGTACAAGATTTTTATAAACATATAATAAGGTCGCAATAATATTTTGTCAAGTGAGAAAAGTGATTATTGAATCATGTACAACGGTATAAACGCTAATATGCGCAACGACAAAATGCCGTGCTGTCGCTCATTCCATAAATCAGTTAGCCATTTTATCAAATCTAATATACAGATTATACAAATCTAATATTATACAGTTTGCCAGTGACACACGAAAGATGTTTCTAACGTGTACAAAATGAAAAGTCTTCCTGAAACCTACAAAATGTACTTGACAGTTAAGCCTGTGCCCTATCTCGTCGTCAAGTCAGCCCCCTATTTCGTTTTCACGGAGCTGCTTTAACGTAGCGTATGAATGTGGAAGCATAGTCATCACCTAACGAGAACCCACACGGAAACGTGTACACCACGTCATTAGTGAGGTCGCGGACTGTTACCCTTTCCAGCTGTATATCATCCATGCCTTTGAGATCCAGTTTGAGAAGACGCAAAACTCCCAGATTGTGGCTACAGTAAACAGTCAGTTCTTCAGTACTGAAAAGAAAAAAAAAGAGAACCGATTGGCAAACGCAAATGCAAGTCGTTGGCCAAAAATATTATCAATAACACAAAATATACCCCGTTCCCCGCTTTCTTTTGATTTTTTTGCAGAACAAGCCGGCACTGAACGTACTAATGTTTTAGGACTTCGACTTTCCATATAGTTTTTATGGGGTCCGGATACATAGCAAATGAAAAATGGTACTGGAAGATATGGCACATAAAACGAACGGCACTATTCCAGGTTCCAAAAGAAAATTGTATCCATTTCTTCGGCCAATATAAATGGCGCTATCTTCTAGAACCTTCTAAATTCTGTGTATCTCGAGTTTTGCAACTTGATATAACATGTAAAAACAGAAACTGTAATATGTTTTAGCATGGGAATAATAATCAACCCTCACATGATAACGTATTTTGGCGTTCCTTATATTAACTATCAACGACTTTACAAACTGCGTTTTTTTTCTATGTTAATACTGACGAATCGGTAGCAAATTTGTTGGAAGGCGGCCTTAGCAAGAGGTCGTCACAGTGTCCTCGCTCTCCGTAAAGTGTGGCAATAAGGGGCGAGTTCGATTCGGCATATATGTCTCTACCAACTTTGACTTCAAACATGTATTCTTCAAACCCTAGATTAGCAGAAAAAGTAACTCTTACTGTTGTTTCGAGACTTTTCACCTTGCTCTATTTCTATTCGTTTCGCCATAACAAAGGTACTGAGCGACTCAAATGACAGAGGAATGTAAAAGAATTTGATGTATAACAGATTATATAATTGTACAGGAAATTGTGAAACAAAAATATAAAACTGTCTCAGTCCTGCGCTGTATTCGCAAGCGCCTTTCAAGTTCGTTCCACGAGTGCTACAGGCATCAGTTCACCCATTTGGTTTTAACATTATATGGTCACAGTGGTATCTGCCCAAAATGTCTCCGGCCAAAATGTCTCCAAAGGGTGTGGGGGGGTGGGGGGAGGTCAGAATGTCTCCGCCTAGAATGTCACTATGTGAAAGAGGGGTCAGAATGTCTCCGCCAAAAATTTCTTCTCCGGTAACAGTGGCCACCATATAGTGTTACTTTTTATCCAATAGACAAACGAATAAACAAGATGCCATTTTACCGATTGCTAGATTTGCACAAATCTGGAGTGTATCGAGAAGGAACGTGCAGGGTGTTGACACGCATTACAGATTGCCCGTTCTCAGCTGCGAGTACGGACAGAATGGCAACGGACATCATGGCAAGCGGATAAAATAGCAACACAAATAAAGGAGAAAAGTTCATCTGTACTACATTATTTTACTTCATCAAACTGTTCACCTTTTAAACTACATGAATCTTTCGTGAACTGTGCATCTTTTAAGTACCAAGTAATCGATCTGTCCTAGAACGCACATCTAAGCCTCTCTAAACTACATTTTCACAGTTGCCCAGTTTTACCATTTTGAAACATGATCTAAGTTAACTGATCTGTTCAAGGCTCCTTGGGCCACAACACGTGCCCAGTTTTGCAAGTTTTACGCGCGATCCGGCGACATTTGCCTGCGGTTTCCATCTGATGTTGTGCCCTGCCCCGAGTAGAAACTGTTCTACTGTCTTGCTTCCATCCCTGCGGTCTGAACACAACTGGTGAAGTCGCGGCTTGACCCGCCGTCGTGGTTGATCTCCTTGCGCGATGCGTAACAGCGTGGTGCTCACTTGAGCCGCATCCCCATTTAACCAGTGGATTCGAAAGGTGGGCTGCACCAACCAAATGCTCTATCCTGTGGTTCCAAGCCTTGTTAAAGTTGTTTGTCCCCTGCTCACCAGCTACAGTCACGTCATGGACTTTCCACATTTCGGGCTCAAACATTGGCGGGATACGGCGCATTCGCAGTACTTCTTGGCCTGCGTCATCCCGGTCTGCATGACCCTGATACATAGATCGCATCGAAATAGTTAAGCAAATGTTGTAGGCTGTCATCCGGGGAGCTGCTTTTCAGATACTCTATGCCATCAGGTCAATCTGCGAATCCATTATGCCACAAAATAGCTTCACAGCTTCAGATTCGCGGTGCAGATTTCTGAAGCCAAGTTCCTGCACCCTTCTCCAAGTAGACTGCGTGAGGTGGTAAAAACGCCCTTTGTACGGTCACGTGATCACGTATTACATCGCACACAGCAGCAAAGTCCATTACCACAGTCAGCGGATCAGGCTCCTGGTAAACTTAACTAAGTTCCCGAGTTTTCCTCCATGTAGCAAGGGTAAAATGGGAAAAACACCTCTAGATGTTGACTTAAGTCTCCAAAAACCTCATTGACAGCTCGTATCACAGGAAGCTCAGTCGCACAAAACTTCTTGTTGGATTTGGGAACATTGCGTAACGATAGTGCGGAACATTTCTTTCTGTGTCTCTCGTAAAATTTTATTTACCATTGCTTGGTGTGCTGCAGTTTACAATCGATTACAATATTTTATCCACTTCTATTTCTGGAAACATTTTAGGCGGAGATATTTTGACCCCCCCCCTCCCCTTCTTACACATAGAGACATTTTGGGTGGAGACTTTCTGACCCCCTTTCATTCTTTAAAGACATTGTGGTGGGAGACATTTTGGACAGGGACTTTATGACCCGGATTCCCTCAAAGTATTGCCTTAATATTTGGAGAAAATATGGCACGGACTGTCAGAAAAACTTACGCATGCTTTGACGTGTGTAATTTGCGACAGTTCTATCCAGCTCATAAATTTTCTTTTCAAGTTCGTCTAATTTATGCTCCAGCGAGCTGATGACGCAATCACGAGGGTCACCGTCACACGTGATGGCTGTTCTCTGCGTAGTCACGTGACTAATGGCCTGTGAGAGGCAGATGACGAACAGGGCATAAGTGGCTTTTCTCATGTTGGTGATTCGGTTCATTGTGTGGCAGTCCCCTGTGTGATTCGTATAAGCAATCTACAGAACAAAAAAATATTCAAATGCTACCACTTGGCGAGATCCAAGCGGTTAAATTATTGATAACAGTTATTGGCAGGCAGTTATGAAATTAGGTCTGGTTTAATAAAGTCTCACCGGCAAAGGAGAGATACATATAGTGCTTGTACGTTCTGTGTGTGTGTGTGTGTTTCAGTCTGCTGTGCGCAAAATGTGTGCAAGATATCTCGAGAACGAATAGTGGGATCGACTTCAAACTTGATCTGCTTATTCGTTTTGTAGGTCGGGCGGTTCTGGTTTTGACGCATGTTACCTTATTAGGGAAAGCATATGACGTCATTACGTAAAAAGTTTGTGTAAAAAATTTCTCAGCCGCTGAACATCGGAGAAACTCAAGACTCCAGGATTGTTGCAGCTTGGTAGGTCCGAAAGATTGTGCTAAATTTGTCTCGCGTAGAACGAACGAGTGTGGCGTAAGAAGCCATCACGTAAAATATCTTGATCAATATCTTGCGTGCAAAATATCTCGATAACGGAAAGTCTTATAGACTTGAAATTTTATATATACATTCCTTAGAAAGGCGTATTATGTCATTACGTTAAAATCTTGTGTGTAAGTTTTCTCAGCCGTTGAGCACCATAGAAAGTTCAAAGTTGATAAATCAGAAAGAATCTGTCGAGCGAACAAAAACGGCCTTTGACGTCATTAAAAAAAAAAGACTAGGTAAAAAATATCGCGATGGTACAAAGTCGGATCAACTTCAAACTTAGTGTAGTTATTCCTTGGATAAGTCGTGCGGTTTTTGTTAAACAGTAAACTCGTATTGAAAATTACGAAAGGCGCCATATTACGTGATATATTTGTAGTTATTGAATCTAACAACCCCCCCCCCCCTGGCCCCACCTTCCCCGTTTGGTCAGCTCTTTTGTTAATTAAACACAGCTATTAATAACGCTTGGGATTTCCAGAAAATTCTTGGATGTTCATGCATTCTTTAGACATGCTTGAAAACATTGGTAGCACAAATATCGATCCATGGCTATTTCTTACATTGGTTCTGATTGACCGTTTTGTTTGTTACTCACCTAGAGCTGTTACGCACTGTTGCAGGCTTTTAGCCTGTCCGTGCAGAAACAATCTCTGCACACGCGACAGGCGTGCAACAGGCCTGTTGCACGGGTATATGCGTGCAGGCTCCCTGTTTTTCAAACCGCCGTGCTTTCACCCTTTCCGTGCAGACACAATTTCCGCACAGCTAAATTTTTCAGGAGACAGTGTGACTGCCCGTGCTTTTAGCCTGTCAAATCACTTTATTTTAGACTTATTAAGTATCTCCCCATAGAAACTAGGACATTTTTATATCTGTTGAACACGGCACAACATCGGCACGGATGTTGCGTGCTTTTAGCCTGCCCGTGTCACCGTTGTTTCTAGATAAAATATTAATAAACACGACACAAAATCTGCACGCCAGTTGCGTGCTTTAAGCATGTCCGTGCAACCGTTGTTTCTGTGTTTAATATTAATCAATACGACACAACATCGGCACGGATGTTGCGTGCTTTTGGCCTGTCCGTGCCACCGTTGTTTCTGTGTTTCATATTAATCAATACGACACAGCATCGGCACGGATGTTGCGTGCTTTTAGCCTGTCCGTGCCACCGTTGTTTCTGTGTTTCATATTAATCAATACGACACAACATCGAGACGGATGTTGCGTGCTTTTAGCCTGTCCGTGCAACCGTTGTTTCTGTGTTTCATATTAATCAATACGACACAGCATCGGCACGGATGTTGCGTGTTTTTAGCCTGTCCGTGCCACCGTTGTTTCTGTGTTTCATATTAATCAATACGACACAACATCGGCACGGATGTTGCGTGCTTTTAGCCTGTCCGTGCCACCGTTGTTTCTGTGTTTCATATTAATCAATACGACACAACATCGACACGGATGTTGCGTGCTTTTAGCCTGTCCGTGCAACCGTTGTTTCTGTGTTTCATATTAATCAATACGACACAACATCGGCACGGATGTTGCGTGCTTTTAGCCTGCCCGTGTCACCGTTGTTTCTAGATAAAATATTAATAAACACGACACAAAATCTGCACGCCAGTTGCGTGCTTTAAGCATGTCCGTGCAACCGTTGTTTCTGTGTTTAATATTAATCAATACGACACAACATCGGCACGGATGTTGCGTGCTTTTGGCCTGTCCGTGCCACCGTTGTTTCTGTGTTTCATATTAATCAATACGACACAGCATCGGCACGGATGTTGCGTGCCTGAGCCTGCCAAAAATTTTGTGACTAGGAAAGAGGCTATAAAACTTACAAAATAGGCTGACAGGGTGTTGGCACGGCATTCAGCATGCAAAAAGCATCATACAAAGTTAATATCTTAAAAAATTCTAATTATTACCTAAAGGCCAAATAAAGGCTATTTGCACGACAAACTGCGTGCAAACACCCTGCCAAAAATTTTGTGACTAGGAAAGAGGCTATAAAACTTATAAAATAGGCTGACAGGGTATTGGCACGGCATTCAGCATGCAAAAAGCATCATACAAAGTTAATATCTTAAAAAATTCTAATTATTACCTAAAGGCCAAATAAAGGCTATTTGCACGACAAACTGCGTGCAAACACCCTGCCAAAAATTTTGTGACTAGAAAAGAGGCTATAAAACTTATAAAATAGGCTGACAGGGTATTGGCACGGCATTCAGCATGCAAAAAGCATCGAACAAAGTTAATATCTTAAAAAATTCTAATTATTACCTAAAGGCCAAATAAAGGCTATTTGCACGACAAACTGCGTGCAAACACCCTGCCAAAAATTTTGTGACTAGAAAAGAGGCTATAAAACTTATAAAATAGGCTGACAGGGTATTGGCACGGCATTCAGCATGCAAAAAGCATCGAACAAAGTTAATATCTTAAAAAATTCTAATTATTACCTAAAGGCCAAATAAAGGCTATTTGCACGCCAAACTGCGTGCAAACACCCTGCCAAAAATTTTGTGACTAGGAAAGAGGCTATAAAACATAAAATAGGCTGACAGGGTATTGGCACGGCATTCAGCATGCAAAAAGCATCATACAAAGTTAATATCTTAAAAAATTCTAATTATTACCTAAAGGCCAAATAAAGGCTATTTGCACGACAAACTGCGTGCAAACACCCTGCCAAAAATTTTGTGACTAGGAAAGAGGCTATAAAACTTATAAAATAGGCTGACAGGGTATTGGCACGGCATTCAGCATGCAAAAAGCATCATACAAAGTTAATATCTTAAAAAATTCTAATTATTACCTAAAGGCCAAATTAAGGCTATTTGCACGACAAACTGCTTGCAAACACCCTGCCAAAAATTTTGTGACTAGGAAAGAGGCTATAAAACTTATAAAATAGGCTGACAGGGTATTGGCACGGCATTCAGCATGCAAAAAGCATCACGCAAAGTGGATGTGTTTAAAAAATTTACATTGACTTATATATTGTCTTATGGAATGTTGCAGGGAAAATGCAGCTTACTCAAAACGTTCCTACTTTTATTCGACTTCAATTGACAGTATTTTTCCTAATTCCGTCTGTTGACGCGATTTAATTTTTCACATATCGTGGCTGAATGGAAGCAGCCGCTTAAGTTTTAACGTGATCAATAGGCGGTTTTTTATATTTTGCCCTCAGTTTGAGGTAATAAATTGCGTATGCTACCAGACTATTATCTTCTACACGCTTGTGAAATTTTCTTCTTCCAAGACATATAATTTCTTTTCAAAAATTACAGAAAGTGGAACCTAGTTTAGTGCTCCATTATTTATTTTAACAACAATTCTCTTCAATTTTATGACACATTTCATTGTTCTTGGAGTTTTCTTTTCATGCAGTACAGAATGTCAAGCGCCCTGACCGGCTTTCTATCCCATTTAAAAACGCGGATAAGCGATTTCGAAGCTTTTGCAAATTAACCCTGAAGTTTCATTTCGTAAAATGAGCTTTCACAAGTAAAAGCGTATTTCGCATTTCCCTTTCAGGTACATTCTCCAACCCATCGGCCCACTACGGATTGGGCGTGTTTGGTATCCAAGTATCTGACATAAAGGAGATGATACAGTTTCCTATGTTTTCAGTTTCCTAACTTGTAGCATGATCCACTTTAACGGCTGTGATAAAAATTCTGTGCCCTTTAAAAACCAAGCTAAAAATATTTACAGGTTTTACTCATAAAAAAGACGTTAATGGTTAATAAAAGTGCCACCAGAGAACGGTCAGTAATATAAACTCACTACCGCTATTTTCATTTCTATTTCAACAAATATACCTGTTTGTATCGTTAGTAGAATTTATTTCTACTGAAATGACTTATTCTTGAAAAGACATCAGATCGATCAAATGGCAGATAGAAGGCATCTGTATTACCAAAACCAGCTATTGTATTGCTTCAATCGCCATTTCAAATAATTTATATAGAAGCCATGGGTTTAAATTTACAACAGAAAATCGCCACTTCAAACCGGATGCGAAAAAAATACTTTCAAGGCAACATTCCATAAGACAACATATTAGTCAATGTAAATTTTTTAAACACATCCACTTTGCGTGATGGTTTTTGCATGCTGAATGTCGTGCGAATACCCTGTCAGCCTATTTTATAAGTTTTATAGCCTCTTTCCTAGTCACAAAATTTTTGGCAGGGTGTTTGCACGCAGTTTGTCATGCGAATAGCCTTTATTTGGCCTTTAGGTAATAATTAGAATTTTTTAAGATATTAACTTTGTATGATGCTTTTTGCATGCTGAATGCCGTGCCAATACCCTGTCAGCCTATTTTATAAGTTTTATAGCCTCTTTCCTAGTCACAAAATTTTTGGCAGGGTGTTTGCACGCAGTTTGTCGTGCAAATAGCCTTTATTTGGCCTTTAGGTAATAATTAGAATTTTTTAAGATATTAACTTTGTATGATGCTTTTTGCATGCTGAATGCCGTGCCAATACCCTGTCAGCCTATTTTATAAGTTTTATAGCCTCTTTCCTAGTCACAAAATTTTTGGCAGGGTGTTTGCACGCAGTTTGTCGTGCAAATAGCCTTTATTTGGCCTTTAGGTAATAATTAGAATTTTTTAAGATATTAACTTTGTATGATGCTTTTTGCATGCTGAATGCCGTGCCAATACCCTGTCAGCCTATTTTATAAGTTTTATAGCCTCTTTCCTAGTCACAAAATTTTTGGCAGGGTGTTTGCACGCAGTTTGTCATGCGAATAGCCTTTATTTGGCCTTTAGGTAATAATTAGAATTTTTTAAGATATTAACTTTGTATGATGCTTTTTGCATGCTGAATGCCGTGCCAATACCCTGTCAGCCTATTTTATAAGTTTTATAGCCTCTTTCCTAGTCACAAAATTTTTGGCAGGGTGTTTGCACGCAGTTTGTCGTGCAAATAGCCTTTATTTGGCCTTTAGGTAATAATTAGAATTTTTTAAGATATTAACTTTGTATGATGCTTTTTGCATGCTGAATGCCGTGCCAATACCCTGTCAGCCTATTTTATAAGTTTTATAGCCTCTTTCCTAGTCACAAAATTTTTGGCAGGGTGTTTGCACGCAGTTTGTCGTGCAAATAGCCTTTATTTGGCCTTTAGGTAATAATTAGAATTTTTTAAGATATTAACTTTGTATGATGCTTTTTGCATGCTGAATGCCGTGCCAATACCCTGTCAGCCTATTTTATAAGTTTTATAGCCTCTTTCCTAGTCACAAAATTTTTGGCAGGGTGTTTGCACGCAGTTTGTCGTGCAAATAGCCTTTATTTGGCCTTTAGGTAATAATTAGAATTTTTTAAGATATTAACTTTGTATGATGCTTTTTGCATGCTGAATGCCGTGCCAATACCCTGTCAGCCTATTTTATAAGTTTTATAGCCTCTTTCCTAGTCACAAAATTTTTGGCAGGGTGTTTGCACGCAGTTTGTCGTGCAAATGGCCTTTATTTGGCCTTTAGGTAATAATTAGAATTTTTTAAGATATTAACTTTGTATGATGCTTTTTGCATGCTGAATGCCGTGCCAATACCCTGTCAGCCTATTTTATAAGTTTTATAGCCTCTTTCCTAGTCACAAAATTTTTGGCAGGGTGTTTGCACGCAGTTTGTCGTGCAAATAGCCTTTATTTGGCCTTTAGGTAATAATTAGAATTTTTTAAGATATTAACTTTGTATGATGCTTTTTGCATGCTGAATGCCGTGCCAATACCCTGTCAGCCTATTTTATAAGTTTTATAGCCTCTTTCCTAGTCACAAAATTTTTGGCAGGGTGTTTGCACGCAGTTTGTCGTGCAAATAGCCTTTATTTGGCCTTTAGGTAATAATTAGAATTTTTTAAGATATTAACTTTGTATGATGCTTTTTGCATGCTGAATGCCGTGCCAATACCCTGTCAGCCTATTTTATAAGTTTTATAGCCTCTTTCCTAGTCACAAAATTTTTGGCAGGGTGTTTGCACGCAGTTTGTCGTGCAAATAGCCTTTATTTGGCGTTTAGGTAATAATTAGAATTTTTTAAGATATTAACTTTGTATGATGCTTTTTGCATGCTGAATGCCGTGCCAATACCCTGTCAGCCTATTTTATAAGTTTTATAGCCTCTTTCCTAGTCACAAAATTTTTGGCAGGGTGTTTGCACGCAGTTTGTCGTGCAAATAGCCTTTATTTGGCCTTTAGGTAATAATTAGAATTTTTTAAGATATTAACTTTGTATGATGCTTTTTGCATGCTGAATGCCGTGCCAATACCCTGTCAGCCTATTTTATAAGTTTTATAGCCTCTTTCCCAGTCACAAAATTTTTGGCAGGGTGTTTGCACGCAGTTTGTCATGCGAATAGCCTTTATTTGGCCTTTAGGTAATAATTAGAATTTTTTAAGATATTAACTTTGTATGATGCTTTTTGCATGCTGAATGCCGTGCCAATACCCTGTCAGCCTATTTTATAAGTTTTATAGCCTCTTTCCTAGTCACAAAATTTTTGGCAGGGTGTTTGCACGCAGTTTGTCGTGCAAATAGCCTTTATTTGGCCTTTAGGTAATAATTAGAATTTTTTAAGATATTAACTTTGTATGATGCTTTTTGCATGCTGAATGCCGTGCTAATACCCTG
This sequence comes from Protula sp. h YS-2021, assembly GCA_949752745.1. Lineage (NCBI taxonomy): Eukaryota > Metazoa > Annelida > Polychaeta > Sabellida > Serpulidae > Protula > Protula sp. h YS-2021. The sequence goes on from OX457030.1 coordinate 24,146,922, forward strand.
TCAGCCTATTTTATAAGTTTTATAGCCTCTTTCCTAGTCACAAAATTTTTGGCAGGGTGTTTGCACGCAGTTTGTCGTGCAAATAGCCTTTATTTGGCCTTTAGGTAATAATTAGAATTTTTTAAGATATTAACTTTGTATGATGCTTTTTGCATGCTGAATGCCGTGCCAATACCCTGTCAGCCTATTTTATAAGTTTTATAGCCTCTTTCCTAGTCACAAAATTTTTGGCAGGGTGTTTGCACGCAGTTTGTCGTGCAAATAGCCTTTATTTGGCCTTTAGGTAATAATTAGAATTTTTTAAGATATTAACTTTGTATGATGCTTTTTGCATGCTGAATGCCGTGCCAATACCCTGTCAGCCTATTTTATAAGTTTTATAGCCTCTTTCCTAGTCACAAAATTTTTGGCAGGGTGTTTGCACGCAGTTTGTCGTGCAAATAGCCTTTATTTGGCCTTTAGGTAATAATTAGAATTTTTTAAGATATTAACTTTGTATGATGCTTTTTGCATGCTGAATGCCGTGCCAATACCCTGTCAGCCTATTTTATAAGTTTTATAGCCTCTTTCCTAGTCACAAAATTTTTGGCAGGGTGTTTGCACGCAGTTTGTCATGCGAATAGCCTTTATTTGGCCTTTAGGTAATAATTAGAATTTTTTAAGATATTAACTTTGTATGATGCTTTTTGCATGCTGAATGCCGTGCCAATACCCTGTCAGCCTATTTTATAAGTTTTATAGCCTCTTTCCTAGTCACAAAATTTTTGGCAGGGTGTTTGCACGCAGTTTGTCGTGCAAATAGCCTTTATTTGGCCTTTAGGTAATAATTAGAATTTTTTAAGATATTAACTTTGTATGATGCTTTTTGCATGCTGAATGCCGTGCCAATACCCTGTCAGCCTATTTTATAAGTTTTATAGCCTCTTTCCTAGTCACAAAATTTTTGGCAGGGTGTTTGCACGCAGTTTGTCGTGCAAATAGCCTTTATTTGGCCTTTAGGTAATAATTAGAATTTTTTAAGATATTAACTTTGTATGATGCTTTTTGCATGCTGAATGCCGTGCCAATACCCTGTCAGCCTATTTTATAAGTTTTATAGCCTCTTTCCTAGTCACAAAATTTTTGGCAGGGTGTTTGCACGCAGTTTGTCGTGCAAATAGCCTTTATTTGGCCTTTAGGTAATAATTAGAATTTTTTAAGATATTAACTTTGTATGATGCTTTTTGCATGCTGAATGCCGTGCCAATACCCTGTCAGCCTATTTTATAAGTTTTATAGCCTCTTTCCTAGTCACAAAATTTTTGGCAGGGTGTTTGCACGCAGTTTGTCGTGCAAATAGCCTTTATTTGGCCTTTAGGTAATAATTAGAATTTTTTAAGATATTAACTTTGTATGATGCTTTTTGCATGCTGAATGCCGTGCCAATACCCTGTCAGCCTATTTTATAAGTTTTATAGCCTCTTTCCTAGTCACAAAATTTTTGGCAGGGTGTTTGCACGCAGTTTGTCGTGCAAATAGCCTTTATTTGGCCTTTAGGTAATAATTAGAATTTTTTAAGATATTAACTTTGTATGATGCTTTTTGCATGCTGAATGCCGTGCCAATACCCTGTCAGCCTATTTTATAAGTTTTATAGCCTCTTTCCTAGTCACAAAATTTTTGGCAGGGTGTTTGCACGCAGTTTGTCGTGCAAATAGCCTTTATTTGGCCTTTAGGTAATAATTAGAATTTTTTAAGATATTAACTTTGTATGATGCTTTTTGCATGCTGAATGCCGTGCCAATACCCTGCCAGCCTATTTTATAAGTTTTATAGCCTCTTTCCTAGTCACAAAATTTTTGGCAGGGTGTTTGCACGCAGTTTGTCGTGCAAATAGCCTTTATTTGGCCTTTAGGTAATAATTAGAATTTTTTAAGATATTAACTTTGTATGATGCTTTTTGCATGCTGAATGCCGTGCCAATACCCTGTCAGCCTATTTTATAAGTTTTATAGCCTCTTTTCTAGTCACAAAATTTTTGGCAGGGTGTTTGCACGCAGTTTGTCGTGCAAATAGCCTTTATTTGGCCTTTAGGTAATAATTAGAATTTTTTAAGATATTAACTTTGTATGATGCTTTTTGCATGCTGAATGCCGTGCCAATACCCTGTCAGCCTATTTTATAAGTTTTATAGCCTCTTTCCTAGTCACAAAATTTTTGGCAGGGTGTTTGCACGCAGTTTGTCGTGCAAATAGCCTTTATTTGGCCTTTAGGTAATAATTAGAATTTTTTAAGATATTAACTTTGTATGATGCTTTTTGCATGCTGAATGCCATGCCAATACCCTGTCAGCCTATTTTATAAGTTTTATAGCCTCTTTTCTAGTCACAAAATTTTTGGCAGGGTGTTTGCACGCAGTTTGTCGTGCAAATAGCCTTTATTTGGCCTTTAGGTAATAATTAGAATTTTTTAAGATATTAACTTTGTATGATGCTTTTTGCATGCTGAATGCCGTGCCAATACCCTGTCAGCCTATTTTATAAGTTTTATAGCCTCTTTCCTGGTCACAAAATTTTTGGCAGGGTGTTTGCACGCAGTTTGTCGCGCAAATAGCCTTTATTTGGCCTTTAGGTAATAATTAGAATTTTTTAAGATATTAACTTTGTATGATGCTTTTTGCATGCTGAATGCCGTGCCAATACCCTGTCAGCCTATTTTATAAGTTTTATAGCCTCTTTCCTAGTCACAAAATTTTTGGCAGGGTGTTTGCACGCAGTTTGTCGTGCAAATAGCCTTTATTTGGCTTTTAGGTAATAATTAGAATTTTTTAAGATATTAACTTTGTATGATGCTTTTTGCATGCTGAACGAAGTATGTTATGAATGAGTTATTGAGTAAAGAATGACTAATCTAGCATTGTAAAGAAAAAAAGTCGGGTTCTCACTGTCACCAGGGGATCCTCAGTACCGAGGAAAATGCTTATTGTCATTGTTATAAATTTTTATTTTGACTAAAATGAGTTTATCTGATATTTAAAACGAAAACAAAAGGACACCTAATTTTTTCTGTCGAAAATATGGTTATTCTTACTGTTATTATTGCTGATTTTCACTAAAAATGGCTTAATTTAACATTGCATTGTAATTTCAGTGCTTCTAATCAAATGTTGCAATGGTTGAGGCGGCGATTACTGTTTGAAGTGAATGATTAATCAATAATAGAAATACTGTTGTTCCACTTTTTAATGGGAGAAGACACGTTATGGTATTGATTGAATACAGAAACAACTTCGGCACGGAATAACAAAAGCACGGACAGGCTGTTGGCACGCAACTGAGGGCGTGCTTTTCTTGTTCCGTGCAACAGGCCCGTTGCACGGAACAGCAAAAGCACGACACAACAATAGCACGCAACACGCACCATCACCTCATTCAGTCAGCGGCCATGTGAGCTGTGGTGCAATATGAGGTCTTTATCTATTATAACAGGTTGGAATGTGGGAAAGTTAAACATCCGAATTGTATGTATATGTTACAGGGAAACTTTCCACCAATTTTGGTCAATCACCAAAAAAAGTAATAACCCGGTACTTGCGAATGCCTGCTACACTTATGCACCCTACTGTCCTCCAAAATTCTAGAATATTTCCACGAAAACCCTAGGAAGAGAAAGTTTGGCGAAAACCAAAAATTTTTAGTAAAATCTTAACTTACTTCAGGAAAATAGTCTGGCTGTCTTGAAATACTCTCAAGCCTACATTGTTCGACCGATTGTTAAGATATTCTATATATGGGTAGTACTGGAACGAACAAGGAACGGTATTGTAAATGAGCCATGTAAGGACATTGGCCCAGCTGAACTTCACAAATTTTCCCTAACCTTACTCATTTGAATGAGTTTGTTAACACCCTCGAACCTACATTTCTGGATCGATTGTTGAAATCTTTTACATATAGGAAGTATTGGAACCAACAAAGGTGGGTATTGTAAATAAGCATTGTCGGCCCAAGGACATTGGCCCAGCTGATCTTCAGAAATTTTCACAACCCTTACTAACTGGAATGAGTTTGTTAACACACTTAAGCCTACATTTCTGCATCGATTTATAAGATATATTAAGTATAAGTAGTATTAGAACCAACAAGGTTTGGTATTGTAAATGAGCCATATCGGCCCAAGGACATTGTCCTAGCTGAACTTTTCACAAATTTTCCCAATCCTTACTCATTTGAATGAGTTTGTTAACACACTCAAGAGTACATTTCTTGATCGATTATTTTACATACAGATAGTATGGATCCTAACAAGAGTTGGTATTGTATTATTATTATTATTATTAGAGTCTTTTATATTGCGCCCATTAAGAACTAGCAACTAAACGCACAGTAAGGTTAAAACTACATAAAGAAAAAAAAACGGCATGAAAAGAGTAATTCTATAATACCAATACTGACTAAGAGCAAATCTAAAATAGATTAAATATATAATACTAACAAAGATGAACACAGATACAATGTAATACTGCCAACACTAAAGGTGCAAATTTGAAATAACTTTGAATATATAATACTGACAGAGTTGAACCCAGACACAATGTAATACTGACAATGCTAAAGATGCAAACTGAAATACTTTTAAATACATAACACTGACAAAGATGAACACAGATCCATTATAATACTGACATACAGCATAAAGTAAATGTTGTATTAATTACCACAGCACAGAATAAAAAGATGCGTTTTGAGGGTACGCTTAAACTCTCTCAAGGTGGAGCAACTCCTAATATGCAGTGGCAACTTATTCCACAATTTGGGGGCGATGGCGGAAAATGCTCTATCACCGTATCTGTTACGTGTTCTCTGGCATTTGAGTAGGAGCTGGTCTGTAGAACGCAGGTTGCGAGCTGGTTGATACCACATCAGCAAATCCGATATATAATCAGGTGCTATGCCATGTCGCGATTTAAAAACCAGTGTTAGCACTTTGAAATCAGCCCTTTCCTTGATGGGTAACCAATGCAAATTTTGGAGGATGTTCGTGATACTCACACTTGAGTCACGTCTCTGATTCACTACAACACGGGCAGCGTCATTCATTACCATTTGTAATTCATGCAACAGGTATTTAGGAAGCGCTACTAACAGGCCGTTGCAATAATCAAGCCTAGATATTACTAACGCGTGGACTATATGTTTTGCGGTCTCAATGGTGAGTGATCGTCTGATCCTGCGTATCCAAGACAAGTAATAATAACAACTCTTGCGAATGTCATTTACGTGAGCGTCCATACTCAAAGTGGAGTCCATTAATACGCCTAAGTTTTTTACCACATCCGATCTTTTAATAGTTTCGTTTTCCAGATAAAGAGCGTCGGCCACAATTTTGTTTTGGTTACGGGTGCTTGACAAAACTAAAAACTCAGTTTTTTCAGGATTCAATTTTAGCTTATTTCGAAACATCCATTTTTTAGCCCAGCTTACGTTACACGTAAGCTGGGGTATTCCTATCGGTTTGCGGGCGGTGTCCGTTAGTTAGTTAGTTATTTAGTTAGTTGTTTATTTGGTAAAGTTTGGTTCAAAATGCATCTCCTCCTACAATTTTGATCCGATGTCATTTATTTTTGGTATGAGGCATCCCAAAGGGGTCATGCATACGGATTGTGCTTTTTTAGTCGATCGGGTTATTTTTGAATTTTTGGCGAATTTTTGAACAAAAAATTTTAAAATGTATCTCCTCCTACATTTTTTATCCGATTTCATTTATTTTTGGTATGAGGCACCCCTGAAATGTCGTGCATACGGCTTTTGCTTTTTTAGTCGATTGGACAATTTTTGTATTTTTGGGGAATTTTTTAAGCAAAAATTTCAGAAATAGTTCAAAATGCATCTACTCCTACAAATTTGATTCGATGTCATTTATTTTTGGTGTGAGGCATCCCTATGGAATCGTGCATGCGGCTTGTGCTTTTTTAGTCGATCGGGTGATTTTTGAATTTTTGGGGAATTTTTAAAGAAAAAAATTTAAAATGTATCTTCGCCTACATTTTTGACCCGATGTCATTTATTTTTGGTATGAGACGCCCCTAAAGTGTCGTGCATACGTCTTGTGCTTTTTTAGTTGATCGGACAATTTTTGTATTTTGGGGGAATTTTTTACGCAAAAATTTCGAAAATAATTCAAAATGCATCTACTCCTACAGTTTTGATTCGATGTCATTTATTTTTGGTGTGAGGCATTCCTAAGGGGTCGTGCATACGGCTTATGCTTTTTTAGTCGATCGGGTGATTTTTGAATTTTGGGGGAATTTGTAAAGAAAAAATTTTAAAATGTGTCTCCTCCTACATTTTTGACCGGATGTGATTTATTTTTGGTATGAGGCACCCCTAAAGGGTCGCGCATACGGCTTGTGCTTTTTAGTCGATCGGACAATTTTTGTATTTTTAGGGAGCTTTTGAAGAAAAAAAACTTCAAAATGCATTTCCCCCTACAGTTGTGATCTTTCTCTCTCTTTTTTTTTTTTTTTTTTTTTTTTTGGGGGGGGGGGGGGTTGAGGCATCCCTAAAGGGTTGAGCATACGGCTTGCGCTTTTTAGTCGATCCGACAATTTCTGTATTTTTAGGGAATTTTTGAAGAAAAACTTCAAAATGTATTTCCTCCTACAGTTTTTATCTGATTTCATTTATTTTTGGTATGAGGCATCCCTATGGGGTCGCGCATACGGCTTGTGCTTTTTTAGTCGATCGGGGAATTTTTGAAGAAAGAATGGTTAAATGCATCTCGTCCTACATTTTTTGATCCGATGTGTTTTTTTTTTTTTTTTTTTTTTTTTTTTTTTTTTTTTTTTTTTTTTTTGGTATGAGGCATCCTAAAGGGTCGTGCATACGGCCTGTGCTTTTTAGTCGATCGGACAATTTTTTATTTTTAGGGAGCTTTTGAAGAAAAAAAACTTCAAAATGCATTTCCCCCTACAGTTTTGATCTCTCTCTCTCTCTCTCTCTCCTCTCTCTCTCTCTCTCTCTCTCTCTCTCTCTCTCTCTCTCTCTCTCTCTCTCTCTTTTTTTTTTTTTTATTTTTTTTGGGTTTGAGGCATCCCTAAGGGGTTGAGCATACGGCTTGCGCTTTTTAGTCGATCCGACAATTTCTGTATATTTAGGGAATTTTTGAAGAAAAACTTCAAAATGCATTTCCTCCTACAGTTTTTATCCGATTTCATTTATTTTTGGTATGAGGCATCCCTATGGGGTCGCGCATACGGCTTGTGCTATTTGACTCGACTTGGGAATTTTTAATTTCGGGGGGGGGGGGGGGAATTTTTGATGAAAATACCTCAAAATGCATCTTCTCCTGCAGTTTTGATCAGACATCATTTATTTTGGGGCATGCTTAGGGTGTCGTGAATACGGCTTGTGCTTTTCGAGTCGATCAGAATTTTGGGGGAATTTATGAAGAAAAAACTTCGAAATGCAATTCCTCCTACAGTTTTTATCAGATTTCATTGATTTTTGATATAAGCCGTCTTTAGGGGGTCATCAAACGGCTTGTGCTTTTTGAGTGAATTAGAGAACTTTTGAATTTTTTTCGAAATTTTTGAAAAAAAATTAAATGAATCTCCTCCTACAGCGCATAAACGTAAGTTAACTGAACTTGCGCAATAGTCAGATTTAACATCGACGCAAGTTAAATAAACAGTAGTCCAAATTAAGCACTGCGCATCGATGCAAGTTAAATAAACATGCGCATTGGTCCGAAATGTGAACCGCGCATCAAAGGAAGATAAACATGCGAACTGGTCCAAAATAAGCACTGCGCATCAACGCAAGTTAAATAAACTTGCGCACTGGTCCGAAAAAAGAACTACGCATCGACGCAAGTTGAATAGATATGCGCAGTGGTCCGTAATGCGGATCGAGCATCAACACAACCTAAAGAAACATGTGCACTGGTCATAAATGCGAACCGCACATCGAGGCAAGTTAAATAAACATGCGCAGTGGTCCGAAATGCGAACCGCGCATCAACGCAAGTTAAATAAATATGCACACTGGTCCGAAAAAAGAACCGCGCATCAACGCAACCCAAAGAAACATGCGCACTGGTCTAAAATGAAAATCACGCATCAACGTTAAATAAACATGGGCAATGGCCGGAAATGCGAATCGCGCATCTGCGGAAGTTAAATAAACATGCGATCCGATCCAAAATAAGCACCGCACATCAACGCAAGTTAAACAAACATGTGCACTTGTCCGAAAAAAGAACCACGCATCGACGCAAGTTGAATAAACATGCGCAGTGGTCTGAGATGAGAACCGCGCATCAACGCAAGTTAATAAACATGCGCAGTGGTCCGAAGAAAGAACCACGAATCGACGCAAGTTGAATAGACATAAGAGTCGGGCATCGACGGGACTTAAATAAACATGCGTTCTGGTCCGAAATGCAATTCCCGTGTCAACGCAAGTTAAGTGAACCTACGCACTGGTCCGAAATGCGAACCTCGCATCAACGCAACCTAAAGAAACAGGTACACTGCTCCGAATTCCGAACCGCACATCAGCGCAAGTTAAATACACATTTGCATTAGTCCAAAATAAGTACCGAGCATCAACACAAGTTAAATAAATATGCGCACTGATCCAAAATGCAAACCACGCATCAACACAAGTTAAATAAACATGCGCACTGGTGGAAAATGCGAAATGCACATTAACGCAAGTTAAATAAACAAACACACTGGTCAGAAATGGGAACCGAGCATTAACGCAAGTTTAATAAACATGCGCACTGGTTAGAAGTGCGAACTGCGCATTAACGCAAGTTAAATAGCGTGTGCACTATTCAAAATAAGAACTGCGTATCAATGCAAATTAAATAAACATGCGCGCTGGTCCAGAATCAGAACCGCGCATCAACTCAAATTAAAGAAATGTACGCATTGGCCTCAAATTAGAACCGCACATCGACACACGTTAAATAAACATGCGCAGTGGTTCGAAATACGAACCACGCGCCAACGCAAGTTAAATAAACATTTGCACCGGTCCAAAATAAGCACCGCGCATCAACGCAAATTAAATAAACATGCGCACTGGTCCGAAATTCGAACCACGCACCAACGCATGTTAAATAAACATGCGCACTGGTGGAAAATGCGAACCGCTCCTCAACGCAAGCTTAATAAACAAACACACTTGTCAGAAATGGGAACCGAGCATTAACGCAAGTTAAATAAACATGCGCAGTGGTCCGAAGAAAGAACCACGAATCGACGCAAGTTGAATAGACATAAGAGTCGGGCATCGACGGGACTTAAATAAACATGCGTTCTGGTCCGAAATGCAATTCCCATGTCAACGCAAGTTAAGTTAACCTACGCACTGGTCCGAAATGCGAACCTCGCATCAACGCAACCTAAAGGAGCAGGTACATTGGTCCGAATTCCGAACCGCACATCAGCGCAAGTTAAAAACACATTTGCATTGGTCCAAAATAAGTACCGAGCATCAACACAAGTTAAATAAATATGCGCACTTGTCCAAAATGCGAACCACGCATCAACACAAGTTAAATAAACATGCGCACTGGTGGAAAATGCGAAACGCTCACTAACGCAAGCTAAATAAACAAACACACTGGTCAGAAATGGGAACCGAGCATTAACGCAAGTTAAATGAACATGCGCACTGGTTAGAAGTGCGAACTGCGCATTAACGCAACTTAAATAACGTGCGCACTATTCAAAATAAGAACTGCGTATCAACGCAACTTAAAAAAACATGCGCACTGGTCAAGAATAAGAATCGCGCATCAACTCAAATTAAAGAAATATACGCATTGCCCTGAAATAAGAAACGCACATCTACACACGTTAAATAAACATGCGCAGTGGTTCGAAATGCGAACCACGCGCCAACGCAAGTTAAATAAACATTTGCACTGGTCCAAAATAAGCACCGCGCATCAACGCAAGTTAAATAAACATGCGCACTGGTCCGAAATTCGAACCGCGCATCAACACAAGTTAAATAAACATGCGCCCTGGTACAAAATGCGAACCGCTCATCAACGCAAGCTAAATAAACAAACACACTGGTCAGAAATAGGAACCGAGCATTAACGCAAGTTAAATAAGCATTTGCAGTGGTCCAAAATAAACACCGCGTATCAACGCAAGTTAAATAAACATGCGCAATGGTCCGAAATTCGAACTGCTCATCAACGCAAGTTGAATAAACATGCGCACTGGTCCAAAATGCAAACCGCGCACCAACGCAAGTTAGATTAACATATGCACACGTCCAAAATAAGCACCGTGCAAGTTAGATAAACATGGAAACTCTTCCGAAATGCGATCCGCGCATCAAGGCAACCTAAGGAAACTTGTGCACTTGTCCAAAATAAGTACCGCTCATCAACGCAAGTAAAATAAACATGCGCATTGGTCTGGAATAAGAACCGCGCATTAACCTTTATTATGTTAAATGAACATGTGCACTGTTCCGACATGAGAGCCGCGCATAACGCAAATTAAATAAACATGCGCACTTGTCTGAATAAGAACCGCGCATCGAGGTAAGTTACATAAATATGCGCACTGGTCCGAAGTGCGAGCGTTGTTTGAAGGTATCTATGGCAGACTATCCAGTCTACCAGAGATACAAAAAATATGTTCCCCATTTTTCTGGGAAAGAAATCTATGTTCTTGTTCGGTGCTAAATTAATTATAGAGCTAGCTCTTTGCCGTCTCATCTTTTGAAGCCCGATATGTCAGAGAAATTCCTTCGCTCATGCACGCTGGAATGGGTCTTATTGCTTTTCGTAAGCTGGGACTTTGTCCTTGGACAAACTTGTGTTAAATAATAAATCCGTAAAGAATTACGTAATATATTTTGCAGTCGCTAACTCTACCCATCCCCCACCTACCACTTTTTTCCGCCCTTTTGTTAACCAAGCATGGTGATGTAACTGCGCTGCGGATTTCACCGTTTTGCTGAACATTCTCGAATGTTCCTGCATTCTTTAGACAATACTGGCAGCACAAATATCGATCGATGCATATTTCTTCAATCGCCTGTAATTGACCTCTTTGAGTGTTACTCACCCACAGCTATTACGAAGCTGTAACTTAATCAAGGGGTCAGTGTCAATTGTAGTGCGTTAGGAGGTCCTTATTTCCTATTTCAGGGTTCGTGTGAGAAAGTTAAAACACCTGCGTTTTATGAATGTACAAAGAAATCTGACACCGTTCATTGTGGCTAGGGGTTTGAGGAAGCGATAGAGAAAATAACATTCCAGGTATAGCCATAAAAGCATAGAGCACAGTTTCTTCACTAAAGCAATTGTAAATAGGTTAGTGTTTTAGGTTTTTCAAAATTCGTGAAGTTTAGCCGAGCTCAGGAGACGGGGGAGGAACACGCAATTGTTTTAGTGTAGGGGCGATGTACTGTAACAAAATGTAATAGATTTTTTGTATTGCAGATTTTCAGATTATTTTGTGGCCGTTTTGCGTGTATACTTCTTGTTTACTGTTTAAATTTTTGGCAGTGAAGTGCGATTATGTTTGCAGGAGGTAATCTTTTATTTTGGTAAAAAGGAAAATGGTTATTGGGGACTTCTGGGTTTAGTCTGGGAGACATTTGTTTTTGTTTACAAAGAGAGAGAGAGAGAGAGAGAGAGAGAGAGAGAGAGAGAGAGAGAGAAAATGGGCGTAGATTGAAAGTGTGGTATAAACTTGTACGCTTGCGTTTTGTATGCACTGGCCGTCCTACTTTGCCACGTGATCAAATCAGAAAAAAATTAATGTGCGATGCCGTTGCCAATGTAAGTTCGTTAAAATAGCCTAGATCGCTTCTTCAAAAGCCTAAAAACTTTAAGATTTTTTGGACATTTTAAGATCCAACCCCAAACCCCACATTCTGCTCTCCCACTGAATGGAAGTTGTACGTGTATTTTAACAGGCTATAAAATAATGCCTAGCTGTCACACCAGTAGAGGGAAACGGGGATTCTGGAACAATTCTGGAACAGAATTCCCGTTTTCACCCCACTCACACCGTTTGCTGGTTCTGTGCTAAGACTTAATAGTATATTTGTTTGTCTTGCGCCACCTGGTTGTTCGACACAAGAAAAATTATTGATCCCCTCCCAAGAAATACCTGTTCCTATTTATTTTTCTATCACCTGTGTGCAAGAATTACTGAATTCCATCTTTCAGTAAGATATTGATTTTTTTTAAAAATATGATATTGGTTAAGAGAAGCTGAAGAGTTAAAATGATTAAGTTGAATTAAGTTTTGAAAACACCATTAAAAGTTTATTCACATTTTAGCTTATTTTTATTAGAATGAATGCGAATATATATTCTACTAAAGCATCCCCGAGAACAACAGTGAGTTTATGCTTGAGATAAGGCTGTTTTATTGGAAGACACTGAGAAATTAACTATTGAAAGGTACGTCAGACGAGGAATAGATCATCTTATTTTCCATTATCCCTTCGGTTCATACAAAAAAAAACAAAAAAAACAATGAGTGTGCGAGGTCAAAAAGGGTCACCCTTGAATTTAACACAAATTCGTTGAGATTTCCAAAATGACTTAAGGTGGGAAAGTGGGCGAGGAGATGGGTGGGTGTGTGGGGGGGGGGGGGGGGTAGCGACAAATAATTTTCCTAATATCTTGCTATACTGGTTCAAATGTTAGACGTTAGCTCTGTAATAATATACATTATTACGTGCTTTGTAATTTTTACAGCATTCCAAGGAAAATGGACCAGCTGGACTTGGAAAATTTCAGCCCTTGATTGACTATTGATGGCCATGTTTAACTGATGGGGGGGGGGGGCTGTGTGGAATATGCGGGCTATGCACACTGCTCTAGTTTCATTTGTTTTCACTCTGTAAACTGGTGCTTACTCAGGCTATGAAACCGTACTCATTCAGTTTGTGAATGGTAAGCGGGGACTAATACTCAGGTTGCAATGTTAGTCAGAAAGTATTCTTCCAGGTTGTGAACACTAGTCAATAACTAGTACCCACTCAGGTTATAAAGGCCAGTCAAGAACCAATACTGAGTCAGTCTATGAACTTTAACCATAAACCAGTATTTACGCATGCAGAGAACACCAGTAGTACTCACTGAAACCAGTTAAAAACTATTGGTCAGCAAGTATTGGTAAGAAGGCTGTACAAAGACAGATCATAACCTTTATATTTGTAGCCTGTATATATATATATATATATATATATATATATATATATATATATATATATATATATATATATATATATATATTCAACATATCTATTCAAGTTTGATATTACCTCATCGGTTAAAAAAGTAAAGAAAAGTAGGAAGTTTGGTTGAATTTTAGTTGTAGTGAGGAAAAATGGGTACTCAAGATGTTTTATTGAACGCCCATTAACAAAATGCCATTCAATTTACGTCAGATACTTCGCTGGGGAAAGCAAAGACACAGATAGGTAATGCTGTTTGATGTTCAGTTTTATTCCATCACTTCAGATATTCAAAAAAAAAAATAAGATGGAATTAAATGTTTTTTATTCAGAATAACAAGTTTTTTATTCAGAACAGAAGACGTTTAGTTGAGACATAAAAAGTAGGACGTTCGTAGGATATTAAACTCTTTCATAAATAGAGTGACGTCATAACCTCATTTTAAGTCATTTTAGATTATGAGTACATGAAACAAAAATCGAATATTTGCAGTTGTGAAGAAGTGTTGATAAAGACAGCCGTATCCAGCGAATCAAATATCGACGCCGTACCCCTATGGCGGTAAATTTGTACAAAAAGTCAGAACGTACACATCGTAGGTTTTATTTTTTCTCGCATTCATTTGAATTTCCTTCGCCGCGCAACCTTAACGTTTCATGTATTTTTAGCCAAGCTTACGTTACACGTAAGCTGGGGTATTCCTATCGGTTTGCGGGTGGCGTCCGTTAGTTAGTTAGTTAGTTAGTTAGTTAGTTAGTTCGCTGTAAACTTTGTTTCAAAATGCATCTCCTCCTACAATTTGAATCCGATGTCATTTATTTTTGGTGTGAGGCATCCCTAAGGGGTCGTGCATACGGCTTGTGCTTTTCTAGTTGATCGGGTGATTTTTGAATTTTTGGCGAATTTTTAAAGAAAAAAATAAAAAATGTATCTCCTCCTACATTTTTGACCCGATGTCATTTATTTTTGGTATGAGGCACCCCTAAAGGGTCGTGCATACGGCTTGTGCTTTTTTAGTCGATCGGACAATTTTTGTATTTTTGGGGATTTTTTTAAGCAAAAATTTTGAAAAAAATGCATCTACTCCTACAATTTTGATTCGATGTCATTTATTTTTGGTGTGAGGATTTCCTAAGCGGTCGTGCATACGGCTTGTGCTTTTTTAGTCGATCGGGTGATTTTTGAATTTTTGGCGAATTTTTGAAGAAATTTTAAAATGTATCTCCTCTTACATTTTTGACCCGATGTCATTTATTTTTGGCATGAGGCACCCCTAAAGGGTCGTGCATGCGGCTTGTGCCTTTTTTAGTTTGTATTTTTAGGGAATTTTTGAAGCAAAAATTTCGAAAATAATTCAAAATGCATCTACCCATACAATCTTGATTCGATGTCGTTTATTTTTGGTGTGCGTGGATACGGCTTGTGCTTTCAGACGATCGGGCAATTTTTGTATTTTTAGGGAGTTTTTGAAGAAAAAAACTTCAAAATGCACTTCCCCCTACAGTTTTTTTTTTTTTTTTGTTTTTTTTTTTTTGTTATTTTTATTTTTTTTTTTTTTGTTTTTTTTTGTTTTTTTTTTTTTTTTTTGGTTTGAGGCATCTCTAAGGGGTTGAGAATACGACTTGCGCTTTTTAGTCGATCCGACAATTTCTGGATTTTTTGGGAATTTTTGAAGAAAAACTTCAAAATGCATTTCCTCCTACAGTTTTTATCCGATTTCATTTATTTTTTTGCTATGAGGCATCCTTAGGTAGGTCTCACATACGACTTGTGCTATTTGACTCGACTTGGGAATTTTTGATTTCGGGGGGAATATTTGATGAAAATACCTCAACATGCATTTTCTCGTGCAGTTTTGATCAAACATCATTTATTTTGTGGCTGAGGCATGCTTAGGGTGTCGTGAATATGGCCTGTCTTTTTCAGTCGATGAGAGAATTTTTGAAGAAAAAAATTCAAAATGCATTTCCTCCTACAGTTTTTATCAGATTTCATTTATTTTCGATATGAGCCGTCTCTAGGGGGTCATGCATACGGCTTGTGCTTTTTGAGTGAATTGGAAAACTTTTGAATTTTTTTCGGAATTTTTGAAAAAAAAAAAAATGAATGAATCTCCTCCTACAGCGCATAAGCGCAAGTTAAATGAACTTGCGCAGTAGTCAGATTTAACAACTGCACATCGACGCAAGTTAAATAGACATTCGCAGTAGTCCAAATGAAGTACTCCACATCGATGCAAGTTATATAAACATGCGCATTGGTCCGAAATGTGAACTGCGCATCGACTTAAGATAAATAAAGATGCGAACTGGTCCAAAATAAGCACCGCGCATCAACGCAGGTTAAATAAACATGCGCACTGGTCCGAAAAAAAGAACTACGCTTCGACGTAAGTTGAATAGACATGCGCAGTGGTCTGAAATGCGAACCGCGCATCAACGCAGCCTAAAGAAACATGCGCACTGGTCGGAAATGCGAACCGCACTTCGAGGAAAATTAAATAAACATACGCATCAACACAAGGTAAATAAACATGGGCAATGGCCTGAAATGCGAACCGCGCATCGACGGAAGTTAAATAAACATGCCATCCGGTCCAAAATAAGCACCGCACATCAACGCAAGTTAAACAAACATGCGTACTTGTCCGAAAAAAAGAACCACGCATCGACGCAAGTTGAATAGACATGCGCAGTGGTCTGAAATGAGAACCGCGCATCAACGCAAGTTAAATAAACAGGCGCAGTGGTAGAAGAAAGAACCATGAATCGACGCAAGTTGAATAGACATAAGAGTCGGGCATCGACGGGACTTAAATAAACATGCGTTCTGGTCCGAAACGCAAATCGCGCGTCAACGCAAGTTAAATGAACCTGCTCACTTGTCCCAAAATGCGAACTGCGCATCAACGCAATCTAAAGAAACAGGTATACTGGTCCGAAATGCGAACTTGATATCAACGCAAATTAAATAAACATGCACACTGGTCCGAATTGCGAACCGCACATAAACGTAAGTTAAATAAACATTTGCACCGGTCCAAAATAAGTACCGATCATCAACACAAGTTAAATAAATATGTGCAATGGTCCAAAATGCGAACCACGCATCAACACAAGTTAAAAAAAAAACATGTGCGCTGGTCCGAAATGCGAACCGCACAGCAACACAAGCTAAATAAGCAAGCACACTGGACCAAAATAAGCACCTTGCATCAACGAAAGTTAAATAAACATGCGCACTATTTCGAAATGCGAACTGCCCATTAACGCAACTTAAGATACATGCGCACTATTCAAAATGAGAACTGCGCATCAACGCAACTTAAATAAACATGTGCACTGGTCCAGAATAAGAACCGCGCATCAACTCAAGTTAAAGAAATATGCGCATTGGCCTGAAATAAGAACCGCGCATCGACGCACGTTAAATAAACATACGCAGTCGTTCGAAATGCGAACCAAGCGCCAACGTAAGTTAAATAAACATTTGCACTGGTCTAAAATAAGCACCGCACATCAACGCAAGTTAAATAAACATGCGCACTTCTCCGAAATTCGAACCGCGCATCAACGCAAGTTAAATAAACATGCGCAGTGGTTCGAAATGCGAACTACGCTCAAACACAAGTTAAATAAACATTTGCAGTGGTCCAAAATAAGCACTGCGCATCAACGCTAGTTAAATAAACATGCGCACTGGTCCGAAATTCGAACCGCGCATTAATGCAAGTTAAATAAACATGCGTAATGATCCAAAATTCGAACTGCTCAACAACACAAGTTAAATAAACATAGGCACACGTTCAAAATAAGCACCGTGCATCAACGCAAGTTAAATAAACATGCAAACTGGTCCGAAATGCGAACCGCGCATCAAGGCAACGTATGGAAACTTGTGCACTTGTCCAAAATAAGTACCGCTCATCAACGCAAGTACAATAAACATGCGTATTGGTCTGGAATAAGAATCGCGCATCGACGCAAGGTAAATAAACATGCGCACTGATCCGAAATAAGAACCGCACATCAACACAAGGTAAATAAACGTGCGCACTGATCCGAAATAAGAACCGCACATTCACAAAAGGTAAAAAAATACATGGGCGCTCGTCAGAAATGCGAACCGCACATCAACGCAAGTTAAATAAACATGTGCACTGTTCCAAAATGGGAGCCGCGCATCTACGCGAAATTAAATAAACATGCGCACTTATCTGAATAAGAACCGCGCATCAAGGCAAGTTACATAAATATGCGCACTGGTCCGAAATGCGAGTGTTGTTTGAAGGTATCTATGGCAGACTATCCAGTCTACCAGAGATACAAAAAATCTGTTTCCCATTTTTCTGGGGAAGAAATCTTTGTATGCATTTATCGGTCTATGTTTTGGTCCGGTGCTAAATTAATTATTGGGCTAGCTCTTTGCCGTCTCATCTTTTGAAGCCCAATTTTTCAGGAAAATTCCCTTACTCATGCACGCTGGAATTGGGTCTGATTGCTTTTCGTAAGCTGGGACTTTGTCCTTGGGCAAACTTGTTTATAGATGTTTTGGATGTCTCTAAAAGTTGCCTAGCACTGAGTTAGTGTTCGCGTATGAGTGATGAAATTTTCAGTAGTTGTGTGTCATCCGCGTAGCAATGAAATATAAGCAATAAAAATCTGATTAGTTGGCCAAGAGGCATCGTATAGTCACTATACAGTCTAGGGCCAAGTTTGCTTCCCTGTGGAACCGAACAGGGAAAAATGAGACAGGTCCGCCCAAAGGCATTGACCTAGCTGGACTTTTGTAAAAATATGTACAGTCCTAAAGTACCCTCAGTGACTTTGTTGACACACTCAAGCCTACATTTTTTGATCGATTGGCGAAATATTTTACAAATAGGTAGGATGGGTCCTAACAAGAATTGGTATTGTAAATGAGCAACGTTGGCCTGATTACATTGACCCAGCTGGACTTTAAAAATTCACACAGTCTTTGAGCACTTGAGTGAGTTTGTTAACAGCCTCAAGCCAACATTTCTTAATCGTTTGTCGAAATATAGGTATAGGTAGTGTGGGTGCTAACAAGTTTTAGTATTGTAAATGAGCTAGGCTGTGTGCTGTGTTATGTTAAATGCAGATGAGAGGATTTATGTAGACGACGTAAGTCTTATCATCATGTCAACATCAAGGAGCCGCTAAATATATGCAGCTACTATAAATACGCCTTTCGCATCAAGCCGTCTTCTTCCCTCTAAAAGTTGTCATCCACTGGATATTTTATTTGTATCAATACTTCTAATCACTGTTTAAGACTACCAGTCAGTGTTTTAGTCTTGGTATGATATATTCCTGAACATGACACGAATTGCGAGGGTTTTAGTCCAACCTAACAAAATCAAATACTGGGACTGCACGCCGGCGGGGGACATAGTCAGTTTCACTGACCTCCCTTTTTTTGTTTTTGGTAACTCGCTAAAAATGATGAAAATATTGGCGAAAAACCAATTCTTACTAAGATTGTTACTAACGCTACAGGAAGCGGAAATTAGAGCCTATCTAGATATAGATTTTGTAGTGATTCACCAAAAACATTATTGAAACGAAACTGGCGCCATGTATTTGGCCTTAATCTCTTGAAATTTTGACCAAAGGTAGCAGGCATTGGCACCCAACTAACTATTATGTTGTTTCGTGATTCACGTAAAATTGGCGGAAATGCCAGCCAAGAACCAATTTTCATGACAATGTATCTCTTCCTTGGAATTAAATGGAAACGTTCTAAAATTTTGATGGAAGGCAGTGGTATACATTTCCACCTGGCTATTACTTTCTAAAGCGATTCTAAAAAAAATTTGGGCGAAAAAGAAATTTCAGTAAAATCCTAAATGTCGCCAGAGAAATAATCTTGCTGTCTTGAGTTAAAGTTTGATTTTAGTTAAAGGTAGGGGTTAGGGTACTTACCTGGCTGTTTCTGTTTTGGGTTAATCGGAAAAAAATGGGGGAAATATGAATGAAAAACCCAAATTTATTTCTTAAAATCTGAACTGACGTCAGAAAAATAGCCTTACTCTCTTCAAATTTGAAGTAAAGGTTGCAGGCATTACTACCTTCCTGGCTCTTGCTTATTTTCTATTCGCCAAAAGTTAGCGGCAAAATGATTTTTGTTAAATTTTAACCTACACTAGAAAAATAAAATGTTGGTTAAGATAGCCGTCATTGGCAATTGCTATAACTTCTTACTACAGGGGCTCCGCCTTAATTCCTACTCTTCGGAACCAAGGAAAAAAGTACGAATTAACCTAGAGTACCAATTAAGCGGGGATCGAATTTTCGAACGCACAAAAACAGCAACAAACGTTTATCATATTTATTTATATCCATTGTGCCCCAGCGAAGCTGCCATTTCCTCTGCTTTTGCGGTTAAAAGTGGTTCTCTTATAGATAAATAGTGCCCTGGCATTGATAACCCACTTGTTAAGAGCGACTTCTAAATCGTCATGTTTCGCAAACCGTGCGCGCTTTCGAGCAGGCTCAAATTTGCTTGTTTCAACAACATTGATTATTTTATCCTTTTTTTATCCATGACGCAAGAGTATTTTTGGGTATCCCGTACTCCGTCATGATCTGCGTTCTGGTTTTTGACTCACTCGTTATTTGCTTCAACACTTTGAACTTAAAGTCCATAGTGTAGTCATGGTGTTCTCGTTTTGTTGCCATTGTGCAAGTTGAATTGTTGAATTGACCAGTGCTCACAATTTTTATACTCACTCCGGAGCGCGTAGTGTCTTAGCTGTCTATAGTAAACAAAAGGCATCTTAAGCTGCAGCACAGTACGCGAAGAAACAATGCCGATGAAGAAAAGACCGTGTACACTAAGACAGGCATTTCATGGAGTTGACCGTGTCAGTCACAACACTCGCACCCGAGC
Source organism: Protula sp. h YS-2021 (assembly GCA_949752745.1). Taxonomy (NCBI): domain Eukaryota; kingdom Metazoa; phylum Annelida; class Polychaeta; order Sabellida; family Serpulidae; genus Protula; species Protula sp. h YS-2021. The sequence continues at coordinate 24,167,049 of OX457030.1, forward strand.
ATTTATGTCCCAAAGTGCGTGTTTATTAATCCCTTTTCACCTTCTAACGCATGACGCCTGAGCTGCGTTTTGTTTAAACTAAGTGAAAAGTGCCATTTGTCTTACTCTACATTGTTAACAGGCCTGAATAATGGGTATAACTTTTGGGACGAATTGTCCGAGTCCTCGTTAATTCGTACTTTTACATAGGAGTGAATGGGTCCCAAAAGCGGGACCAGCGAAATTGGTACGAATTGGCGGGGGACCGAATTGACCGAGGACAAATTAACAGGAGGCCCCTGTACTGTTTTTTTTTTCGTGATTCGAAAAAAAATGGCAGAAATATTCATCAAAAACCAATTTGTTAACAAACGCTAGGGATATAATGTCACCGTCAGAAAATTTTTTAAGAATAGAAGCGAAAACTAGTACTTACCAGGCCAGTAAATTTTTTTTGGTGGTGGTGGTTCTCCAAACTATCAGAAATATTGGCGAAAAATCGTTGTCTTGTTGGAATCTATAAGAGGTCTTATTATTCTCAGAGTAGTAGTAACTTGTTCAAATGAAACTGCGTAAAAGGCTTCCGGGTAGTCATGTGTTTGTGGTTACAAAAACAAAAAAACTTAACAAGTGTCGATTGGAAGTGTGTGCTGTAAAAGATTACAGTTATGTTTTTTGTGCACCGGCCGCTCTAATGTAAGATAAACAGGCATGGAGAATTTCAATATAACTTTGATTTTTTTCGAAGTGATAAAGGCGAAAATATATTATGTACTTGGGCAAGCGTTAAATATGGTTTCCATTTGCTTGATCCCCTTTCTGTTTGAATATTGGTGTAACAGTATTTACGAATTCATCAAGTGTATTTGTACAGATTGATATTTGGTATACAGAAAATAAATCATTGAAGCTTTCAGTAAAATTGTACATTAAATTCAGTTGAAAGTTTAAGTGTATTAAACGACTTTCCCCCTCCCGTCCCCCACCAACCACCGCCACCACCGCTACCAACCACCCACCCTCCAGTTCCCAGAAACAATATTAACTAATTACCGTTGGTGACACACATCGGCCATTTGGAGATCTGTTTGCTATGTTGCACAGGTTAGGGTTAGGCGCGACGATAGAGGGGGATGCCTTGTACAGCGCCTGCACAGGGCACAACGCCACCGGTGACCCACTTCCGGAAGTGCCCGTCAGCGAAGATATTCTCAGGGATACCTTCCATTTTGGAGAACCCGCATTAGAACAAGTACGAAACAACGAAGTATAGGATACAGTACGAAGAGGGTCCAAGAGTTCAAATAACGGACAGTTTCGAGGCAGCGCCGAGGAACTGTCCATTATTTGAACTCTTGGACCCTCTGAGTTCTGTATCTGACTTAGTTTACACAATATCACAACCGCTTCCCTGGACTGTCGCTGACAAAAGTCTAGTGTGAAATTTGTCGCCCACTTTGTAGTGACCCATTTTGTCAAGCACTGTCAGGTTTGAAATCAGTAAACAAGGTGTGAGAAAAATAATGGACAGTTCAGAGTCTTTCGTTCAGTGGGTGGTGTGCGAAGTGTAAACATGGAAAAAGAGCTCTTGGATATCGTTTATGAAAATGCCCAGCTGAATTACACATTGGATGCAAATTCTTTCGTAAAATTTAGTAAACACACAGGAGGAGGGGGCGTGAGGGGGATGGAGGAACGTGAGCGGCGAGGGGGAGACGGGGGATGGTGACCGGGCCGCGGATGGGGGGGGGGGGTGAGTTGGTCAACAGATGGAACGGTGGTTGTTTTAGCTTCGCCGCCGCGGTACGCGCGGAGCGGGGAAATTATAAAACGCTCGTTGTCCGTCTGTCTCCCACCAGTGCCCCCACTTTTGTACGCACAATTACTCACTCAAGTTTCGCCGTAGACTTTGATTTTTTGTGGGAAGTAACAACATATGTTGGAGTTGTGTGACCTGGTTTTTTTTTTTAAATTTAACCAGAAATTGACGAAACTGAAATTCGAAACGACCAACTTTTTTGTTTGTTGGGGCACGATGCCCCCACCTGTACGCACGATTTCTCAGTCACCTTTAACCGCAGGCTTTTGATTTTTTGTGGGAAGTAATAAAATGTGTTGCAGTTGTACGACCTTGGGTTATTTCTGAATTTGACCAAAAAGTGACGAAACTGTGAAACTTCAGACTTGACCAATTTTTTTTTTTTTTTTTTTTTTTTTTTTTTTTTTTTTTTTTTTGGGGGGGGGGGGGGTACTGTGGGGGCACCTTTGTACGCGCAATTTCTCAGTTATTCTGGACGGCAGCATTGAGGTTTATGGAGCTAAGGAATATATATTGCGATTGTGCGACGTGGGATTGTTTTGGGATTTGACCAAAAATTGACGAAAATATGAAACTTCCAACAGGACAAAAATTTTGTTTGGTGAGGCACAATGCTTCTACTTTTGCTCGCTAGCCAAAATTCCGTCCACCACCCTCCTGGTTTTTTACTTGCGATTTTTCAGTGAGCTTTTGACCGAAGGAGTGTACATTCAGATATCTTTCGGTGGGACTATGATCAGTTTCACTGGTATACTTGTTTAATATTTTTGTCGATACGCCAAATTGTCCGAAAGTAAAATGGGTAGTTGTTTGTTTTTCATTTCAAACAGCAGCGAATCCATTGTTTTAAAATAATGGACTCGCACCAGCAAAGAATCCATTATTTAAAATAATGGACTCCCACCAGTCCATTACATTTAAATAATGGACTGTCAAAACAAAGTTAGAACCTGTGGGGAATATATGCGATCGACCGCGTGTCGGTCAGTCGGTCTGTCGGTTTGTCATCAAGAGCTTGTTAACACGATAAACACGATAAACTGCTGCAAGGATTTTAATGAAACTTTTTTTGTAGGTTCTATGGGAACAAACACAGATCGGTATTGTAAATGGGTCAGGGTCGTCCAAGGAAAATGGACCAGCTAGACTTAGAAAATTTCAGCTCTTGATTAACTTTTGTGTGAGCTTGTTAACACGATAACTTAAAAACTGCTGTAAGGATTTTAATGAAACTGGGTATGTAGCTTTTATGTGAACAAACACAGATCGGTATTGTAAATGGGCCAGGTTCACCCAAGGAATGTGGACCAGCTGGACTTAGAACATTTCAGCTCTTCATTAACTATTGTTAACACGATATCTGCAAGAATTATAATGAAACCTATCGGGGGTTTCCGAAAAAAAAAGCCCAGGGCTTCTATTTGGAAACTGGCCAATTTCAGGCGCTCATTTAGAAACCAAATAGAAGCCCCGGGGCTTCTATTAGGAAACAGTAACAGTAACACAAAAACAACAGTAACAAAAAAAAGTCTGGTAAAGTGGGGGTGGGGGAGGGGTGGGGTTGCCTTGTGCGAGGCACAGGATTAAGCAGCGACACAGAACTTGTGTAGGGGTTTGCCTCATATCAAAGGATTAAGTGCACCGTGTCTGCATTGCGAGTAAACACGAGTTCTAAAAAGACTTGCAGGGAAGGAGGGGCAACATCACGCCGCCCGTTTCAGTACTCGGCCCGTTATATTTCCAGTAATACTCCGGAGTAAAGGTGGCAGTGGGGGAGGCGGGGGTGTCTGTTCGCCTTGTGCAAAGCACAGGATTAAAACCAACGACGCAGGACATGTCTATAGGGGCTTACTCATATCAAATGATTAAGTGCACCGTGTCTGCACTGCGAGTAAACACGAGTTCGAAAAAGACTTGCAGGGAAGGAGGGGGCTTTTATTAGGAAACGATTTTTTTCAGGTCTTTATTTTAACTCCAAATAGAAGCCCCGGGGCTTTTATTGGGAAACAGTTTCCTAATAAGAGCCCCGGGGCTTTTATATGGGGGGAGCTTCTTTTCGGAAATTCCCGGTATTGTGTAGCACAAACAAGGATCGGTAGTGTAAATGAGTTAGGTTGGCCCAAAGAAAATCAACCAAATAGACTTCGAAATTTACCAAATCCTGGAACTTATTCAACATCGGATTGAGTTTGTTAACACGATATCTCAAGAACAACTGCGGGGATATTAATGAACCCTGGTATGTAGCTTCTATAGGAACAAACACAGATCGGTATTTTGAATGGGCCAGGTTCGTCCAAGGAAACTGCACTAACTGGACTTGGAAATTTTCAGCTCTTGATTGACTATTGATGGCCGTGTTTAACTGATGGGGGCGGGAGAGCTGTGGGGAATATGTGGGCTATGCACACTGCTCTAGTTTAACATAGGAACTGGAAACTTTGCATGGTGAAAATATATATATTGAACATGTGCAAAGTGGCATTATTGTCAAAACCGGCGAAAAGTTAACGTCGTGGGAAATTGTCGTAATGGTAAATTTTTGGCTTGAACTTAGCCGTGAGACGATGGTTTGTCCGGCCGATTTCTCACAGAAGTAATTGTCATAGTAAGTTGAAAGCTTGCATGGTGAAAATATATATATTGAAGATGTGCAACGTGGCATTATTGTCAAAATCGGCCAAAAATTCACGTCGTGGGAAATTGTCAAAAATGGTGAATTTTTGGCTTGAACTTTGCCGTGACACAATGTTTTGTAAAACCAGCCTCGGTGGCCTAGTGGTTAGAGTGTCCGCCTCGAGACTGGAAGATCGTGGGTTCAAACCCCGGTCGGGTCATACCTAAGACTTTAAAATTGGGACTCCTCCTTGCTACCCTGTGAGGCACTCCACATGTAAGGGTTAGAAGGAGGGCTGGAATGCCCCATTTCAGTATAATGTGGCAGGGGGATCCCGATATGACCATAGCAGTTAAAAGGGATCTAAAGAACAATACAAAGATACAATGTTTTGTCCGGCCGACGTTTGATCGAAGGGATTGCCATAGGAACCTGAAACCTTGCTTGGTGAAAATTTATATATTGAAGATGTGCAACGTGGCATTATTGTCAAAATCGGCTAAAATTGACGTCGTGGAAAATTGTCAAAAATTGTGAATTTTTGGCTTGAACTTAGCCGTGATACGATGTTTTTTCCGGCCGACTTCTCATAGAAGTGATTGTCATAGGAACCTGAAACTTTGACTTGACCTCATTGTACTTTTACTGCTTCATGGGGGATTCTGCCTTAATGAGGCTCTAGTTTATGCCAAGAACACTTACATTTTAGTCAGGGGCGTGTCAGGATTTGGGGACACAATTCAGAAATAAAAGGACTGACCATGAAATGTTATAGTCGTATTTATAGGTGACAGCAAGTCTAGCTATTGTTTTTTATTTATTTATTTATTTATTTATTTATTTTGCCGCAAACTTGTTTTCATTTGGTTGCCAAACTGTTTTATTCCCCACAGGGAATATATGCGATCGACCGCGTGTCTGTCGGTCTGTCGGTCGGTCTGTCATCAAGAGCTTGTTAACACGATAACTTAAAAACTCTTGCAAGGATTTTAATGAAACTACGTATGTAGCTTCTATGGGAATAAACACAGATCGGTATAGTAAATGGGCCAGGTTCGTCCAAGGAAAATGGACCCGCTGGACTTGGAAAATTTCAGTTCTTGATTGACTATTGTTAACACGATATCTGCAAGGATTATAATGAAACCTATTGTGTAGCTTCTGTAGGCACTGATGGGCATTGATGGCCGTGATTAACTGATGGGGGGCCTGTGGGGAATATGTGGGCTATGCAGACTGCTCTAGTTTATATGTGACAGTGATTATGTTAAGGTTAGCATTTTTTGGAGAAGAATGCTTTCTAGTGCCGATGGGAATGTATGAAGGCAAGCTATGTATCATGGTTATAACTACACTTAGCATACAGACCCTTACGTTAGATAAAAGAGGGTTGTGCTTAGAGTCGTACCTACATTGAATGGAGAAGAGGTAGTGGTGGGTGACAGTTAGCAAAAATAAAATCACCAGTGAAGTAGGGAATTTATGTAGCGACCACCTTTCAGACCCTGCTATAAAGACTACAGTAAAACCAGTTTTGTAACGACCACCTTCAAGACCCGGATAAAAATACGTTAAGTAGAGCCTGCCTGTCTTGACCACCTTCCAGACCCAGATAAAACAGTACGTACAGGAAAACTTCAGTGAAAGACTCCCAGATCCGGACAAAAGGTTAAAAGTAACATCTGTTTTAGTGACCACCTTCCAGACCCGAAAAAGGTTTACAATAAAACCTGTTCGTAGTGACCACAATCCGGACCCGGATAAACAAGACGTACAGTAAAAACCCATTTTACCGACAACCTTTATACAACATAATTATGTTTGCAGAAATGAATCTTTTATTTCAGTGAAATGAAAATGGAAAATGCTTATTGGGGAATTATGAGTTTAGTCGTGGAGACATTTCTTTTTGTTTACGAAAAGGAGAAAATAAATAGGTATCGAATGAAAGTGGGTGATATAAGGCTGTACTCTTGTTAACTCAGCCGACTTTGCCGGACTGGGTTAGTCGTATCACTATGGGGGGCTCCAGTGTATGTGCGAATGTTAAACTTTTTCTTGCTTCTCCACATTTGCTTCTGCACCTGGACTTTTTTTTGCGCATATGACAAAAAATGCCGAAATGGTGGAATTTTAAAAATTTTGTAAAATTGTGTAAATGTCGGTAAATACGTGAATCGTCAAAGCCCAACCTCTCCAACATCCCTTTTCGGGTAGCTTCCACCCAGGAAAACTCGTTTTTTTGGAAGGCCAGCCCAAGCTGGCCTTCCTATAGTGCTACATTCCGCTTGGGGGATTTTTTTTTTTGAGACGGTTCCTATTTCAGTCATAAATTTACTTTCATTCATAGTATATTTACGTTCATTGATGAGTCAACTAATAGTAACTACAGTGGGCCAATGAAATGTGAAGATTTTTGTGATGTCATGCATCTGCTTTGAATATTGATCACCTCCCATTGAGGAACGTATTAGGGTTTGTCTCAAACATTGAATGAGTAGGACATTTATTGCATTTCGTCTGAAAGAAGCTGAAAAACAGCGACTTAGGAATACTGGACCATGAAACAAGTCGCAACTTGTCGTCTAGATTTGCCATAGTCACAGCGATTTGTTAGCCTGTGGATTGTGGCTTACTATTTTGTGATTGAGTTTTGGCCGATATTCTTTGAACTTCGATAGCTTATTGATTTTGTTTCAAAGAGTCACTGTTTTCATGAAATATTAAAACATTTTTTTTGAATAGATTAAAAAAATACAGAGGCATTTTTATGGGTTTCGTGGCAATGCTTTCTTTAGGTTGAGCATTGAAGTGTGACTGCATCCGTTATTGACTTTTGTGCCAGTGCTGCCCTGCAGTGTTAGCTCGTGGTAATCGTTGCCAGCGGTTATACTGCATTTGGGTCATCATTGACTCATTTGCTGCGCACTTCTTTTTCGCTGTTTTTGAAAGTAGACTGTTCATGTTTTGGCAACACGGCAAATGTGAACGGTTGAGTACGGAAGCACAGAGCATTTTACTCAAGTTTTGTTAGGAATTAAGTTGTAAAATGAATAGAATATTTGTTTCTTTATCCTACTTTAATCTCTTATACAACTCCCTTCAAATACATGTGTATATTGTGGCAGAACATGGCCTTCCACCGATGCTTTTAGCCTAGTTGTGTATTAAAATTATGAAAAAGTTACGTTCATAAACAAAGTTCTTCATTCTTTGGCCTAACAGTATTCGTTTCAGAGTTTTTTTTTCTCTCTTTCCTTGTTTGGTAACGGCTGGGTCATGTCCTTGGACATGCTTGTTATTATTTGCTAGATTGAGTTTTTCATAAAGCTGTAGGGGCGCTCAGCCGACAAACATACTTCCTAAATAATAAATAATAATAAGCATGAAAGGGAGAGGGAGTGTTGAGTTCAGAAACAGAGAGAGAGAGAGAGAGAGAGAGAGAAAAAAAAGACACTGCTGTAGGTCACAATCCTTCCTGCTTGTAGATTCTGTCTGCTGATGTGGAGCTGGTGAACACAACAGCTGCTGACTCAAACACCACAGTGGCGACACCTGGAGCCGCTTCCGGTTCCGCCTCTGCGCCTGTGACGTCGTTGGTTGTGGGCAGTCTGCTAGGCGCGGCCGGTTTAGCGGCTGTCGGGGCCTTGGGCTGGTGGTTTTTCGGCCGAAAAATCAACAGGAAAGATCCATACTCGTTAGTTTCTTTTTGTTTTAGAAAGAAAACGGTCACCATTTTAGGGCATTATCCATAGAACTGTTAACGTATTTAAACAAGATCTGGAACGTATTTGAGCAAAAAAAGTCGAATGAATACAACGCCTTGCCCAACATACGCGTATCGTATGTAGTACGCGCTCGCCATTGCGAATGCACCGACCCGGGTATGCTGATCGAAATAAACGCAATTCACCTCAACGGGCACATGCCTTCCCCCCCCCCCCCCGCACATGCATGCGCACGCACCTTCGTACGTTCATTTACTTATGCGTGAAGTCAGTCATGCGTGCGCTGCCCGTGGACTCAACTTGTCCTGGAGTTTTTATAACCCGATCAACGGATTTAGAGGGTCACGTAATGTTTACTTGGTCCGTCCGTGTATGTATATTCTCAGACACGAAGTTTCCTTACAGTTTCTCATGGAACAACATAGACTTATTGGGAATGAACAAATATTTGATGGTTTGCATCGCATATAAAGGACGTCAGTTTTGATCGTCCGTCCGACGAAGTCAGAGGGTCATATAGTGTTTACCTTGTCCATCCGTGCTTGTGTGTGATTATCCATGCGTCAGTGTGTTCGTCCATGCATGAGAGCATGCGTGCTTTCATCAATACGTGAGCGCGTTCGTGTGTTCGTCAGTGCGTGCGTGCGTGCGTGCGTGCGTGCGTGCGTTCATCCATGCGTGAGTGCGCGCGTTCATCCATTTATTTGTGCGTTGATCCGTGCATGCATGCATTCATCCGTGCGTGCGTGCATTTCTCTATGCGTTCGTCCATGTGCACCCCGAGAAACAAATCATATGGAATTAACTGTTCTTGCAATTTTTTAGACCCCAACCGGGCGGGCCCCGGGGGGGGGTCTATAGGATTGCCCTCTGTCCGTCCGTCCGTGTGTCACACTTTGGATGCTGTTTTGTTTCCACACAAGTTCTCCGAAACTATTCTCTTGAAACACGATCAAACCTGTTGAGAATGAACGGATATATGTTGTGCACATCCCGTTATAGATATCAGTTGTGCGTCCGTCTGTCCATCACAGTGGTGTGAACTTAGTCACATTTAGAGGTGTTCAAAATTGGAAGTTTTGTGGAATCAGCCCTTCCTGAAGTCTTCCTATAGGAAGCTGAATCCTGTTGTAGATAAACCAATATCCATTGAATACGTTTACCTCTTTTTATGGATGTCGGACATATGTCCGTCCGTCCGTCACTGGGGTGAGAACTTTCAGATTTCACATATGCTCACAGTGGCAACACAGTTTTGTGGAGTCCATTCGTGTAAGCGTTTTTATTGGAGAATGAACAAAATTTATAGTTCCTGCAGTTATGGGCGCCCGTTCTCTGTCTATCGTTCCGTCGCAGAAATGTTAACAGTTTTGCCGTGGAATGATCTCATATTTCAGAGGTTTGTCTCCGTTGCAACTTAGTTTTGTGGAATCGAGTCTCCTCATGTTTTTCAACTTCTGCATGATGTTTGCAATATAAAATCCTGTGTGATTAGTTGTTGCCTACACCACGGTAGTAGGAAGTAACTGGGAGTTCATATTAAATTACCTTGTATAAGCTGATAACCCAGGCGGATCATACGTTCTCCGACGGACACATTCCTGGTTAAACGCTGCAGTAGTCTGTATAATTTATTTGGCGTTCCAGAAAACCGTAAAAAAATAAGAAAGTATAAGGAAACAAGGGCTTGAGTGGCTTTTATGTCAGAGGCAGAATGCGTTGTCACGTCACACTTAATTGGGATTTAAGTACTTTTAACGAAATTACTAAATACTGATATTATGAAAGTGTAATTGAGGGTGTGTCATTTGGGTAGTAGTTGACGAATAAGACATGCAAAGCTGAGCAAAGAGAAATTATATAGTTTTCTTGACAATTCACTTTAAATTTCAAGGGTTTAGTGAAATTAAATGCATATAAATCTTTTGTAATAAATAATACTTAGGTTGTTTTTTTTTAGTTCTGATTATAATATAAACTAACATTATTTCGTCTTTTAAATGAATGGCCCAGTACAAAGTCAAACAAACCAAACAAACCAACACAAAAAGGGTTGAGTGGGAACCCATGGATGGTGCGTGAAATGGCGCTATGGAGGGAGGGGGTGGAGGGGAGAGGTGGAAGGGGGGGAGCTACCCATAAATTTGGCCAAACAACATGTTTCTAGTTCACGTGGTTACATAAATAAAAAAAAAAACGGCGATACGCAAAATACGCATTAAGAATTGTCATTCTTAACATCTGTTTGGAGGTTTGCAGTGTATGATAAGCCCTCGGGGATTTACAAGCAATGTCTCTTCTGGGACATATTTGCGATCTGTACACCCCAGGGAATATGGAAATGTAGGCGATTGAGAAGAATTCCAATGTATAGAGATTGTAGGTTTTCTTTTGGCGATAAACACAGCTGCTGTGAGAATAATATGATACATGCGAAAATAATAAAGAATTCATAATTGCGGGCAACTGACCGCTGTCGTATTTCAGCGGAAAGTTAAAAAAAAAAAAAAAACCACGCTAACATCTGCCTCGCCAGGGCGTTGCCGACTTTTCCCTTTCCCCTTTTCCCTTTACACACACAAAAAAAAAAAAAAAAAAAAAAAAAAATGGTGAAACCACCCATTGACTGGAACATGGAACAAACGCTGTAACACTTTTTTCTTTATATTTTTGCGTGTATTTGGCAATGTTTATGTTTGTCTTGCAGGACCAAAGAAACGACTCGCGGAGTGGACAACGAGTATAAGGAAGATCCCTATTGGTACTGGGGCTACATGCCACGGGTTAGCTATGTGTGGCAGCCGTCTTATAGCTCGCCGCATGGAGCCCAGTCGTACGCATAGTCACTTCCTCCCCCCACTGATGGGGACTTTTGTTTTGGAATACATCACCTTTGGAGCTGAAATCTGTTTGTTGTTGAGCGCCATGGGTATCTCTGACTCGGATATTTCTCTCATTTTAATATTTTCTACGGAATGATTTCGCTGGAGAAAAGGTTACCCTTGTAGACGAAAAGGTTACCCTTGGAGCTCAACCCGCGCGTGTTGTAGAGCCCCATGGGCATCTCTGACATTGACACCACTTGCATTGCACTGTCTTACGTACAATGCTTTTTAAAAATTAATGATAAATAAAATAAAGATTAAATTGAGCGTAACCCACGATGCTCTTGTCACATGTATATACTGTAATTGAGTCCTATGGGTACTTAAAATTATGGGTACTTAAAATTATCTCACAATAAAAGAACAAAAAGTACACAATCCCGATTACATAAATTTTAGAACTTCAAAAGAAAATTGTCGAAGGATTGTTTTAAACTTAAAATTAGATACAGACACATCAAGTTGGATTTGCAGCGAACTATGTTCGAAAAAAAAAAACGTGAAATTTTTACTATTTGTTTCCCCCACTCTTGGATGGTTCATTCTGAATTTGATGAAACTGCCAAAAGTTAACAAAAACAAAAAAAAAAAAAAAAAAAAAAAAAAAAAAAAAAAAAAACATAAAAAACTGCATTGAGTGTGATATTTTAAAGAAGTGCATTTTAGTGTCTGATACTTGTGGTATAAAAACCAATCATAACTGCTTAAGTGCCCCAACTGGTCTTTGTGTTGCCCTTGAGTGTCTATATAGGCAGTGGCATTCTTTGATATTCCAAATAGAATCCCAATATTCAAGTAAAATAAAGTCGAACAAGTTCAAGAAAAATTGTTATTTACAAGTAAAAATGAAATGCTTTATCATTTTCTGAAAAGCAGGGCGTTGATATTTCCTCTATAATTTTAAAACAATTTTCAACCACAGTCGAATTCCATTCATATCTAATTAATGCCAATCATTCTGGTACATATAGATTGAGGCTATTAAAAAAAACCGTTTGGGGCTCGGCATAAGTCAAGGTTAAGGTCCCATGGATGTGGGCTGAAAATTTTAATGGCCCTCAAAGAGCGAATAATTTGAAAAAAAAACAAAAAAACTAACATTTAACATATTCCACGATATGAGAGGAATCTAAAAACTGAGCTCCCACTTTTAAAAAATTTTTTGATTTAACCATATCTGAACTTGCTGAATGGAAAGAACGAGTAAATATTTTTCTTTCTTTGGCCGTTTGAGGAAGTTTAATAATCAGTTACCCGAAAGAAACAGACTGAGAAACGTATTATGCTAACGAGGCTTGAATGCTACAAAGACTCGTTGTTGTGTATAAAAACAAACAAACAAACAAACCCCTAGCACCCCCTCAAGGTGAAAGTCTTGTTATAGAACTGACTACAGCATTCAATGTCCCAAAACTTGTGGCGTGTTCTTTACACGTAAGGATTTACCAAAATTTTAGCCGCAGTTGTGGCATGTTTTTCCCGTTTTTTTTGTTTTTTTTTTTTATTTTTTTTTATTATTTTAAGTTTGTCCGTGGAACTAGTCAAAGGCCGTTAGGGCTAGAAAGATAAAAATTTGGATATGATAAACTTCAGTATGTCTAGTTGATCCTCCTGTATCTTTTTTAAATTCGCTTAATTTTTAGATTAAATAACGACGAAAAAAAATTGCCAAACAGGCTGACAGCTGTAGTTTAAACTGGCATGATATCAGCCTCGGTGTATTGATCGCGCAACTCTCGATGAAAGCCACACAGCATGCGTGTGCAAGTTTAAGTTGGGTTTGGGTTTTCCCCCAGTTGCTAAAGAGTGATGAAATTTGGCTCACTGATGGAGGGTGATTAGACGATTGACAGCTATGGTCAATGTCAAAAACCGGAAGTGGGCCATTATCTCGAAAACGGTTAGAGACAGAGCGATTTGGAGCTTATTTTCCACCCTTTCTACCCAAAAGACGATATGTGAGAGTTACCTTGGTGATGACCTCGACCATGTTCAAACTGAAAAACCGGAAGTTGACCATTACCTTGTAAACGGTTAGAGATAGTGCGATTTTCAACTTATTTTCGACCCTTTGGGCCTAAAAGACGATATGCAAGATTTATCTCGGTGACCTTGACCTCCTCGGCCATGGCGAAAATCAAAAACCGGAAGTGAGCCATTATCTGGTCGAGATTGAACGATTATGAGCTTATTTTCGATCCTAAAAGACGATATGTAAGAGGTAAAGAGTTCAGAATCGTATTTTTTTTTGTGACCCCCAAGTTTAATTTTCGCTACTCGGTAACGAAAACGGTCTAGTTTCTCATTGCGCTTCGCATGACATCGCATTCTTTCTTATTATTCGTCACAGGTAGAACCTGTGTGGAATATGTGCCATTGACTGCGTGTCGGTCGGTCGGTCTGTCGGTATGGTCGGTCGGTCTGTCGGTCTGTCATCAACAGCTTGTTAACACGATAACTTAAAAACTGCTGCAAGGATTTTCATGAAACCTGGGATGTAGCTTCTATGGGAACAAACACAGATCGGTATTGTAAATGGGCCAGGTTCATCCAAGGAAAATGGACCAGCTGGACATAGAAAGTTTCAGCTCTTGATTGACTACTGTGTGAGCTTGTTAACACGATAACTTAAAACCGCTGTAAGGATTTTAATGAAACTTGGTATTTAGCTTCTGTGGTAACTAACACAGATTGGTATTGTAAATGGGCCAGGTTCGTCCAAGGAAAATGGACCAGCTGGACTTGGAAAATTTCAGCTCTTGATTGACTATTGTGTGAGGTTGTTAGCACGATAGCTTAAAAACTCCTGCAAGGATTTTAATGAAACTTGATATGTAGCTTCTATGGGAACAAACACAGCTCGGTGTTGTAAATGGGCCAGGTTCGTCCAAGGAAAATGCACCAACTGGACTTGAAAAATTTCAGTTCTTGATTAACTTAATGGCCGTGTTTAGCTGATGGGGGGCCTGTGGGGAATATGTGGGCTATGCACACTGCTCTAGTTCTCAATAAATTAATAAATTTAAGACACGCGTGTAAAGGCACATGTAAAGTTCAGCATTATTATAATTCTTGGCACAAATGCCATAAAGGGACATCTGTAAAAAAAAAACCCTAGCCCCCATCCCAGACGCAAACATTTGTTACGTCACTCATATACTTAAGGGTAGAAGAAAGCACCTTAGTCTGAAAGGTTCAGTTCTCTAATTATAGAAGTACGCCTTGACCTGTGGATATGGCAGTACAGTGCGGAGAGGGATTGCTTTGTGTTGGCGATAGGGTTCCATGAAGTAGCCTCAAAATATGAGAACATAATTGGTCTATCCATGTCGTAACGTGATTTTCTGGTGTTATTATAGCGCTGCATCATGTGAAAATTATTGACGTCCGTTAGTGACGTCAGTGAACTCACGCTTCAGCTCACGTTTTTTATTCGCGGGCTTCACTTCAATACAAATTACTCCTGTCCTGTGATCGTCCATTCAGGTTCACAAATTAGAGACGTTAGCTAACGAGGTTCTGTAGTTTTTCCACACCCTTTTCAGTTAAGAAATGCCTTAAAACCGTTCTTTTTTTAAGGCCTTTACGTTGTACGGTCTCAGCAGCAAAATTAATTTCATGCACTTGGATAGGATTGATTTGACAAAACACGTGAATCATTTGGTCTACATTTTCGTGTGAAATAAACTATAATTGCAGCAAACGCATGTTAAATAGCACTTGTTCGTACTTAAAAGGTTTAGAAGCCCCCCAAATATGCCTTTTTTTGCCGTGAGAAAAGGTGCTTATTAGAACAGCATGAGATGCTTTAAAAACAAATAAGAGCAATTTGAAAATATCAAGAAAGTTTTTTTAATATTCTCTCATATTTTTCCTTGAATGTTCCTACTCTTTTGACATCATCTTGAACTCTTTTTGAATTTTATTGTAATGGAGAACTCAAAGATTTAAAAATCATCATCAGGTCAGAGGTCTGTAGGCCCAACAGTTAGAGAGAACTTGGCAGGATCAAAATTAGTTTCAGTCAACTTCAGTTATAATCAAAACTACGAATCAAAATCCTCAGAACATTCTTTCCAACGTACCACAGAGGCGTGACGTAGAAGTTAAAATTATACATACATTCAGTGTCTAACATACTTGTAGTTAGCAAAAAATGGGTGTAACATTTAAAAGTTAGTGATAATGTATGCGGTGTAACGAATCCGCGACTTCTCGCATCTGGCATCTGGACATCTCGCATCCGACAACTCGCATCTGGACATCTCGCATCCAGATGAAAAAGTGGACATCTCGCATCCGTAATTTTTTGCTTGATTTATCATTGTGTTTTGGCGGTGGGGGTAGGTGGTAATCATTTTATTTAGTTTATTTTGACACTGTACTTTACTACGATCTGTCATGGTCTTTTTTGGATGGTGGAATAAAATTTTATGTAGTGTGTTTTGAAACTGTATGCTACTACGTGTTATGAATAACTTTCTCGATGCATCAGATTTTATTCTAATTTACCACTAAACACCAAACCGTGCATCAAAGATAAATTTTTAAAAATTGAATAGATCAGTGGGATTAGTGGATGTGGATTCATTCTTAATACTGATCCGCCGCACGTTCATTAAATCCTTCATGCTTTTAAGTGCCTCTTTCGAGGGATTAGCAGATGTGGATTCGCGCTGCACCGAACGTTGAACAGCTCACTATGGCATTCACTGAGTACAAATGTAAGTCTAACTCTTGAATTACTCCGCAAACTGAACTGAGTTTTTTTTTCAGTTGATTTACTCAAATAACTTACGTTTTGGAAACCCCTGTTAACATCGTGAAGCACAAAATCTCGCTTGTAATTTATTTTTACTCAAATAACTTACGTTTTGGAAACCCCTGTAATTTTTTTTCTGTATGAAGTTTGCCAAACACAGTGTTAAAGTTCCCCCTTAAAAACAGACCAAAATCACGGATGCGAGATGTCCACTTTTTTATTTGGATGCAAGATTGTGCACGCCCTTGTGATATCTAAGCTGGACTATTGTAATAGCCTGTTAGTTAATTACCCAGCGAAGATAATGGACAGCTTACAACATGTTATGCGAGCAGCAGCACGTCTCATTGCACGCGTCCCGAAGTATGAGAGAACCACCCCTATCCTCATCTCCTTGCACTGGTTGCCTGTCCCTCAGCGCATTGAGTTCAAGATCTTGCTTATCACATACAAGGCGCTCAACGATAAAGCCCCGGGTTATGTTAAGGAGATGCTGATACCATACAAGCCAAGTAGATTGCTACGCTCTGCAAACTCAATGGTATTGAACGTACCGAAAACGAGGCTGAAGCATGGTGAAAGGGCATTCAGCCACTCTGCCCCACAGCTCTGGAATGCTCTACCAAAACACATAAAATATGCACAGTCATTAACTCAGTTTAAAGGTCTACTAAAAACACACTTGTTCAGGAAAGCTTACAATTGTGCGCTTAGTGGCTCGGCTAAATAAGCGCGTTACAAGAAACACTATGATGATGAAGATGTCCAGATGCGACATGTCCAGATGCGACATGTCTGGATTCCGGTGTAACATTTAGTTGTTAGTGATTGTGTAAGTCTATGGCTGTGTGTCTGGGGTTAACTTGTCTCATGGATAAGACATTTCTCCAGTGTGAATTTGAATAGACTTCAAATGCAGTACGGTGTCGTCCTCGTTTGATAATATTAGGTTCGATCAACTTTGTGCACAAGATACTTCGAGTTTGATAATCTTCAGATTTTATAGAATTAATCTTTTCTAGAATTAGTCTTCTCTAGTCTGCCTGGCAAACAGGGGCATCGTGTTTCACTCTTCACAGTTATCTGCTTATTCATGAACTGTACGCACAAACCCTTGTACTTCGTGTGTTCCCAGCCGCTGCGGTCCCGTGGTTGGCCGTGCTCCTCTCTAGGGCAAAGCGCGGACTCCGCAAGGAAGCAGAGTCTGATTTGTGCACCGCTCTGTGCTAAGAGATGTCAGCACCTTGGAGTTGAACAATTGCAACTGCACTTTTTAAGTCCCCGACCTGACTGATAGGGGACTTTCTTTGACAGACTTGACAGTATTTTCGTCCGTCCGTCCGTCAATATGTTTTGGTTTGAATGTTCGTATGGGTGACCTCTCTCGCTGATCAAATATATATATATATATATGGTATCTCTAAGAGTTTTTATTTGGTATTGTACTAGATTATTCAGTTGTGGCGTTTTCCCAAGGACACGGGTCCAGTTTTTGAAAATGTCCTATATTTACCAAATACGTCAAAGCCTTTGATTTTGTTACGGTGCTGTACATTCAGTCATTTTTCATCGTAGTGTGTAAAGTAAGTGTAATCTGGCTCGTGACCTTGATTTTCAAACAGAAAAGGTCACATGACCCCTGAAAATGGTTGACGATTTTAAACTCCAGACCCTATTCAATGAAACACCAGGGAGAACAAGGGAAAATGTGTGATATGCATTTGAGTTTTGTTTCATGAGGTCAGTAGCGCAATTCATTTTAATTTATGATCTCTCAGCTTGTGTGCTGATTCGTTGGGATAGCCTCTTGATCATTCTGAAACCATGTAAATCTGGCTGGCTCCACTATCCCAGAGAAAGAATTTTTGGAACGGCCAATTATTTTTCAATTTGTAACAATTTAAGGTGCTTTGGGTGTGTTCATAGCTGACAAAACTAAAGAAATGAAATTAATGGCAACCGTTTTATATATATCGTCTTGTTATTTTACATCAATAAAGTTTCCAAAATAAATAAAAGTGGATTTTATCCACCCAAAAGGAATTGCTGGTCTTGCAGATCAATTGTCAAATAAAATGTAAGATGTAGACCCGAGCTGATTGATCTAGTCCCTGGGCGAGTTGCAAATATCCCAAAAAATATAGTTTTCAAAAACCTGTAGCATCTTTTTGGATAATTATTGGTTAAACAACGAATAAATTGCTTGGAGAAATTGCATTCCCACCTAGTCTGCAGAACTGCTTGTGGCACATGTGCGCGGAGAAAAACTACAGTGTAACTTCTTAAACGATGACTTTTTTCAGTAAAAAGACTCCATGTATTTGTGACCCGGGGGTTTAAGCTGTATTTTTTTCATATGTGTGTGTGTGTGTGTGTGTATTTGTGTTTTCTGATCAATTTTAAATTTTTAAGTTAAAAGTCGTCTTGTAATTTACACAAATAGTACATTTCCATAAATTGTAAGCTTGTCGGTTCACTGTAAAGCTAGAAATAATATAATGTATCTGAATGTTACCCCTCCTCAGTAGATGGGAAAGGATACCCCTGTCTGTCGTTTTCACTCTGTCCGTCTGTCTTTCAGTTCGTCCGTCTGTCTGCACTTTCAGTCTCACGCGCCTAGAGCATTTATTAGGGGATGGATTCGTTTTAAATTTTACCCAGGGGTGGTCCCAACCCTTGTGCAGTGCAGTGACCAGAAATTTATGAAATACGACAGAAATTGACAAAATGTTGAATTTTTAAACATTTGCAAAGTGTGTTTTTTGGAGTTAGCATATACTGGAGTCAGTCTCACTCGCCTAGAGCATTTAATTAGTGGATGGATTCTTTTCAGATTTTACTCAGAGTTACTTCCAGTCCTTGTGCAGTGTAGTGAAATTAACAAAATGGTAAATTGTTAAAAAAATTACTTCAAATTTTGCCCAAACCCTGGCGGGTTCATGCTTCTCGAGCATCTAGTTATTTCTGTTGCATACTTACTTCAGGCGTCATCATCATCCTTAGATATGGAGGCAAAACAGAGGCTCTACTTTCAAATTAGATATTGCGAACTAAGTGCTGTGGGCATAGGGTGTATGTTTAAGAACCTGTTCTTAATCTTGTCAGCCATCCACCCCTACCCCACAACATGCACATACCACCCCCCCCCCCACACACACACACATTGCTACTCCCCATTTATGCACAAATATCAGAAACGGTGAACACGATTTTACGAAAGTCAAATCGGTAAACACTTGGCCCAAATTAAAATAAAAAAAACCCCTAAAATTTCTATTTTTTTTTTTAATTCGGATTTAGTGCGATCCCGCTCTAAAAGGATAATTCACTTTTCATAACCATGTGTCCTGCTAGAAACTGACCTGCATATAAGCGTGCATTTAACATGCCTGGTGCAGAGCCCCCACCCCTCCATATAACCACTGTCGAGCGTGTGATTTTTTTTAAGACTTTCGAAGCTTCTGTTTTACCTTTTGACCGTTATAACTTAAAATTCGATGAGTAGCATCCAAAAACTACATCGAAAACTTAATGACAATGATTTATATATAACACTATACGAATTCTGAAGCAAATAAGGAACCAGATATTTTTGGTAGGTTATCCCGGAATAAACTACCGATAATTCAGCTGTTACAGAAATCAATAATGTTTCATTTTTCTTATACCACATGGTGAAAATAAGTTGAACAATAAAATTCGCATCTTTTGGCGAAAGGAAGATCGAAATATTAAAAAAAATTACATTTGGATGTTTATTGAAATATCGTTGGTTCAGTATTGGATAACCTATTGAAATTTAAAAGTTGCTTTATTTGTAGTTTCATTTTTTTTTCACATTTTTCTATTTGCAAGGAAAGAAAGAAATTTCTTTATATAGTCTGCAAAATAAAATGATGAAATAAACTCCATTTCTGTGACATTCGATTAATCTATAGGCTATTCCGGAATAGCTTACCAGAAAATATCTGGTTTCGTATTTGCATTAGAATTCTTATTTTAAATAATACCGTGTTGTATATGTAATGTTTTATATATAATGATGCATTAAAATGATGCACACAGAAATGCACGCTATTAAATTTAAAGTCTATTGATTTTTTTATCGTGCTCGGCTGCACACAAGTTCAACTGATCCCGAGCTATATGGCATGCACACACATGTACTTATTTTTAGCAATGCGCGAAAGCCTCACTGTGTTCACAGCAGGCCTCAGCTGTGAGGTAATAGCAAACTGTGCACAGCGAGCATCAGCCTTTTGCTCAGTGCAGAAGAAAGGAAAAATTAATCTGTCTTTGCGTATTGATTTGAACTTGAAAACAACCTTAATAATAATAATAAAAAAAAAATATTGATAGAACTAGTTTACGTCAAGTTCTATATACTGCGAAAGTTTGGTGAAAGTTTGGGTACCTTTATACCAAATCATGTAGCTCTTTGCAAGACTTCGTTTTGCCAAGTGTCAACAACGAAAGTGTTAAAGCGCCAGCATATCGCTAACGTTAGACCATGTCCCGTTATGAGGAAGAGGATCAATATGAATGACGTGACACATCAGCTGGTAAAGCTCAACCGCTTCGATGCCATGCGCCACATAGCCAGATTTGAACACCGGCCCATGTCCAAAAAATACACCATCCATATCGGTAGCGGTGTTGTCGTAACCATGCAGACCTCCTGGATAGCCGATGCCGAGATCGATGCGCCACCCTAGATCGGCCACCAGTAGTATGGGCGGAATGCGACGATGGTTGCGATAATGCCATCTATCGGGTATTTCGTCTTTATAGTAAACCTGCATGTGTGGGTGGGAATCTTTAAGCAGATCGTAAACTCGGCTCTCGTCGCCGTCGTATGGCCATATTTGACGCACTGCACTTCCCCCGAGTTGGCGTTCGTAATCGCTCGGTTTGACGTAATCAAACAGGTTGATGCTTTGGTCAAGCGATGAAAAAGTCATACCGTGGTCAGCAAACATCATAATATTGACGGAACTGGTCAAGTTGTTCTGCTCTAACTGCTCAAACATTTTCACAAGGGAGCTGTCAAGGAGACGGAGATGTTCACCGATGCGTTCGTAATATGGCCCACCGACGTGGCCCAAATGGTCCAGTTCCTCGTAATATATTGCCGTCGTAGTTGCGGTTTTGTTTGCTATCGCTTGGATCGATTCGGACACAGCCAGATCGAATTGGTCGATGGTTGGGCGGCCACTTTCCTGGTAAGGAAAACAATAGCTCGGCCGTGTGCCGAATATTTCCACTTCACAGCCGCACCAGTACCACATGTGGACGGCTTTCCCGGCTAATTCGCTGCTGATCCAGAAAGGTTCTGCATCCTCCCACCAATGGGCGTTGTATTGATCTTCGTTTCCGCCAATCAAAAACTCCTCGTCCTCCACAGGATCGTACATATAATTGTGCACGAAGCCGTGGTTTTCTTCATGCAAACCCGTCATTATTGTGTAATAATTCGGATAAGAGGACGACGTAAAATCGGACTTAAGATATTCAGCCTTAACACCTTTGCTGATCAGTTGATTGAACCCTGGCAACTCGGATAAATCAGGATGAAACGTGTATAAATAATCCCAGCGAAATCCATCCATTAGAAAAAGCATCAAACTTTGGTCATGTTCTAATTCGCCTTTTCCCGCATTTAAATGACTCAACTTGACAAGGGATATCGCCATTAAAAGAGCGAGATTCACCTTGAATTGTAAAGTCATTTTGATCTGACTTCCAATTTGGAACAAAATTGCATTTATTTGTTCACGTGAACATTTAACATTATTTGTTAATCATTAGAAGAGTGATTGATTTGTTCGTGTGAAAGGTAACAGATGCATGGAGAGTGTTATCGCGATAACCCATGCGAAATGGTTAAAGCTTAAAATATGCAACCACACAAGTGCATTTCTGTCAGCCATTGCTGGTGTCGTAAATGCAAGCTAAAATCTGTAAACATTGCAGCAGGGTTCATCTTTATGGCCCAGCTTACGTTACACGAAGGCTGGGGTGTACCTATCGGTTTGCAGACGGCGCCCGTTACTTAGTTGTTTATTAACACTTGACAAGCCTTTGGCTTGCAAGAGTTATATGAATTTGTGCGAGCAAAATTCGTCCTTTTTTTTCTTCTTGACACTTTTTCTGATTTTTTGTGTCTTCTTCTTCTCTGACACTATGGGTCCTACGACCATGAAACTTGGGACTTATGAAGAGCTTGATCTGAACATGTGCATGTCACTTTTTATTTTCGTCTTTGATTTCGTTTTCTTTGTTAAAACGCCATGCAACGCCATTTTTTGCAAGTAAATGCTTAGCATTTAACCGACATCACACACAGTTGCACAGTGAGCTTTGTGCGAGCTCTCACTGCATAAATAGCTAATACGGCGCATGCTGGATCAGTCAATAAAACCTGAAGTCAACAGAAACCAAACACTACTCGGCTTACAAGACGTATTCAAGCAGTGTTGTTTGCAATATATTATTCAAGAAATAACCCATTGAAGGAAGTATTTTTGCGTTTTAATTTTTGTCAAGTGTTTAACATTTCGCTAGCGGAATGATCTTCTCGTTATCCCCTGTGTAACGAGGAGAT